>OX369266.1:10900226-11518426 GCA_947284805.1 Coleophora flavipennella
GCAGAAACATAATGTAAACAAACAGTGCAGTAGGAAATATCGGTAAATCAACAAAACCACAGAATATAAAACCAAAACGTGTGATAGCTGATAAAGTGATAACAAGCCAAACGAGCAGCTATAACAACTTGTAACGTTTCACATACACTTGTTTGGCGTCTGTAGTCGCAGAGAGTTCAGGTTCAAGTTCAAGTTTAGGAACGTAGGCCGGGCTGCAATAGAAATTGGTTACTAAGTTAACACATACAAGTACACACTGTCCAATTGTTCCTTTCCTTTTTTTTATTTTTACCACTTACGCAATGCTTAGTTAGTATTCACCAATAAGGGACCAGTTATAACCGGCGCCCGGGGCGCGCGGCCCCGAACACTGCGCTTCCAGCGCTCTAGAAAATTGTATGAATTTCTATGCAACTAATTACATCAAGCGCCCGTCGTCCATACAGTAATTCCATACATAAATTCTATAGAGCGCCCGCAACGTACCGTTCTGAGCGCACGCCCCGAGCGCCTTTTATGACTAGTCCTTAAAACGTATGCTGCGTTAAGGGCTCGTCTGCACGATGTATGAATGTTACGGCACAAGTTATACAATATAATTATATTTTTATAGAAATATCGCGATTATATAAGCATTATAGTCATGAAACGAGTGAATAAAAAAATCTTACAGGTGCAGGTGCCCGATACGAGTCGCAAAACTATGTATTTCAACTTGTGTCCTAAAGCGGACGAACCCTAACATGAAGGTTTTTCTAATCTTTACCAATAAGGTGCTAATTTATTAGTACCAGTTACCGATATTTTATACACGGCTCCTGCTCATGATTCTAAACGAACTAATTAAATTGCACCTTATGTATTCTGGTCTTAAATTACTTTAACTAGATATACATAGCAGGAATTAATTAACATCATACAATGAATACAGGATAAATGCATTGAGGTACCTAGTACCTGTTCACAATACTTTGTGCGATTATCGATCTAATCCATGCTTCCTTGCGCACCTATAACATCATACATATCAATCGTTATTTAGTAGTCTACATAACATGCATTAATTACCTAACACATTATACACCTACCTATGAGACATTACTAATCATAGATGACAAATAAAATTTCCAATAGTTATTTATGATACAAGGGTGGTAAAATGGTAAATAACAAACGAGTGACATTTGTAAGCCCGAGCCGTCGGCGAGACTTTACAACGTCACGAGTTTGTCATTTACCTTTTACACACATGCATAATATCATACGATATTTTTCAATACAGTTGTGAGAAAACAGGTAAAATAAAAAAGAACCGTAACAAAAAACAAAACACATATTTACATACCTATCGAGGTTTCGGTAACCAAAGTTCATTTTACAAAAGTCCGGGGGAGTAATCTCATTTTTTTTCCTATATATGTACATACACCTAAATATATTTTTATCACATATATATATAACTATTCATAATTTTTTCGTATTCACAACTAAAACAAATAAATTCGGTTTTAGAAAAAAAAAATACATACCATAAATAAATTACAATTATGCTTGGTATGCAATAAAACCTCCTTGGAAAAGATGACTTATTTTTTTGTGTGACCTATGCGCTAAATGCGTCACCTACCACAGGTCTTTCGTCCTTCCGGCACAGGCCACAATTATTCTCCTTTCTACACAAAGATGTATACAGGGTGTACAGTAAGCATAAGTAAATATTGAAACTGGAGGTAGATCAGATCGTGAACTATCAGAATTTAAAATTTGATGTCTTGTGAAACCCTAGCGGTTTCCAAGAAAGTGAAAAGTAAAAATAGATCACATTTACATGAATATTAAACCTAAGAAATTATTACAAAATGGGCTCCTTGTTTCGTAATAGTAAAAATGATAAGTATCATACCATTTCGAAATCTACACAAAATTCACAACTTTTCAAAGCAATGTGCCATATTAGCCATATTAGGTGAGATGATGCCAAGGGCTTACCAATTGAGAATAAAAAAAATTTTAAAAAAACATATTTTTTACAGCATAACCTGCCAAAGTTGCGCCATTAATTTTTTTTTTTTTTTTTTTTTTTTTAATGGGACAAATCACACAGGGTCATCTGGCCCCAAGTAGGATTCCCTGTGTTATGGGTTACCAGAGACTGATATACATACTTATATACGTTTAAATACATACATATATAGATATATTTAACACCCAGACACAGAGCAAACAAATCTGCTCATCACACAAATGCTTGCCCTGGGTGGGGATCGAACCCACAACCCTCGGATCAGTAGTCAAGGGCACTACCACTGAGCCACCGAGTCAGTCAAATATGAATAGATTAAAACTAAAATGGATTATTCTTTAAAAAAAATGACCTTTTCGAAAACAATATTTGGTATGCATTTGGTATCCTGATCTTTCTGCAACATAAAACAGTAAAACAAAACCTCAAAATACCTTTATTGCAGGTGTAGTATTCAAAAAAAGGACTGAAGGTTACAATCTAATGAAATTTGAAAAAAAACCGCCATATGCCGGAAACCGTTAGTAACCTAAACATGACATCAAATTTTAAATTATGTAAGTTCACGACCTGATCTACCTCCAGTCTCAACATTTACCTATACTTACTGGACATCCTGTATAACCAAAAAAGAATCTAAACAACCAGCATAATGTAACCTCTCGGAGGAATAAACTACCTCTTTTAAAATTCTCCTTTCAAAAGTCTCAAAGAAAATTATGTATCTCTGGTTATTATATTTTTTATTTACCAATTGAGAATAAAAAAAAACATATTTCTTTACAGCATAACCTGCCAAAGTTGCGACATTGAAATATGAATAGATTAAAACTAAAATGGATGCTTCTTTAAAAAAAATGACCTTTTCGAAAACAATATTTGGTATGCATTTGATATCCTGATCTTTCTGCAACATAAAACAGAAAAACAAAACCTCAAAATACCTTTATTGCAGGTGTAGTATTCAAAAAAAGGACTGAAGGTTACAATCTAATGAAATTTGAAAAAAAACCGCCATATGCCGGAAACCGTTAGTAACCGAAACATGACATCAAATTTTAAATTATGTAAGTTCACGACCTGATCTACCTCCAGTCTCAACATTTACCTATACTTACTGGACATCCTGTATAACCAAAAAAGAATCTAAACAACCAGCATAATGTAACCTCTCGGAGGAATAAACTACCTCTTTTAAAATTCTCCTTTCAAAAGTCTCAAAGAAAATTATGTATCTCTGGTTATTATATTTTTTATTTACCAATTGAGAATAAAAAAAAACATATTTCTTTACAGCATAACCTGCCAAAGTTGCGACATTGAAATATGAATAGATTAAAACTAAAATGGATGCTTCTTTAAAAAAAATGACCTTTTCGAAAACAATATTTGGTATGCATTTGATATCCTGATCTTTCTGCAACATAAAACGGAAAAACTAAACTTCAAAATACCTTTATTCCAGGTGTAGTATTCAAAAAAAAGACTGAAGGTTACAATTTAATGAAATCTGAAAAAAACCGCCATATGTCGGAAACCGTTAGTAACCGAAACATGACATCAAATTTTAAATTATGTAAGTTCACGACCTGATCTACCTCCAGTCTCAACATTTACCTATACTTACTGGACATCCTGTATAACCAAAAAATAATCTAAACAACCAGCATAATGTAACCTCTCGGAGGAATAAACTACCTCTTTTAAAATTCTCCTTTCAAAAGTCTCAAAGAAAACTCTGTATTTCTAGTTATTATATTTTTTATTTACCAATTGAGAATAAAAAAAATTTAAAAAAAACATATTTCTTTACAGTATAACCTGCCAAAGTTGCGCCATTAAAATATGAAAATAAATATTTGGTATGCATTTGATATCCTGATCTTTCTGCAACATAAAACAAAAAAACAAAACCTAAAAATACCTTTATTCTAGGTGTAGTATTCAAAAAAGGACTGAAAGATACAATTTAATGAATTTTGAAAAAAAACCGCCATATGTCGGAAACCGTTAGTAACCTAAACATGACATCAAATTTTAAATTATGTAAGTTCACGACCTGATCTACCTCCAGTCTCAACATTTACCTATACTTACTGGACATCCTGTATAACCAAAAAAAGAATTTATACAACTAGCATAATGTAACCTCTCGGAGAAATAAACTACCTCTTTTAAAATTCTCCTTTCAAAAGTCTCAAAGAAAATTATGTATCTCTGGTTATTATATTTTTTATTTGCTAGAAATATCTTGTTCCTCTGAGCTAGAAATTAAAAAAGTGGCAAAGTAAAAATCACGTGTGCGGTAAAATAAATTTTGCGCACAGTTAACTGGCATACAAAGTACCACTCTTCGATCAATTGTATTAAAAAATAATATAAAATGCCTATTATGATATGGAGTTAAAAAGTGTTCGAAATCTATTGGAAATTTTATTTGCTATATTAATGATAAATGAAACTTTTACTACTACTTATAACAGTACCACTAAATAGATCAGAAGAACTGTCTCCAAAGTTTTTAGGTATTGTTGTTGAAGCTATGAACTTTCTACCACGTCTTACATTGGAACTATTGTAGTCAAGATTCAAGCAATCTTTTGCCTGTCTTTAGTCGCGGATAGTTCAACGAAGAGGAAGGGAGAAAGAAACAAAATACAGGTCATGCCGGTCCATGCAAATAAAAGAAACACGCAAACAAACAGATAGATAAACACAACAACAGCTTGCTTGATGCGAAGCCTGATTATTTGCAGTCTAGTAGCCAATACTTAGGGTCTAATTTTGTTTACAATACTTTTTGAAACTAATTTGTTGTTTAATTAAAATTAAATGCCAATTCTGAAATTTTCGGTTTGTTTAATTAACTACAGCCAATTACAATAAACATTAACATTCTTGGGAAATAATTCGTAAAACAACGATTACGTCACAGCTATTAATTTTTGTCGCATTCAACATTCGTCTAATTTTATAACAGTTGCCATTCCGAATCAAAGACATTACTGTCACTTTTACCTGATAAAAACGAGCCTGCCGTAGCGAAGGTTCAGGAATACAGAAAATATAATCTTTAGTTGCCATTTTATAGTGAGTTAAAACATCTTAACAAAATTGAAATTTGTAGAAAATTTTGTGAAAAATTTTAACAGCAAACTGTCTTTTGAAGGAGTATCTTAAAGTAAGATGATGTTTCAATAGTATAGTATTGAAGAGAAGAGTAGAAAATGGGAATAGATTAGATAAGATCATAAAAAATAGAAGTATTTGTTGCGATAGCATTGCCACGAAGCTATTTGAAGTATAAATGTAGTGAAATTATAGTGAAAAGATGGTGTGGATGTAAGTGATAGAATTTAGTACAAAGAACGTTGTGAGTACGGACGCCTCCTACTCGAGGTGACACTTTTTATTTTGATTAGTGCTGTGAACCTCAACGTACTGCTACTGTATTAAATTCCTCAGTACAAAACACAAATCTAAATAACACCGTGCATTGTGTTTGTACAAAATCTAAATTATTATTTAAAATACCTATTCTACCTACTTAGTGCACTACCAAACTGTACATTAAGTAGAAAATTTGTATAACTCGGAAATGGTTTCCATAAAAGTTTTTGTATTATAACATTACATTTTATACTGAAAGCATCGTTATAAAATCAAAACATTACACTATAACCATGATGCACAAAATACCGCTAATTTAAAACTTATGATTGATTTTATAGTAAGAAATGTACATATGACAGAAAGTTGAAGTTATGAATGTAATAATTAGAAAAGGAATGTGTGCTTTGTATTCTTCTGTTTCTGTAAAAAAAGGTGTTAACAGCATCTTTCTGTTTAATTAGTTACAGACATTTAGTAAAACTGCAATCTTTCAAGTGAAAAATCACGTGACAAATTAACAAAGATTGTTGTAAAATTAGTAAGTACCTATTTTTTGCAGTTTAGGGTCCCCTAGAGGCTCTAGTTTCCATACAAGCGTAGTTCCGCTTTAATATAAAAACTACATGCCGGATTAAATCCAACCCTTTCCAAATATATTGAGTAGAAACGTATCGATGTTTGTAATTAGTTTTCAATGTACTAATATAAAACGGAAAAGAATAAGATCAGTTTGAAACTTTTAGTACAAAACTAATTTAAGCCTTCGTCTAGCCAAGTTTAAATTTACTACGGCTAGTCCTCATATCATTCGGACAATCTCTCTTAATTGTCACCAAAATACCCACATAATACTTGCCGAAAATCTTATCCTGGATAGGAACAAATTTGTTATAAGGCTGTTATATTGATGCTTTACAATCAAGTTGGTTAAACGTCCCATAGTAACTACTTAAGTAGGTAAACCGGGAAGTTAAAGCAAACTGCCCATAACTGACAGTGAAAAGTGCAAACTCACCTAATCCAAAAGGCTTAGTCGGCGTTGGAATGTCGGGGTCGTTGTGTGCAGGCGCCGCGTACGAGTGTCGGTGTGGGTGGCGCCTCGGGTTGTCCTCAGCTAAGTCCGCCACGCTGCCCGAGCGCCCGCCCGCCAGACCCGCGAGCGACTCGAAAGATGAATCCAGTCGCATGATCTAAACATAAACAATGTATCATACTTCTAGTACACCCTGGTACTTAAGTAAAGGATTGCCACAATAGGCGCGAAGCCACTTTTATAAAAAGTATAGTGGTGCGCTCCCGTGCAACAGATTAAATGATCACCTACTGGATTTCTTAGAGGAATTGTCTAAGTAATAAGGCCGGTCCCACATGCAAAGAGGGCGAATCTGATGCCTTATTAATATGATAACTTACATACACAGATTTGTGGAGATTTCTCGACCACAAAATGTGGCCACTACACGTTTTTATAACAAGTCGATAGTCGATAGATAGCTTATACTAAGTCTATGGGCAAGACGATATTGAGTTGTACAAGGGCGCTTTTTGGACCAGAGGCAGATCACATTTTAGAGCCATTTGGCATGAATTCAAGATGTAATTAGCCGTATGGACATTTTGTCCATGATTAAAAAAAATACATTGACACAGTAGAACTACCTTTCATTCACATTTTACTTCACAAAGACAACGAATATGGAGCACCTAGTTATTGTGTAAATAATTGATTTTAACGTGCACATATCAAAAACAAATTACCTTTATCATTTTTTGGTTTGTCCTTGACAAAGTGCCAGCCACCTTTATCAACATACAGAAGTACTAACGTATGGAAAAATGACACCATCTTTGTAAATAAATGTGTGTGAAAATTTTATTTAATCTCGTGTACATATCAAAATTAAATTACTTAAATCATTTTTTGGTTTGTCCTTGACAAAGTGCCAGTCACCTTTATCAACATACAGTGGTAATACCGTATGAAAAATTGACACCATCTTTAAATAAATGTGTGTGAAAAATTGATTTAATCTCGTACACATATCAAAATTAAATTACTTAAATCATTTTTTGGTTTGTCCTTGACAAAGTGCCAGCCACCTTTATCAACATACAGAGGTACTACCGTATGAAAAATTTACACCATCTTTGAATGAATGTGTGTGAAACGTGCTACCACACCAGTCACATTAAAATTGCTATTAATTGTTGTTTTCAATACTTGACTGCTACAAAGTAATTAAAAGAAACAGGTAGGTATATGGGTAAATCACTTAACATAAATGCTACTGTGAGACATAAAACTAGCTAAATTAATTAAATACTCATATTTAAAGCTATATACACAACGTAGAACCACCGACACAGGCTGAAAAGAAAGTAAGGCACCAATACAATTGCAATGAAGTGGTGCAGTGGCATACACCAATGGCCAATTTTAACTGTACTGATACATAGCATAGCTGCCTTTAGTTTCAGTCAACAAAAAATAACTATCAGAAATAATATTTAATCTATCTTATATATAAAAATTAAATGCTGTTCGTTAATGCAGCTAAAACTCGAAAACGGCCCAATCGATTATGATGAAACTTTGGTGAATTGTTGTACGCACTACAGGGAAGATTTACAACAATAAAAACCTACGGCTCGCGAACCGCGCAACATCGATTGCAAGCCGCACGCAGGCACGCGGCATCAGCTAGGCCTGAAGATTTCATAGTCAAGATCATAAAGAGAGAGAGACCACGAATAAGATAAAGTTGTTTGGCAGTCTCTTCCTCCAGCTTGGCATCAGTCCGAAACAATTACAGATAAGGTCATAATGCTACTAATGCTGGAGGTTAGAAGGAATTAGCTTGACTAAGGAATTAACTCACTCTAAGCACAAGTTGCAGGCAGCGACGCTATGTAGCAATACATATCTAAGAAAAAGATAATGCGACAAAATATAAAAGTGTCGGGTCATTAGGCCATGCGTTGGACTCACGTTGGTTCCGTTCTTGGCCGCGTTCTCGAGCGCTTGCGACAGCTGCGGTGCGGCACAAACACAACGTTAGCAAGCGAACAACACTGCTAATTGCTGACATATAGATTGGTTAGTAGAGAAGTGTAAATTATTATTTTTAACGGATACATAAAATTGTTTATGATTTCCACAAAACGCTAAACATGGATTTCCAACTAATTTTAATAAGAAGTACCTAGGTAAAGTGTCAGTTGCACGTTTTTAACACGATGAACATATGCTCCAAAACCCCGGTGTGGAATCTTTCGACCAAAATCGTATATTTATAGTTTTCTCAAAATGAAAAAAATAGTAAAACATATTTTACACTTCCCTTTTGTATTGAAAATATTATTGTTTTTCAGTACGTTTTACATTGTTTAAACAAAGAAGGATCACTATAATAAAATTAAGTTCAAGCAGATCTTTTTTAGAAAAAGTACTGAAAAGCAAGATAAAGATAAACTAGCGTATGGTGTTAGTGTATTCATAATAATTTTAGCATTGTACGTACTGTGTTAATATTTTAAAAACAAATAAAAGTGAAATAAAATATTAATTAACAACACTGATTAGCAAAAAGATAATTAAATGTTAGTGTAAGCTTCAAGCTCACAACATTTATTAAAATATTTTTTAGAGATTAGGATATTAATCGAACCTTTGCATATCATGTGTTAAATTTGCCTTATTGGTCTATAAGTTTTAGCTGCGTGCTTCATTATCTCTGTATTGCTCTAGAGTGTACCTACTGTGTCTATAATCTAACTCTGGATTAACCTATGAATGTGTGTAGCCCGGAATAAGACAGTGGAATGTTCGTTCGGTGGCAATTTTAAAAATTTGTAAAAGTAGTTTGAAACTTCTCCCAGACAACTAATGCCGTTTAATTACATTTGTTTTTTTAAAGAGCGATATAAGCATCTAATAAGATCATTTAGTGATTAATACCGAACACTAACTAGGGTAGTAGAATGTAACTCGAATGACTAGTAGTCAACTACCCTATTCTCAAGGCAAACAAAAATGAAACGAACATCGCACTGCCCGAGCTCGTAGTGCATTATAATCATCGTTATTCTACTCACTTGCGAGAAATTGGGAACAGAGGCGGTCTTGCGCATGTGCTGCGTGACGGTGCGCCCGCGCGCCGCCTCCAGCTCCTTTACTGCGACGCTCTGGCGCAGCCGGTCGAGAGAGAGGATGCTCTCCACTGCGCTCACACCGCGAGTGTACTTCTCTGTAAATGTAGCAAATGAGGGGCTTTAAACAGCTATCTTTTAAACTAGTTGCAAATAGCTCGATACGTGGAGTTGTCAAATTTGCAAAAGCTAAGCCAAAAAGAAATGAAGGGTAAGGGGGAAGAAGAGTCATAGTCAATGGGAGATAGTTTAGAGAAAAACCCAAAAAACTTCCTATTTTTGAATTACTTTATTATTTGAATGAAATTAATTTACAATAGCAAGAGAAATCATATTGTCTTACAATCTACTTAACTATTTAAAAACAATTTTAATAATTTTAGCTTTTACCCCAAATATAAACATATATTGTTTAAAAAAACTTGAAAAATAGGTCAAAGTCTATGGACTATGATTTTTTTTATAGGTTTATTTTTTTATTAATTTATAAGTACTCCAGCAGTAAATAACAAAAATAGGAATACAATTTATTATATTGCTAAAATAATATGTTAGAAACACGTTAGTTATAAAAATGGCCAAAAGCTAAACTTAAAACTAAAAACGCAAAGAAAGGTCATAGTCATAGACAATGATCTTTTTTCTAAGAATGTTGTTGACTATGATCTTTTCTTTTAAGTACCATGTTGACTATGATCTTTTCTTTTAAGTACCATGGTTTTTTCATTTCAAATTTCTGAGGACAGTGATCTTTCTTTTATGTTTCTGTTTTCACTATGTCATAGAACACCAGGCAGTCCTCTAGATGGCGTTGTTACCTCTAATTATGAAAAACACTGACTTTGATCTTTCTTTCCCCTTACCCTTCAAATACGTCTAAATTTTATAATACTTCAATTTCTTCACTAGAAAACAAAAAAAATAGAAGTCAAATAATAAAGTCCTGAGTGAGAACCATCTCTTGCCAGCTCTATCTATCGATACGGGTTGGAACAACTTTTCTTTTTTGAACTCAGAAGTCAGAAAAATTAATATACGTGTGTAGCAAAAAAATACAACCAACTCGCTGAACACTTCTCTTAAAGTAATGCGCGTCGGTTCACTGACCGTGAAACGGTAAACATCACGCTGTATTTCATAACAGTAATAAAACCAAAACAATAACGATCTCTGTCACGCTTATAAGCTTGGCCGCGTGCGAGAAAGACAGATATGAACGCAATGCTTTTCGTGATCCGTTTGCAGTGCAACGTCATACCGTGCGCTTATTCACAGACAACACAAGCGCATGTGTGAATGTGTTGTACATGCGAGCTTTATAAACAGCTCTGTATAGTCAAATTATATATGTATTAGTACTAACATACAGTATGGACACTCCCTGCCGCTCTCTAGATTGCGCCCTCACCCCCTCGTCACCCAGCTTGATACAGATTGGTTACAGTTTGGTTGTCGAACGTATACGATTTCGCCGCCATTTTGTTTGTTCCGTCATTCCTTTTTAGAAATGTAATTTCTGGCCCGTTGTATGAAGTGTCAAGGGTGTGGTATAGTTCACCAATCTGTACTTAATGTAGCTGACTATCAAGAACGAATTATACTATTACTGGATAATTTATTCGCTTTTTAATTTCACTGATATCATCCTTCAAGTGTCACTCCTTTCAAAAAGACCCATTGATAAATTCTAGATCATTTTTAGTAAACTCGACTAGCATGTAAAAACGAAAATATGCCAAAGCAATCGACGTAAATTACCTATATAAGTCTCGCCGTCGGCAGCACTGGCTTCATCGCCACTGGCCGCGATCTGTGCGAGGCTTTCGCGCTCCTCCAACTCTTCAGAAGCCTTGGGAATGTTCGATACAACTTCGTACGTCACGCCCGTCTGTGTCAACTGGTCGACTCTGGCAAATTATTAACAACTTTAACTTACAAAGAACCCCGTACCAAAAGTATGAAAAATGTGGTTTCAGTTAAATATTCTGAGATTTTGATATAATATAGATTTTAACGTCCTGAACAAAAGTCTCTATGGGGGCTACCACTGTTGCCGAGTCCCTTTCAGAGTAACGACTGGTTTTGTACCCTCAAGGAAATCGACTCTAGTACCAATTCGCACCTTGTCACAGTATAGTAATATCAATTGTGAATAAAAAAAATAAAAAAAAATATCAGTAATTCAGGTGGTAAATATCAGGTGTCATACCTCCAGTGTCTTTTTCAAGTGCAAAATAAATCGTTGCATAAATATTTTACGAAGTTCTTATAACAACGACACACAGATCATTGGAACATATTTTTGTGCATTTTAATGCACCTATATTTTTACAGTAGACTGTACCAGATAAAACAAACTATAAATAACGGGTAAAATGAAAGAAAAATAGTGTTACTTGTTAAATCTTATCTACATATATTTTCCTAGATACACATGTACACTTTCTAACTCGTATTATTAAGGGTTCATTTCAAATCAAATCAGTCGTAACTCTGAAACGGACTCGGCAACAGTGGTAGCCCCCATAGAGACTTTTGTTCAGGACGTTAAAATCTTTATTCCATCAAAATCTCAGAATATTTAACTGAAACCATATTTTCCATACTTTTGGTACGGGGTTCTTTAATAAAAACACCGCTGCATAAAAACATTAACCCTCTTTTTTGGGAAAACGGGTAAAATGTATCCTATGTCACACACGGCAACAAGAAGAATCTAACGATACCTTGCACTCTAAAAGAAAACTTTTAAAGATATCGTGAAGTAAAGAAACATACATATATACATTAGACCTGAAAACCATACTTCACCTTTTTTGCAGGCAGTTGTTTAAAAAAAAATCCAGATGACGCGAGTTACCCGAGACTTTAGTCGCCAAGCCAATTCAGCCAAGATTTATGTAAAACAGTCCTGGGAAATTCCGACAAAAGAGTACGCACATAGTACGCATATGCGGGCCAGATATGCTATTTCATACATAGCCCTATGCTGTATAGTACTTTATGAATTAATAAAAAAAAATGCCCTAAAATACCTTTGTTGTATCTCACCAATTATTTTAGCGTGAATTTTGATACACCTTTATTATCGGGAAATTCAGAGTCGGGGAGTTTTCCGAAGATCAGCATCAGTTTTACCAACATAATATTGTGGTGGGTCCCATCGCATTACATCCATTCTTTCCCAGGGAAAGGGATATCACTTCAATATGAAACCTTTTTCGTATACCTTCAATATGAATGCTATCCGCGCAATCTATCAGATGCGATCACGTGAGTCGTTACAGAATAAGTTTAAAGAAATCAATATTTTAACTGTTGTTAGTCAATTTATATATGAAAACATCATGTACGTTCGTAAGAATTTGCATTTATTTCCTAAAAACAGTGACAGGCATAATTTGAATTTAAGAAATGTAAATAAAATAGATATAGCCTTTTCGAGACCGAGTAAGGTTAAAAAGTCATTTGTGGGGCAGTGTATAAGATTCTACAATAAAATTCCAGAAAATGTAACTACTAGTTTGTCAGAGAATAAATTCAAGACTCATGTCAAAAAAGTTTTGTGCTCTAGAGGATATTATAAAATAATAGATTATGTAAATGACAAAGATATATATGTTGATTCTATATCAAATACCATTACCTGAGACTGTAATCTGAATCATGACATTATTTGTAATATACAGTATTTTTTTTGGTTTTGACTATTTAAAAGTGTGTGTAATCAAGACTCATGTCAAAAAAGTTTTGTGCTCTAGAGGATATTATAAAATAATAGATTATGTAAATGACAAAGATATATATGTTGATTCTATATCAAATACCATTACCTGAGACTGTAATCTGAATCATGACATTATTTGTAATATACAGTATTTTTTTTGGTTTTGACTATTTAAAAGTGTGTGTAAACACCTATTTGAAATAAATTGTTTTGAATTTGAATTGAATTTGAAAAAGTGTATACGAACCTGACTATTTTCTTCCGTATTCTGTCGGTGATGCTCTGCCGCTTGTATATGTTGAGCCCGAGCCGCTTCCTGAGTATGAGATCCATGGGCGCGGGGTGCGACAGGCGCACTGTAGTCTTCAGTATCAGGTACACACGTTCATTAGCTAGAACAACATCATCATATCAGCTCATATACGTCCCCTTCGAGGGGCTCGAACCTACCCTGAATTAAGGCGATCGGGCCTTAGTCGACCACGCGGGACCAGTGCGGATTGGTCGACTTCACACACAACCTGGGAGTTTCTCCGCAGGCGTGTGCAGGTTTCCTCACGATGTTTTCCTTCACCGTAAGAGCGTCGGATAAACGTACATACGAAATATAAATTCGAAATCACATTGGTACGTGGCGGGATTCGAACCACGACCTCCCGGACAGGAGGCGACGGCCCTAGCCGTTACGCCACCGACGCTCTATATCTAGAACAACATACATCAGTAAATCTCTGTGTGCCCAAGAAATTAAAATTATTTAAATCCGAAAGTGTGTCTGTCTATCTATGTGTTACTCTTTCATGCTAAAACTACTCAATGGATTTCGCTAAAAGACGATATTAACCTCGTATCTCAGTTAGACGTATAGATCGGCAGGCAAGGGCAGGCAGAACCTTTAGCGACTGTAAGGATTCTTAGACTGTGACACTACAGCACTTGGTGTTTCTCTTTTAAACCCCACTCTCCATATGTCACACTAGCAGCTACTGGCCGCACGATACCACTTCGCGTACCACTTTCCACAAGGCGACGATATGTTACGGGAGGTGAGTCTCGCTTCTTTGCTCAGTAGTTGATATTCTGGCTGAAAATATAATTTGGTACCTTCGGTAGCCCTGTTGAGGTACTGCGAGTCGTGAATGGAGGAGTCCCAGGAAGCGACAGCAGACACGTCCTTGTCGTGGTGGTGAAGGATCTGCAACTCGTAAAAGCGGTTGCCGTGTTCCTTGGGCAGGATCGAGTGCAGCCCGGCCACGGTGACTTCCTCGCCGGTCGGGTGCGTTGTGAGATCATCCGCTAGGGGAAAAGAGGTAAAAACAGTTAACATTTCCACTGGTAGTAATTACATCCATCCTCCTTTAACTTTAACATAACTGTAAAGTCGCCTGGATACATGTAGGGTCTATGCTGGCCGGCGCTTGATTATTTTGGTGTCGTCTTAACACATCACACTAATATTATAAAGGCGAAAGTTTGTGAGTGTGTATGTTTGTTACTTCTTCACGCAAAAACTACTGAACGGATCTTGCTGTAATTTGGTAGGTAGACAGATTAGGACCTGGATTAACACATAGGATACTTTTTTCTCGCTCGCGAGGTTTTAGGGATAGTAATACCGCATAGAGGCTCGCGCACTGCGCACCCTCGAAAAGTCCTAGAAACGTTGTCCACGCGGGCGAAGCTGCGGGAAACAGCTCATAAACATACAAAAATTTTCCGGCCAGCGTAGACCCGATATGTTCGATTGTCCTGACACCTCGACGATTGTACAACAATTAACCTTTTAAACATAAAACAGGCAGCAGCTTGTGCATTTATGAATGCTTTGCCAATGTAATATTTTATTAGTTATTTCTCTAACGCAAGGTCTTTGCGTTCGATTTCCAGTTATACATTTGCTAACACCGTGTAATCTGTGTCACGTTTTGATATAAAATTGCCTGTAAAATTACTATCCCTAAAACCTTGCCTTCAAGTCTACCTTTGAACAAGTTGTAGTCTCTACTCACCGTTGAGATCGAGGAACAGCACTGGGATGTGCTGCTCCATGCCGGGCGGTGGCTCCCAGGCGGCCGGCGCGCCCGGGATGGGGCTGCCAGGGCTCGGCACCAGAACCTACCATGATAAGGCAAAAAAGTATATTAGCATTCTGTAGTGTAGTGTGTTAACATTAGAAACCTGTAATAGTTAACACTGACGTCTTTGAAAGAGACAGCTTTATCTTAGTTTTCTGTGTACACGCGTTATGCCAGCTCCACAGGCGAGCGGTGAGCGGTCATTACAAGTTAGACCGGCAAGGCAAACGGACGTGTGTGAGCTTCTGTCAGGAACCGATACAATTTGCTGGAGCTGATAGTACGCTCATAGAAGCACACTACAATACCTAACTAGAACAAGCCGTACAAACTCAGCCGGCGATGGTAATTAAAGCTCTTCCAGACATATGAACAACTGATTATATATATAGTGGGAGGCCTGCCTACACTACGTTTTCCGGTGCGTGGTCGCCACTCGAGAACTTTACTGCCCCAACGGCCATCTGTTCTACAAGCAATGTGCACTGCCACTTAAGTTTAGCAATTCTGAGAGCTATGTCGGTTACTTTGGTTCTCCTACGGATCTCCTCGTTTCTGATTCGATCACGCGGAGAAACTCCTAGCATAGCACGCTCCATTGCCCTTTGGTTGACCTTGAGCCTTCTTATGAGGCCCATAGTAAGCGACCATGTCTCAGTTCTGTATGTCATCACTGGCAACACACACTGGTCGAAGACTTTGGTCTTAAGACACTGCGGTATCTGGGACGTAAAGATATTGCGAAGCTTCCCGAACGCTGCCCAGCCGAGTTGGATTCGACGATTGATCTCTTTCTCGAAGTTGGACCTACCTAACTGGACTGTTTGTCCCAGGTATACATATTCGGTAACAACTTCGAGTGTAGAGCCTCCAACCTTCAGAGGAGTAGGTATGACACGAACGTTTGACATAATTTTCGTCTTGTCCATGTTCATTCAAAGATCCACTTGTTAAGAGGCTCTACTGAGGCCATCGAGCAATGTACCCAAGTCGTCCATAGTCTCAGCCATGACCACGATATCGTCAGCGAATCGAAGGTGGGTGATGTACTCGCCGTTGATATTGATGCCGAGTCCACCCCAGTCCAAAAGCTTAAAAACATCTTCCAGGGCGGCGGTGAACAGTTTCGGAGATATAACATCTCCCTGTCTCACTCCTCGCTGCAGCTGGATAGGTTCCGAGTTTTGATCCTGGAGGCGAACCGACATGGTGGCGTTTTCATACAAACACTTCAGCACTTCGATATATCGATAGTAAATTTGGCACCTCTGGAGAGATTGTAACACAGCCCAAATTTCGACCGAATCGAAGACTTTCTCATAGTCCACGAACGCCAAGCATAGTGGCTGATTTTACTCTTCGGTCTTATGTATAATCTGCCGCAGCGTATTTATGTGGTCTATGGTACTAAATCCCTTTCGGAAACCGGCTTGTTCGGGAGGCTAAAGGCGACGAACCTGCGTGCGAGACGATTCGTAATGACTCTCGAAAACAATTTGTAGACGTGGCTCAGAAGTGAGATGGGTCTGTAGTTCTTCAGCAAAGATTGTCGCCCTTTTTGAAGAAAAGCACGACCACACTTCTGTGCCATGCCTTAGGCGTTTGTCCCTCAATTATAACGGAATTAAATAATTTCTGAAGAGCTTTAAGTACCGGTGTTCCACCTGCTTTCAGAAGTTCAGCCGTAATTCCATCATCACCCGGTGCCCTATTGTTTTTAAGCTGTTTAAGAGCCATTCTAGTATTCTAATCTCGTACAGGCTGACGTCCGGGATATCTTCGGTATAGTGTCAAGTAAGTCTAGCTCTTGGGTCTTTAGCCAGATTGCTGACAGGCAGACGTGTGGTCGTGTTTGATATAATTGGCCAATATTGCGTCAAATGTTTTCACGAATATCTATTATTTCGGCAAATGTTTTTTTTAGGAAAAAGGCTCCAACACATTTAAAGCTATACCTACCTGGGGCTAGAGTTTATTAAAAAAAATTAAAGCTATATTTTGCTATGAGTCTATTACAGTAAAACCGTATGAGGTTAGATAAGAATCAATACAGTACTTTTTTTAAGTATTAAGGTCGCGTTGCACATGTACTTAGGTGTAAATCTAAATGCTCTAAACGTGACCGCAGGTCATACTAAATGCAACACCGGGCAACCACCGTCTATCTCTTTGATGGCACAGTTAATTGTGCCACACGACAAAAGAGAGAGAATGTTATACTCACAGCATTCCTCTCCTCGGTTAGTGAGACCCACTGCTCCACGAGCGACTGTTCTCGCTCCATGTCGCGCTCGCTCTTCAACGACGGAGACATATTCACCAGTTTCTACAAACAAAATAGTATATTATGTATGATACAAGTGAGTCGAGATTGTAATGACCAATGTTCACGAGTTTCATACGACGTTTTTCAATGAGGAAACCAAATAAAATTTCATAAACTTATTTTAAAATTGAGATATTCTTTAAAAAAAAAAAGGCGCGCGGATTTTTTTACTGCGCGCACTAAGAAGGTTGCTTGCTGAGAACCTACAGTTATTAACTGAATATTTTCTTATTTACAACACAAATTAATAATAATATCTTAATAAAAAATATTTGATGAAATGAAATGTCTATCATATTTTAATTAACAGTTTATAACACTGTTTTTTAGTATAGAAAAAATATAAGATTCTGACATAAAACCTCCTCCTTTTTCGGAGATGGTTAATAAAAACTTTTTGTTTATATTACAGTCATTGTGCTTTAAAATATAAGTAAAGGACGCGTGTATAATAATAAGATGCATTATCAACCTAAAAGAGTTGAAATAAGGGTAATTTTACGATTAAGCGTTTTAAAAACTCTCTTACGTGTTTTGCTAGTCATTTGCCTAAACTAGATGCCTTAAAAGATTTGAGTAAACGAGTGATTGCATTTTACGATCGCGCGGCGCGGCGGCCTCACTTTACTTACGATTCCTAATCTGTATGTGAGCTTTTACGTGTTTTGCTAGTCATTTGCCTAAACTAGATGCCTTAAAAGATTTGAGTAAACGAGTGATTGCATTTTACGATCGCGCGGCGCGGCGGCCTCACTTTACTTACGATTCCTAATCTGTATGTGAGCTTACCGTTTAGATTTTGTTATTGCAAAAATAAGTGCATCGTGCAATTCCACGATTACAACAAGTAAAGTCGACTCGCTTTTTACATTGCAGCTGACGTTTAATTGGTGAACACTTGTCGACAATCGCAACAAATATATCGGATAGTAACAATGACTTCTATATTACTGGCGTAAGGACATGGCCAACGCGCGCGACTAATGCTCCCAGCGAATTAGTGCGAAAATCAAAAGTTTCGCACACTCACCATTCAGTAGTCTGCGGGAAATTGCAGTGTGTGGTGGAAAGATATTCCATATAAAAACGTCTTTTTGTGTTGTTATAGGCTATAAAAATCATGAAAGAAAGGCTAAAAAGATATCATCGTTAAGTAACCTTACATTGTATTTATTCTTGTAAACAAATTAAATAAACGCATTTTAAAGCGACAATTCTACCAAGGTCTTTTTAGCGTGGCTCTGACGTCAACTCTCGCCCACGCTAGTTCGTACGAGTTATGTCAGATGGCGCTACTTTTTGCATGTATGAAGAAAATCAGAGTAAAATATGGAGACGGGCGGATCCTTCTGTCCAGATCTGTGTATAGTAACCTGTAATTGTGCATGTAAATGCTGCCTTCGCCGAGCTAGCGCATCGCTCCACCTCTCCCGCAGGACTGCTAAGTCTTCCTCCTGGTACGAGTCCAGAGGCTTTTGAAGTCGTGACCTAATGCAAAAATAAAACAAATATTTAAAACACTCTTTTGATACCCTGACTACTGTATGGGACAAAAGTTACCATCAAAACAAAACGAATGCAATAGGGATGACGAATGCTAGTCATCTGAGTTACTTTTTATCATCTGTCAAAAACGATATTTTGTTCTAAAAATGTTTGACATACCTAGGCGTGACGTCATAGTTTAGCAGCGTCATTTATGTTTTTTGTGATTTTGAGGAATTAAAAATCGAAGACTTGATGGAAAACAAAACGAGTAAGGTTTTCTGAAGGGCAATTTTGTGATCAAGAGTTCATAATTTATTTCTAATGCTGTCGTTATCTCATCTCAAGTTCATCTCAACAAGTTTTCTGTCGTTAGTTAAATAGTTTCACTAAACACCTTCCAGCTATATAATTAGACCCTGGTAACTTGCTCACTGTGATCGGTGATATGCTCACTCAGCAATACGATGTTGACATATTCGCTGACCAATTTACCACATGTGTAAAATGACAATGGTATATGTAAGTTTATGGATGTTTTTGTAAATTATAATTCAATTTTAATTATAGTGATAATTAAGTTAACTAATTTTCAAGAGATATAATGTTTTTTGTGTAATTTTTAACTTTCTGGCTATTTGCATCATCTGTTAGCCTGTACTTTTAATAGGGATGACGAATGCTCGTCATCTGAGTTACTTTTTATCGTCTGTCAAAACCGACACTCTGTTCTAAAAATGTTTGAAATACCTAGACGTGACGTCATGGTTTAGCAGCGTCATATAAGTACTCATTTTGTGATTTTGGTGAGTTAAAAATCAAAGACTTGATGGAAAACAAAACAAGTAAGGTTTTCCGGAGTTTAAGTAGGAGGGCAATTTAGTGATCATCATTATCATATCAGCCACAAATCGTCCACTGCTGGACAAAGGCCTCCCCCAAGGATTTCCACGACGACCGGTCCTGCGCTGCCCGCATCCATCGGCTTCCCGCGAACTTCACCAGGTCATCGGTCCACCGCGTGGGAGGCCTGCCTACGCTACGTTTTCCGGTTTAGTGATCAAGAGTTCATAATTTATTGCTGATGCTTTCGTCATACCTATTAAATATCTCACCCGACAGTGATAATTCTAACCTTGACAATATGCTAGCGTACGATGGATAATGTTTCAGAAATATACGCAGGTCACAGCCGCACTAGTTTTTTACTATACGTCTATAGCACAACATCATTTTACAATGTGAAATCCACATGGTTACTCATCTACTGACATATGATAGGTTAAGAGCCAGAGTTCTGTGCGGGTGTGACTAGCATCGCCTCGCGCCATTCCTCCCTTTGTCAGTTTGTTTCTAGTTTTACTAGTTCTACACAATGTCACATTGTCGCTCACCTGACAGTGACAGAGCCGACCTCGATGCTGAAAATCTGCTGGCATATGATAGGCAATGTCCCCGAGTTCTGTGCGGGTCTGACTCGCACCGCCATGCGCCGCTGCTGCCCCTGACGCAGTTGGTAAACACCTCCGGTCACCATATCGTTACGTTGGACCACCTGAGCAACAAAAGGCAGCAATCGTTATTCTTCGAACAAATATTATCTTTTTAACTCAGTTATCAACTGATCTTTTTACTCATACGTAATTTAACTTAGCTAATGGATGTTATGGATCTTTTCTTGGGGCATTTCTTTCGCACATGCACTGCATGTCTAGTTTCTTAGCTGATGCAGGATTTCTGATGCCACTTAAACAACCTTTAGCCACCTATGATCAGTTAACACTCCCGGTCAAATCATCTGTTTATCGCGGCTTTTTGAGTAGTTTTTCCACCTACTGATTTCCTGATTTTACCCCACATAGCTACCACTAGATAGTCGATAAGTTATCTGTGTTGAACTGGCGCGTATTCCCCCAGCTTGATCATTGAGCTCGTGTATCGTGACCTACAGCTCGATCTTGCGCGTAAGCTTGGTCGGAGAGATCTGGCTTTGGCTAGCTGTCACTGATTCATCTCCCAATTTCTTCGAGCTGAACTAAAGCCCCTTTAGCAAATTCTAAAATACCTTATCAGGTAAACACAGGTCTCCCCCTATAACTTTAGCAATTTCGCAACTGCAACTATACATCCAGCCGCTTCCGCTAAAAGCTTTAATTAAGTTTTTTGCTTCCTCAAGAGCAAAGCTATTCATGAGCCATGGCCAGTTTACACTGCAAACAGTTTCATCTTTTTTAAATTTATTTATGTTATCAATAATATTTAAATATTTATTTGTTTTGGCCTCTATTAATTTAATATATCTAATTTGAAAATCCTTTTTTTTATTTGCTAGGTACTTTTTTATGAGTATGCTTGCTAAAAATCGCTTAATTACTAATTGAAAATCTTGATCGATACCAACCTCAACGGGCGCGTATTCGCCCTGGTCATTGAGCTCGTGTATCTCCACCCACAGCTCGATCTTGCGCGTGAGTTCGGCCCAGCGGTCGGCGAGGGAGCGCGCCTTGGCCAGCTGTTGCTGCTCCACCTCCCAGTTGCCGCGCACTCGGCTGAAACCGGCCGAGCGGTGGCCCCACACTTCGATGGAGAGGGCACCCTCTGCATAAAAATAATAATAGTTACTCAACGTAGTATGTTTTTCCTGGAACCGTTTCATTTTTCTTATGCTATAGATAGATTTTAAAAAAATGGGTATCGATGGCAACATTATAAGTTCCTGTACCCCCTCGCCCCATTCTTCAAAATCAAAACCTCGCATCATACTTTGGACTGCAAAAACCAAAATTCCAAAGCCCCTAATTACTACCTACTGTGTATCCATTCTTACCTGCGCAATGTTCCAGAAACTCATCCGTCAGTTGCCTCGTAAAATCCCTGGTATGATCAAACCGGAACACTTGCTGCTGATGTCGCGGGGAGCCAGGAGGCACAGTAGGCACTGGGGGTGTATCGGCGCTGACGACTGGAGCCACTACCACCGCCTCGCTCCCACCCCACAAGGTGTACTGGCAGAATACGAAGTGCGAGAGGGATGGAGGTAGGCCGCTCGCTTGTTTGATTGACACGCGGATTGTGACCTGCAACATAACATACATTTTATAAATATGGTATTCTTAGCGAATACCGATAACTAATGATTGCCATAAAATGGGATTATTATTAAGGCGAGGGGTAACCGCCTATTATAGTGAATTAGTCAAAATAAAAATGACGCTTACATCAAAAATATAAAACAGATACCCAGATATGTACATAATGGTCGCCTACCACAGAAATGGTTTCCAAATGAATTCACCTGTTGAGCTGATGGGTCTGATCCTTCATCGTCGTCCCTCATATCACCGGAGCTATCAGACGCGGCTTCACAAATCCGGTCTTGTGGAAACTGACCTGATACTCTGCTTATTTCAACCTGTAAGCAAAACATAAACTTCGTAAGACACGGTTTGGTTGGTGGAAGGGCATTTTCTAAGCCCACCTGGCTAGCTACCACCATCTTATCTAAGCCGTGCCTCCGACATTAAAAGCCTTAATATTTTCCGGTATAAGGATAAGATAGCCAGTTCTCCGTTGCGTTAGGGAATCTTGGTATGTTATCTATCTTCGGCATTATCGTCACTTAGCACTACATCAGGTGTGATAATGCCAAGGACTTACCAATTGGGGATAATAAAAAATCTCATCATCATATCAGCCGAAAGACGTCCACTGCGGGAAAAAGCCTCCTCCAAAGATTTCCACGACAACCGGTACTGCGCTGCCCGCAACCAGTAAAAAATCTACTGATTTATTAAGTCTCTTCTGAATACTGTATGTATGTATATACCTATGAATCCGATGGAGTAAAGAATCAAGAACAAAAGGTGGTTACACAAACTTTGATCCCCTGAAATTAATAAAAAATATCTCTACTTGTAAAGCATTTGCGGAATAAGATTCTTGATCCCTAAATTCCTACGCGGATGAAGTAAAATCTAAAGGGCTGTTTTGGATCCCCCACCCAAAGTTCAGACTGGCTTCTACTCATGAAACTGAACAGATCAATGTAATTGCTAATCATGTGATGTGATGATCATCTTCCCCTACCCCCAAGTTATGGGGTTTGGCCTAATCGCCATGCTTGGCAGGCTGGTTGGTGATCGCAGTGTGAAGTATGATGGCAAAGTATGCGGAAAGGACGTTGCTGCCCGCCCTTCGGTTTGTTCCCTTAGAAGCCTCTTACACTCCTTTCAAGGAGAGATTCAAGGCAGTGCTATTCTAGGGCCGCAACACAGGCCACTACAAACTAACTACCTACCTACAATATAATTGATTCAGTGGGTAATCCTTAGCGTTCCTGATTACGAGGACCAGTGTTGCAACTAGAGTTTTTCTGAAATTTGTTAATCGGTTGCTTATTATGAAAATAAATTTCTCCTAATCCTGCCACGTCACGTACCAATGTGTTTTCGAATTTCGATTTAATATGTAGGTTTATCCGACGCTCTTCCGTAAGACGGTTTCCTTACGATGATTTCCTTCACCGTTGAAGGAAAACATCGTAAGGAAACCTGCACACGCCTGCGAAGAAACTCGAAGGCTGTGTGTGAAGTCGACAAACCCGCACTGGGCCCGCCAGATTCTCTTCTATTGAAAATTCTTTGTTGGCAACTGGTTTCGTATAATCTATCACAACTAGTTGCCAACAAAGTAAAAATTCCTGATTCGCAACTGGTTAAAAAAACTCAGTTGCCATAGCGGCAGGAAAGCTATTCCCAAGGAACCTATGGCCAATATACACAAATATTACAAAAAGGAAGGTTGTAAGTTTGGATGCAGGAGGTGATCTCCGAAACTACTCATCCGATTTCAAAAAACCTTTCATCAAAATGTAGAATGGACCTACAGAATAAACATAGGCTAAAAAACATTGCAAGCCGCTTGCGGCTCGCGCACCACGCATCCTTGATATCCACGCACCCCCACATATTCAGGCGGGCAAAGCCGCGGGCTATTGCTCATTTTCAGTAATTTACAACGCTAAATACGTTAAAACTCGACTTCAATCGCAACAAGTTAATACAAACAAGCTTTTTTTTTGGTTTTTTAATTTTCTAATTAAGTCCTCAACCGATTTTGATGAAATTTATGTAAGACAAACTACTATCGAATAAAAATGAAAATCAATTCAAAATTGGCAAAATATTGTATAACAAACACACAATTAAGAACCTCCAAGATTAAAAAGTAGAAAACATTGTGAATTTTTGGCGAGGGGCCTAACACTAGCCCTGTATTTGTGACGACACTATTCCCACATATTCTTCATCACATTAAGGTAGTTGACTGCTAGTCATTTGAGTTGCTTTTTATCATCTGTCAAGTATGACATATTTTATTCTAAAAATGTATGACATAACAGTTTTTCATCGTCACTGATGTACTAATTTTGTGATTTTTTTATATTAAAAAAAAGATACACTAATTTTGTGATTTTGAATATTTACAAAAATATATACTAATTTTGTGAATTTAAATATTAAAAAAAAAGATATAGGTACTTACTAATTTTGTGATTTTGAATAAAAAAAAATGATATACTCATTTTGTGATTTTGAATATTAAAAAAATTTAGACCTAAAGGAAAATAAATCGAGTAAAGTTTTTTGAAATTCCAGTAAAAAGGCAATTTCGTAAACAACATAAAAAAAATATTTTTGATTCTGTCAGTACCCAATGCATCACATCACACACCTGCAACCTGCCAGCGACCTCCCCCTGCTGGCTGATGATGGGCGTGTGGTAGTCCAGTGTGACGTCATGGAACAGCGCTTCAAGGAACACGTTGGCGACACCGATGAGGTTGTGATTCTCCTGTGATTCGTAAAAAGGGTCCACAGCTAGTTCGTTTACTTCCTGCCGAAAAAAGAAGACTTTTACAACAAAGAGTTTACTAACAAAAAATAAAATAATATATGAATTCACCATTTTGGACATCCAGAGTAGAATTTTGACGAATCAGATAGGAGCCGGATAGATTAGAGTGTCATTTGATTTCTGTCACCATGAGTTCATTTGTTAATCTACTGGTTACACTCATAAAAATTTGAAGTTAAGATTTGAAATGATTATTGCGTCGCTGTCTCTTTCGCACGTTGGCGTAAGAACTAGACAAATACCTAACTCCTAAAATTGGGAGTAAAAATTTAAAATGACAATCGCGTTGCTGTCTTTTTCGCTATGTAGGCGTTAGAACGAGGCTAATGCCTAACTCATAAAATTGGGGGTTAAGATTTGAAATGACAATTGCGTTGCTGTCTCTTTCGCTATGTAGGCGTTAGAGCTAGACAAATGCCTAACTCCTAAAATTGGGAGTTAAGATTTAAAATGGTAATTGCGTTGCTGTTTCTTTCGTTACATTGGCATTAGAACGATACGAATGCTTAACTCCTAAAATTGGGGGTTAAGATTTGAAATGACTATTGCGTTGCTGTCTCTTTCGTTACGTTGGCGTTAGAACGATACGAATGCCTAACTCCTAAAATTGGGGGTTAAAGCGAAAGAGACGCTATGTAGGCGTTAGAACTAGACAAATGACTAACTCCTAAAATTGGGAGTTACGATTTAAAATGGTAATTGCGTTGCTGTCTCTTTCGCTACATTGGCATTAGAACGATACGAGTGCTTAACTCCTAAAATTGGGGGTAAAGATTTGAAATGACAATTGCGTTGCTGTCTCTTTCGCTACGTTGGCGTTAGAACAAGACAAATGCCTAACTTTTAAAATTAGGTGTTAAGATTTAAAATGACAATTGCGTTGCTGTCTCTTTCCCTACGGCGTAAGAACTATACAAATGCCTACCTCCTCAATATCGTCGTCGCTCCGTTGGCGGCGCCGCCACTCCTCGTACATGTCCCGCATATCGACCAGCTTGTTGTCCAGTTTCTCCATTGACCACACCTGCCCGCTGCGCCCGGGGCGCTTCACCATTATTGCCGGCTCCGATACAAATGCGCCACGCTGTGAAGAGATTTAAAGATGTTAAAGATTTAATTTTCTGGCATTAGGAAGGTCTTCTCCTAACCACGGTAGGGTTTACTTTGGCACATGTGTTGCCAATAAGGGTCAGTTCACACTGAAACGCGACGCAACGCGACGATGCTTGAAGAGGCCAGATGTTCCGCGCTGCGCAGCGCAACGCCGTGAGGCATTTCGTAAAGCCGTTTAAATTTGCTGCGTTGAGATGCGTCGCGCTACGCCTCGCGGCAAATCTGAATAAAATGTGTATCTTATTGTGTAGTAAATAAAGTTATATTTTGTGTCACCATGTTAAAAAGTACGTGTCGCGTCGCGTTGCGTCGCATCTCGGTGGGAACTGTCCCTTAAAAGCTGTTAGGTTAAGCTCAAGCAAATCCGCTAACTTAATCATTGAGACATGAACGAGTGGCTGTCAAATCAAGTCTGACTACCACTCGAAACTAAAATTGGCGACGCGCGACGATAGTTTTAGAGATTAGTACTTCCTCAATGCAGCGCTTTAAGTTTAGGACACATAATAAGGTTCAAATCTCGGTGGTCAACATGCTCAATACATGGCTACACTATGGCGCATACCTTCATATGGTTAGAAATGCCCCAATTTGTCGTATTTGCACCACATCCACAAACTTAGTCAAATTATCCTGAAACACTTCTAGGCTGCTTAGGGTTTAGAGTATTCACATAGGCAGCTGGACTTTATTAGTAAATCTAGACTGATCTACCTTCTTTTTGGCTATTAGGGCTCAAATTCTGCGCCCGAATCTGCAACGTCACACTGAACCAGGTATTTCTACGCATCTGTTCAGCTAGGAAGTTGGTTTCCTGAAATAGTGCGTTGGCTCGTATGATATCGACCTTTAGGCGTCCGTCCGTGGGACCACCTCAATGTGACGTCTAATCCAAATTACCTTCCTATAAGGAAATGATTCTGTGGCGAAAGCTGTAACGTCACACTGAACTTGGTGATCCTGCGCATCTTTTCAGCCACGAAGTTGGCTTCCTGAAATAGCGCGTTGGCTCGTATGATATCGGCCTTCAGTCGTCCGTGGGACCGCTTCATTGTGTCGTGACAACTTCCTATAAGGGAATAATTCTGCGACGGAATCTGCAACGTCACACTGCACTTGGGTGTTCCTGAGCATGTTCTCGGCTAGGAAGTCGAGAGACAGTGTCGTGTGAACGTGTCGTCGGGTTCTGCTGCCCAGCGATCGACGAGGGCTGTGGTCAAGGTTAACAAACTACTTGACTCTTAGGCCGCCTATCGTATAGGCTTTCTTCTATGTTGTTTTAAAGAATATTGTATTGTATTGTATTGACTCACCTTCCTATTAGGACTCAGATTTTGCGGCGGAATCTGCAACGTCACACTGAACCGGGTGTTCCTGTGCATCTCTTCGGCTAGAAAGTTGGCTTCCTGCACAAGCGCATTAGCTCGTATGATATCGGCCTTCAGTCGGCCGAGGGACCGCTTGAACGTGTCGTCGCGCTCCGCTGCCCAGCGCTCCACGCGGGCCGCAGTGGTCGGGGTGCACGCTGTCATTTTACCTGGACAATGATGGATTTTTTTATTGAATGGACTGGATATAAATTTTACAAGGCACCAGATGGAAAAGAGTTATAAAAATATTTATAAGTAAAATAAAGATAACTTAAAAAATATATCTTAATCAGCGGAATAATATAAATAAAAGAAATACTCTAATTACCACAAGTGGAAATATGATGATTTAAACACCAACGTCATCTTATTTTTTCCACCACCTTTAGTCCTTTACGAGTGAAGTTATTTTAAGAGTAAGGGATGAATAGAAGACAAAAAAATCTCTAATAGATACTTGAAAACATCTCAATTTTTTTGGGTCGAAAAATGCAAGGCCCTAAAAAATCAAATCAAAAAGACTTATCTGTCGAAAAATATCTTTCATCTTATCATCCAAAAGTTTTCTCTTCGCTCCGTCACACCCTGGACACTTCATACAACGGCCCAGAAATGACATTTCGAAAAACGAATGACGAAACAAACAAAATGGCGGCGAAATCCTATACGTTCGACAACCAATCTGTATCAATCTGGGTGACGACTAACGAGGGGGTGAGGTCGCAATCTAGAGAGCGGCAGGGAGTGTCCGTACTGTATGTATACTTTGGCTACGTGTTTGTTTCGTGAACTACGTAATCACTACTTCAAAAAATCTGCTAGCACTTACCCAACTTGAGAGGATCGTAAGAATACGGAGGGTACGGCGTAGACGGAGACAGAATATTTCTGAGCTGTTGGAATTGCCTTTCGTATTCTTGCCTTTGTTTCTCCAGCGCCACTGTAACAAAAACGATTTTTTTTCACAGGCAATCGCTTTGATGAAGGTTATGATAACAAATTCATTAATTGACGAGACTATATAGTGCTTTGATTACAACTCTAAAACATCAAAAAGAAAACCAAAGAGTTTCTATAATATCTTCAGAAGGAAGTTCTATGTTACGTAATTGGCCCCACGTTTAAATATGCCGTACGACATGCTCGTCTCATACGTCGCATTAGTAATAGTGTAATTTTCATACAGTTTGATTTTCTCAACCATGTCTAACAATCTGTTACTTGACTCAGCTTCTCCGTCAAACTGGGGAAAGACAGTGCGTCTCTATTGAAATATTATAAAAACTCGTTTCAGAATAGCATTTCATGATCTTGTGGCCGAGTGTTTTTAAATAAATTATTATAATAGCGTATTGGGCATGGACAGGCCCCCGTTACTCGGTCGAGCAGGCGAGATAAGTACCTACACATTGGCGGGGCCTAAAGGCCGCGCTCCGCTCGTCAGCGCTAGAACGCCGCCATACTATCGCCGCCGCAATTCGCGCGCCTCCCGTATACGCAGTTATAACCGCTAAGTCGAGCGCCTTAATAACTTAGTTTCCGTATATGGGAAGGAGTAGGTGAATAAATGCCTAGGTATTTTAGTTTTATAAGGAAGTGCAATATCTGTTACGAACTAGTATCTCATCTGTGACATGGATTGATAAGAGACAGATGTTCAGAATAGCAATAGTGACCAAATCATAAGTCGTACACCCATTTTTTACACTAAATAAGCGTTACCTTGTTTGTCTTCCTCGTGTTGTCTCTCGAGCCGCGAGATGGCAGTCTGTATGGGGTCGTTGCTCAGTTCGTTGAGCATTATCTCATCGCGAGCGAAGTTGTAGTCGATCGGCTGCGCGGGAGTTTGGGGCTCCGATGCTGCCGCTGTAATAATTATATAGTTCAGAATTTCGGAGAGGTAAAACGGTATACACTGAGATAGCTCGGACTGAAGATTTCTATTAAGCAATATTTAACTGCTAGATGACACAATTGAACTGATGAACAGATGGTGATTGGCAAGTTAATAGTGAGTGTTGTGGAGTTTATAAATAAAATATCAAAACTCAGTACCATTGAAAGAAGTTCTGATAGTATACAGGTATTGCGAGCGTCGGTGGCGTAATGGCAAGGGCAGCTGGCTCCTGTCCGGAAGGTAGTGGTCCGAAGCCACGTACTTTTTTTCCCCGAAAGATGGTAGGTGGGGAGAGAGGTGAATACGTTTACGTATACCTGTGCAGCGATAAAGCTGCACCGGTTATGTGGGACTCACAGCTGTCGAGCCGCACTACCCACTAACACCCCCCGAAGAACTTTGGCAGCAGAGCCACCCTAAAAGTACATCGGAGCGACGCCCCCCCCTTGGGGGTGCGAAAATGTGTTTTCGAATTTTGATTCCTTATGTACCGAGGCTCTGAAGGTGAAGGAAAACATCGTGAGGAAACCTGGAACACGCCTGCGAAGAAACTCGAAGGTTGTGTGTGAAGTCGACCAACTGGTTTCCGTTTCTGGGTTCACTAGGTTTCCGTTGACGAAGCACTCATACAAAGTTCTATCTTCCATCATAAGTGATATTTTAACCGAAATTCATAATACAGCAACTACAAAAAGACAACATTTTTAAATAAATCAAAGGAAATTTCATATTCCAACTCACCAGTCTGTTTAGGACAGTTAACCCTAAAGAAGTGGTGATTGCCCCACAGTATCCTGTCGGCATGGCCCAGCCTCACTCGCTGTATCACCGGGGTTCCGTTGACGAAACATCGCGCGCCACCTAGCGGCTCCATGTACAGAGTTCCATCTTCGACCAACAGGAGGCAGTGTTGCGGCTGGATTCCGAGGCCGGAGAGTTGGATGTCAGCTGAGCTATCAGCACCAACTAGGGTTCGTTCCTGGAGCAGATAAATAAAATTAGATAGTTGATAGATATGTACACTGATTCGGCGTATCTGCTATAATGGTCCTTTAATATGGTCGAAAGGAGCGATGGCTGACTCTCGCATTATACTCTTGACCGAGTGCTATCCGTGTGAAGTGGCCTACTCTTGTCAGAGGCATAAATGACATTTAAAAATTGTAATGTCTTATTTTGACTTCTCATGTCATACTGTTTTTATTTCCTTACTAGCTTTTGCCCGCGGCTTCGCCCGCGTGGATCTCGTTTTTCGTCTTTGAGGGTGAGTGGTGCGCGAGCCAAGCTGTAAAGGGCCATATTGATCTATATTAAATGTACAATGTATTTAAGGTACTTAATTGGATAAGGTTTAATGCTGTATTGCTTAAAATCGCTTCGTAAATAAGCCATTATTTCTCGCAAAAAGTAAAGGATAAAAATGGTTATTGTGGGTTATCCCTAAGAAATAGACATATACCATTGCGGACTTTATTGTAGATCATTTTATGGAGTGCAATAATGTAGTACATTATTTTGATCTATCTCGTAGGGTTAAGCCAGCCTTTGCAATGAAAGCGCAAAAAAATGTGTTTATTTATGACATCACATTAGAGACCTTTACAATTATCAGTGTTTCTCTACAATATTATGCATTTATTTTACATATAAACCTTCCTCTTGAATCACTCTATCTATTAAAAAAAACGCATCAAAATCCGTTGCGTAGTTTTAAAGATTAGATCTTTTTCATACATTGGGACAGACAGACAGCGGGAAGCGACTTTGTTTTATACTATGTAGTGATGACAGTGTATTTGTCTTATGTCAATTATTTTATTTTGACATTATTAACTAATTATTTACTGAATCGGTGGGTCAGTGGTTAGTGCCCTTGGCTACTGATCCGAGGGTTGTGGGTTCGATCCCCACCCAAGGCAAGCATTGGTGTGATGAGCAGATTTGTTTGCTCTGTGTCTGGGTGTTAATTTATCTATATATGTATGTATTTAAACGTATATAAGTATGTATATCAGTCTCTGGTAACCCATAACACAGGGAATCCTACTTTGGGGCCAGATGACCATGTGTGATTTGTCCCAGAATATTTATATTTATTTATTTTATTTATTTTTAATATTTTTCTGAAATGACGTTACATATATGTAATTTATATTTTATGACCACAAAAATAGTGTATTATTCACTTATTTTAAACAAACAATTTAAATTTGAATAGGAATATTGTATCGGTGAACAGTCTTTCGAAGGTATTAGTGGAGATATGTACAGTTTTACAATTTTTGGTTTCCTAGAAGTCTCGCCCCGTGTCAGGTTCAATGTCTGGTTTTTACGACAGCCGTCACTCGTCATGTCATCGTCAGTGACTTACCAGCCAGCTCAGTCAGTCACCATGAAGGCTGGACAGTCGCGGCAATCGGTGTGAACTGATGATATCTCTTTCTTACCTTCAAATAATACACAAGGAGCTCGTTCAACGAGGGATCCGCGTTCAAATTGACCAGATAGTACTTGTTCTTCTCCACTTTGATGCCGCTCGCTTGCACGGAGATGCCCATCTTCTCCAGTGCGTGTTGACGCTCGCTTTGCACTCGGCCTGAGTTGAAAAAGTTACGAATGTTATTTTTTAGTGTTCAGCTAAAAAAATAATGACTAATCTGAATAGGGTAGTTGACTAAATTTTATTCTTAGAAAAATCAAGGGCTTTGGAAGTTCATCCGATGACCTGGTGAACGTCGTAGGAAGCCGCTGGATGCGGGCGGAGCAGGGCCGGTCTTGGTGGAAATCCTTTAGTTCAGCACTGGACATCTTTCGGCTGATATGACAAGTACCCTTTAGACTTCACATATTTTTTTTAAAACGCTTTTATTGGTACTTTCTCGTTCAAACACTAAAGGATGTAACGTTAAGCTTCTGTTATTTTCTGGACATCTTTTTCAAACAAAACAAATATGAATCAGTACGAATACAAAATAGGGATGATGACTGCTAGTCATTTGAGCTACTTTTATTCGTGTATCAAAAAAGTCATTTTTTAATGTATGGAATACTTAGAAGTGACGTCATAGTTTTACGGCGTCATTTATGTACTCATTGTATGATTTTGATGAATTAAAAATTGTAAACTTGAACGATACAAAACGAGTAAGTTTTTTTTTATAACTTCAGTAGAAAGGAAATTTAGTGATGGATAGTTTAAAAAGAAAGTTTAATTTTGATGCAGTGATCATCCCAATAATAAAGATCCCTGCTTACCAGTCTCAACAAGTTTCTCCTCCCAGGTCCTGGACATCTCTTTCATCAAGTGCTCGCTTTGCGCCAGTTTCTCGTGGACATCGTCACCCGGCGAACCCTGAAGCACAATAAACACATAGTTAAGATGATCAAGCAGCACTGGAAAAGCAATTTTTACATGCAATCAATCAAACAGTGTTTCCCGATTCCTATAATTTGAAGATCTTCAAGGCGAGAGTGAATAGACATTATTTGAGATTGCGTGTACCATCCTCGACTGCATTGTCACATCCAATCGGGTGAGTTGCAGTGAAACGCACTCAAATTTTTATTTTAAAACTAGCTGTTTCCCGCGGCTTCGCCAGCTTAGATCCCGGTGAAAAATTTTCTATACCTATTCTCAGACCTACCGAATATATACAGAAAATTTCATGGAAATCCGTCCAGCCATTTCATGAAAATGGAGGAGTATGGTAACTAACACTGTGACACGAAGTTTTATATACATAAACCTGCGTGACTTTTACGCCTTATACTTGCGAGTTACCTTACTGCCAACACATCAATGCGAACACAGTTCCTTGTGGACAGGCGGAGAGTATATGGCACCCGACTTTTACTGTAACCTTGAGAGCGTATTCACAAAATAGTTTCCCATACAAACTTAAAATAACTACTTCTTGAAAATGAATGGGGCGATTCTGTTGAAACTTCATACACACAAACAAATCATGAAATTCTAGTTTGTGGATAGATTACATTATTGATTTTTATTTTATTTTTATTAGGAAAACACAACCGGTAATGTACAGTGATACTTATGAGATTAAACATAAATAAAGGGGTAATAGTTGTGGCTAAATAATAACTGATTTAAGGCTTGGTAGCAATCTTAAAATTCGCTATTTTTTGTTAAATAAAGTATTTCGAAAATGTAATATATCCACAAAAGGATTTCGTGACTTGCTTAATGTGTGGGAAACTATTTTGTAAATACGCCCTTACTAGATTGAATAAGACGTACAAACGTTTTAACCCACCGCCGTGCCTCTTCCCAAGCCCAGCCAGGTTAATTCATACCAGAGTATGAATGTGTTCAGAAACACGGGTGCCAGGCCCTGATTGGTGGAGGTTGATCTAGTATCGGACTCAAATATTTTGAAGTCACCTGTAAGGCCGGCCTCTCTAATAACACGGCTGAACGACTGCTATCCAGTGAGAACAAACGACATCAACATTCCCTCTCGTATATCTACCAGATACGCTAAAACTACCAAGTTTATGATAACCATAAGGTGAATGCAAGGACCATTTAAGGTAGGTCTTGCCGCCAAGACAACCGACATCAACAACTTAACATGCCTTGGTAAGCACGGAAACGGTTGAGATAAATGCCACCAACAGTCAAACCCATCCAGATTATCACCGTGCTTCTGGCCAGTTAACGTACCGTGGCATATTTGAGCATCTCCTTCAGAGCTTCGACCTCCTGCCTGAGTTCCCTAATAATGCGTGCGTTAGGATCTTCGTTGACCACAGCGTGGTTGACAATACGCTTCGCTCTGTCGGCGTACCGGAGAGTGGACAGGGTCTCTTCGTAGTTATCGGCTGCCGGTGATATTGTCGCCACCTGTAAGATAATATAAATAGGTTATGTATAATAGTAGCTTTTGCCCGTGTTTTCGCTCGCGTGGGCATTATGACTGTTTTCGAGGGTTAGTGGTGCGCGCGAGCCGCAGCGTAGACAGGGGGCTTTCTCAAGATCTCTCTGGAACTATCTCGGACTTTGCTAATTAGTAGTCAATGCCATTTTCACCCCCTTAACCATCTAAACTATCTTTGAGCAAAAGATCATAACAATCTATTGCTTCGTAGAGATATTAACGAAATCAACATAAAACCGGACAAGTGCGAGTCGGACTTGCCCATCGAGGGTTCCGTACAAATTAGTAGGTACATATTGTAAATCAAAACATTGTAAACTGTTAGGTACTACATACGCCAATATTATTAGGTACTACCTATACATATAAAAAAGGGAAGATTTTTTAAAAATTTTTCGTCATAAATCGCTATACATCAAAAAAATTATTAAAAATCTGCCCATGAAGACCAACCAGGACCAACGTTCCTTGCATAATTGATTACGTACTTTAAATATAGGCTATATTTTTTATAATTTAATTACAAAAGTATAGTTTCCAGATTTTTCCCTATACTTGTAGTATAAGACGGTATTACTTACCAAATTCCATAGTTATCGGACAACGGGAAGTACCCTATGAATTTTGATTCCCTTGAGAGTGTCGAAATATACATTTTTTGCGGCATAAATGGCCGTGTCTTTTTTTTTACTTTAACTTGGAAATTTCATTTTTTCACAGCTTCAAGGGACCGAAATATATGGTTTTAATTTCAACTCGATACCTCCACGTAACACCGATAACTAAGCCTCATAGAATGTTAGTAACAACGTAGCTTATAACCTACCCTATTCACACACTTCTCCCAGCGGTGTTTGCTCTTATAAAAACAGTTCTGGGTAAGTTTCTTTCGGAATATTTTTAATGGCTGTGACTAGTTTGTTTTAAAGTCATCAATGGTGCCAGGCCTGGTGAGCAGGGAGGTTATTTAATTTTAATTTAATTTTTGGCACATAAATAGCGAATTAACAAGGCTGCGTGAGCTGGCGCGTTGTCGTGTTGAAGCAACCATGATTTGTCTCACCACAACCTCTGGTCTCTTTTTAGACGACTGCCCACAAAAAATCAGTGTATTTGTTTTCATGTCTAATGTATGTACGGACAGCGACACATCAAGCTATACAAAACCAGTATAAGCTGGCCGCGCGAGTCGCGCGACGCCTTTCAGTTTCAACATACGCGAGGCCCGCGTATACTGGTTTTGTATAGCTTGATGTGGCGCCGTGTGTACTCGTATATGTTTCTTCCAGGATATCTTCTAATTTAAGAGTGCGAGGTATCTTTGAATCCTCTTAATCCCATGTGTGACATAGGTATATTATACCTGACTTCCCAAAAAGAGGGGCAATGTTTTATGCAATCGTGTTTTTATTGAGTTTTGTTTTTTACGATATTTATCTACATATAATTGTTACAATATCGAAACAAGCACTTTTAAAACTTTTGTTGTACGGTCTCCTGTACTGGTAAGTACTCTAAAGTCAGACGGTTAAGTACCACGGCGCCTGTATACTTTTAGGATACCCAAATGCACTTTACAACAACTTGTAAGTACCACAGCGCCTGTATGCTTTTAGGATACCCAAATGCACTTTACAACAACTTGTAAGTACCACAGCGCCTGTATGCTTTTAGGATACCCAAATGCACTATACAACCACTTGTAACAACTTCGAAACAAGCACTTTTAAAATCTTTCGTATAAGTATAACAAAAACTTTTCTCTCTGTGTTATTTTGTTTTGATATCAGCTAACCGCGCTCTTACGGTAACGTGTTTTGTACTAAACTTGAAAGTTTCAAATGAGGAAGTTTGCTTTGAGCAAAACCACAGTAAAATACCACTACTCTTTGGTTGAATGAAAATAGGTCGTGTTCCATTTCCGCTTAGCTTGAAATTTCCTATTGGAAGCCGTTGGTGAAGCATTTATGTAATTACTTGTCGATTGCAGTGAAAATTTAAAAGATTTTTTTTTTATTTAAATTAATTTTCAAAGGTCTGTTAAGTGTGTGAAAATCTTAAACGCGATTCTTTGTATCGCGCACCGGAAAACGTAGCGTAGTCAGGCCTCCCGCTGACCTGGTGGACCGATGACCTGGTGAAGATCGCGGAAAGCCGCTGGATGCTGGTAGCGCAGTACCGGTCGTCGTGGAAATCCTTGGGTGAGGCCTATGTCAGCAATGGACGTCCTTCGGCTGATAATCTTCTTTGGATTTTTTACACTTTCTACCTACCGCTAGAAAGTGTCAACGAAGCACCTTACTTACACCCAATAGACTCTAGTTATACTTAGATTCCCTGCAACTAATCAACACGATTGCATGACAACTTACACTGAGTCGCAACCATTTTTCCTGTCGTTACACTGAGTCGCAACCAAATTTCGATTTTGAACGCCCCCAAAGTATGAAAAATTATTTTGTGAGTACCTTTTCAATTGCGGTACGTAGTAGTCGCGGCTTCGATTGACTGATGAACTAACAAAGGGTCTGTGCAAATACTCTTATTAAAGTCACCTTATCATCATCATCATATCAGCCGAAGGACGTCCACTGCTGGACATAGGCCTCCCCCAACGATTTCCACGACGACCGGTTCTGCGCTACCCGCATCCAGCGGCTTCCTGTGACCTTCACTAGGTCATTGGCCCACCGAGTAGGAGGCCTGCCTACGGAACGTTTTCCGGTGCGCGGTCGCCACTCGAAAACTTGACTGCCCCAACGGCCATCTGTTTTAAGAGCTATGTGCCCCGCCCACTGCCACTGCTATTAAAGTTACCGAAAGTAACATAAATAAATTACTTAGCACAACCGAGTGGGAGGCCTTCCTACGCTATGCCTACCGCTGTGCGGTCGCAACTCGAAAACTTTACTAGTGATGATAGCGAAAAACCCTTGGTTGCGGGCAGTGCACGATCGATCCTTGAGGAAATCCTTGAGGGAGGCATTTGTCCAGCAGTGGACATCTTTCGGCTGATATGATGATGATGATGACTTACCATAACAGTCTTGCTGTTGCCACCTAGGTTGTCTTTCAGAAGCCACGTCAGAACTGAATCTCGGTACGGCACGAACTTTTCTTTGTTGCTCTTGCCCGAAGACTGGTCCGCTAACTTCGATATCACCAAACCTAATGTGGTTAGCGACCTGAAAGTTAATGGAAGCCTTATTAGTTTTGTTTGTTTATACTTGGCACTGGATAATCTTATTGGCAACGCGTAAGCAAAACTTCTATAACGTGTTGTGCTCTTAGGTACCTATTCTACCTGTATGTCTAAATATTCTGCTAAATGAATTAATATTTTTAACGATAATCTCGCTTGCTATTTTTTTTCTTCCTTCAACTGATCACCAACAGCACCAGTCTTCACAGCTCGCTAAGATCCTGCTAAGTCAACCAGAGACAATCTGGCAACTTTTTCTCTCCACGTCCCCGTGGCTACTTCCCTTCGTCGGCCGTCCGTCTGTCACTGAAGCAGTAACCCTTGGTAACAAAAACTTACTTGTTAATATTACATCCTTCTTTCAACTAATCACTAACAGCGCCCGTCTTCAAAGCTCGCTCAGAACCTGCTTAGTCAACCAGAGACAATCTGGCAACTTTTTCTTCGGACATCCCAGGAGCTGTCAGCCACTATGTGTGTTAAGACGATTGTTTACACTTAAAGATTAATAAAGACTTACTTCTTAATATTAGATCCTTCCTTCAACTGATCAACAATAGCACCCACTTTACATCTTGCTAAGACTCTGCTGAATCAACCCCAGAGACTATCCGGTAACTTTTTCTCTCGACGTCCCCGTGACTACGTTCCTTCATCTGCTCGTCTGTCACTAAAGCGGTAATAACCCTTAGCAACAAAAACTTACTTGTTAATATTAGATCCTTCCTTCAACCGATCACCAACAGCACCCGTCTTCACAGCTCGCTCAGACCCTGCTAAGTCAACCAGAGACAATCTGGCAACTTTTTCTCCGGACATCCCAGTGGCTGCATCGGTCACAGTCTGCGTTAAGACGACACTAAAAACTGCGTGGGAACGTGAAGATTCGCTGTTCATGTTGGTAGCTGCTACAGTTCTGGACTTGTTGCCTTCTGTCATTAGGTTGTCTATGTCCTGAAGACAAAAGAAAAGTATTAAATGGAGTACCGCCACATGCTTATCAGCCTGCCTGGGCTGATATGATGATGATGATTATCATCATCAGCCAAAAGACGCCCACTGCTGGACATAGGCCTCCCCCAAGTTGGGGTGGTAGGAGTTGGCGTAAATGTAAAGTAGGCTTACGCTTTCAAGTTTGTATACAAAAAACCAAACGGGGAATTCTTGGAGTAATAGATTGAAACACTGACGAAAAGAGACAAAGAGGACCGCTTGCCTTAGATAGAACATAAATAACAAATGGAAGCAAATATGAAATGGAAATAAATTCTCATAATCCCAACCACAATAAAACAGACGGACACAATTTGTCATAACACATATCTCGTACGAATAATGTTCGTAAAAAGGGAGGAAATTTACACAGATTAGCAAACAGAACCCAAAATAATATGTTGCTTATGTGCTTAATATTTAAAAATAAAATACAAACACACACAATAAATCATCTAAATATTGTTTAGTTTTTTTAAAAAAGAATTAGTTCAAAATTCAATGTTTGCAACCAAGTAGATTCATAGTTGGCAACCACAAAAAATATAAATTATTTTTATAATGTTTAGTTTTTGTAAGAAGGAATAATCCTATAAAGGTCAAAATTCAATGTTTGTAACTACAAAAAAATATTTTTTAATTTATTACTTGCTAAACGAGTAGAGCCAGAAAAAGTAATTCTGGACAATCATGTAGAATGATGACAGGCTGAAGCATTGGAAGACTGAGATAATTTTTATATGTTACAAAAGGTCTGATTATTGATTTTATATTTGAATTGCGGGCAGCGCAGGACTGTTCTTATGGAAATATCCTTGGGAGCGGGGCGGGGGCTTTGTTTAGTATGGGACGACGTGTTTCGGCTAATATGATAATTTTCTACGCTAACCAACAACAAAAGCTTCACGAACTGGGTAGTTTTAAATATTTCTGCTTTCATTCATCTATCATATCAGCCGAAGGAAGTCCACTGCTGGACATAGGCCTCCCCCAAGGATCTCCACGACGACCGGTTCTGCGCTGCCCGCATCTATAAACTAGTTTTATTATCGTGTGAGTGATGATTATGAAGATAAAAGCACCATTATGGCGAGTACATTAATGCAACGCAAACTGAGCTGTCCGGCAAAAATGCTATTGTAGGGTTGGCAACATCGATTACAAGGCATTGGGATGATGACCGGTCAAAAATAAATTATGAAAGATTGGTCATTATGTTTCCCTCTTAGCCGATTAGTTATTTTATTTTTATTATTGGTTAGTAAATCATGCATAGCAACACTAATTCTGTGAAAACGATCACCGTATAAGATATACCTTTAAAAAGTCGGACGGAAAGATAAACAGACGGCCAGAGGGGAAGTAATAACGGGACCCCTTAGCCTGGTTTAGAACCCTAAAAACGATAATTCCAGAGGTCTATGTCTGTAAGGCAGCCCTCACTTACCTTTAACAAAGGACTCAATTTCACCAGACAGAATCTAATTACTGAACTGCACATACTTTGCTATACCCTCGAGATTAATTAAACTACTACTGTCTACATACTATATTAATTATATAATGTATGTAAATGAAGCTCTTTCACTCTTCATTTAATTTGAATTGCCCGCGTATTAACTTAAACTTAGCATTATCTATGGTGACAGCACACTTACACTATGGACATTAAAAAGTGAGAATAATTATGATCCAAAGAAAGAAATATTTTGAAAATATAATAATAGTTGAAGCAATAGCTTTTAATGTTGTTTCTCTTTACAGGTAAGTAATTATTAAACGTGATTTGTACCTAAATAAACGTAGAAGTAAGTTGGGTTTGCAAAAGTAGTTTGTAATTCTCTTTACAGAGCAACAACTATGGTTTTTGTTTCAATAAACAACATATTACATGTATATTAACTTTAAAACTTTAATTAATTAATTGAAAACTCAAAATAGTGAAACTAGCAAGAACAAACTAGAAGCTCGGTTAAGAAATAATTGTAAATTCCTTTTTTTTTTTCAATATTAAGTCTGAGTTCATAAAACATTAAGAGGAAACGCGGGTGCCATTTTTGCCATACAAACATAGTCCCCTGTTTCCTCCCTGGAGAATGAAATTAGAGCAAAAATGTTTTTTTTCCATAAAACCTAAATCTACCGTGGCCGTGTCCCTATGTTTTGTTTTTTTCCATATTCTAATTATAATAGGAAGAATGAGCCTTCGAAAACTAAGAAAATTTCCCATTTGAAAGTCAGTTTTCAGACACTTACAAAAAAAATAATACGCATATTAACTATAAAACGAAAACATAGAGGCATAAAGGTAAAGCGTTTTTTTAATTATTAAAAAAAATATATTATTATTGCTCAAGTATTATCCGTCTGCGCTGCAGTTCTCCCTTTCTTGCTGTATACGGAAAGGTTTGGGGGAGGGAGACAGGAACATTTTATTAAAATAACTAAACTTTAGACCGCGTTCCCTCTTACGTCATCACAGCTACGACGACTGTAGCAAGCTGAGTTCGTAGCATTGTTGAGTAGAGTTAAAATCTGTTTTTGAACGGACCTACTTTTAAATAAGATTATATACTTTTACACTAGTGTTCCCATACATTTAGTGATGACATACGGAACTGAGACATGGTCGTTTACTATGGGCCTCATTAAAAGGCTCAAGGTCACCCAAAGGGCAATGAAGGGTGCTATGCTCGGAGTTTCTCTGCATGATCGAATCAGAAACGAGAAGATCCGTAGGAGAACCAAAGTAACCGACATAGCTCTCAGAATTGCTAAGCTTAAGTGGCAGTGGGCGGGGCACATTGCTCATAGAACAGATGGCCGTTAGGGTAGTAAATTTCTCGATTGGCGACCACGCACCGGAAAGCGTAGTGTAGGTAGGCCTTCCACTCGGTGGACCGATGACCTGGTGAAGGTCGCGGGAAGCCGCTGGATGCGGGCAGCGAAGAACCGGTCGTCGTGGAGATCCTTGGGGGAGGCCTATGTCCAGCAGTGGACGTCCTTCGGCTGATATGATGATGATGACACTAGTGTTCACCAACAAATAAGTATTTATAAAAAATGCTTTACATTTAATAACATACGTAAAAACGTTTATGTAATCACTAGCTTTTGCCCGCGGCTTCGCCCGCGTGGACATCGTTTTTATGACTGTCTTTCAGGGCGAGTGGTGCGCGAACATGAGTTGTCCTCAGATCCCTCAGGAACGATATCGGGCTATTCTGATTAGAAGTCTATGACACTTCCCACCCCATCAACCAATTCTAAACAAAAAACCACTTCAGTCCGTAGCTTCGTTGCGACGCTGACGTGCGCGAGCGCGGAAATGAGTTTTCCCCAGATCCCTCGGGAACCATGTCAAGATACGCTACTTGGTAAATTATGACATTTCCCACCCCCTCAGCCATCTCTGTGCGAAAAATCACAGCAATCCATTGTTCCATTGTAATGTTAAAGAAACTAACCAAAAAAGAGAGTATATTTTCAACTCCTTCAGGAACTGCATGCTATTTTCACGGGATTAAAAGTAGCCTATGTCCTTCTCAGTGACACAGGCTACCTGCATGCCAAATTTCATCAAGATTGGTTAAGGTGTTCAAGCTTGAAAAGGTAACAAACAAACATACAAACACATTTTCACATTTATAACATTAGTAATGATTAGATCGCTGTATGTAAGCATATTTGCTTATTTATTTGGATATTTCCGAAAGGTGATATCATCAAGTAGAAAACCAAGTAAGCGCTTACTCAAACGCCATTATCGTCTCGGACTAAATTTAAACGGCAAATTCAATTTACTACCGGAAACTTGGCCGTATATGGCAAGCATTTGAATAGATATTAAATCATTCAGTAAAAAATATTCATAAAACGAAAAAAGTCGTACCGTTGTCGGGGAAAAGTTGTTTATTTCGTTGGATGCATCTGCCACAATTTTTTTTATTGACGACTTTTCAAATTGTTCCCTCGTAGAGTCTTATTATGAAAATGTGCTTCATAATTTAATATACCTACTTATAAATATACTAGCTGTCCCGGCGAACTTCGTACCACCTTACACTACACTACCCTACCTTATATATATATATATATCACTTTAAAACTAAATGTTTTTACGGAAATCTGACAAAACGGAAACAGAAAAATAATATTTTTAAAAAGTGTTTACAAAATTTTAAAATACACTCTTCTTAATTTTTCTCCTTTTAATAAATAGACACGAAATTTTCCGCTAAACTCATTTGCTATTACATTCAATTAAATGGCCAAATAATATCAAAGCGAATCCTTATTACGACGACGTAACAGCCCACCTATTTTTCCGTGGAGCTAAATGGCTGCAATATTTCATTAAGTCACGGACCAAAATAAAAAAACAGCATTTAATTGTTTACGTGTTTACAAAACTTTAATTACTTTGTTTAATCTTGCCAGGCTTGCACGTAAACTCATTTGCTATTAGATTTAATTAAATGGCCAAATTACATCAGAGCCAATCCTTATTACGACGACGTAACAGCCCACCTAATTTCCTCCGTGGAGCTAAATAACTGCCATATTTCATTAAGTCACGGACCATTGTTTACGTGTTTACAAAACTTTATTTACCTTGTTTAATATTGCCAGGCTTGCTGAGTCTGCTGTTCACGCATCGGGTTGCTACGCCACCAAAAGCATTTTCTCCAGACCAGGACACGGTAGTAAATCGTCGTAATAGACGTAGAGGCCAATGATGATGATGATGATTAATATTAACTTCGTTTGTGTAGAGCGCGCTGGAGATATACTCCTCTTAATTTTTCCGCATTTCATAAAGAGACACGAAATTTTCCGCTAAACTCATTTGCTATTAGATTAAATTAAATGGTCAAAATACATTAAAGCCAATCCTTATAATGACGACGTAACAGCCCACCTAATTTCCCCCGTGGAGCTAAATGGCTGCCATATTTCATTAAGTCACGGACCAAAATAAAAACACAGTAATTATTTGTTAATGTATTTTACAAAATTTTCGAGCGTCGGTGGCGTAATGGCAAGGGCCGCTACCTTCCGTTAGGGGGGTCGTGGTTCGAATCCTGCCACGTACCAATGTGTTTTCGAATTTCGATTTCATATGTACGTTAATCCAACGCTCTTACGGTGAAGGAAAACATGGTAAGGAATGCACACGCCTGCGAAGAAATTCCAAGGTTGTGTGTTAAGTCGACCAACCCGCACTGGGCCCGCGTGGTCGACTAAGGCCCGATCGCACACAAACACACACATACAAGTTACCTGTTCTTTGTTTCTATTATGTGTCTTTAATCCTTTTGCTGTCTTCCACTTCTAGTAATAATTACTTAGTTTCCGATAAGTTGCTTAGCCGCCCCCTGTTATACATTGTTTTATGTTAATGTTCTTATGACCGCCATCGTGACAGGCCTAGCCTAGTGTGGGATCACAGTTAACCTGTATTATACAATTAACTATATTAGGGTGTAACATAAAGGTGTGGTGATACTTTAAGGTGGGCTTGTACCCATCAAACTGAACAACTTTCTCCATGAAACCCATAGTCAAATCGCAAAAAAAAATTTGGCTCTCCCATACTAACTCGATCAGCTGATCAGCCAACTTAGTATGGGAGAGCCAAATTTTTTTTTGGGATTTGACTATGGGTTCCATGGAGAAAGTTGTTCAGTTTGATGGGTACAAGCCCACCTTAAAGTATCACCACACCTTTATGTTACACCCTGTATATATATTTTTTATATCTTTTTATGTATTTTTATTTTCCGGTTTATTATTGCTCTGTATTGTGATCTGTGGCTGTAAGGCAATGTTTGCACCGAAATGAAGAAACTTTATTTTTCTACCATCTGACGTCCAGCTAGACCGGCAATAAAAACATTTATTTTGTTGACATCAGCTTATAAATGCAATGTTTTTCATTTGCAGTGTGCACACATTTTGAGATATTTGGTTTTGGCGAAAGAAATATTTTAGAGGAGATAACATTTTCTATGTAATTATTGTAGTTTCTTGTTGCTTATGTGAATTGTTAATATCATCTTCGTTATCGCACAAATTTACACACCAGATGATTAACAGCAATTTCCTGTGTGTCTTTAATATACAGGTTGAATGAAACACTTTCGGTATACATTGTTCCATATATTTTACGTCAAGTAAAACAAAAAATACTGTAAGAGGGGTTACCCTTGATATTATGCCTGCCCCTGTAAAAGTCATGACATGAGTAAAACGTTCTGCGCCTTATGTAAACTTCGTTAGGATCCTGTATAGCTACAATTAAGGGGTAATTTATTATGAAATATGTAATACTGCGACACAGGAGCTTTTCATCTTATGAATAAGTAATTTGTTAGCAAATAAGTAGACACGACGCACTATAATGAGCGTTTGGAGCAAGGAGAAAGGCGTGAACTAAGGCACCCTATTTATAAAGATTTTTGATGTGTAACATCTTTGCTCTCGCTTTTCTGCATTTTGTGGGAGTGATTTCGTGAAATGGGACGGAAATGTGTAACAGGAAGTCGCGACAGCGCGGAATTCTACTTTACGAGAGTCCGACTCGCACTTGGTCGGTTTTTTTCGTTACTGTCAGATCCGCCACCCAGGTACAATATCGTCATCAAATCTAACTAACCTAAAGTATTTTGTCACATGTTACACATCATATACGAGTACTGTAGGTCTCGCTCGAATTTTTTTTTATTCACAATTGGTGAGCCCTTGGCATCATCTCACCTGATGGTAAGTGACGATGATGCCGAAGATGGACGCGGGCTTACCAAGATTTCCCAACGCAATGGAACACTGGCTATCTTATCTTCGAGCTGGAACATATAAATGCTACATGATTGGCGGCAAGATTTAGAATAGATGGTTGTAGCTAGCCAGGCATGCTTAAAAAATGCCCTTCCACCGACTAGACCGAGTCATACAAAGTTAGACTCCTTTGGAAATCGAACCCGCGACCTCCTGATTTGAACCTAATGGTCTTAACACAGTATAACGATATGGCTCACACTAACGCAACGCCTTTGATGTCGCACGATGCGCCACCGGCGTAGGTAACTAGCCCATACTAGCTTGTAACTAGCCTGGCAAACCCGCAGTGTTTGCCTGGTTGGGCCCTGCCGCCCGCTGCCCCGCAAGTACCTTTCCGTTGCTCTGCGTAAGTACATTCGGTGCGCTACTGTAAGCCGCTATATTGTAATACTGTGTTCTTAATTATTACGCCACGGAGCACAGATTACTAAATAGTTACGAGGCGGTTAAAAATAAAGGTGGATAAAAGTCATTATTACAGACACGATCGACCAATTATTATCGCTGATATTTACTTTAGTACAGAAAAAATTATGAAGGGTTTTATATCTACGTTAGATCTGTAACATTATCTAGACACCATCGCAAACTAATGGAAGCCTGGAAGTAGCCTGGAAATGAGCTTTCCCTAGATCCTTCGGGAACTGTCTCAGGCAATGCTAATTAGTAGTCCACGTCATTTCCCACCCTATCAGCCATCTCTGAGCAAAAAATCAAAACAAACCGTTGCTCCATTGCGATGTTAAAAAAAAACAATAAAAAAGTGTTTTTTTTTTAGTTCCCTCAGGAATTTTGAAGGGTTTTATATCTACGTTAGATCTGTAACATTATCTAGACACCATCGCAAACTACTTACGTCATAAGATAAGGTTGCGTTACGTTTTAATCAGAAACTTTCAAATGGATTCCCAGACCCCGATGCTTAATTAATCAATCGTAGGGCATTGAATTACTTACGTAGTAATTCAATGTCGTAGGGCAGGTTATACTATGTCAGGTTCAAGGTCAATGGAATTATGTTATGAAGCCCTAAAATCCCCGAAGGATTACGTGAAATATGTCTCGATAGAATAACAGGAGAATTCCACTTAAGTTAAGCAGGTGTTTCGTAACATAACTAGGTATATATTACGTCTTACGCAAGAGATATTCGAGAAAATTTGCAATCTAAGGAATATTAATAATGTTTACATAAATATTTCAAAAGCAATAGCTGGATTATTGATATTTTTAGTATATTTGGCGCAAACTTACAAGCCTGGCCTGCGGGCTAGTATATCTTTTTCTCGCCTAAGAACCGTCTACAACATTATTTACTGTTGTGAATCATCTGCAGCAGACTTGGATTCCTTTGGTGATGATACCAATTCAGCTATCATTTGAACAAACCAGAAAACTGACACGTTGACGGAATTTAAACTTTTTTAAATTTCAAAACAACAGCCTTTTCTGTTTAACATACAACGCTCTTTTCAATACAGATGCTCGAAAAGAGATAGGTATTTTATATTATGACAGTTTACTGTGCACAATTAAGTTTAATTAAGAATATGTATACCTGGGACAAACAGTCCAGCTAGGTAGTTCCAACTTCAAGAAAGAGACGAATCGACGAATCCAACTCGGCTGGGCAGCGTTCGGGAAGCTTCGCAATATGTTCAAGTCCTCAATACCGCAGTGTCTCAATACTAAGTTCTTTGACCAGTGTGTGTTGCCAGTGATGACTTAAGGAACTGAGACATGGTCGCTTACTATGGGCCTCATAAGAAGGCTCAAGGTCACCCAAAGGGCAATGGAGCGTGCTATGCTCGGAGTTTCTCTGCGTGATCGAATCAGAAACGAGGAGATCCGCAGGAGAACTAAAGTAACCGACATAGCTCACAGAATCGCTAAACTGAAGTAGCAGTGGGCAGGGCACATAGCTCGTAGAACAGATGGCCGATGGGGCAGTAAAGTTCTCGAGTGGCAACCGCGCACCGGAAAACGTAGCGTAGGCAGGCCTCCCACGCGGTGGACCGACCGTGGACCTGCGGGAAGCCGATGGATGCGGGCAGCGCAGGACCGGTCACCGTGGAAATCCTTGGGGAAGGCCTTTGTCCAGCAGTGGACGATTTGTGGCTGATATGATGACTGTGCGCAAAATTGATTTTACCACGCAGTACCACTTTTTTTATACCTAAACCACATTATCTCGTCTCTGAGTTCTCTGACTGTCAATCTTGTAATAAACTGTAATGCTCTTACTTAAAAGAGGCCTAACCACACATGCTCAATTTCAAGTTCATTGGCACATGCATGCTTCATCTTGGTTGTCAATGTCACATTACACATAGCAACCAACCTCAACCAACCAACTTAACTGAAATTGATGTTGAAATTTAACTAGTAAGACAAATTTCCGAGCAAGAGGGAAAATGTTACTATTTGCTACAGTCTTTTCACAACTGAAATGGAAAACGTCGCATGATAGCATGGGCGCTAAAGTTCATTGGGCAATAACCTACTTAACATCCTTGTATCATAAGTAATTATTGTAAACTGGGAAAACTACGAAACTGGCTTAAATAAGAAAGCTCATTTAATCGCAATAATACATAATCCAAAATATACTGGTAACACTAAACTGCCTACATACACGCGCATCGAATCAATATCAATGGAATCGTAATCAGGTGAAAAAAGGCGGATTATATTAAGTGATGATACGGCTGAACGATATATCGCCGACCCGTGTTACCGAACCAATTATAGTAAGCCAGACTCGGGCTCTCGGTGAATATACCTACTTGATACTATAAAAACCGGCCAAGTGCGAGTCGGACACGCGCACGAATTAAGGGTTCCGTACCATTATCTATAAAAATCACGTTTCTTGTATGGGAGCCCTCTTACATTTTTATTTTGTTCTGTTTTATAGTATTTGTTGTCATAGCGGCAACAGAAAGACATTATCGGTAAAAATTTCAACTGTCTAGCTATCGCACTCGGACTCGAACCACGACCTCCCGGATAAGAGGTAGCGGCTCTTGCCGTTGCGCCTTAGAAAGTGCGCGGTGCGCGAGCCGCATTTTTTTCCAAATCCCTCGGGAACTATGTCAGGATATGCTTATTAGTAAATCATGTCATTTCCCACCCCCTCAACCATCTCTGTGCAAAAAATCACGACAATCCATTGTTCCGTTGTGATGTTAAAAAAAATGAAAAAAAAGGAGTATTTTTTCAGTTTCCTCAGGAACTGCATCGGGCTATGCTATTTTCACGGGCTAATAAGTAGCCTATGTCCTTCCTCGTGATACAGGCTACCTGCATACCAAATTTCATTAAGATTTGTCAAGGCGTTGAAGCGTGAAAAGGTAACAAACAAAAAAAACAAACTTATAGAAGTTATTAAAATACACTAGTCTCGAAGTACCTACATCCGTTAGCTGTCTTTCTTTGTGAGCTTTATTAAACATTCGAAGCTTTTTCTGGGATAATATGAAGCTTTTAAGAAGGCGTTAAATGGCTCAGAATGTTGAAGTCTATGGGGGAGGCATGTCATGTTGAAAAGTGGAGGACTGCCGGCTGAGACGATGATAATGACCTAACAGCCGCGCTTCGCCTATTTATGATAGCTGTACACACTGATTCCGAGTGATCTTTAGGCATTAGGCATAAATCGACTAGATTTTGCCCGCGGCTTCGGTCGCGTGTGCGTTTTTCTGTGTGTCTTTGAGGGTGAGTGGTGCGCGAGCCGCTCTCAAAAAACAATATTTGGCTATTCTGATCAGCAGTCTAAGTCACTTTCCACCCGCTCAACTACTCGTATTTCTATGCAAAATAAAATTACATTAATCCGTTGCTCGCCGACGTGCGCGAGCCTGGAAATGAGCTTTCCCTAGATCCTTCGGGAACTGTCTCAGGCTATGCTAATTAGTGGTCCATGTCATTTCCCACCCTATCAGCCATCTCTGAGCAAAAAATCAAAACAAACCGTTGCTCCATTGCGATGTTAAAAAAAATTAATAAAAAAAGTCTTTTTTTTTAGTTCCCTTAGGAACTGCTATTTTCATGGGATAAAAAGTAGCCTATGTCCTTCCCCGTAACACAGGCTACCTCCATGCCATATTTCGTCAAGATTGGTTGAGGTGTTGAAGCGTGAAAAGGTAACAAACGAAGAAAAAACACAGTTTCATATTTATAATTACACCCCTTGTAATAATTTAATAAAAATACATTTAAAAAAACATGGAAACACACGGAAACAAATATTAAATTCAGTTGTACATTTTGTTACAGAACAGTATCAATTAACTAAGAAGTAATCTTATGGCATAGCTACTACTACGAATAACTAGAAATTTTTGATGATGTTATAAAACGGACCAGGAATCGTATCATCATCATCATATCAGCTCATATATGTCCCCACCGAGGGGCTCGAGCCTACCCTGAATTAGGGCCATGGGGCCTTAGTCGACCACGCGGGCCCAGTGGTATCGTATATGTCAGGAAAAAACTATGTATTCTAACGAAAATGATTGAAATCGGGATAAATACCCTTTAAAGTTCCGTTACATCATACGTAGAATTTAGGGAAATATATGATCAACGGTTGAATAATGGAATAGAACATAAGAGGTATAAATAAAATGATAATTTAAAATATGTAAAGTTAATAATTGGATATATGAAAAAAAGGTTGGTGACCGCAGGATGATATGTAAATTTCTTACAAACAAAATTAATTAAATATGGTCAAATTTAGGAAGTTTAGAACCTATTACTAAATATAGAACTAAAAGTATGAACATGAGCTTACATTGAATATTTGAAGATTTAAGAATTGTAGAGTGTATAGTCCATACGTATAGATCGTTTTCTGTTAATTTTGTGATATATCTTAAATTGTATGTAAAAAGACACACATAAAACAAGTTAAATTAAACACTAATTAAAGTTCATAAAAAACCATGGGTTCTTGGCCGGGAAATCTTAAGGAAAATGGAGTATGTACTTCCCTTAACTGCTGGCTCGATGGAAGTTGCTTAGGGCGATGGCAAATCAAACATGCTGCTTCAGCGAAGATTAGTACAGTAAATTGTCCAGCCTGCTGGGCCTGTGGTACCAATACGTCTTTCACAGATTTCCTCGGTGTTATATGGCCAGTAAAAAGGAAAAGGTAAAGGTACACCCTAAAAATGCAAAAGAATACCAATTTAGCATAGTGCAAATCGTAAAGGAAAAATGAAAACGAAAGTAGGAAATACGAACCTTGAAATTTCGGCAGGGTTCCGATATTTGTTAAAAACAAACTGCACAAAACATATATTGCAAAATGAACTAGAAATAAATTTTACTAATATTTCCCAGTCTAAAAAAAATGTGCGGTCACCATTTTAGCTGTTCTTTTTCAAAAATCCTTTTTCACATGTCAGATGCCACCTTTTAAAATTTTCCTCTCACACGCCAAAAGGAACGAAACCAAACGAACGAGAATCTAATTTAAAAGAGTTTTTAATCTTGGGACGAAATGTTTGTTAACGTCACAGTATGTACTATCTTATAAGGGTTGTTAGGCGATAAAGATCGCTTAACAACCCTTATAAGATAGCAGATACATAGTTTTTTCCTGACATATACGATACCACTGGGCCTTGCCATAACGCCACCGACCCTACATCTCTTACATAGCAAATTTTCTCGAATATCTCTTGCGCAAGACGTAATATATACCTAATTATGTTACGAAACACCTGGTAATATTCCTTTATGTTACAAAAAATCTGGTGAACTATATGTAATACAGCCTGTAGTGCATATAGTTCACCAGAGTTTTTTGATTATTTATTTTATTTCTGACATATATATTTTACCCGCCTCCGTGGCGTAATGGTCAGTCCATTCGCTTCACACCAGGAGGTCGCTGGTTCGATTCCAGGCGGGGTCAACTTTGTAAGACTCGGTTTGGTTGGTGGTAGGGCATTTTTCATAGCCCGCCTGGCTAGCTACCACCATTTTATCACAGTCTTGCCGCCAAACATCAGTGTTAACATCATTGATGTGTTCCAGCTTGAAGATAGGATAGCCAGATCCCTATTGCGTTAGAGAGTCTTGGTAAGCCCGCTTCCACCTTCGGCATCATCGTCACTTACCATCAGGTGAGATGATGCCAAGGGCTTTATCAATTGTGGATTTAAAAAAAATATACGATACCAGTTCCATTTTATAACATCATCAAAAATTTAGCTAGAGAATTGCCAATCACACCAGACTTCAGTAAAAACCCCTAAATAAAGGATAAAACTTTAAAAAAGTTTATTATATTTTTAATGATTTCCACGGGTCAAGTTTTCATACTTTTAACACGATTTGCAGCTTTTTTGGCGTATAAACACGTAATAAAATCTTCGTATCTTCAAGGCGAGAGTGAATAGGCATTATTTGAGTTTGCGTGTAGCATACTCGACTACATCGTCACTTACCATCAGGTGAGATATAGTCAAAGGCACTCAAATTTTTAATTTAAAAAAAATACAATCAAGCTCCAATGGGATTTTAGGAAACACTTTTTGTGTGTTCAGCCGTTACGGCAATTATTGGAATTCGGGATAACCAATCAAAATAAGCTACTGAAGTTAATTAACTATCAATATATATCTTTTATTATACTCGACAGGTCCATGATTTCGATGAGCAAATACACAAATTGGTATTGTTTTAAACAAAGATCTTGTTTTAAATAAATCGCATCTATCAACTTTTGCTGGCCTTCATCTAAAGAGAAAAACTGAGCAAAAAGTTTTATTTAGCAAGTTTTTATTTTAGAAACAATGTGTTGTCACTAAATAATGGCAATATAAGGTTTTCATACTGATCTTAAAATTAGGTAATCTTTTTTAAAATAAAGCATTTCGAAAATTTAATCTATCCACAAACTAGAATTTCGTGACTTGCTGATGCATATAAAGTTTCATTAGCATCGGCCCATCCATTTTCAAGACGTAGTAATTTTATGTTTGTATAGGCAACGATTTTGTGAATACGTTCTTAATTAAATAGTTTAATTAGTAAAACTATTTAATTAAAAGCGTATTCACAAAATAGATTCCTATACAAATTAATTTGTAAAACTTTTTAATTTAGTAAAACTTTTTAATTTAGAATAAAATCGTTTCCCATACCAATTAATAAGTTAAACTATTTAATTAAAAGCGTATTCACAATAATTCATAATTAATTGTTTAAACTTTTTAATTAAGAGCGTATTCACAAAATCGTTTTCCATACAAATTAATTAGTTAAACTATTTAAATTAAGAGCGTATTCACAAAATCGTTACCCATACAAATTAATTAGTTAAACTATTTAATTATGAGCGTATTCACAAAATCGTTTCCCATACAAACTTAAAATTACTACGTCTTTAAAATGAATGGGGCGAAGGAATTTTAAATTTTTTGCTTAGGCTAGAATCCTGGTTGCAAAACCAAGCTATCCAGCAGTAAAAATTCCATATGTTTTTGCCAATATTCCTATCGATCTAACCTGCTTCGTGTGGCAACCCCTGGTCCATGCCAACTAAAGGAAAAAGGACTTTCTTATTCTTGCGAGTGAAGCCTAGTCTTCAATAATTTGGTTTCAGAACTTTCAGATAAGCCTGCTGACGTGATCTGTTCTTTAATGCGCTCATTAAGTTAAACAAATCTTTTATTGTTAACAATTTACGGTTAGTTAATAAAAAGGCAAGAGGTATCGTGGGACACAGGGCTGGAACGTATTAGACGAACAATAAAAGTGGTACCCTACTCCGCAGCCTTGGCCTCAAAAACTAATAACACGATTAAGAAGACCACGCGCGAAGAACAAGGAATGTCAGTCAGAAGTTTTTACGAGAAAATCGGTTTTCAGAGTTTGCATTTGTACGTATATTTTCGTTCAAATTTCCGGAATAGTAGATTGTTAGTTCACTTCACAATTCAGGCGTAGTGTGATTCAAAAATGGAACGTTTTCTTGTGTTGCAAATGCTATCTTACACAGCCTCTTTGCACAGCATTAAATCCTACTCACTGAGCATGTATGATGTAAAATAATATTTACTTCAGTACCTATCTAAACTTTTTTTTTTTGTATTTTCATTTATAAAATTACAATTCACAATCGAAAAGCTCGCAAAGGTTAATAAAACAATAAATTGTTATTATTATGTAATTTCAAAGAAAGTGCTCTTCAAATAAAAAAAACCCGGCAAAGTGCGAGTCAGACTAGCGTCAAGTTGGATTCCGAAGTCTTTTCAAAAAACAAATGTTTAAGTAGGATTTCGAAGTCTTTTCAAAAAACAATGGTTTATTTTAAAAAACAGAATTATATTTACAGTTGGTTATAGAAAATTTTGTATGAAAAATCTATGAACTTTGACAAATCCAACTGCACATCTTAAGTTGGCCGACTATTTCTCCTAAACTAAGAAAGCCTACTTAGCCGTGAAAGTTTTACTTTCTATTGATTATATGGCGGTTTAGCTTGTAGGGGCGGGGGAGGATACTTGACTCGAACAAAAATAAGCACTTTTAAGCTTAATATGTATTTCAAAAAGTGATTCCTGAATCAAAAAATGTATTAAGAAAACCCTCAGTTATTTTGAAAGACCTATTCAACGATACTACACGATAGGGTATTTTTACCAAAATAATCACCCCCTCTTAACACGTCTCATAAAAAAATTTCAATATTTTAATGTACAACTTTGTCGGATGCCAAACTACACCTTTCTAGTATTAATAGTCTCTGAGCTAAACCGCGGACACACACAGACATGGCGAAACTATAAGGGTTCCTTGTTGACTTCGGAACCAAAAAAAAAATAACTGTCATGGACTAGTCGTGTTCTTGATTCAAATAAAATATCAGTTTAAAAAGTGTTGTCGAACTACCACTAGATGACACTAATAGTTCAAATTCTTGAAAAATACTGTCATTCGTCGTTCTTCCCACGCATCGTAAACAATCTACCTTCTTACACCTGCAAGGAAACACTCGGCAAAGAGACATAAATAACACGTTAAAATCTCGAGTTATTATTCCTCTTGCCACACAAATCACGTACTGAAATTCGTGTTGAATACAGAATCTTACCCCCTGGAGGCTTCAAAATGCGTTCTTTGACAGATGTGTCGCGCTAAGCTGTGAGTAGGTGTAGACTTGTAGAGTTGTCATTTATGTAGCTACTTTTACAAGAATTCCACACGGAAAAAAAATATTTTCTACAATATACAATATTTTACTAGTAAACTGAAATTTGTTAACTCGACATTTTTTTTGTTATGAGTAATATAATTTCAGTTTGAATAAGGATTTGTTCAGTTAAGGAGAGGATCTGTTGCGTTAGCACTAATGTATGATTATAGTAAATCGAATATTGTTAATACTACATTACAAAATGCATTGTTGACTATATATGGGATACAGGCAACAAATAATTTTGATAGACAGCTCGATTCACAGTCCAAATTGTTAACATTACTTTGCGAAATGCATTGTTTACCATGACTGGAGTGCAGGCAACTAATCACTTTGATAGACAGCTCGATTTACAGGCTTTATTGTTAATATTACTTTTAAAAATGTAATGTTGACTTTACGTACGATACAGATAACAATTGTTTTGAGTTACTATCCGTGTTGCTCACTTTGCAGTCCATATTATTAACATTACACTTTGCGAAATGTAATGTTGACCATTAAGTGCGGTACAGGTAACAAATAATTTTATAGAAGGCTCGTTTACAGTCCATAATGTTAATATTACTTGACGAAATGTAATGTTGACTTTCTGTAGGATACATGTAACAATTTGTCGAATTATAATCTATATAACTTGCTTTACAGTTCATATTGTTAACAGACAGCTCCATTTGCAGTCCATATTGTAATATATTACTTGACTTAATATAATGATGACTTTGTGTGGGATACAGGTCACAATTTTTTTGACTTATGATTACAATCCATATTGCCCAATTTAAAGACTATATTGTAAACTTTTAAACTTTTACACTTCGCGAAATGTTAATGTTGACTAATAAATAATAAAATAAGTGGAGTACCTACGGGCTTTGAGTATAATATTTTGTGTTGGAGTCATCATTGAGTAGGTAATCATTTTGTTAGACAGTTCGATTTACAGTCCTTAATGTTCATATTACTTTACGAAACGTAATGTTGACTTTATATGGGTTACAGGTACCTAACAAAATTTTAGCGTTACAATCCATATTGTTCAGTTTATTAAAATGTGAGTCTACAATACGAGTCGCTGAAATTGCAAGCGCGCGCGATGCTATAAAAGGCGGCAGGGGCAGTGATTGGTAGATACTAGATAGCACCATTTTGTTTACGTCAGTGTGACCATATTTAGAAGCTTTCTGCCTTTTTAGCAGAATTGTACCCTTGATTTTGTTGATATTGCTTTTATCTCTGTAGTACTTAAAGCCAGGCTAATAAAAATGAAGGTCATATTTTCACCTTCGAAAAATTATGCTAGCACAATAAATTGTAAAAATATTATTGGTCACTGTTACGATTTAAGAGACTTTTTGTCAAGGTCATTAAAGTCAAGGTCAATATTTTTTCTCAGACGTCCTTCTTTTTGGTAGAGGAGATAGATACATAAATAATTTATTTTTTTAATAGACCAGCACCATAGAACAAACAAGCAATAAAGATAAAACATTAAAATTAAGTAATTCATAAATGAGTAAAGTAGAATACGAATGAGAAACGAAGGAGAAACCAACGGAACACTGAATGGGAATCTTACGTGACGGATCTTAAGGATGAATTAGGTGAAGTGCGAGGTAAACTAAACTCTGTACTTGACATAGAGATCGAGGCGGATAGGATTGTTAACGCGATACGAACTGCCTGGATTAAAAACTGTTCTGAAATATTATAGAACACACCTAAAAACAAAAAGGTAACTGCCTGGCCAGAAAAAAAGGCCCGGGTCAGCATAATGTTGTGCATGCAGGGTATACATGCACAACGCTGTTTATCAGCCAAGACCAGCGAAGAGAGGTAAAATAGGAGAAATTTACAGAAAAGCTAGGGTTGGTATAGGTAATTATTTTCGTGAAAACTGTTTGAAGTTCATTGACCTGTGAAGGAAAGGAAAAAGTAAATCTCAGAAACGTATAACTGTACGAAAAAGTTTTTCACATAAAATAATGATTATTTTCTTTAGTAGGTACTAAACGATAAGGTAATGAAAAATTAAGGTAATTTTTTTAAATTTCCCGACTCTGAATACTTTTGCTAACGAAATAACTCGTAAACCATTAGTTGAATCAAAAAGTTTCATATGGCAGACTTTACAGGTTTAAGGTATTCTACAAGCGAGCTATAAATTTTGATCACTGTTATGACTCAGGAAACTTTTTGTCAAAGTAATTTTCTTAAAGATTATGTTTATTTGTTATTGGTTACATAGACCGCATCCTTATTTCAACATCACTTGCCTTTTTTTAAGGGTCAAGAAATTAGTGGTGCTGATCATAGGTACATATGCTTCAGGTACAGAACTGATAACCAGATACAGACTGTACGAAGGAGAAACCAACGGAACACTGAATGGGAATCTTACGTGACGGATCTTAAGGATGAATTAGGTGAAGTGCGAGGTAAACTAAACTCTGTACTTGACATAGAGATCGAGGCGGATAGGATTGTTAACGCGATACGAACTGCCTTGATTAAAAACTGTCCTGAAAAAGCTGTCATGGCCAAAAAAATCTGTGGTGGAGCTCTGATCTTGAAAAAATGAGGAGAGACACAAGACGGACATTCAATGAAGCCAAGAAGAAAAATGACTTCACTGAGTACTCAAGAGCTCTTACTAAATTTAACCTAGAAGTTCGTAAGAGAAAAAGGAAAAAGTGAAGAGAACACTGTCAAAGTATTGACAATATTCCTGAAGGAATGAGACTCTCAAAGGCGCTCTCTGTTACAAAATCAGAGTAGCTAAAATCTATTAGAACCGAAGAGGGAAAACTGACTGAATCTGGGAACGAAACATTGGAAGTGATGTCTAAAACCCACTTCCCGGGCTGTGAAATAACAGATAGCGAAAAGGATGACCCAGTAACTCGGAATGAGCTGAATACTCAAACGAGGAAAAAAGACTGGGACGTAGCTAAGAAGGTAGTAAATGAGCAAAAGCTACTATGGTCTATAGGTAGCTTTCAACCATTGAAATCGCCAGGACTAGATGGGATCTACCCCATCCTACTACAAAAAGAATCAAAGGCGCTACTTAAGCCATTATGCAGGCTATACAAAGCGTGTATCGCCTTCGGATATATTCCTAAAATCTGGAGACGTGTGAAGGTTGTCTACTTGCCAAAGAAAGGAAGAGACAGATATGATGAACCGAGGTCTTATAGACCCATAAGCCTTTCGTCATTCCTGCTAAAGGCTTTGGAAAAGCTGGTCGACAAACATATAAAGGAGGGTCCTTTGCGGAAAAAACCACTTCATGGACTACAATGTGCATATCAGTCTGGCAAGTCGACTGAAACAGCACTTCACCTTGTATTATCACGTGCTGAAAGAGCGTTGGAGAACCAGGAAGTATGTGCTGCTGCCTTCCTTGACATAGAAGGAGCCTTTGATCGCACTACTTTCGAGGCAATCAAGAATGCAGCTATCTCCCATGGCATAGACCAAACGTTATGCAAATGGATAGATATCATGCTTAGGAAGAGAATTATAACATCTTCACTAATGGGGGACGAGGTTACTGCCACCACTTCAAAAAGATGCCCACAAGGTGGCGTTCTGTCACCAACACTTTGGAGCCTAGTGGTCAACTCGCTCCTACAGGAACTGAACACTGGACCTCTTTACACGATTGGTTATGCTGACGATCTAGCTATACTAATCAGCGGCAAATTTCCGAACATAGTATCGCAAATAATGCAAAAGGCCTTGCGAAAAGTTGAAAGGTGGTGTGGTGAAAATCACCTGTCGATTAACCCTAGCAAGACAACGGTTGTACCATTCACAAGGAAAAGAAACCTACAAGGTTTACAAACTCTCAAACTGTATGGTACAGAACTAAACTGGTCCACGAGCGTCAAATATCTAGGCATGACCTTGGATAAAGAACTAACGTGGAGTCTGCACACAGAAAGGATCATGGTCAAGGCCACAAAAATCTTTGGTATGCTAAGATCTGCGTACGGAAAGATCTGGGGTCTGAAACCCAGAGTCATCTATTGGCTATACACAATGATAGTAAGACCCATTATTACTTATGGCAGCATTTTATGGTGGCCTAGAACGGAGTTAGGCACGTGCGGGCAAACACTGACAAAACTTCAGCGGTTGGCCTGCCTGGCAATTACCGGAGCATTTCGTACAACACGTACTGCATCTATGGAAATGCTGCTAAATCTAAAGCCGCTTCAAATACACATTCAAACAGAGGCGGCCAAGGCCCTACACAGGTTATCGTTAAATGGCATGTGGAATTTTGACATGCCCAAAACCAGACATACCAATCTACAACTAGACACAGGTATGGAAAGGCTTATGCGCATGGGATGTGACAAAATACAGACTGTGCACATATTCAAAAAAGAATATAAAATCTATGTTCCTACGAGGGAAGAATGGAGTAAAGGACTTAAACAACAAGGACCAAACACTCTTACATGGTATACAGACGGATCAAAATAGGAGTCTGGTGCTGGTGCAGGCGTTTATGCTAAGGATTACTCAGCGAGTATTAGTCTAGGGCAATATGCAACAGTCTTCCAGGCGGAGACTTATGCTATCATTGCATGTGCACATGAGATTATAGACAAGGAAGTCAAAGACAAAACCATCTATATTCTCAGCGATAGCCAAGCTGTTCTTAAAGCTCTTGACTCCTTCAAGGTTGACTCCGGGCTAGTGCTAAATTGTGTAAAGGTCCTCAATAAGGTGGGCCGACACAACAAACTACAACTGGTCTGGGTCCCTGGACACGTAGGAGTGGAAGGCAATGAAGAAGCAGACAAACTGGCTAGAATGGGATCACAAACAACAATGTGTGGTCCAGAACCGAGGATAGGGCTACCAAGGAGCACTGTTATAAGGGCATTAAAGGAACAGGCCGAGGGAAGACACAGATTGACATGGCTATCCAGAGATGGACATAAACACTCTAAGCTCTTCATCGGTGAGGTCACCACAGTGGCAACCAAGTACATTTGGAATAACAGCAGGACGCGAGTCAGGGCGATAACAGGAGCGTTGACGGGCCACTTTGCCACAACGACCTTTTTCGTGCGTGCAGCTGACGTCCATCGATTTATTAGACGTTGTCAGGTCAAAACGGTTGAATTAGGATGATCGGGCCCTAGCCTCACAACAAGCCCTTTTATTTTATATGTGTCATAAATTTATTTTACAGTTTTCTTTTAAATCTAATTTACCCCTAAAAGTTCACGTTATTAAAGTTTAGACTACGCGAGCCCAGTGCGGATTGGTCGACTTCACACACAACCTTCGAGTTTCTTTGATGGTACGTGAGGTTTCCTGCACCGTAAGAGCGTCGTATAAACGTGCATATGAATTCGAAATTCGAAAACACATTGGAACGTGGCCGGATTGCAACCAACCATGGCCAGGCCCGCCTTAAGCGGGCGTGCAAGGCGTGCACCGCACGCGGGCGGCACGTCTAGGGGGGCGGCAAATCGAGCGACTCATCACATAATATTCAAAATCATTGTCATAATACCCACCCCACTTAAAGAATAAGGAATGTCATCGCATGGAAAAAAACCCGACTGGCGGCACGCAATCTTAGCGTTAACATTAGCGTTAACACCGCCATCTATTATCATCCGTTAAAACTAAGATGCAATGAATCAAAAATGTTGCGATTTGTGAAAATTACATTGATTTCTGTCCGATCACCAGCTTCACAGGTGAAAGTCTATAATGGTTCTAATATGCGTGGAAAACACAATGGATTACAAAAAAAATTTTGGTAATCGATAACCGCGCATTTTACGTCCCATGCTCGGCTCATAGTCTTAATTTGGTAGTGAATGATGCAGTAAATTTAACGCACGAAACTGTGAATTTATTTAAAGTAACTTCCAAAGTGGCTAACGAGCTCAATGTAGAAACAAATTTCCCACCAATTAATACAATTCGTCCAAAAAAAACCAACACAATTTCAATAAATGAACACAGTGATGAAGTTTTAGTAGACCCCAAAATCAAATATAGAGTAGAGTTTTATTTTGGAGTCCTAGATCAGACAATAACATCTTTAAAAGATAGATTCGAAGAGTTAAAATCATTTACCGATGTGTTTGGTTTTTTATCACGCTTTTATTAGCTTCACCTGTAAGTTTGCATGTAACCGACTCCTTTGGACTCGATTTTGACCTACTTTAAAGTCTTTAAACGGACAGATTTAATTCAAACTTTGTAGACTTATCAATAATCAGCGACAATATAATAATTTCATAAGTGTGAACTAAAAAATAAATAGAGTTTAAAAAAACACGCTTTTAAAGTACATTAGACTAATAAGTAAAAATGATTCTTAATATAAGTTGAAAATAATAATTAATAAATTTTACTAGTATTATTGTGAAAAAGTGTGGGTTGCTCGATAGACGAAAAATATGGCACAGAGCGCCCCACGCTTTTTCACAATAATACTAGTAACTTCTAAAACCAAAATTGGTTTGAACGAGATCTAGTAAGTCGTTTTTTTAATACGTCATTTATTATCTATACATAAATAGAGTTTAAGAAAACGAAAAAACACGCTTTTAAAGTACACACGGCGCCACATCAAGTTATACAAAACCAGTATAAGCTGGCCGCGCGAGTCGCGCTACGCCTTTGCGTTTCAAGAGGCCCGCGTATACTGGTTTTGTATAGCTTGATGTGGCGCCGCGTGTACATCAGACTAAAAAGTAAAAAATAATTCTTAATATAAGTTGAAAATAATTATTAACAAATTACTATTATTATTGTGAAAAAGCGTGGGGCGCTCTGTGCCATATTTTTCGTCTATCGAGCAACTCACACTTTTTCACAATAATACTAGTATCAATCAATCAATCAATCAAATCAATTTATTTGTGAATCACAGGTTACAGTAAAAAGGTGTTATTAAATAAAGTTGGACGCTGTGTTCTGCCTTTTGGCATACAAATTAAGACAATCTTAATTAAAATAAACATAAATCACGGAATCAAATACACTATGTCAAAAAAATAATCATAATTCATGAAGCATGTCTAACAAACTTATACACACTATGTCATTTTTTTATATATAAATCATAATGGTGCGGAACCCTTCGTGCGCGAGTCCGAATCGCACTTGGCCGGTTTTTTTTGACAAAACTCAGCGTAAGTAGTCGTAGGTCGTAGAATTATTTTATTTCATAATACGGTATTGACTTGATAGGTTTGGAAGTTTTTGAACAGTTTTTAGACTAATCTTGGCATGATCTTTGTTTTTGATATGGTCACACTGGTTGTGTCATACTTTCTCCGACTGACTGATCACTGATCTTTCAACTTTCTTTCTTTTTGCGTACGAGTCGTACGATGGTTGTATTGGCCCCGCTTTTCGCTTGTCGGTCGTGTTGTGTGATGGTTTTTATGCCCAAATTCGAAAATGGACATAAAGTTGCTTATGAAAGAATGGTCGCTAGAAGAATACATAGAGATATTTGAAGGTAAGTGGGCACTGAACATTTTAAAACCGTTTTAAACAGGTAGCTGTGTAGCGTTTTCTGTGTTGGTTTCCGCCATTTTGTTTTGTTTACGATTTAATGGCTGGGGTGCATTTCAGCAGATATATCCAGGGGCTTTTTGTTTGCTGTGATCACCACGCTTGTCTCAGTGTGGTGGCATGGTACGCGGAAAGGATGCTTTGGCCCTGTCTCAGTCACATTGTAAGATCCGCGAGTTTATAAATCCCAATAATTTTGTAAAATAAGGCGTAGAAAACTTCGAATATAACCGAGTCGGACGGAGCCAGCTTTGTGGGGTAAGTAGGTTAGGTCACCATATGTGGTGCCACCGTAAAAAGGAGCCCGGCGAAGCGGGGCTCCGTCAGACTTGGTTTTATTTGGAGTGGCCCTCGCCATAGCTTACAACATTACTGGGGAGTATAAAAACTCGCAGATCTTACAATGTCAGGTGCGGTGACGGTAAATCTGCAGCCCTCATAAGTGCACTGCAACCCAGTTAGTACCCTACACCTACCTATGTGCCAGTATGGCTAATCTTGTCACGAGTTTTGAACCACTGGCAAAGTATACTAATACGTACCACTGGTGATCATTTTGTTCTAACTTCCAACTCGCTCTTGGCCAATTTTTTTTATCTTTGCAGGGCTAATGCAAATTTTCCTTTATGATCCTACCTAACTTACTAACATTATTACTATAATATGAGCCAAAAAACGTTCACTGCTGGATAAAGGCCTCCCCCAATGATTTCCACTATGACTGGTCTTGGCCTGCCCGCAAACAATATACTAACACAATTATTTCCTATTAACCACCAGCAAATAAAATTGATGCCAGTGTGCTGAAATTCCTTACTAACACTTTAGTAAAAGAATTAATAAAACCCATTTGGAGATAGAGCAAGACTCCTACAAAATCTAGAAATTTGGAAAAAAAATACAAGCGATGATGATGAAATTCCCACCTCGGAAGCGACAACACTGGTAAGACCTTTACCTAGCTGTTTTATCCAAATAGGTATACCACCTATCTATGAAGAAGTAGCTTTATTTCTACTAACCTTCACTACTTTAACACAAATCACATATTCTTACTTTTTTTCATTGCTAAGCTTTTTTTACAAATTGAAAACAAGATGCAGTATATTTTTTTTGAAAATTATTAATAATTTTATATTGTTGTAATTGCAGTCAATGCAGGATAGTGAAGAAGAAACAGAAGTAGGCCATGGTTCGTCATTATACACCTTAGGCTTAGACCAGCTAACTACTAGTATTGGGAACAGCTCCGCTCGAGAGGACATCCCATCACCCTCAACATTATATACAGGCTTAGACCAGCAAACCACAAGTACTAGCGGGAACAGCTCCGTTATAGAGGACAACATAAACTCATCATTTTTTACTGTTTTGGTCACCTGTTCTGCGTTGCAGCAAAAAAAGGTAATATTTAACTATGTATTTAGTTTATACTCTACTAGCTTATGTCCATAGCTTAGCCCACACTGATAATAGTTTTTAAAATGAGGGTGTGCCGTGCTAAGCGGAAATAGCTAGTTAGCGTGGAAATAGTTTTTCTGACAGTAGTTTTTAAGCTACCTATAAGGCCTCAGACACAGCATAACGACTGCCATCTACTGATAGCAAATGATACCATCATCATATCAGCCGAAGAACGTCCACTGCTGGACATAGGCCTCCCCAAGGATCTCCACGATGACCGGTTCTGCGCTGCCCGCATCCAGCGGCTTCCTGCGACCTTCACCAGGTTATCAGTCCACCGAGTGGGAGGCCTGCCTACACTGCGCTTTCCGGTGCGTGGTCGCCACCCGAGAACTTTATTGCCCCAACGGCCATCTGTTCTACGAGCAATGTGCCCTGCCCATTGCCACTTAAGTTTAGCAATTCTGAGAGCTATGTCGGTTACTTTGGTTCTCCTACGGATCTCCTCGTTCCTGATTCGATCACGCATAGAAACTATGAAATGAAATGACACCAACGGTTAAGAAAAATTCAACTAACAGTCACAAATTCACTTACATTTTCATATAAAAACCCATCCAGGTAATTACTGTACTTATCGTCAGTTAACCTGCTTGATTACGCAAGTCGCACTGAGCTATGATCGCTTCGTTCGTTTTGGATTACTAATTTTAACATTGTCTTAATTATATTTCAGCCCTTATTGGAAATTTCAAAAAGCTCCATCGAAGGAAGAAACATTTTAAGACTTCACAAAGACGAAGGGCTGTTGTCTTCTAACAGCAGAAGGAAACTGTGCAACCTAATTGTGCAAGATCTTTTATTAGATGATCCAAATTCAAAGGTTTCTGACAACACGCTTTATAGCTATGCTCAAGAAATCAAAAATATCTTTGAAAAAGAGAATGTGGGAACTTACTTTGTTCCATACATAAATAATCTATCTTCTTCTTTTATCTATATACATAAAAATGAATTGCTGTTCGTTAGTCTCGCTAAAACTCGAGAACTTCTGGACCGATTTGGCTAATTTTGGTATTGAATTATTTGTGGAAGTCCAGAGAAGGTTTAAAAGGTGAATAAATATAAAAATGCTCGGAATTAAATAAAAAAAAATAAAAAAAAAATATCGGTCAAAAAATAATTGGTTTTAGGGTAGGGTAGGGTAGTTTAGGGTAGGGTAGTGTAGTGTAGGGTAGGGTAGTGTAGTGTAGGTGTAGTGTAGTTAGGATAGGGTAGGGTAGTGAAGAGTAGGGTAGTGTAGGGTTCGGTAGGGTAGTGTAGGTGTAGTGTAGTTAGGGTAGGGTAGGGTAGTGTAGTTAGGGTAGGGTAGGGTAGTATAGTAAAGGGTAGTGTAGTGTAGGGTAGGGTTGGGTAGTGTATGTAGGGTAGGGTAGTGTAGTTAAGGTAGGGTAGGGTTCGGTAGGGTAGGGTTCGGTAGGGTAGTGTAGTGTAGGTGAAGTGTAGTTAGGGTAGGGTAGGGTAGTATAGTATAGGGTAGTGTAGTGTAGGGTAGGGTTGGGTAGTGTAGTGTATGTAGGGTAGGGTAGGGTAGTGTAGTGTAGTTAGGGTAGGGTAGTATAGTATAGGGAAATGTAGTGTAGGGTAGGGTTGGGTAGTGTAGTGTATGTAGGGTAGGGTAGTGTATGTAGGGTAGGGTAGTGTAAGGTACGGTAGGGTAGAGTAGTGTAGTAAGGATAGGGTAGGGTTCGGTAGGGTAGGGTAGTGTAATGTAGTTAGGGTAGGGTAAGGTAGTATAGTATAGGGTAGTGTAGTGTAGGGTTGGGTAGTGTAGTGAATGTAGGGTAGGGTAGTGTAAGGTACGGTAGTGTAGGGTAGGGTAGTGTAGGTAGGGTAGCATAGGGTAATGTAGTGTAGGTGAGGGTAGTTAACATTTGTTCTTTTTCAGGAAAACGTTGCTTAAAATCTTCCAGTAACAAATTATACCCAGCTGGTGTCTGTAGACAAGGGAATTCAACCATGTATTCGGCAACGGTTTTGTTAGTTTTGTTCAGAGCATTGAGCCTGAGAGAGGATGTTTTTCTCCACTTTTCTTCCACTATTTGCCATGGCTCTATAGAGTTATTTAACCAAAGTATGTTCTGTTGTAAATCTGTCAAAAAAATAAAATATTTATTTTTAGTTTAGGGTATTCTAAATAGCTTGAAATAACTGACAGATGACTAACTTATTAGTGTTAGAGGTAAAAATCTCACCGTCATCATTTTGCTCATTCTCCTCTACTTTTTATCTTGATTGTAATGTTTCTTCTTTATTTACAGTGACTCTGTATTCCCTTCTTCTATTATTTAGGCATTCATACAACTTGCCCTTGGCACAGGCCTTTTTAGTTTTTTACTAGCTGTCCCGGCAAACTTCGTTCCACCTTACACTACACTACACTACCATTCCCTATACTTTCCTACCCTAAACTACACTTCTCTACACTACACTACCCTACCCTACACTACCCTACCCTACACTAACCTACCCTACACTACCCTACACTACCCTAACTACACTACACTACCCTACCCTACCCTACCCTACACTACGCTACCCTACCCTAACTACACTACACCTACACTACACTACCCTACCCTACACTACCCTACCCTAACTACACTACACTACCCTACCCTACACTACCCTACCCTACACTACTCTACCCTACCCTAAACTACCCTATTCTACCCTAAAACCAATTAGTTTTTGACTGATATTTTATTTTTTCATTTTTTTTTAATTAATTCCGAGCAATTTACATATTTTTTCACCTTTTAAACCTTCTCTGGACTTCCACAAATAATTAAATACCAAAATTAGCCAAATCGGTCCAGCCGTTCTCGAGTTTTAGCAAGACTAACGAACAGCAACTCATTTTTATAGATATAGATATGGCAAAAGAAAATAATATCACATAATGGCAAGACTGTTCTACCTCTAGCATTGTTTCATGATGATTACGATGTTGAGGCAAAAGAAAAAACCGGTGAACGTAGACACTGCACGAAAAATAAGTCGGATTTCACCTTATCAATCAATATTCCAGGTAACTTGGGCTAATGTCAAAGGCATCAAATACACAAGTAATATGGTTCTGACTTTAGATATATGTGAAAATGTGTTGACACCAAAATTTGGGTTGATTGAAAAAATTTACTTAATACATGAACCAAACACCATTGTTTTCGAATGTAGTTTATTTGAAACACTGTTTTTTGATGAAAGACGATATAGTTACGAAGTAGATCTAACTGAAAATATTAATTTCTATGAATATGATTCAATTTATTCCTACATACCAAATACATCGTCAATAACAAGTAATAGGCGACATATTGTTTTAAGGTCATCCATATAAATACCTAGATAATTAGTTTTTTTGTCAATAATGGTAGATGGTTAATGGTAGTGTTGTATTATATGTAAAGTAGTATGGTAGCAAAAAATGCAAAATGAATCTTAAAAATGTATCATTATGTATGTTAGCTGTTTGGTTCGTTATTCTATAGGTGTAACAAAAAGGCGTGATAATACTTTAAGGTGGGCATGTACTCATGAAACTGAACAATTTTTTTCTCTGACTTTGATGAAATTGCAAAAAAAACGAACAAAAAAAACTTCCCTTACAAATCGATGAGTTGATGCAAAAGTCAAGTTTGCATGCAATGTCAATTTTTTTTCGTGATTTCATTAAAGTCGTAGAACAAAAGTTGATCAGTTTGATGAATTACGCCTTTTTGTTACACTCTGTATATTGTGCTAGAAGAAAATACCTACTTACTCATATAATTATTTTGTTGTTACATCATTTAAGAACATTTTTAAAGTATGGTTTGTAAACGTCATGTAATTAATGCTAAAAATTTTTAGCGTTTTTTTGCTGGCTTTACTAGCCTTAACCCGGCGAACAATAAATCAGGTATAAGGGTATTGGGTTTAAGTACAAACAATTATTAGAAAGTTAAGCTTTTTTTATATAAGTAGTTGATTCAATTGTGATAATCATGACTTAATATAGTATATATTACGTAGAGACTAAGTACTTACAATTACATTTATAAGGCCAAGCCGTATTTATATAAAGCCAGTTAGCATGAATCCATACTAAAGCAATCTTAGTTTTATTTAATTGATAGAAATATAATTTAATGTTAAAAAATTTAAATGAATATAGAATGAAATGAAAATGATACATCGATGTCTGAAATTAGCTTTTGTTATAAAAAAAACACTATAAAACAAGAAAGTGAGAAAAAGATTCCAAAAGTCTCCTTAATTTTGATGCCAATGTTGATAACTTAATATTCACAATAAAGCTGATTTCAGACATCGATTTAATTAAGTCATTGTTTTGTTCGTATTTTTAAGATTTTAGTCCGCCTTACCGTTTACAAATTAAATCGTTACTATGCTTGTATGGGAATCATGCTAACTGACGTCTCTTATCTTTCCGAGTTAAGAGTAAGAAGGAATGTAGGGTTTATTAGCTAAGATTATTAGTTGATTCAATTGTGATTATAAAGACTTTTAGTAAATTTTCCTACATAAATATTATGTACATGTTACAAGTTAAGCTGTGATTACTTAAGTACAACTTTCAAAGTTAAGAGTGCCTTTGAAGGACACGTAAGTTTAAGCATAAACAATTGTTTAACTTTTTTTTATAGACTGGTAATAAATACCTAATGATTAGTTTTTAAACATGGTTTAATTTTTACACAGATATACACCTAATCCTTTTTACGAAGTTAAGTTTTGTCATTGTTACTGACTTGCATTGTGAATTATAATATGAACTTTTTGTAAATATATTATTGCAATTATAAGAGAATATAAGTACACAATAATTTTATGTAAATACCTAGGAAAAATGACAAACTTAATTTCAGTTAGGTATGGTAATGATTGATATTGAGGCATTCCTGGGTCACTAAGAAACCTTAGTATCATTCTATCTGATTTGGCGGCTGTGTGCAAGTATATTATAAAATTGTACTACTTTAAGTCTTGTGGTTTGAATTAACATCTTTCATGTATGTACAGCATAAAATAAGGAGTATTTTTTTAAATGTACAATATAACTTTATATGAACATACATTGTGTATACAGGTGTAACAAAATTGTTGTAGGACCCCTTAACCGGGCCTTCTACTCATCATACTGAACATCTTTCTCCAAGAAACCCATGGATCAATTCTCAAAAAAGTTTGGCCTCCATACAAAACTGGTTTATGAAGTCGATCTCACTGAAAAGTTTATAAAGAGAGGCCAACATTTTTTTTAATTGTCTGGTTTCCTTGAGGAAAGTCCTACACTATGTTGTGTTTAATATCGTTATGTATGGGCATTATTTAAGTTTTCAGTCATACACCGTCAACTTTTGGTTTTGTTACCGAATCCCACTGACTATTAAAACTGAACAACTAAACTGAAAAAATGGCTGCATACGTTGATATTATTGGTGTGTTCCGGCATGAAGATAAGATAGCCAGTTCCCCATTGCGTTGGGGAATCTTGGTAAGCCCGCTTTCATCTTCGGCAACATCATCACTTACCACCAGGTGAGATGTTGTCAAGGGTTTACCAATTGTGAATAAAAAAAAATACAAAGTAGACCATTTTTTTCTTGACTAGCCATGTTTCTCAGTGAAGATGCGCAGTTTTATGAAAATAGTCACTGGGCTTTAATAACAATGGTGTCGATTCGGTGTGACACGATTTAACTTATTTGACAGGACTAAACTAAATTTAAGCATTCTATCCTTGTCTTTTCGATACAGAAAGTAAAATACAGAATGCGTAAATTTAGTTTAATCCTGTCAAATAGGTTAAGTCGTGTTACACCGAATCGACACCAATATCACTAAAATATGACGATGTATGAGCAACTGAACACATAGTAGAAACCACAAGTCTTATAGTAGCCGCTACAATACGGTAGGTAAAAGTTACTAAACAAATAGTAGAAACCACGTTACTTATTAGTAGAGAGTACAAATTGACTAGTGAAGACCAATAAAAGAAGTAGTAGATGCTACAATGCTGTTAGGAAAAGCTACTGAACATATAGTAAAAGCCATAATTCTTATAGTGGACGGTACAATTGAATTAGTAAAAACTACTAAACAAATAGTAGAAACCACGTTACTTATTAGTAGAGAGTACAAATTGAATAGTGAAGACCAATATAAGAAGTAGTAGACGCTACAATGCTGTTAGGAAAAGCTACTGAACATATAGTAGAAGCCATAATTCTTATAGTGGACGGTACAATTGAATTAGTAAAAACCCCTAAAAGAAGTAGTAGACGCTACAATAAAGATAGGTATGAGCTACAATGTAAAGTATTTCATACTATACTATAATAAAGACAACTGAAAGAAACAGTAGACAGTACTAAACAGTTCAGTAGACGCTGCAAACCGTATAGTTTAAACCACCATTATTACAGTTGGACATACTAACCTAATTGTAGAGACTATCTAAGAGCTGGTCATACCAACAAGATATAATAGCAGAGATTACAATGCGATTGATTCAATATAGTAAAAAAATAGTTAATCATAACAAACGTACAATAAATTTTACACACTCTACTTTTATGACTTACAAACTTAATTTGTAAACCGTAGAAGTCACATTGTAGCTTCAGCAAAACGCATGGTTCCGTCTAGTAATAAACAGTAGAAATCACATTGTAGCTTCAGCAATACACACTGTTCCATCTAGCATAAACGGTAGAATCACATTGTTGCTTCAGCAATATACACAGTTCCGTCTAGTAAAACCTTTCTACTATAAACGAGGAGTAGAGCTAACTAACCCAATAGTTGTCGTATATAGTACAATAAAAAGGGCTAATGGCAACAGATTTCTGGTTACGGGTACCATATTTTTTTTCCGTGCATGTTTACAGTTTCATAGTTATATGTTATATCAAGTTTTAAGAATTCTGAAGACAGAAGCATAGTAAAACAATATAGCAGCTTACAGTACCGCAACGAATGTATTTACTCAGATCAACGGAAGGGTACTTGCGGGGCAGCGGGCGGCGGGGCACAGCCTGGAAACTCTGTGAGTTTGCCAGGCTGGCTACAAGCTAGTACTGCTAGTACCTATGCCAGTGGCGGCATTGTGCGACATTAAAGGCGTTGCGCTACTGTAAGCCATATCGTAATACTGTGACAGAAGATACCAAAAGGGTCCTTTACTGAGTCTATGATGCTTTTCTTTTTTAAGGAGTAAAATAAACCCGGTGCGCGGTCGCCACTCGAGAACTTTTTTGCTCCATCGGCCATCTGTTCTACGAGCTATGTACCCTGCCCACTGCCACTTCAGTTTAGGGATTCTGTGAGATATGTCGGTTACTTTAGTTCTCCTGCGGATCTCCTCGTTTCCGATTCGATCACGCAGAGAAACTCCGAGCATAGCACGCTCCATTGCCCTTTGGGTGACCTTGAGCCTTCTTAAGCCCATAGTAAGCGACCATGTCTCAGTTCCGTAAGTCATCACTGGCAACACACACTGGTCAAAGACCTTAGGCTTGAGACACTGCGGTATTTGGGACGTGAAGATATATATTGGATGGAAAACGTAGCGTAGGCAGGCCTCCCACGCGGTGGACCGACGACCTGGTGAAGATCGCGGGAAGCCGATGGATGCGGGCAGCGCAGGACCGGTCGTCGTGGAAATCCTTGGGGGAGGCCTTTGTCCAGCACTGGACGATTTCCGGCTGATATGATGATGATGATGATGAAAATAAACCCATAAAAATTTTATAATAATAATTTAATATTATGCGTTGTACATATCCTGTCAACTATCGTATCAACTCATGTAGGTCCCCACCGAGGGGCTCGAGCCTACCCTGAATTAGGGTAATCGACCACGCGGGTCCAGTGCGGGTTGTAAAACTAACCTAAACTATTAATCTTAGATGTGTCTCCATACAAGGATACCATAGAGGTGAATTAAAAACTTAAAAACCCAATTGCTTATATTTAAAACGTATTTTGACAAACGGGATTATGTTATGTCATATAAATATGTGTGGGTGCAAATTGTATGATTAATCATCTTACATATGGTCAAGCAAGTTGTATAATTCGTCCGTATATAAACGGTCAGGCAACATGTAAAATTGTAAAATGAACAAGCGAATGTATGATGGATTAGTCATTTTACAAAGGGTCAGGCTATTTGTAATAAAACGTCCGTATGTAAACGGTTAGGCAAATTGTAAAAGTATGGACGCAGATTGTAAAATGCCGAGCCAGGCAAATTGTTATAATTCGTCCGTATATGAACGGTCAGGCAAATTGTAAAATTCTATTCGCAGATTGTAAAATGCCGAGCCAGGCAATTTGTCAAAATGCCGTACGGCAAATTATAAATGAGCTCCCGAAGCGATTTCGATGTCAGGTTCGATTGATTCAACAGTAAATTTTTTTGCTCGCAATTAAAATATAATTTACCTGACTGTTTGTAAAATGACGAATCATACAGTTTGACACCAGAAAAACATTACTCAACTTCATGGGCTGTGAGGCAATTAAAGTTGTACAGAACCACAAGTACTCGAATGCGACTCTAACTATATTTAGGAAGCAATCGTCGTTTTTCGAACAGGTGTGATAAAAATACTATTTTACATACGATCATTGTATAAATCAGACTGACTATATAGTTACTTATTTGTTTAACAAGAGAGTCAAGTTAGTTTTTGTTGCGAGTGCTGCGTTTGCATCCCGAGCAAGCAAAGGATTTAATTCAAAGTTAGAATCCTGGGCAGAATTAGGGATTCAAAGGCACAATTAGAAACAAAAAAACTTTGGATTCGTGTGATGCATAAAACATTACTAGCGAGAAATCTTCTTCTTCCTCTTTGCCTTTTCCCACGTCAAGTAGGGTCGGCTCTCCTAATTTTTCTGCGCCATGACATTCTGTCTAGGGTTGTCGAGTCGGGTAGATCCTCTTTTTGTGCGAGACTGGTCATACTGGTGTACCACGTGTATGGAGGGCGTCCTCTGCCTCGCTTTTTCTCCGGTAGGTTCAAGGCACCCTTCACAACATAGGCATCTTCTCGCCCAGTGTTGCCAATTTAGCGACTTAGTAGCTAGATATATAGATAGTAGATAGTATTTTCGGAGCATAACTACTTTTTGACATATACAGTTGGCATCACTTTTTTCGCCTCATTATGTGGCCGTACCACCTGAGACGACTTTCTTTGAGCTTCTCGGCTATACGGCCCACCTTGAAACTGCCCCGGACGTACTCGTTTCGTACTTTATTTATCTAGCTAACTAGCGAGAAATACAACATGAAAAAAACAACACCTGTAACTAACTTTAACAGAACAATATGCAGCACTGACGTTATTTTTGAAAAATATTATGCGTAGATTTTATGGTCATTTCTAGAGTTATTAAGTGGATAAAAAAAATTGGATATTAAAATGTGCGTAGACTTTACAAAAAGCTGTTTTTCGGGAAATCGTTTATAAAGTCGGGAGAATCCAGTCAGAATCCAGAATCTGGCAACCCTAAGTTTTTTTTCTTTCCCATTGAAAATTTCTGTACTCCCATATAGTTTCAGATTTTTCATACAGTACCATTTTTATATCGCACCCTGTATATGAGTTGCGGTCTTTAAAACTTGGGTTTGAGTGTTCACCATGGTTCACTTATAACAATTTTAAAAACCGGCCACGTGCGAGTCAGAACTGCACACATAGGGTTCCGTACCATCATATACTAGATGGCGCTAGTTTCTACATGTTTAAAAAAAACACGTTTTTTGTATGGATTTATTTATTCTTTTCACTTTACCTAATTTTTAGTATTTGTTGTTATAGCGGCAACAGAAATACATAATCTGTGAAAATTTCAACTGTCTAGCTATCACGGTTCATGAAATACAGCCTGGTGACGACGGACTGACAGACGGACGGAGTCTTGGTAATTGGCTCCCGTTTTTACCCGTTGGGTACGGAACCCTAAAAACCAAATGGTAACTTTTTTTAAAATTTTAATGTCAAGGGATACAATACTATTAGGATTAACGACCGAACGAATTTATAAGTAACGAGTTTTGCGCAAACAATAATATCTTAATTAATAATTTCTGCCCTTTGCAAGTTTTCGAACTTTCTAATTCGGAAAATTTATTCGTAGCCATGTGTATTGCGAAACAAAACTTTTTAAGCTCGACAACAAATATTCAGTAAACGGCTGTTTTTTCTCACATTACAACGTAAACAACCGAAATGACGTTAGTGACCTTGTCGCCTGAAGCTTAAAGTTTGCGTGCGTTAAATCTAAAATTCAGTTCTGAATTTTAGCTAAGTTGTTTTCGATGTTGGCCTAATGGATAATCAAAGTTTTGACCTCGAACGCCGAACGCAACCTTGTCAAAAATAAAAACGTCCTTTCTTTAGTTTTGTCGATTTTAAGGCGGTAATATTACAGATTTTAGTTATTTTTTTATTTTTTTTATAATAAGCCTTATACGTTTATTGAGTAGAGTCCTTACTTAGATATATATACTTTTATATACCTATAGTTGTTTTTGACATCAATTACTCTAAAATAGATTATATTTATAAATAGATTACAGAAAAAAACCCAAAGTTGAAAAAAAAACTCTTATTGTTGATGATGTTCCTTAAAGTCAAAAGCTATTAAAAACACGATTGAGCAGTTTTGGCTCTATAGAAAAAAAACCTAAAGATAGGTCTACACCGTTACTTTCAACTCTAGTTATGACTAATAATTTTGAAGTATATTTTTTTTTTAAATATACAGCAATATTTGTTATGATAATACAAAGTGAGTAATGTTATAATTTTTTATACTTTCATTGTAGTTGTTGATTGAAACGACAAACCATTGAAAAATTAAAAAGTGTGGTTATTTTCTTTACTATTTACACGTAAAGAAAAAGACAGAGACAACTGTTCCAATTAATACCTCGCCTTAATTAAATTAAAAATTAAATTAAATTAAATTAATTAAATATGTGTTTATTTTCAGGTACAAAGTCGCATAGAAATATACAGTCAAAAATGCTGAAAAACTACGTGAAGAAGGCTGACATTCTTAAAAAAGGCTAAATTTCTGCAATCTGAGACCAAAGCCGCCTCTGTAGACCTAAGAGCTTCAGTAGTACTTTTCTAGGGTTCCTTACCCAAAGGGTAAAAACGGGACCCTATTACTAAGGCTTCGCTGTCCATCCGTCCGCCTGTCACCAGGCTGTATTTCATGAACTGTGATAGCTAGACAGTTGATATTTTCACAGATGATGTATTTCTGTTGCCGCTATAACAAGAAATACTAAACATTAGAAAAAGTGAAAGTCTCCATATAAATAAACGTGTTTTTAAAAAAAAAACGTAAAGAAACTAGCGCCATCTAGTATGATGGTACGGAACCCTTTGTGCGCGGTTCTGACTCGCACTTTACCGGTTTTTTCAATTATCCTTATTTTCGACTTTGGCGCCCTATATCTTGCAAACTAAACGTACGACTGATAAAAATATAACTTTAGTCTAAGTTAACATAACAGTCTTCTACTAAGGCATTTTTTAATATAGCACATTTAATTCACTTTAAAATCCTGTGGAATAATGGCAGCTTAACAGAGACTGTTCTACCCACTCCAAATTAATCGAGCTAATAGCAGCAGTAGCGTCTTGCAGAATTTAATAAAGAGAAACATAACCTAAGCTTATTCTCAAGCGCAGACAAGTTGGGTGATGAAATAAAAAGATACGGCACGCGATATTACACTATCTGGGCTACACAACGACTTAAGTAGAGCCTTGATAGGCAATAACCGTCTCTAGGGCCAGGTAAATCGCGTATAAAGTGCACAGAACCCGTTTGCAGAAGCCCGAGTGATAAGTATAACAAAAGATGTTGGCAGTCAATGGCTCGCTTCTATTTTGGACCCGTATTTACTCTAAGCTTGAAGTGAAGAAAATGGCCCTTTTGGTCAGATACCATTAATTTCGTACAAGGTTTTCCTTTCTAGGCGTTTTTGTTCGAGAAAGCGCAATTTCTCTTAGTAATACGAGATAAGAGTGCCAATAATAAAAGTGATAGATAGATAGATAAACCGTTTATTCACCGACCAAGCACAAAAAACAACAGATAATAAGTAGGTAACAATAAAAAACCGGTCAGAACCGCACACATAGGATTCCGTACCATCATACTAGATGGCGCTATTTTACTTCATGTTTAAAAAAAACACGTTTATTGTATGGAGACCCCCCTTATTTTTTCACTTTTTCTAATTTTTAGTATTTGTTGTTATAGCGGCAACAGAAATACATCATCTGTAAAAATTTCAACTGTCTAGCTATCATGGTTCATGAAATACAGAGTGGTGACAGACGGACAGCGAAGTCTTAGTAATAGGGTCCCGTTTTTACCCTTTGGGTACGGAACCCTAAAAATGAAAGTTACACCAATATTACTAATTTGTAACTACTAATAAAATACAAGAAATTAAGATATAAGCTTAGATATAAGAAGTTTTTTTTTAATATTTTATTTTTGTGTATAAATTGTAATTTATGTAGCTTTGAATAAATGTTTTATCTCTCTATCTATCTATCTATCTAAGTACCAGGCCAGTGAAAAAACCCTGGCTCAGAATATGTTATAATTGAAAGCCATAGGCCATAACGCTGATATTCTGCCAGTGCCCTCACTCAGTGCAGTGTGCGTACTGCGACGGCATACTGATAACAGTAATATTACTCATAATATATACCTTTAAGCTAGATGCAGATTACACTTATATAGTGCACTTACACTTCTATACTAGAACTTTTTATTAGAATACTTTTTTATAACCTCAAACCTCTTAGACACTAAAAAACCAAAGTAAGTAGATAAATACAGAACTATAACAACTAGTGGCCATGAAAGAAAAGAAAATAGAAGGGAACTTACTTGGAAGGATGTGACGGCGAGCTGTGACAAGCCATCCACGTAAGGGCCGAGCACTGCATGCTCGCGCACGCGCAGCGACCGCCTAGTCGTCTCTGGGTCCAGAAGATCGTGCACTCGCTCATTGTAAATCTCCATGTACGATACTTCCACCTAAGGCAAAGGAATAGTTTAGTGATATGCTGAAGTTGTAGTTTAGTTTTTTCCTAATATAAGCGACCAACGCGATCCAACTTACTGAGTCGAACTAGTGTCCTTACTAGCGCGATGGTCGCGTTGTTGGTCGCTTATATTCGGACAATGTCAAAAAATGGGTCGGTTTCAGCAAAAAGTAGTAGTCGATCATCTCTAACTTTAACATTTCGACCTTCAGAAAAATACAGGATATAACAAAACTGATGAGGAGCCGTTAACTGGGGCTTCTACTTATCATACTGAGCAACTTATCCTAAGAGACCCATAGTCGATATGTAAAAAAACTTCATTGAAAAGTTTTTTGCATTTTTGTATATGCGTCGATTATTATTTTTTATTGACTGGGTTTCTTGGGGAAAGAAAACTGTTCAGTATGATGAGTACAAGCCCCACCAATATCAGGGTTTATGTTAGTTTTCAAATGCTTTTCAAAGACTCTATTACTAAGATGAAAATCACTCGCTGCTAAGGAGCACTTGTAGGTTTTCTTTTTCTGTACCTTTCTTCCCGCAATTATATAGGACAAAAAGTTGACCATAGCTTCGTCCGCGCAGATCCCGTTTTTTGCCATTCCCATGGGAATTTCCCAAAATTCAAATGCCAAATTTCAGCCCGATCCGTTCAGTGGTTTAAGCTGTGCGTTGATAGATCAGTCAGTTAGTCAACTTTCCTTTTATATATACATGAGAAGAAAATTATAAACAGTACAGTTTAGATAAAAGAAAAGATAAGAGGAAAAAGAGGAAGGCCAGGGCAAAACTTCACAGAGTAAGTAAAGACTGCTGTCGAATCGTATAAAGAGCTTAAAATGCTGGCTAAGGATAGCCTCAGCCAGCACCTTTATGTCTTGATACGATAGCTTCTATTACTTATAATAATTCTATTACTCCTTAGACAAGAGCAGTGCTCTTAAAAGAAGAACAGTCCAGTCTGACGTGACAGCCTCCACAACCTATTATATTGCCAGACAGAGTAACCTTTTATATTGTCAGGACCTCAGAATATAAGTCTTTCTCTTTCCCTCAAAGTTGAGGAGCGACCACAAGTAGGTCTCTTCATTGGCTGCAGCGGCGGTTGATGGTGTTGTAGACTGCCCGCTGGATTTTCCCGTCCACAGTTTTCTTTACCGTGTATCCATCGGGAAGATGGTTTGCCACTAGCGCGTTTGCCCTAATATATGATTGTGACGAAGTTATCCTTTTTATTTTCGATAAAAAGATCTGTTCTTTTAATTTGTCCTTGTCTTAATGGTTTCTGGACGTACGTTGATAAATAAAAATTGTGTATAGAAAAAATGATATTTTAAATTCCATTCTGCACTTTTGTCATTTTTTTCTTCTGCCTGTTTCTGCTATTATTTTTGTATATATCACCTTAAAAACTCACTTAGACTTCACTTTTAAAAAGCGTCAGTGGCTCAACGGTAACGACTCGGTCCTCATAACCAGAGGTCCCGGCTTCAAATCCGGACGGCCAATGTATCAATGAGATTTTCGAAACTTACTTACATATACTTACCGATTGCTTTAATGGTGAAGGAAACATAAATGCCCTACAAGTGACCACGGGTGATGCTAAGTGCAACACCAGGCAACCCCCGTCTATCCCTTTGATAGCACGGTCAATTGTACCACACGATAAGAGAGAGATATTTCACCTTTCTCATACTTTTAATCAACAACCCTACCCCTTGTCCTCCAAGTCTTAATTATTTCACCGTGCGAGCTTAGACACGGTACGGAGGACGCGTCGAGGCCGCAAGATTAACTAACAATAAATAATACCTTGTACGTGAGGGCAGGAGGGTTTTGCTGTTTGGAGATCCTCTCGAACAACGCGTCACACAGTCTCGGGATGATGCCGCCTTCAGCCCCCGGGGAGCCCATCATCGTGTACGACTTTCCAGAACCTAGGAACAAACAAGTTCGCTTAGTAAAACAAGAAATATAAACAAGTATGGACTGCCGAACGAGCAGGACACTTCATACAACGGGTCAGAAATGACATTTCAAAAAACGAATGACGAAACAAACAAAATGGAGGTGAAATCCTATACGTTCGACAACCAAACTGTAACCAATTTGTATTAATCTGGGTGACGAGGGGGCGAGGTCACAATCTAGAGACCGGCAGGGAGTGTCCATACTGTATGTTAGTACTAATATATATACTTTGGTAATGTTAAACTTAAATTGTTTTATTTACCTATTTATTTATCATTAAATGTAATAAAGCCAGATGCGTATTGTAAATAAGTAACCAATTTAACAAACAAAAAACTCGACTGCATGAAAACAATACCTCGTTTTTTGGAAAGTCGAGTAAAAATGTATCCTATGGCAATCACGGGATCCATCAAGGCTCTTAGGCTACAGGCCCAGCTAAAGTTACATACATACCTACATAAGAATTACGAATACATTAAATTTGCTGAAACGGCACAGAGGTTAACTAACGTATGAGCACTATGTACGTACACTAAGATCAAACAGTGCCATTTTAAAATGTTGTTGTAACCATTAAAGTGCCATTTTAAAATTCCATTGTTCATGAAGCTTTACTTCCTTCCTCTTGCAATTATGTAGCGTAAGCCTCGACACAAGACAGCTGTTCCGGATCAACGGAACCAGTTGTAATCCCGACGTAAACCTGGAAATACCAAAACAGATGCTTGCATCGAAGCGGATTGCAGTGATCTAGATTCAAAACGTCATTTTACGAAATAAGCAAAGTTTACACATTAGAGTACTAAAAATCAGTTTGCGTAAGAGCATAATATTAGAGAGCTTATTAAAAGAGACAAGCTACATTGTAGAAGTCACAGTTTAAAAACATAACTTCAGCATTTTTTTTACTGAGCAAAATGCTAGTGTTGCAAGATTTTGTTAGTATCGGTTTTTTAATTAAAAATTTGAGTGCGTTTGGCTACACCATACTTGATGATAAATGCCATTGCAGTCAATGTTGAAACACGTAAACTCAAATAGTGCTCACGCAATCTCGTCTTGAAGATTCCTAAATTATACGAATCGAAAAATAGGTACAGACACCGGCAGGGAATTCCACTCCTTGGCCGTTAGCATGATTAGAGATAAATTAAAAACGCTTCGTGCGTTTAAGTGTAACATTAAGAGCGTATTCACAAAATCGTTTCCTATACAAACTTAAAATTACTACTTCTTGCAAATGGATAGGTCTGTTCTAATGAAAATTTATACACTGATGCAAGTCACGAAATTTTAGTTTGTCAATAGATTACTTTCAAAATAACAGTTTTGTCACGAAATAATAGTGATTTAAGGTTTTCATAGTAATCTTAGAATTTACTAGACTTTTTAAAAATAAAGTATTTCGAAAATATAATCTATCCACAAATTAAAATTTCGTGACTTGCTTATGTGTATAAATTTTCATGAGAATCGGTAGAAGTAGTAATTTTAAGTTTGTTCTGGGAAACGATCTTGTAAATACGCTCTTAGGAGCAGGGGATAAACGCTCAAAAATCAAGTTATCTGGCGGTTTGTGGGTTTAAAATCTAGCATTGATTTAAAACATCATCTCATAAACATATACATAGAAACGTGGCTCTTGTTATTGACGTGTATATTATTTCAATATATAAAAATTTAAGCTACTCTGCTCACTCGGCACGAGGCGAAGTGGCAAGAGCACCTCCAGCGGAAGCACGGTCGGCTGGAGTTCAGTGCGACGGGGAGAGAAAATATCGAACTATCCGGGAATTATCGAGGAGGACTGCTTTCTGCATTGCTGCAATTATTGGTCTGCCTCGGAGATCCAGCCGCCTTAGGTGAAGTTCAAGGTCGGTTTAAATTAGCCCGTTCACGGATAGGACTACGGGGATGATTTCGGTGGATTCCACTCGCCAGATATTTTTATTATTATTTTTTATCAACAATTGATAATTTATGCTACAATGGCAAAACCAGAAGAACATAAATGTAACACGACTCTAAAACCAACTTAATGTCTATTTTATAAATGACGCTAAAATAATGAAATTAAATTAAGTTTAAATAGACGGCCTTTGATCGCTCGTACCCTTCAAGTTAAACGTCCAAAACCATAGACACGAATAAAACCTTTGTTTGAATCCACTACTATTTTCACGAGAATTTACTTGGTCCCAGGATATTCATGTTTATGAAGAGGTAGGCTTCAAGCGGACTTTACCCTACTATAATGCAATAAGTCAGTTGGATCGAAAGGGATAAAATAACTACATAAAACGAAATAGAAGGGAAGAAAAGTTTTTCTTTCGCAGAAATCACTTTCTCGACTTTAGTATATTTAGCTACTCGGTCACGAAAAGTAAGTAAATACCGTATTCTACAGGATACGGCAGAAAGGTTGGACGTTTTTGAAATGGCTATTACTTCCCCATATTGGGTCGACAGATGTCCGCCAGTTACCGTTAGGTTCGTGAGGTCCTAGTATTTTTTTATGTACTCCCTTTAGAGACGCTTTGAAATTTAAAGGAATTTTTAGTCTACTGTGGCTACGCTTCCTGTAATTCGCCCTCTCTTCCCTGGTCGCCTCATTTACTGGGTTGGCAACACTCATAATATGAGTATTAGGCCCTATTATGGCCACCACACTCCCCAGACTGCTCCATGTGCGATTATTTTTCAACCGAAGCCCAAAAAGAAGGAGGTTTACAATTCAACTGTATGTGTGTGTGTGGTGTGTGTGTGTGTGTGTGTGTGTGTGTGGTGTGTGTGTGTGTGTGTGTGTGTTTTACGCGATATCTTTGAAGTTGTGAAACGATTTTCATGATTCTTTTTTATATGTATTTTATTTGTATGCTCCCGAGTTTGTTCCATATAAGTTTTATCAAAATCGGTGTAGTACCAACTTCATTAGAAAATTAACAAAAACCAAAAATAAAAATGCTAAATTGTACTCAGTTGTTGTGATGGAAGTCGATAAAAAAGTGTTTAGCGTTTTTAATTATTGTGGGGTCACCTCAATGCAAGTGTATAGGGAAACAAGCCAAGAACATTGGGAGGACTCAAAAAAGCTATTCGCGTGGAAGTCGCCCGAATCGACAGAGCTCTGTTGGAAAGAATGGATGCCAACTTTCAAGAACGCCTACAACAGTGTGCATCAATTACGGACAAGATATGAAAAACGAGATTTCCAACTCAAATGCTACTTAAATACGAGCTAGAAATCCGTCAATGAATTTGTTTTAAGAATAAACTAACGATTTTATGATATTTTTTAAACCGTCTGACCTTTCTGCCGCACCCAGTATACCTATGTTCAAGAAATATATAAAGAGCCGTTTACATTTTTTTTGATATATTATTTGATTATTTAGCTACGTTTTGTAGCAAAACTGATAGCGTTATTAAAAACAACAATAAACATAGTTTCTATACTACTGCTGGTTTAATTCGGAGGCCAATCACAAGGAATCAATCCCGCTACCCATGAGCAGGTAAAGCTTATAATTATTATTAATTATTATTTAAAAGTTTGAGTGCGTTTGGCTGCACCTCACCTGATGGTAAGTGCCGATGCAGCCGAGGCTGTGACACGCAAGCTCAAATAGTGCCTATTCACTCTCGTCTTGAAGATTCCTAAATTGTACGAATCGGAGAATACAGACGCCGGAATGGAATTCCACTCCTTGGCCGTTCGCATGATGAACGAAGACGCAAAACGCTTCGTGCGTAAAGGTGGAACATTGACGACAAAGGGATGGAACCGCTTACATTTAAATACTGAACAACTGTGACATCGACGCAAATGACGTAAAAATCCTTACATTCTTACAGCGCAAGCGATATTAACATGATCATATCAGATCGTTTACGTCCCCACCGAGGGGCTCGAGCCTACCCTGAATTAGAGCGATCGGGCCTTAGCCAACCACGCGTGCCGAGTGCGGGTTGATCGACACACAGAACCATCGAGTTTCTTCGCAGGCGTGTGTAGGTTTCCTCACGATGTTTTCCTTTACCGTAAGAGCGTGAGAAACACGTACATATGAAATCGAAATTCTAAAACACATTGGTACGTGGCAGGATTCGAACCACAACCTCCCCGACAGAAGGTAGCGGCCCTAGCCATTACGCCACCAACGCTCCCTATTAACATAAAACAAATGATTTACGTGTCCTATACCTACAAGTATTGTTACACGTCTCAAAAGCTCGAACGGCACGCATTCAATATTCCTAGCGGAAATTTATCGAAGCAACGCGCTTCCTCCGAGGCAGCGTTGAATTTATAGTAATATTATACGAAACAACACCGCGCACCTGTCACTTTCTTGTGCTAACATAGAAGATTCCTAAATACATTGTACAGCCACGCTGTGCATACGTTCTCGCGAAGCCTTCATCCTCTAACGTAGTCGGGCATCATCATATCAGCTCATATACATCCCCACCAAAGGGCTCGAGCCTACCCTGAATTAGGGCGATCGGGCCTTAGTCGACTACGCGGGTCCAGTGTGGGTTGGTCGACTTCACACACAACCTGCGCAGGCGTGTGCAGGTTTCCTCACGATGTTTTCCTTCATCGTAAGAGCGTCGGATAAACGTACAAATAAAATCAAAATTGAAAATGATACTGGTACGTGGCAGGGTTGGAACCACGACCTCCCGGACAGGAGGCGGCGGCCCAAGCCATTACGCCACCGACGATCTAGTCGACGCTTAGTCGGGCATACCTATACACAAATCAACAGCAACACAAATTAAGCTTACTTAGTAGCAAAGAATAAAGGTGGACCAGACTTGATAAAACATTTACAAACAATTTGGATTTGTATTCGTTTTTTTCAGGAATAATAAACTACCCAGTGTAGTAACCTCTTATAAACTCCTAGTTATTTACAAAGCCATTTTGAGAAAAAGTAACAAACAACCTACTTTATATAGATACGGCGTAAATATAGATCATATCAAATTATTATAACGTACAGAGATTAATCAAAATCGTAAGAGCCATCTTTGAAGAAAAAAAGATTTTTTTTAATATGCTAGCAACCCTAAGCTATCAACATAGGGGAAATATAAAAACGGTTGTCTGTAAAGTCGGTTTACTGACGATAGTTGAACGTGACAACGTCATAAGAAAAAAGCCTTAAACGGAACGCCTCACGGAACGCCTCAGAGCGAGGTAACGACGCATTTTTCGGAACGCCTCAGAGCGAGGTAACGACGCATGGTAACGACGCATTTTTTCGTGCGTGCAGCCGGCTCCATCGAATTATAAGACGTTATCACGTCAAAAAAAGATGGAGACAAAAAATATTGCACTTACCAAAATTTTAACCAAACACATACACACACAGGCACTTACGACCGCCCTCTCGCACGCACGCCCTCACTCACGAACCCACCCCCATTTTATATAGAACTATCTTGTTAAACAAATTATATACCAGACCATACTTTAGAGGGGTCACAGATTGTAAAAGGATATCAAATTTCAGCTTTGTAGCTGTAACAGTCTTTGAAACAAACGGCAGTGACATACCGACGGACAGATAGACAGACGGACATGGCGAAACTATCATCCCATCAGCTCATGTACGTCCCCACCGAGGGGCTCAAGCCTACCCTGAATTAGGACGATCGGGCCTTAGTCGACCAAGAGGGCCCAGTGCGGGTCGTTCGACTTCATACACACAACCTTCGAGTTTCTTCGCAGGCGTGTGCAGGTTTCCTCACGATGTTAACCGTACATATGAAATCTAAATTCGAAAACACATTGGTAAGGCGAAACTATTAGGGTTCCTAATTTGCCTACGGAACCCTAAAAAACTGCTAAACGTAAAAAGGCCATTATATAGAATTGCACAACAAACCGCCTCCGTAGCTCAGAGGCAAAGTTCACTGACTTTACACAGGAGGTCGCGGGTTCGATCCCCGGCGGGGTCAATTGTAAGACTCGGTTTGGTTGGTGGTAGGGCATTTTCTAAGCCCGCCTGGCTAGCTACCACCATCTTATCTAAGTCTTGCCGCCAAATATCAATGTTGATATCATTGGTGAGTTCCGGCATGAAGATAAGATAGCCAGTTCCCCATTGCGTTGGGGAATCTTGGTAAGCCCGCTTCCATCTTCGGCAACATCGTTACTTACCACCAGGTGAAATGTTGTCAAGGGTTTACCAATCGTAAATTAAAAAAAAAAAAGGTTCTGCACAAATGTACAAAATACCCATAGACTTTATAGTGTAGAGGGTTTTGCTACCACGTGGAGTTTACGATTCGATGCGGCAGATGCGCTTTATTTTGTGGGTATTTTTGATCTATATTTCTTTATTATTACACTATAAAAAACTGTAGCAATAATATTAATATTACTTACAAAAGCAAGCATTTCGTGATGTGCGTGAATATTTGAACAGGATGCGACGCCTTACAATTCATTCATCATCATCATATCAGCCGAAGGACGTCCACTGCTGGACAAAGGCCTCCCCCATGGACTTCCACGACGACTAGTACTGCGCTGCCCGCATTCAGCGGCTTCCGCGACCTTCACCAGGTTGTTGGTCCACTGGGAGGGAGGCCTACATACGCTACGTCTTCCGGTGTGCGGTCGCTACTCGAAATCTTTACTACCCCAAGGGCCATCTGGTCTGCAAGTTATGTGCCCTGCCCACTGCCACTTAAGTTTAGCAATTCTGAAATGCATATCAGTTACTTTGGATCTACGGACCTTCTCGTTTCTGATTCGATCACGCAGCGAAACTACGAGCATAGCACGATCCATTGCCCTTTAGGTAACCTTGAGCCTTCTTATGTAAGCGAGTACATAGTAAGCAACCGTGTCTCAGTTCCGTATGTCATCACTGGTAACACACATTGTTCAAAGACCTTATATAGTCTTGAGACACTGCGGTATTTGGGACGTGAAGATATTGCGAACAATTATTTTTCGATAACTTGAGAAATATCAAGAACCTTAAACTCAACCATATCGTTTTCACGAAGTCTACGACAGTTATTACGATTTATGAGAATGAACGAAATTTTGCTTCTTCCACAACGTTATTTATGACCATAACTTTTCTTACACTTGAACATTTTTAGGTTACGAGGAATAAATTCTAGACTTTTACATTACCTATGAAATTTTACTTCTTAAAATTGTTGAAAAAATAATTGGAAGCACTGAACACGTTAAAAAACCGACTACTTGGTACTATTTTGCATTTTTTTTGGTTTTTGTTGATTTCAGTAAAATTTATATGGGACCAACACATACATACAGCATACCCTATCGAATAAAAAAAGAATAATGAAAATCAGTTCACAATCTGCGACGATATCGCTTAACAAACATACAAAAAAGGAACAGTCGAATTGAGAACTTCCTCCTATGCGGGAGTCGGTTGAAAGGAAAAAAAAGGCAATTATCTGATATCAAATTTTTACTTTCTGTGCTCATTATTTAGTTGTGTGTAAAGCTTTACACTATTATTTTAAACAAAAAAAAAACCTTCAAACGCACTAGTCGCCACTACGATTTTCGAAAGTTCCCCTCGATTTTTCTGGGATGCCATCATTAGATCCTGGTTTCCTTATCATGGTACCACCCTTGGGATATCTCCTTTCCAACAAAAAAAAGAATACATCATAATCAGTTCATAAACGACGAAGTTATCCGCGAACACACATAAATATATACGGTCGAAATGAAAAACCTCCTGCTTTTTTGGAAGACGGTTAAAAACGCGGAGAAACCGATGAACCTACCTACTTCGAAGCAAACTGGCTAAGTAACATCTAGTGCAAAAAATAGCCACCCCTCCCAAACTGCTAGTCTCGCCCATCATGAGACCACCTGGCACGCGTCCAACTCCTAATACGTCATCGTCACGTCGTTGAATGTCCACTACAGTTTACGCTGAGAGCCTTCGTGCTGGAGTGACGTTTTCGGGTTAAAACTGGCAGCATTATAAAGAACTCTCCGTTAAAAAACGTGTTCACCAACTTTGTCGGCGTGCGGTTCGCATTATGAGCGATTTTCATTTTTGAGGTATTTTTCGAATGTCGACCTATACAATACACTACAGGTAGGGAGATTATTAAAATTATTGAAAATGGATGGGCCGATTCTAAAAAAACTTTATATACACATAAACAAGTCACGAAATTCTAGTCTGTGGATAGGTTACATTTTCAAAAATATTTATTTGTGTTGTCGCTAAATAATGGTGATTTAAGAACTTCATAGTAATCTTAAGATTTGGTAATATTTTTTGAAATAAAGTATTTAGGAAATGTAATCTATCCACAGACTACAATTTCGTGAATTGCATGTGTGTATAAAGTTTAGAATTAGGAGTTAGGTTTTTTTACTAGATGCGAAACGATTTTGTGAATACGCCTCAACGTAGAACGAAAGACTACTAAATCGCCAGTCTTGAAAAATTCAAGCTACCAGATGCTGTGTGGTTTTAGAATGTGTGTTGCTCTATGACGCCGAAACGGAGAAACAGATTTTCGGAGATCCTGCATTACCTACTCACATTATAGGGCACTGGTTAAATGCTCTCTCTCTCTAATGGTGTGGCATAATTAATTGTGCTATGCAAAGGATAGATGGACTGTAATGGCATTTAGAATACTTACTACCTGGAAAATGAAATGGTTTCTGCGGATGGGTCTAAAGACCTCTTTGCGTGCAAATTCGTCAGCAGCCGCTACATTCCTAAATATTCTGTAAGTATGCCCACTTTCAACTTGGGCCACACTCCGCATTGTAGGTACGAAGCAAAAAGCTGGCACCTGCAGAACTGCATTCAGGTCACCCGGACGCGGCGGCTGCTTTTGTTCTACCTGCCCGTACCCAGTTCAGCTGACGGCTTGGACACACTGAATGCGGATCGGAAGTTGCAGAGCTCAGTGTGTTGGCGTTTACTTAGTCACACAAAATCCAACCGTCTTTCTTCCCTTGGCAACTAAGCTTTTTTTGCACTGAAAAAGGGAACAGAACTTACTCAATTTTTATTTCTATTTATGAACACGTGCTTAACAATTTCTTACGATTTGTTTAAAACGACAATGACTAAACTCACGGCCTGAACACAGTGAATGCGGATCTGAAGTTGCAGAGTTCATTGGCGTTTACTTAGTCACACAAAATCCAACCGTCTTTCTTCCCTTCGCAACTAAAATTTTTCGCACTGAACAAGGGAACTGAATTTACTCAATTTCTATTTCTACTTATGAACGCGTGCTTAACATAGTTTCTAATGATTCGGTTAAAGCGACATAGCTTGAAACCAGTTCCTTCAACATTGTAAACAGACTTTATGTCATGTTTTTTTTTTTCAGATAAGCCACCGAACCGAACCTTTCCCATTTCTTCGTAGTAAAATATTGTACGCTGGCGGGCACCGCAGAAACGGTCGTTGTGAAAAGCCTTTGTCCAACAGTGAAAGTCTTCCGGCTGATATGGACATGATGATTATGAACATATTGTACAGAGTGTATTAAATCTAGCACCGCATCAAAACGTTTTCTCTGTGTTTAACGGCTTAATTTCTCAAACTTGCTTGCAATAATAACTGCCATTTGTACCATTTATGCGCTGTAAATTTTGTGCCTTTTATACGTTTCTTCAGCGGAAATTTCTAGCAATGCATAAATAAATTTTATGGAGAGACTTACTCAATATTAAAAAAAACTTTGAAAGTTAAACCAGAAGGAAATAAGGTATGCACAGTGTTTGTGCAATCACTATACCTCGAGCGTCTCAACTTCTCTTTAAATGTAATAAGTGAAGTATTTCAGCGCATTTTCTGCTAACGTATAGCACAATAAACGTTTGAAAACGCAATAAAAGTTCAAGATAGCTCGGTAATGCGAAGCTGACTCAGAAACGAGCGTCGTAGGCGACTAACGGCTTCGAGCGAACATACGACTACGACTGATAACTTCGACTTTATCGTAGCACGTGCTACGACAATGGGACGGACGTTTTGGTAATATGCCTACTTCAGATGTATACGTTATTATTTTTGCATACAGTTGCTCGAAAGGTGGTCCTTTATATGGCAGTCAAGTGTGCGCAAAATAGATTTTACCGCACACGTGCTTTTACTTTACCACTTTTTTTTTAATTTCTAGCTCGGAGGAATGAGATAACCAAAGATACAGAATCTTCTTTAAGACTTGAAAGGAAAATTTTAAAAGAGATAGGTTGTTCCTCCGTGAGAATAGTACATAACGCTAGCTGATTAGATTCTCTTTGGGCTATATCTTTCTGAAGAAAAGAGAATAAATATGAATGAAGCGCAAAGGTTACATCAAGGAATAGGTCCAAGAATCTTGTCCAAGAAGGTTTTAATGCTTATCATAATATTACCCCAAGCCTTAATGTAATCTATTTATAATAATATTAAAAAAACTTACGCATGCGTACATGTGCCTATATAAATTAAATATGGCGCAATTTTCGTAAAACTAAATTGAGATGTTTTTGATTGCGAAAACAAATAAATTTATATATAAATATTATACAGTTAATACATATATGTGTAATAAAAATATACTTATGTGTATGTATAAGAAAAACAAAGTGAGATTTAAAATGAGCCACAAGTCGCGTAAAATGAACTTTGGTTGCTGAAGCCTTGATAGGTGTACCCATGTATTTTGTTTTTCTGTCACTGTCGTTTTTTATTTTACCGGTTTTTTTACAACTGTATTGAAAAACGTTGTATGATACATGGGTGTAAAAGAAAATAACAAACTCGTGACGATGGTAAACCCTCGCCTGCGGCTCGGGCTCACAAATTTCACTCGTTTGTTATGTCCTTTTTACCACCCTTGTATCATAAATAACTTTTGTGCGCCTACGCTGCGCTTTGAATTAATTGTGCATATAGGTTGTAATTGTATTGGTAGAATTTTGCTCGACATAAAATAATAAATATGGAAAGTAATTACTTCGGCAGTAGTTTAATTAGTTAGGCGGTAATATTGTACAATAATTGGTTTGATTGATCTAGGTGTAGATTAAGGTGGGAATCAAGGTAGGGATTTGGCTGTTAGTAAGGTTGTGAGGAGCAAAGCAACGAGCTAGATTGACATAGCAGGCAACCAACCAAGTTCACTTGAAATATTAGCTAATATTACAAATTTATTTAATTTCTTATTTTATTAGGGAAGTTTACAGTTTAAATACACTTTATTTAATAACGTCACAAGATAACAATAATTTATGTACTGCCCATTTAAAAAAAACCGCCCATTTATGTTATTCTCCGCCCATTTCAGTTATTCTACTGCTTACATTTAATCACCCAATTAAATTATTGACCTATTAATCTCACCGGGCGTAGAAAAAATATTGCCACGCTAATTATAGTGAATAAGCATAAAAGAAGATAAGTAACATTATTGGTTTAACACCTGAATGCACACAACCATTATACCTATATATTTGCTACATGCAAAGTTCGGATTTTTCCGTTATGTTACACTTCAAATAAATAAATGTAAAACTATAAATATTAAAAAAAAAACACGCTTTTAAAGTACATCAAACTAAAAAGTGAAAAATAATTCTTAATATAAGCTGGAAACAATAATGAACGATAAATACTAGTATAATTGTGAAAAAAGCGTGGGTTGCTCGACATACGGTAAATATGACACAAAGCGCCCCACGTTTTTTCACAATAATACTAGTATTTTTCGTTCATTATTGTTTTCAGCTTTTTAATGTGCTTAAAAAGCGTGTTCTTTAGTTTTTTTTTAATATATTTTTTTTATTATTTTTAGTTCAAGATAATGAGATTTTCGTTCATTATTGTTTTCAGCTTATATTAAGAATTATTTTTCACTTTTTAGTTTAATGTGCTTTAAAAGCGTGTTTTTTTGGTTTTTTAACCTATATTTATTTTTCAATTTTTAATTCAGGATAATGAGATAAACTTATGAAATTATTGTATTGTCAGCGTTTCTTAATACAAAGTTTGAATTAAATCTGTCCATTCAAAGTGGGTCAAAATGGAGTCGGTTACAAACATACAAACGTACATACAGGTGAAGCTACAACAACTATAGCTTTGAAAAGAGAAGCTTCAAACATTAATTAGGTGCCATTACACGATGACGCCGAATCGCTTCGTGATCAATAGTATTAAGGCACCGTAAGAAATATTATTATTTAATGTCTCCTTTAAAAGATAAGGATCGTTTCTGCAATCTCATAAAAATAAGTATAATCGTCTGTGACTCAAAGTTATTTGAGAATAAATTAAGATAACGATGAAAGACAGTTTATTAAATGAAAATTACTTACTCTAAACCAGATTTATTACTTAAAGCTTACTTTAATAAGTAATCAAACGGGACGTGATAGCATTTGCATAATGGCCCTTAATCACAGACATGTCTGTAATACTTGCCTAGAGGTAAGAATATCTGAAGAATTAAAACGGAGTTAAAATGTTAAAATACCTTTCAAGATGGTTGCAAGTACAACCCAGTGATAAAAAAAAATACATCAGCAGTTCACACTAGCGCCGATAATACAATTAAAATTTTCTTCTACTGAAATCATTGGGTATTCTGCGCACATACAAGGTTTTTTTTAGTGTTTAATTTTTATACTCGTATTGTCGCAAATTTTACAGCTTATTACACATAAATATTATTATTGTTGGTTTTACATTTTAGAAGGCAAATTATGAAATTCGACTAATTAAAATTAAAAATATAGACGAAGTAGGCTTAAACACAAATAATGTAATAATATATGTAATAGAAAATAACATTAATAAAGCAAAAAAGTACATCAAAAGAAACAAGAACATTAATTATGAAACGAGCAGCGCAAAGTGTTATACGTTTTGTGTGTAGTGTATTTAAGGAATGTGTAAATGTTGTGTGTCTGTGTGTGTGTGTGTGTGTGTGTGTGTGTGTGTGTGTGTGTGTGTGTTGAGAGTGTTTGTATGAAGTCGTGTAAAAATTAAATTCATAAATTGGTTACGTCGGAGGAAGAATCTGTCCACGTCACTAAACAGTTCGTCATAGGGTTCAACAATAAATAGGTTTTTAATTGTTGTTGTATAACTTTACCTATTAGCAACAAGTTTTGTTTGTCGATATTGTCAAAAGTGGCCACAATTAGCAATTCTGAAAAACATAACTTGTTGCTAAGATTTACAGTTATAAAATACCAATAAAAAATAGCTGTTACCCCTCTACATGCGCAAAACACTCAATGATTTCGAATTAAGTCCATAAGAATGAGTAAATTATTTATTTCTATTGGCGGCGCTAGTGTGCTAATAGAACCACCTTAATGATATCAGCTCATGTACGTCCCCACCAAGGGGCTCGAGCCTACCCTGAATTAGGGCGATCGGGCTTTAGTCTAACTCGCGAGCCCAGTGCAGGTTGGTCGACTTCACATTCAACCTGCGAGTTTCTCCGCAGGCGTGTGCAGGTTTCCTCACGATGTGTTCCTTCACTGTATATCGTATCAGCGTCGGATAAACCACCTTGATCACCCTTAAAATATTCGACAGCCGGAGGCTTAGTTATAGGGTCCCGTTCTTTGGGTTTACAGAACCCTTAAAATTAAATGTTTCGTTAATTGTGCCGCTGAACCATAATCATAATATTATAAGGCATAGCCATGGTAATGATAGCATCATCATCACTCTCGAGCAGGTAAGGTGATACCATCAAAGGCTTACCAACCGTGGAAACAAACTGTTTGTTTAATACTAGCTATGCCCGCGCCTTCGTCCGCGTGGAATTTTTGAATTTTCCTACGGGAACTCTTGAATTTTCCGGGATAAAAAGTATTCTATATGTTAACCCGGCCTATAAGGAACCACCACACATAATTTCATCAAAATCAGCCTGCCAGTTTTTGCGTGATGCGCGAGCATACAGACAGACACACAAAAATTCCAAAAGTTGTTGTTTTGGCCTCTATATCGTTAGTAATGTCCACCACAGTTATTATTTTCAAAAAATATTTCATGTACAAACACGGCCCCGTTACAAACAAGTTAAATATAACCATGAAGTTTATACTAACGCTCTAACAATACCCGAATGCAGTTCACAAAACGACGGGAACTGGCTTTTGTCTGCAAAATTCAACTCCACTACGGCGCCCATGGGAGTAGGTACGTTTTGCAAGGTTCGAGACTAATACAAGTTTTACATTGCTGTTTTGGTTTTGTTTGAAAATTGTTTTAGTTGTAGCGGAGAAAGAATTTCGCTAACATTTCGAAATTGTCTTCCCTATGACAGATTTCTTTCTAGAGGCATCGGTGGTCCAAAAAAGCATTTCCAAGCCAGAGAATATCACTCTTGAAAGCGTTGCAAGGCCCTAAAAATAAGATACATTATTACGCTTTCTAACTGATGGCTATGGGACAGTAAATTTCCCGAAAGGCGACCGCGCACCGGAAAACGTAGCGTAGGCAGCCCTCCCACTCGGTGGACCGACGAACTGGTGAACGTCGCGAGCAGCCGCTGCATGCGGGCAGCGCAGAACCGGTCGTCGTGGAAATCCTTGGGGGAGGGGCCTTTGTCCAGCAGTGGACGTGCTTCGGCTAATAACAATAACATATTTTTGGAATAACACTCTAATGCGACACGTACGGTTAAGTCGATGGGGCGTGAATCGTAGAACAAAGGTAGGGTCACAGTCCCTTTTCTATCTAGAGCTTAGGCTGCGGTCAGCTCAGGCGTGGGTTTAATCGTTTCAACTAAGCATTTGCTAGGGTTGCCAGCTGAAAATGATATGCTATTTGTATGTATAGTGTAAGTAAGTAAATATTCTTTAACGCATACCAGAAAAAGCATTCATCATCATCATCATATCAGCTCATGTACGTCCCCAGCGAGGGGCTTAAGCCTACCCCGACTTAGGGCGATCGAGCCTTAGTCCACACGCGGGCATAGTGCGGGTTGGTCGACTTCATACATAAACTTCCAGTTTCTTCGCTAGCGTGCGTAGGTTTTCTCACGATATTTTCCTTCGCCGTAAGAGCGTTGAATAAACGTACGAGTACATATGAAATCGTTATTAGAACACATTGGTACGTCACAGGATTCGAACCACGACCTCTCGGATAGGAGGTCGCGGCCCTAGTCGGTACCCCACTGACGCTCTTTAGAAAAGCATAACAAAAAAATAATTTAAATATATACAGTGCAAAGGCAGCCTTATCTTCTTATTTCTTCCAGACAACCTAAAGTAACCGATAGGAAATGGTAGGTAAAAATGCTAAATGCGGGTGGATGCAGATCATAATATATTACGATTTTTTTAAACATAGGTTTGTAATAAATGTATGCTATAAAAACCTACTCTTTTGATCAACTGGAAGAAAACAAAATTATCACTTAATGTTATCATAAACCAAAGAAAATCAATTTTTAGAGACTGACGTTTTTCGTAAACAAATGACTTTTGGGGAATAGGAGAGAAAAAAAAAGTTTTTCAAAATATATTTTGTGACATATCAATTAAAAGGGCTTGTTGTGAGAATCTCAAACTCATTTTCAGATAAATAGTTTTGGAGTTATTTAAGAAAATAGGCGAAAATTTACCATTCTCCCCCCTTCCCCTTTATCTGCGAAACTACTAGACCTAAAATCTCGAAAAAATAACAGCATATGAGGTTGAATGCATAGATTACAGGAAAATCTATAAGCAAATCTTAAGTCCTAAAAATGAAATTTCTTAATTCCAGATTAAATAGACCCCTGTTTACCTAGCTAGAGCATACACTCTTTACTCTTGGTCTTGTTCTGATGGTAGTTGAAGTTTTTGTGCGGAACCCTATTGTGTGACTCTGAGACTCACTTGTCCGGTTTTTAATCAAACACCTAGGATGGATTAGTTCAATGATAAAATTCATCAGTGGCAATTTGTTTAAATGAATAAAATATGAATAGACAATAAGTAAGTAAGCGTCGGTGGCTCAACCCGTAACGACTCGGTCCATCTAACCAGAGGTACCGGGTTCAAATCTGGACGGCCAATGTACCAATGAGTTTTTCAAAAACTTACGTACATACTTACCGATTGCTTTAACCGTGAAGGAAAACATCGTGAGGAAACCTGCACACGCCTGCGAAGAAACTCGCAGGTTGTGTGTGAAGTCGACCAACCCGCACTGGGCCCGCGTGGTCGACTAAGGCCTAATCGCCCTGATTCAGGGTAGGCTCGAGCCCCTCGGTGGGAACGTATATGAGCTGTAATGATGATGATGATGAGACAATAAGCAATGATTTATTTGTTATCATTTTACATACATATTGCACATTATCAATACTGTTTCTTTACTAATTACGGTTGCATTGCAAGAAATGTTATAAATAATTTGCATAATAAAGAACTGAAATCGAATTATTTGCATAATTAAAACCAAATTCACAAGGTGGTTTTTGGGGTTCAAGTGAGATGCGGGATTAAAAAGTGACCCCATTTTTCTACTTTTTTTCGGCCTAGTTTTTTTTTTAAATAATTGATAAAGCAATCTAGTTTCGTGTAGATAACGATAGATAAGCCTCGCGAGATAAGGTCAAGTGTGAATTCAATGACCTAGGCAACCAAACAAAAACTCAATTCAATCATCGTAAGGATGAGTTATAAATAATCACAAACTGTCATCTAGATAGACAAACTACTATGTTACTACGCACGACTAATCCGTCTACTCATTTGCGACATCAAAATGAGAGACAAGACGCCTACTCTACGTATCAAAGTAGTGAGTTCACTATGTGATTATTTAGAGCATAATTAAAATTGATAAAGCAATCTAGTTTCGTGTTGTAACCACGATAGATTAGCCTAGCGATATAAGTTCAAGAGTGTATTCAATGACCTAGACAACCAAACAAAAACTCAATTCAATCATCGTAAGAATGAGTATCTCATATATACGTCCCCACCGAGGGGCTCGAGCCTACCCTGAATTAGGGCGATCGGACCTTAGTCGACCACGCGGGCCCAGTGCGGGTTGGTCGACTTCACACATAACCTTTGAGTTTCTTCGCAGGTGTATTGTGCAGGTTTCCTCACGATGTTTTCCTTCACCGTTAAAGCAATCGGAGAGAATATGTACGTAAGTTTCGAAAAACTCATTGGTACAATGGCCGTCCGGATTTGAACCCGGCACCTCTGGTTAGGACGACCGAGTCGTTACCGGTTGAGCCACCGACGCTCACTGAGTAATAATCACAAGAATGAGTAATCACAAACTATCATCGAGGTGGACAAACTACTATGTTACTACGCGCGACTAATTCGTCTACTCATTTGCGACATCTAAATGAGAGATACGACGCCTACGCTACGAGCTCACTATGTGATTATTCGGAGCATAATCAAAATTGCGCGTCGATGAACGATTTGCTTCTTCGCTGTTACTATCACAGCGAACAAAAGTTAAGTTAACTTACCAATTTAATTAAAACATTACCCTTCGTTTTTGGATAGTCCAAAATGCATCACCTCGCACTCCAAAATCCATCAAGCCGTTTAGGCAACAGGCTCAGCCAAAGAAACAGACACACATACATAGAACCTAAAAAACATTACCCACCTTTACGGGCAGTCGGTTATAAAGTAATAAGAGATTTGTTGCTGCTGGACTATGGGTAAAAACATAAAACAATAAAATTATGTTACCAAAACTCACTATCTTTATAGATACGAGATACGGCAACAGTAGAGCAATCAATAATAATTTGCTTGAGTATGTTTTATGGTAAAAAGATAATATTATAAACTACTAATATTATAAATGTGAAAGTTTGTATGTATGGATGGTTGTAACTCTTTCACGCTTCAACCACTGGACGGATCGGGACGAAACTTGGCACAGCATAAAGATTAGGTCTTGGAATAGGACATAGGCTTCTTTTTATCCCGGAAAAACGTTTTATTCCAAAGGGAAAATCAAAAACAACACGAGCGTAGCCGCGGGCGGGCGGCTAATAAAAAATAAACATGAAAATTGTTTATTGGCACTTACTAGTTACAAACATTAAGACGCAGCTCTAATTCCCAAACTAGCTGTTAGATTGTATCTTGGGAACCAGTTCCTTCTCTTTTTTAAAGTACAAGATAAGGTAAGTACCTACACAACTATACACTATTAACCAATAGAAATAGACAAGTGAAACGAAAGTAAACAACAAATAAACCACAAAAGAAATAACAATGACTTCATTATCTCATTCTCATAACGACAGAAATCTTAGTATAGAACATGTAATGAATAAATTATAGGCACAAGCAAAAAGCACTCAACGAGACCGAAGCGATGAATCCCGACTACAACCCAATTCGCGGCAATGCCGAATCGAAATGGGATCGAATGAATATGCAGATCGATTTGCCAAACGTGTGGTGTGCCGTCAAAAGCTTGAAAGGAGCTTGGTGTAATCGCTTTCTGTCAGTAGTCGAAGTCGATGTTCAGCGATTTGGTGGCATGATACGCTCGCGCTGATTAAATGTTTCTATAGTGTTTTTCACAAAACGACATCCAATATTCGAGGGGGTGAACTCTTACTGAACATATTTAAACCTTTCATGCGGGATTAGATCGGCTGCAGCGATGCTCAACGAACTTTTTCTATACTGGAGGATCTGTAGAATCCTGATAATCTTAGAAAAACTATAATGGCATTAGTTTTAGGACAGTTTAGTATTGCACACGCGGTTGTCGATAATAGTTTGTATCGACGCTATTTTGACTAAATAATCGTTACTTAGCAATGCAATCTCTACGATTAAAGAAAAATAAACATCGATAAGAAAGTAATTATTTGCGATTCCAGTCTAAATCTTAATGCCTTAAGATAGTTCAAATGACAATATTCAAATCAAATTATTGAAAGACTGTGTAAAGCTATCACTATGGAAAAAATATATAATATACTTAAAGTAATAAAAAAATGATTTAATTGAATACAATTTTTTTAAATTTTACCACTTTTGATGAAAAAAATATACTGTAGACCCTGTTTTTGGCATTAATTGCAAAATATCTCGTAAAGAAATAGTTAATTTTGAATGAAACCAACACACAAAAATCGGTGACTTTAAGACCTTTCATTTTAATTGAACATATTTTTTTAAAACTTATTTGAAAGTATAGAAAAGTAATAAAAACATGTAAAACTCGAAAATTGGACGTTCGGTTTCAACGTAACAGCCGCGTTTAAACCCGCATTGATTTGAACTTAAATTAAATAGACTTACGTTCGTTAATATTTTAACACGTATCTACCTGCTCAGATTGAGGCATCTTAAAGCCAAGCCTGAATAACGACAAAACCTTTTGTAATAAAACCGGCCAAGTGCGAGTCGGACTCGCACAAAGTAGGGTCCGTAGTCTTCTAAAAAAAATATGTATATTTTAAACTATAAAACAAAATTATATTCGCAGTTGATAATAGAACATTTTGCATGGAAAATCTATGAACTTTTCACAAATCCAACTGCACACCTTAAGTTGGTCGACTTTTACTCCTAAACTAAGAAAGTCTACTAAGCCGTGATCATATTCCTTTTAAATTGATAATATTACCTACTTTTTTTTTCAGATTTCCTAAAAAATAGCGGTTTGGCTGGAAGGAGGGTGTGGTGGCTTGACACTTGACTCAAACTAAAATTAGCACTTGATATCATAATATTTCACAAACCGATCACTGAATCGAAAAATGGTTTAAGTAAAACCCTCCAAAAAATTCACCACCTCTTTACAAGTAGGGGGACGCACCCTAAAAAAATGTTTCCAAGATTTAATTGTACCACTTTGTCGGCATGATTAATATGTATGCCGATGCCGAATTACATCTTTCTAGTACTAATAGTCTCAGAGCTAAGCCGCGGGCAGACGAACGTACAGACAGACATAGCGAAACTATAGGGTTCCTTGTTGACTTCGGAACCATAAAAATCGTCGTTTAACAAGATCTAAGATATCGATTGAAAAGCCTTCGTAATGGTAAACGTCGCGTCGCTGTGTTCGTCCAGTAACATTTATCGATTACTTGGAAGTCGTTTCCACGATCGCAGACAAGGGTTTCCGTCAGACACTATTCCCGAGAAAAGCAATAACAATAATGTTGAATACGACTACCTTCGTCTGCCTGTCTGGGTCTAGACAGACCAGCTTTATTTACATAAAATATGATCTATGCACTTGCTTGCAAAGAAGGGTGACAAACTAAATGCGAGAGAAAAATGGAGGGTTTTCTGGAACACATATGAAAGTCCGAGCGTCGGTGGCGTAACGACTACGACCGCCGCCTCCTGTCCGGTAGGTCGTGATTTCGAATTTCGATTTCATATGTACGTTTATCCGATGCTCTTACGGTGAAAGAAAACATCGTCGTGAGAAAACCTGCACACGCCTGCGAAGAAACTCGAAGGTTGTGTGTGAAGTCAACCAACCCGTACTGGGCCCGCGTGGTCGACTAATACCGATCGCCCTAATTCAGGGTAGGCTCGAGCTGAAATGATGATTACCTATTCACAAAGTAAGCAATTGTAAGATGCACTAACAAAGCGCTAACTCGCAGAAATAAATTAATTGAGCTTACCAATTGTAAATAAAAAAAAAAATTGAGTTTAGCACCGCAAAGCAATGTGGAGAAACGCCGACGTCATTAGTTGCGCAGTATGCTAAGCTTTACTGGCAGTGGTAGTGCATGAAGAGTTTGCACTGGGACAATATTTTATTCAAATCACTTTAACCGGATGCGAATTTAGAGTCGTCACGCCGCTGCTGTACCGAAAACGTACGACCGTGGACTAAGTGTATGACGTCATTCATTTAATGCGACCTACTTCTACGAGACTCTAATGAGACCTGCGTCTGACGTATGCGTCATACAGAGGTACTCCAAATAATAAAGGCTTCTCGGGTAGTCTGTCCTTGTAACAAAGTTGAATTAATCGTGGATAAAATCATCGTAATATCAGTCGAAGGACGTCCACTGCTGGACACAAAGACCTTCCCCAAGGATTTCCACGACGACCGGATCTGCGCTGCCCGCATCCAAGGGTACCCGCGACCTTCACAGGTCATTGGTCCACCGAGTGGGAGGCCTGTGTACGCTACGTTTTCTGGTGCACGGTCGCAACTCGAGAACTCTTACTGTGCCACACCCCGATTCTGAGAGCTACTCGTATATCCGTTACTTTAAGCAAAAAATGATGCTAATACAATTCATATACGACAATGTTTCGATGCCAGTAGTCGGGATAACATTATGCTTTTAACCAGTTTTCACTAACGTGCATTGCGTTTCTCGATAATCTTGAGCATACTAAAAAAAAAATACGATGTTGTCTGTAAAGTCGGTTTACGGACGATAATTTTACGTGATAACGTGCCTCAAGCCGAACGCTCGTGTGCATTAGACCACAAGACTGAAGTAAAACTTCCTCAGCTCCATTTTTAAGGAGATGTAATATACCGCCCATAGTCGGGTGAGTTAATTCTTTGGCATTTCCTCACAAAGAATGGACCGAATTGGATCACCTCTGGTAAGATCCTGGAAGCCTAGTACTTTTAATCCTTTTAACTTAACTTGACCTTTACAGGCCCAAAGCCCCAACCCCCAAGCCCTAAGGAATACAAGTACAACTCTCGCTTGCACGTTTGGCTCAGCGTATATACTGACGTAACGCGACAATGACGTCACGTAACGGGACACTTTTTCAAAATGTCTTCAGTCTTACATAATAAAAACACAATCAGGAAACGCACAGCACTTTCGCCTCTATTAACATGAAATACAGTAGTAATATAGCAAGAAATACTTTGGCGTTGCGTTGCATCCTGTGCATCTCTCGAATAAACTTTGCCAAAAGTGGGCCCTCGTCAAACTTCACGCCTCCAATACATTAACGTTTCTCCTTCAATTTCCCGTTCGTATCTCGAATAACGCGGCTTAAACCCTACCCGCCTCCCAATCTCAGTTCTAGCAGGAAATTACGGAGAAAACGCTTGAAGCTTCTCGTCTCTACTAAAGTTGGAATTAATTGGATAAGTTATAATATAAGAATATGTGACGAAAATGGTTTGGTAGCTGAAGTAAAACAGAACTTTTTAACAAGGTGTATGCATACATATGAAAGAAAAGTTCAAGCCCTGCCATATTAAATCTATTCTAAAAGAAAACTTTTATAATGCCCTCAGGAATCGGAATTTGAAACAGTCTGCGTGGCGTAATGGTTTGTCCATTCGCTTCACACTAGAAGGTTGCGGGTTCGATTCCCGGTGGAGTTTAAGTTTGAAAGACTGGGTTTGGTTGGTGATAGGGCATTTTCTAAGACCGCCTGGCAAGCTAGCACCATCTTATCTAAGTCACCAAACATCGATGATAAGATAACCTAATAGATGTGTTCCGGCATGAAGATAAACGGGCGTAGGAGAATATTGGTAAGTCCGCTTCCATCTTCGGCACCATCGTCACTTACCATCAGGTGGATAAAGCCAAGGGCTTGTCAATTAAGGATTTAATTTAAACAAAATGCGGGAGCTCAGAGTATTAGGAAGCTCGATTTAAAGGTCGAAGCTTTAATTTTTTATTATATTTGCTTTGAAAACTTTGGTAAGCCTTTGGCATCATCTCACCTGATAGTAAGTGAAGATGATGCCGAAGATGGAACCGTGCTTAGCAAGATTCCCCAACGCAATGGGGATCTGGCTATCTTATCTTCAAGCCGGTACACATCAATGCTGTTAATACTGATGTTTGGCGGCACGACTTAGATAAGATGGTGGTAGCTAGCCAGTCGGGTCATGAAAATGCCCTACCACCAACCAAACCGAGATTTACAAAGTTAAACCCGCCGGGAATCGTACCCGTGACCTCCTGGTGTGAAGCGAATGGAAAAACCATTACATCACGGAGGCGGTTCAAAGCTTAATTTAAACGTACAGTAGGACTATACAGTCTCAGTTCTCAGAACTTTTTCTCCGGGACCTGCCTAGAGAGTAGATAGTGGTTCTCTTCCACGAGGCACTCGCTTTGCAGAGTACCAGGACAAGTGTTTTGGCGGCAAGACCTACCGCAACTAGTCCTTGCCTTCGCCTTAAGGTGTTGACAGGAATAGCGGCCCTCACTGTATGCCCAAGTGGGTCGGTAAGTGGGGACGCTATATCATAAATCTGGTAGTTTAGCGTATCAGGTATACGAGAGGGAATGTCTCAGTTCTTTATAACTCATTTTGGTATATATTTACACTAATTCCACAGAAATTGAATAAAACAACACGTTATAATTTGTCAGCGACTGGTTTCGAACACCATCTTCAGGCAGACTATTTATTTACACTATGTATGGGTACATACATACATTATTTCGTATGTATGTACATTTTATTTCGTATGTACCCACACATTGTGTAAATAAATAGTCTGCCTGAAGATGGTGTTCGAAACCGGTCGCTGACAAATTATAACGTGTAGTTTTATTCAATTTCTGTGGAATTAGTGTAAATATATACCAAAATGAGTGATATAATGTTCCACCAAGAACCTACAATCAAAAGCACACCCCGGACACTCCATACAAACGAGCGAGAAATGATATACATAATTATAACTGACGTATCTATAGGCAAGAATGCAGGTAGGGTTGAATCACACCGGCGGTATTGGTCACGAAATGTTTGTTAGTTATTTACTGAATGCAACAGTGTGAATACTAAACTCTTTTTTTTTCATACTTTTCTGTTGTAAACAAACACCGTTCGAACAAAAAACACCACTTTCCGAATACACCATACACATTATGAGACTAAAAAACATTGTAAATGGTAACTGCGATGTGGACGTATGAATTAACACTGAAAACTGCTATTATTTTGTACATCTTTAAACACTTTTTCCATAAAATTGCGAAATTGATAAAGGATTTGTCACAGATTAAAAATCGACATGATAGTTTTGTTGGTTTGGTGTAGAGATGGGACGAAGTGAATGACTGAATGAATGATTTTGAACTGTTGTTGCGAGCTGAAAACTGATTGTATAATTTGATTCCAAAGATTCATAATATGGGGTCCGCGAAGCGGGAAAAGCACGCGGGGCCGACTTGAGGGCGGGCAAACTTGGGGGTGCCAAATCGAAAACTAGGGGGTAATCTTTTTTGTTAGGTAGTCTTTGACCGACAAATCGCTACCGCTTATTAAATAAAGGTCATCTACTTCTATGACGCCGAAAATCGCTACCGCTTATTCCAAAAAAAGGTGTAAGTCAATTTGATCACCAAGATTTATGGGGTCCAGGGGGCTTAGCCCCCGCCACCCATTTAAAACCTCCAACAAACCTTCGGGATCCGAGGGGGATGTGGGAGTATCAGGGAGGGGAAAGCACGCGGGGCCCGGACCCCTATCGGGGGCGTAGGCCCCGCCACCCATTTAAAGCCCCCAACAAACCTTCGGGATCCGAGGGGGATGTGGGAGTATCAGGGCGGGGAAAGCAGGCGGGGCCGACAAACTCGGGGCTCCTACTTCTTCATTCTCATGTTAAGATGAAGTGGTAGGCAGCGCATTGCGTTTCTGAGGGGGTGAGGTATGAAGCGTGGCGGGAGCATGCGCGGGGCAACCACCTTCCACCCGCGCTTTGTACGCGCACGCCTCAAGTACCCATACGAAATGATAATAAGGGTCACCGCACACTTGAACGTGTATAGGTATCGGTATTAACTTGTTTTATTCTGTATTTTTCCTCAGTAGGTATGAATGAGTGGAAATGAGGGTCACCGTACACTTGACTGGATATCGGTATTATTTTTTTTTGACACAACATTTTTCCTCAGTAGAAATGAGAATAAGGATCACCGTACACTTGACTGGGTATCGGTATCGGTATTATCTTGTATTAGACACTATTTTTTTTCCTCAGTAGGTATGAATGAGTAGAAATGAGAATAAGGGTCACCGTACACTTGACCGGGTACCGGTATCGGTATTATCTTGTATTTAGACACTATTTTTGGAGTTTACTACTTAATCATTGATTTTCATATTTAAGCCCCGGGTATGAAAATTGATGGGGAGTATAATCTTAGCATTTAATAATAAGTTGTTTACAGTAAACCAGTTCGGTATCTTTAAAGAGTGTTGTTTACTTTGTCAATTTTGTTTTCTTTCCTATTTACTTTAAAAATAAGAGAAGTATCATTCGCAAACAACACAACATTTGACAGATGTTGCACCATAAAAGGCAAATCATTTACGTAAACAAGGAAAAGAAAATTTACACCCATTTTCACTCTAGATCCAGATGAGTTCGTGCCAATCACTTGTACTTTTTGTGTCCTGTTTTCTAAATACGAATTTAAAAGACTGAGAGCCCCGTCCTCTACACTACAATCTTGCCCGGATCATTTTTTGAACCAGATTTATATAAAGTTATCACTTTACTAAGCTTCATGAGATCTGGAAAGACGCCACTATCAATGCTAATATTAAAAAGACAAGCTAAATATGGCGCTAAAGTATCAATTACATTACTGATCAAGCTTACCGATAATCCCCAGAGGTCTTCGGTTCTTTTTACTTTAAGAGATTCAAAAGTTTTAACAATAGTTTGTGGTTCAATTATTCTAAAGGAGAATTTTTGATCACAAATACTAACATTATCCTTTAGCAACCTTTAAGCATACATAGGTGATGAGTTTAGGGGTTCAGTCTTAAGACTTAAGCGGAATATTTATTTTTTTACATTTTCGGCACCTCAGAGCGACATCCCACGTGTTTGTCGCGAGTCTACTAATTCTGGAAGGATGTGGTTGTGATAAAAATCTATAATTTTATGCTCCATTTAATCCTTCCAAAATTGGTCGTCTCTGTTTATGTAAATATAACCTCCATGGGCTCTTTTTTGCCTCCCCATATCCCAAATAAACATCTATTTTTGTTGGTTACATGTAATTGTCCTTGTACCTGGTAATACCAGTTACTATTCTTGTTAATCGATGTGCTCCCGTCTTTTTTATTATGTTTTAATATTTGAACTTTGTTTTGTTTTATGGCAGTAGCCATACCAAGTTTAAAGGTAGCAACCGGGCATTTCACCTCCACAATCATACTATCTCTAACTCTGCCATCTGGTGTGGCGCCGATCTAGGGACAGTCTGGGTCGATATATAGTCCACATTCCTGTATGACCACATTTTCTTGAGAGGCCAGTTGTTGTAGAGCAAATGCTTCATTTTTGATTCCGTGAGCTATCGATGCTATTGAAGATAAGTTGGATCTGTAAAGAATGTTCTACACTAGGGAGTGGAAGTTTTTCTTTCTTTTTACTACTGCACCGAAGTTTGACGCTGTGAGTAATAGTTTTCTAATATCCAGCCATTCCCCGCTTTCTCTCTGTCTTGCTGTTCTTTCTTGGATACCTTCTCTGTCTCTTACCAATGACTGCAAATTTTTCATAAAATCTGCTTTGGCCTTTTCATAATCCTCCTGAGACATGTCTGGTGCTACCACTTTGGAACCATAATCATTTTGCTGTTGAAATAGTCTTTTATGATAAAGGAGTTATTTTTACCCTGTTAAATGTACACTAGACGTGGATGGAACTTAAACATGGTCCTCTGAACTAATTTTTGTGATTTGTCTGTTTTGATCGCAAGACGTGGATGGCATTAGGTTAGCATACTCAGGAGTAAGTTCCATTGTTGTTGTTTGGTCATAAACTATTCGAGTTCTGCAATGTAAGTACATAATATAAATGTTGTAATAAATGTTTTATTTCTTTCTTTCTTTATATTATTATTTATTTATACATTTTTATTTAACTACGTAATATTTATTCGCCGTCGATACCTTTTTTTTTATATTCACAATTGGTAAACCCTTGACAACATCTCACCTGGTGGTAAGTGACGATGTTGCCGAAGATGGAAGCGGGCTTACCAATATTTCCCAACGCAATGGGGAACTGGCTATCTTATCTTCAAGCCGGAACACATCAATGTTGTTAACATTGATATTTGGCGGCAAGACTTAGATAAGATGGTGGTAGCTAGCCAGACGGGCTTAGAAAATGCCCTACCACCAACCAAACCGAGTCTTACAATTGACCCCGCCGGGAATTGAACGCGCGACCTCTTGTGTAAAGCCAGTGAACTTTGCCTCTGAGCTACGGAGGCGGTTAAAACCTATAATATTGCATTATATGTGTGTATAAAGGAGTTATTGTTACCCTTCTACACTACACTACACACTACTACTACACTAGAGGTGGAGGGAACTGGAACGGGATTCTTTGAACTCATTCCTTTTATATTTGTTTGCACAGCCATTGCAAGATATCTGAAAGAAACATAATTTATTATTATGTAAGTCTTCTATATCTTCTTCGTTCTATCTCTTCAGTTTACAAAAGCAAAAGCCGAAGTAGAAGTCTATTATAAAAAAAACAAAAAAAAGTAATGCACGTATACTGAAATAAATATAACCTACCTATTTTGTAGGAGTCCCCAAATGTGTTATTCTAATATTAGACAATACCATTACCGATACCCGGTCGAGCGTACGGTGATCCTTATTCTCATTTCTACTTATTAATACCTACTGAGGAAAAAAATAGTGTCTTAAACAAAATAATACCGATACCGATACCCGGTCAAGTGTACGGTGACCCTTATTCTCATTTCTACTCATTCATATCTACTGAGGAAAAAAATTGTGACTATAAAAATAATACCGATACCTGATCAATTATTCTCATTTATACTCATTCATACCACAAAAATGTAATACCGAAACCAATACCCGGTCAAGGGTACGGTGACCCTTATTTCTAGTCATTCATACCTACTGAGGCAAAAAATAGAGTCAAAAAGAAGATAATACCAATACCGATACCCGGTCAAGTGTACGGTGACCCTTATTCTCAATTCTACTCATTCATAACTACTGAGGAAAAAAATATTCTAAAACAATACCAATACCGATACCCGGTCAAGTGTACGGTGACCCTTATTCTCAATTCTACTTATTCATACCTACTACCTACTGAGGAAAAAATATTCTGAAACAAGATAATACCGATACCGATACCCGGCCAAGTTCCTCTACAGCTCTTATTTCCCATTTTTTCATCAAAATGTAATTATCGTGTCGCAATTATTATTCTCGTAAACAGCGGGCGGACGAGTAGTACGTGTCTGCTCGCGACAAGGCTCCGCGGCCGACTGAACCGCCGCCCCGCCTTCCCGCCGCCGTCAGTACTAGCGTTATAATTAGGTTTTATTTATTTTGAATAACTAAATATTATTTTAGTAAAGAACTTAATAACTACCATATGTAGTTTGATAAAAGGTTTATAAAAATATAAATTTTGTACTTAAATTGTATTTAGATTCGCCGTAAAATCGGAAAATTGCAATAAAATGACGATTTTTGACGATTTTCATGATTTTTTTGTATCGAGGCAAATTACTCTAATCGTGTTTCGAAGAAGAAAACAATATTAGGTTTATCTTCAACTGTTTGACGGCATGAATGACAATGTATGAATTTTAGCAATTGATACCTAAAAACAGGTTCAAAGATACCCAATACCGCGATATTTTACGCTTCTCGCCCTTCCACTTCATCTTAAACCTAACACTACGACTGTGCGGGGAGGCAAGCTAAGCTCGCCTCGCCGCACAGTCTCCGAACCTAACGGATCCGAGTCGGGGTGCTCCGAAAGTCCGAGCTCGCTTCGCTCGCTCCCGCTTCTATTTAGAACTCCCCGTAACTCACTCGCGGACCCCATATTATGAATCTTTGGGATCAAATTGACTGAGACCTTGACCTTGAAATGACCTTGACCTCGACGGATTACCCCCTGGTTTTCGATTTGTTACCCCCAAGTTTGTCTGCCCTCAAGTCCGCCCCGCGTGCTTTCCCCGCCTTGATACTCCCACATCCCCCTCGGATCCCGAAGGTTTGTTGGGGGTTTTAAACCCCATATTATGAATCTTTGGAATCAAATTATACAATCAGTAATAAGTCATCTTTGGTCCTACATAAACTCACAAAACAAAGACAAAAGAGTACCTAAAAATACAATTTTCAAAAATTCATAACTCAAAAACCGCTGGTTTCCTAACCTTGAAATTTGGTATGGATGTTCAGCTAAAGCCTATCTCTTACCAAAAAATCGCGGACTGCCAAATCGATGTACCCTATTGTACAGTTGAGCCCAAAGATGACCCAATTTTTACCTCGCAACAACAGTTCAAAATCATTCATTCAGTCATTCACTTCGTACCATCTCTACACCAAAGCAACAAAACTATCATGTCGATTTTTAATCTGTGACAAAATCCTTTATCAATTTCGCAATTTTATGGAAAAAGTGTTAGAAGATGTATAAAATAATAGCAGTTTTCAGTGTTAATTCATACGTCCACGTCGCAGTTACCATAATATGGTGTATTCGGAAAGTGGTGTTTTTTGTTCGAGCGGTGGTTGTTTACAACATAAGACAAGTATGAAAAAAAAGAGTTCAGTTGGGCCTTTACGTTCGGTAACTGGTTGGTTTTTATGCTTGTGAACGAAATCACAGCGGCGCGCAAAGTGAATATAGTGAATAAAAGTGCTTGCGTAGCTCGTCCTTTACGTTTGGTACTCAATCTACACCCAATCTGAGTGACGGGGGGGTGAGGTCGAATTTAGAGAGCGGCAGGGAGTGTCCATACTGTACGTTAGTACTAATATATATACTGTGATCAAAAGTATTAACTATCAGTTCTTTATGTTACTGACTGTACCTACTCTCACACTCAACCATTCTCGAAAACTGCAACTGCTTTGAAACCCAGTTTAATTAGAAATTGGACCAAATTCGCGAACTTTAATTACACTGGACAATTTGGAACTAGCGGGGTTAAACAAACTAGTTCCAGTTTGTTAGTACAGCCAACTACGTACCCTTTAATTTGTCAAGACTGTTTGCAGTTTGCTGAACAAGAATAAGTCAAGCCAAGCCGTCTTAGTAAACTAATGACGTCGGCGTTTCTACGCATTGCATTGCGGTGCTAAGTTCTCATTGCTGCGAGTTAGCGCTTTGTTAGTGCAGCTTACTATTCAATATGCTTACTTTGTGAATACGTAATCTGTGCACGTTGTGTGCATGTATTGTGACTGTGTTTTTACCCGACTGCACAAAAAGGATGGTATTGTTTGTAATACTGACTTTTATAAAATACTAGCTTTTGCCCGCGGCTTCGCCCGCGTGGACATCGTTTTTATGATTGTCTTAGAGGTTGCGCGGTGCGCGGCTCGCAAGCGTGGACATAAATATTTTCCTGATCCCTCGGGAACTATGTCAGGATATGCTTATTTGTAAATCATGTCATTTCCCACCCCCTCAACCAGCTCTGTCCAAAAAATCACACAAAACATTGTTCCGTTGCGATGTTAAAGAAATTAACCAAAAAAGAGTATATTTTTAGTTCCCTCAGGAACTGCATCGGACTATGCTATTTTCACGGGATAAAAAGTAGCCTATGTCCTTCCTCGTGACACAGGCTATGGCATGCCAAATTTCATTAAGATTAGTCAGGGCATTGAAGCGTGAAAAGGTAACAAACAAACACATTTTCACATTTACAACATTAGTAAGGATAAGATTTGCATAGTTTACCATCTGGCGAAGAATGGGAGCAAATCTGGACTAAGGCTCCAAGGATTTTCACAACGATCGATCCTGCGCTGCTCGCATCCAGAGGCTTCCCGCGACTCGGTTTGGTTGGTGGTAGGGCATTTTCTAAGCCCGCCTGGCTAGCTACCACCATCTTATCTAAGTCTTGCCGCCAAATATCAATGTTGATATCATTGGTGTGTTCTAGCATGAAGATAAGATAGCCAGTTCCCCATTGCATTGGGGAATCTTGGTAAGCCCGCTTCCATCTTCGGCAACATCGTCACTTACCACCAGGTGAGATGTTGTCAAGGGTTTACCAATTGTGCATAAAAAAAATTAAAAAAAAGTTGTTACCGAATATGTGTACCTGGGACAAAAAGTCCAGTTGGGTAGGTCCAACTTCGAGAAAGAGGTTAATCGTCGAATCCAACTCGGCTGGGCAGCGTTCGTTCGGGAAGCTTCGCAATATCTTTACGTCCCAGATACCGCAGAATCTTTAGACCAAGGTCTTCAACCAGTGTGTGTTGCCAGTGATGACATACGGAACTGAGACATGGTCGCTTACTATGGGCCTCATAAGAAGTCTCAAGGTCACCCAAAGGGCAATGAAGCGTGCTATGCTCGAAGTTTCTCTGCGTGATCGCATCAGAAACGAGGAGATCCGTAGGAGAACCAAAGTAACCGACATAGCTCTCAGAATTGCTAAACTTAAGTGGAAGTGGGCAGGGCACATAGCTTGTAGAACAGATGGCCGTTAGGGCAGTAAAGTTCTCGAGTAGCGACCGCGCACCGGAAAACGTAGCGTAGGAGGCCTCCCACTCGATGGACCGATGACCTGGTGAAGGTCGCGGGAAGCCGCTGGATGCGGGCAGCGCAGAACCGGTCTTCATGGAAATCTTACCTCCTTACTTTACCTCCTTAAAAATTACCACATTGTTCATGGGTGCTTATTTCATTGAATTTATATTTTTAATGAAGTTTTTTTTTGTTTGTCTAAACTATTAGCTATAAATAAAAAGTATTATTCATTTGAAAACACGTATTTATTACTACTTGAGGCACATACATTATAATGAACCAAAATCTTAACTTCCTTAAAAACTGAACAATTGTTATATTTTATAGTTTTTTTTTTATTCACAATTGGTAAACCCTTGAAAATATCTTACCTGGTCGTGGTTCGATCCTGCCACGTACCAATGTGTTTTCGAATTTCGATTTGATATGTACGTTTATTCGACGCTCTTACGGTGAAGGAAAACATCGTGAGGAAACCTGCATACGCCTGCGAAGAAACTCGAAGGTTGTGTGTGAAGTCGACCAATCCGCACAGGGCCCGCGTGGTCGACTAAGGCCCGATCGCCCTAATTCAGGGTAGGCTCGAGCCCCTCGGTGGAGACGTATATGAGCTGATGTGTTATAGTGTATTTTTCACCCATACTCGACTTCACACGTCCGTAGCGGGCAAATATAAGTCTGTGGTAGCGACCGAATGCGTGGCGCTAACTGGCAGCCGCGCGGGGAGCGCGTCTCTTGTTGCTATGCAGAAAGGTACTTGAAGCGGCAAGTCGCAAGATTACGTAGAAAAAAATAGTAGTTGTTTTATTTCATCTGTGGTATTTTTTACCAGGTAGCGAAGGGGCCGACGAAGTAGCTTGGAATCGGGCGTTCTTCAACAAAAAGCACGCGAGACAACGCGCATCAAGTTTGCCCCATTTCCTTGCTTCCTTACCGAAGATCCTTTGATACTAACATCAGAAAGAAAGCAAGTTTTAATATCCCCGCTAGGCCTACTAAAACATCATTATCATAAACCAACCATTAGCATTCATTCAAGCACATTTTTACCATTATTCTTTAGACTTAAAAGGTTGCCCTAGCTAGAATTTAATATTACCTACTTTTTTGCAAGAGCTACCATTTTTTGTTTCGCCCATTTACTTGATATATTTGATAGAAATTGCGTATTACACGAAGTGCGAAAATAGTAGGACAAAGTTTTAAAGGTCACTTTTTATGCAGTCGGGCTTTTTGATTTTTTAATTTACTTTTTTTAAAACAAGTACATCACGAGTTCACAGTTCGGGGCGAACCACTAGTATTTTAGTAGTAGTATTTTACTGCAAAAGGAAAATAAGAAAGCATTACTTTGATGGTCTTAACATAATATCTCGTATATACTTTCCGCCTCTTGGTCTTGACTGACATAAACAACGAGGTTCGATATCTTACAATAGAGATGCAATGTCTTTTCACGGTTTGACAGAGAAGTGAAGTCAAGTAACATATTATAAGACGTAGCTGAGAAACTTTGTCTCACTCTCACTACAGCAACATAATGAAGACGAGTATGCCTTAGGCCTAGGGAATACTCAAACGTGGTGCCATTTACGTGACAAAGAATCTCGCTCTGGAGATATAGAAATTCATTAGCCATAAAAATAAGATCTATAGGTTCACCAAAAAAAAAAAACAGCAGAAAACGAAAAATTTTTAACGAGTTAAGCTTTTAATGGCATACATGGAACTCATAAGTATGTATGTACTGACGTTAGTACTTAAGACTTCCATGATGGCAACAAAGATTTTAATGGGCGCCTTAGGTGCCTTACAACTAATAGTCAATAATAAGTCATAATCATATTATTATCAACGCAAGTGCTGAACAAAAGCCACCCTCAAGGATTGCTATAACGACCGGTCATGCGCTGCCCACATCCAGCGCCTTCCCGCAACTTTCACAATGTCGTCGGTAACTGACAAAGCCCTCAGAATCGCTAGACTTAGGTGGCTGTACGCAGGCACATAACTTGTAGAACTGATGACCGTTGCGGCAGTTAAGGTCTCGAGTGGCGACCGCGCACCGAAAGACGTAGCTTAAGACAAAACTCCCAACGTCTTGTGAATAATTAATATAATAAAATGTATTGAAAATCAAAATATAATTTGATTTTTTTTATATTTCCTTTAAGATTGTGTTGAATATCTTCAAGATTAGCTGAAACTAATCGTACTTCCTTTGATTTTATGAAATATTTTATCATTTTAAATTGAAAGAAAAAATTATAGATAAAAAACGGAAGTTATTACTCTAATAGCCCCAGTTAAAGGTCAAGGTCTATAATCTACAAGGTGAAAAGGATGATAATGATGAATAAAACATAAAAAAATTAATTTATTCCAATATAGTACTTCTGAACACTGAGAGTTTTATTCAGCTCCAGGATTATAACAAAACAAGACAAAGAAGGTATTTGAAAGTCAAAATTCAGACAATAAATCAAGCAGTTGCATGAAAAGTTTAACATTAGCACGCGAAGGTACGTGAAAAATTGCGATATTCAGACTTCAGACAGACTCGAGTAGCCTTGTAGCTTCAGTGGAAAAGAGCTTGATTATTCCTTTAGAAAATGAGTGCGAGGCATGAGTGGCGCTTTTGAATACGGCGCGATTATTGCGGAAAAGATTGAAATTAAATTCCTAAATAATAGGTCTTTACCTATGAAATTGCAGATTCAGTTTTTGAAGTTCAATGCCAATTTTTATTGAAAATATAAAAGTTATTGTTTTTTATTATTGACCTTATAGTTATGGTGAAACTACTTATGGTGTTTTATTAATAACTAGTGGCACGTCTTTCATGTTCCAATCCCCTGAGCTATGTTCCATTGAATGGAACAAAGGCGTTTTGTTAGTGGTCAGATTTTTTAGACTAGTTAATTTTCTTGAATTTTCCCGAAAGTGACGAAATCTTATGCGGGGTATTCTCAAATATGACATTAGTAACAAAGAAAAAGCTGCGATATAGAGCTTTAAACTTAAAAATGTGTATTTTTTGCCTCAATAAAGGCGACTTTTTAGGTGAAAAACCCGACTTCATGAGGTTAAAGCCACCGCGCTCTCAAAATATCTAAACAATAGGCATATGTTTACCACCATTTAATTTCTAATAGTCTAATGCTATTTTGAGAATAAATTTTGTTATAATAACTATCCTTCTTAATATTAATTTTCATCTTTAAACTTTAAAATTTCATAGACCTAATATACCTAATACATTAGTGCGCTGGTCCGATACGCACTTGGCCACTTTTTCCGGTTTCCTCGGGAATCGATCTTTTTTTTAAATTATACATTCGGAAATTTCATAGGTAAAGACCTAATATAAGCACGCATAAGAAAATTTACGTACGTACGTCATACATTATAACTGTGGCAATCGCTCAATTTTTTGGACAAACAATATATGTACAGTAAATACAAGTAAATTGTGTTTTGAAAGGCTTTAACAACTTGTATGAAACCTGGCTTAGGTATGTATACGTCAGCGGCAGATCGTAAGAATCCCGCAGATCGCGGCAGATATTCCCAGGCAGATCGTGAAAGGCCAAGACTTTTACATTATATTGCTTATACATTATAACTGTGGCAATCGCGCAATTTTTTGGACAAACAATATAATAATATGTACAGTAAATACAAGTAAAAATACAAAACACGCGAAAATAACTACGTTAAGTACTTGAAGCGCCGCGGTCCGCACAAATTACGCTGCCATCTTCCACGAGGTACTGTGCCGTACTGACGAGTCACAAGTCTCACAACTTGTATTATTATTTTTTCTAGGAAGCACTATATCATGCACTAGCTAGCGGTTTCGGCTGCTTTCGGTAAAATAAGTTATAGGAAGCGCTAGATTTTTTAAAAGTGAAATGCACGCCTAACCACAGATTACTAATTAGTTATGGCCTAACTACAAGTCGGTTGTAAAGAGTGAGTATAATAAACTGAATGCACCCTATCAGTTTTCGGAAACCTGTCCCTTAAGGCGAGGTATTGATTGGAACAGTTGTCTCTGTTTTTTTCTTTACGTGCAAAGAGTAAAGAAAATAACCACACTTTTTTAATGGTTTATAAAAAGTAATAAAATTTCTCACTTTGTATTATCATACATAACAAATATTGTTCAAAATATTAGTCATAACTAGAGTTGAAAGTAACGGTGTAGATGTAGACCTATCTTTGGGTTTTTTTTTCTATAGAGCCAAAACTACTCAATCGTGTTTCTAATAGCTTTTGACTTTAAGAAACATCATCAAAAATAAGGGTATTTTTTCAACCTTGGGTTTTCTATCGTTTAGGAGTAAATGACGTCAAAAATAACGAAAATCTGTAATATTACCGCCTTAAACCCGGTATAGCTCGTTTACTCAACACTCGTAAAAGCCAAAAGTTACATCACGTACCTACATTCAAAATAGTTTATATTCAGAACCAAGTTCAAACAGCCGAAATAAACGTTTGTGTTTCAAATTTACCTGTAAAATTTCCTGCCCAGAGCAAGTAATGTAATGACCCTTTAGAAAATTTATGGTAACTTCAGATGGAGGTTAAGAGATTCTCAGTACGAAATTAAACTCGTAAAGTAAGGTTGTTAAATAAACAGGCAGTAAAACTAGTATGCAAGCAGGATTTAACGGTAAAACTTGTAGTCATTACCTATTATAAAAAGAGATCACCGACTTAAAATATTTTAAAATAAAAAAGAGCTAAGTGCGTGTCAGACCACGCACAAAATAGGGTTCCTTTGACTTTTCAATAAGCAGATGTATATTTCAAAATATTTTTTGAAAAGCCTAAAAGCTTTAGGGTAATTCCGGGGGAGATGGCCCTACGGGAGAGATGGCCAGTCGACAACAAAAATACCAGAACCAACAGTCAGATGGCGCCAGTAATCGCTCAGTTTGGTTCCTTCTGTGGTGCGCGTGACATGTAGACAAAAAAATTTGCACAAATAAAATGAAAAAGTAAGTAAAATCTGCTTTGTTTAAAACGTACTAATCTACAAATGTTTAAGGGTTTGACGTTGCATCATGTCACCAATATATTTTAATGAAATCATCGGTTTATATGGAATTATTTTAAAGTGAGATAACTTCTTTCCAACATAACCTCAAAATTACTGGAATCGATTGCACCGTTCTTTTTTAAATCGATATGACCATCTATCCCGGACGATCGGGATAGATGGCTATAATTTTTCGAGGACAGATGGCCCTTAATCGATCTGCCCCATATCTTATGGAATTCTATTTTTACAGATGCCAAACGTCTATAAGCGAAAGACAACAGCGGGTCGAGGTGCGTGGAGTGAGATTAGCCTCAAACAAGCCATGGACGCAGTGAAAAATGCTAGCATGACTGCCTACACAGCTGCAATTCACTATAATATTCCGCGGAAAACTTTAGAAAGAAGACTGAAAAATGATGATGATTCCAAGGGACCCATGGGTCCATCTTCTACGTTTGGTGTTGAAAACGAAAAGACTGGCGGCTGCGGCGAAAACTATTATAAAACACAGCTTATCGAAGATTGGCTTCAGTGCACAATATGTCTTCTGTGGGTGCACGAGAATTGCACAGAGTTCGACGATATGTGTTCCATCTGTGGCAACAGGAAGAAAAAAGAACAGAATGAAGCTAAAATTTCAAGAAAAGGCAAGGGAAGAGGCAAAAGGAGTACTGGCCATCTCAACCTTAGCCCTAAGGCCATCACTCCCGGACATGCCGGGAGAGATGGCCAAACATGTTTTTTTTTGTTTCGCCTATGAGGCTTTATTATGTTGATCTAAAGACTGATTTCAATTATTTTTTGTAAGAAGGATTATTAAAGTTTTGTTTTCAAGCAAAATCTTAGTTTTAATCGTCTTAGTTTAGTCACAAGAGGTCGCCAAAACATTTAAGGCCATCACTCCCGGAATTACCCTATTTGAAAAGAGTTTTTATTCTCAAAAAGTCAAATGCTCAAATAAATATAAAAAATATACGGTTCCAAATTTAAAAAAGGTGAGCACAGTAAAATCCAGTTGTTTAGACTGTATTTCCTACGATTCTATTCAAAAATAAAAGACGATTCTGGGACCTCGATTCCACCTGCGTAATTCATCATCAGATCAACTTCAAAATACCAAAAGGATCTATTGTCACCGGGAATACGGCTTCATTCCAAATTTCAACTCAATCGAACCCCTGGAAATCGCTCTAAAATCGATCACAAGATTTGACCTAAACAATCATACATACATACATACAAACATTGCAAGATTTGCAAGTTAGATAAAAGCTTTCAAAGATGCACGTCTTGCCATAGAGCATTCTGTATGGAAAATCTATGAACTTTTACAAATCCAACTGTACATGTAAAATTGGTCGACTATTTACGTCTCCTAACACTTGGGCGTGATAATATTCCTTTTAAACTGATCATACGAGTATACCACAGATGAGATACTAGTTACTTCAGCCCTACTATTTCCAATACATTTTCAGATAACCTGAAATAGCGGTTTAGCTGGTATAGGGCGTTGGGACATAAAGAAAAATCACTATTCATTTATATGACTATTTTATCTTACTTACATGAATGTCATATCCTACTTACAAGAGCCTCGGTAGTGTAATGGCTAGGGCCGCTACTTCCAGTCCGGGAGGTCGTGGTTCGAATCCTGACACGTACCAATGTGTTTTCGAATTTCGATTTCATATGTATAATACGTTTATCCGACACTCTTACGGTGAAAGAAAATATCGTGAGGAAACCTGCACACGCCTGCGAAGAAACTCGAAGGTTGTGTGTGAAGTCTAGCAACCCGCACTGGGCCCGCGTGGTCTACTAAGGTCCGATCGCCCTTATTCAGGGTAGGCTCGAGCCCCTCGGTGGGGACGTATATAATCTGATATGAATGATAATGAATGATGACATAAATGTCACGTGTAATATCATCATCATCATCATATCAGACGAAAGAACAAAGGCCTCCCTCAAGGATTTCCACGACGACCGGTCCAGGACTGCTCGCATTCAGCGGCTTTCCGCGACCCTCACCATGTCGTCGGCTCACCGTGTGGGAGGCCTTCCTACGCCACGTCTTCCGGCGCTCGGTCGCCACTCGAGAACAACTTTACTACCCCAACGGCCAACTGTTCTACGAGCCATGTGCCCTGCCCATCACTGCCACTCAAGTTTAGCGATTCTGTGAGCTATGTCGGTTACTTTGGTTCTCCTAGGGATCTCCTCATTTCTAACGTTGTATTATAGTCAAAGACTCTTGAGAAACTTTGGCAATTAGGTCGACCTTTGAGACTTTTAAATAAATCACCCCTTTCTAGATCTACAATCTCCTTCTCATCTTCCTCTGGTCACACCCTGGACACTTCATACAACGGGCAAGAAATGAGATTTCAAAAAAGGAATGACGGAACAAACAAAATGGCGGCGAAATCCTATACGTTCGTCAACCAAACCGTAACCAACCTGTATCAATCTGGGTGACGAGGAGGTGAGATCACAATCTGGAGAGCCGTAGGGAGTGTCCATACTGTATGTTAGTACTAATGTATATACTTTTCTCTGGTTAAAAGGATTGATTCATCGGGTTATAAGACCAAACACGTGGAATTTAATTTAGTCTACGTAAACCTTCCGTAATACGTGCCTGAAGGGTTAAGTATTCGTCGAGCCTTCCATATTTACGTGCTGGAATTTTTAATAACGGTCTGAAGGGCTGGAATAAGCTTCAGGTGCTTACAGGCGTAGAAAGATCAGAAACAGTTTCATATACTTGTTGACGTATTGTATTGTATTTATTTCTTTAACATTGTTGCAAGTAGATATTACATGCTAAAATTAGTAACAAATCAATATTTTATAAATAACAACAATCCTATCTACTGGTTCAGGTAAACCAACTAAAAGAAAATATTGTCAAAGTATACAAGTATATTAGTACTAACATACAGTATGGACACTCCCTGCCGCTCACCCCCTCGTCACCCAGATTGATAGATTGGTAATAGTTTGGTTCTCGAACGTATAGGATTTCGCCGTGATTTTGTTTGCTCCGTCATTTGTTTTTAGAAATGTCATTTCAAGGCCGTTTGTATGCAGTGAGTGTCCGGGGTGTGATAATTGTCAAATATACCTATAGTTTTTTTTTATTAAAAATTTAAGTGCGTTTGACTACAACTCACCTGATGGTAAGTGAGAATGTAGTCGAGGACAGTACACTCAAAGTCAAATAATGCCTATTCACTCTCGCCTCCAAGATCCCCAAATTGTAGGAGTCGGGAAACACAGACGTAGACAAGAAGTTTACACGGCCCTTTGAGATAGTTAATACTTTTGATTGTATATTCTTGGTGGAACATTATATCACACATATTGGTATAAATCTACACTAATTCCACATAAAAGAAATACAACTGCGTTTACAATTTATCAGCGACCGGTTTCGAACACCATCTTCAGGCAGACTACGGCCCTTTGAATAAATAATGTAATTTAGTATCTAATGTGTTTAGCTTTATCTTATATTTATCTTAACTTAAATAAGTAATTAATTAAAATATTCTATTAATTTGTTACAACTAAGCAACATGTTGTAATTTATCATCATCATATCAGCCACAAATCGTCCACTGCTGGACAAAGGCCTCCCCCAAGGATTTCCACGACGACCGGTCCTGCGCTGCCCGCATCCATCGGCTTCCCGCGACCTTCACCAGGTCATCGGTCCACCGCGTGGGAGGCCTGCCTACGCTACGTTTTCCGGTGCGCGGTCGCCACTCGAGAACTTTACTGCCCCATCGGCCATCTGTTCTACGAGCTATGTGCCCTGCCCACTGCCACTTCAGTTTAGCGATTCTGTGAGCTATGTCGGTTACTTTAGTTCTCCTGCGGATCTCCTCGTTTCTGATTCGATCACGCAGAGAAACTCCGAGCATAGCACGCTCCATTGCCCTACTACTAATTTATCATATATCCATTTAATCCGTGTACATTATACTGTTTTAGGGATCCCGCGCAATAGATGGCCACGACCACGGCCAGTGGCCGCAACGACCAAGCTAAACTTAACGTATGGAAGCCATGTGCGAGTTGGACTCGCGTACCGGGGGTTCCATACCAACACACCACTCCACATTACTATAACGATAGTACTTATTCATTTCAAACAAAAATAAAAAACGGTAATTTAAAAAACTAAAAAACCCGCCTGCGTTTCTGTGTAATTTGGAAATGAAAAACCCTAAAACAAGAAAGTCGTCATACCCGATTGCACTTAACTTAAGAAAAATTGTAGCAGTCGGGACCCATTCTAGAAATGGAGGCATAGTGAATTGAGAGCACATATATATATTACATTGCAGATTACTCCAATATACTGACTAGACGGCTGACTTTCTAGAATGGGTCCCGACTGCTACAATTTTTCTTAAGTTAAGTGCAATCGGGTATGACGACTTTCTTGTTTTAGGGTTTTTCATTTCCAAATTACACAGAAACGCAGGCGGGTTTTTTAGTTTTTTAAAGTACCGTTTTTTATTTTATTCATTTTTTTAGTTTTAATATTGAATGAGTTCATTTGAATTTGGCGCCAAAAATCCGCCATTTCGTTTTTTTATTTTGATATACCCAGTGTCACTCACACAGTAAATATTTATCTAACGACACCCCTCAAAGTAAAATCTATCGAGCCGTTCAGGCTGCAGTGCGTGCCTAACATTGGAATTTGGCGCCAAAAATCCGCCATTTTGTTTTTTTATTTGGATATACCCAGTGTCATTCTCACAGTAAAAACGTATCTAACGACAACCCTCAAGCTATAATTCATCGAGCCGTTCAGGCTGCAGAGCGTGTCAAACATTTGAATTTTGCGCCAAAAATCCGCCATTTTGTTTTTTTTTGTTTTGGTATACCCAGTGTCACTCTCACAGTAAATACAAATCTAACGACACGTCTCAAGCTAAAATCCATCCAGCCGTTCAGGCTGCAGAGCGTGCCAAACAATTATACATACAAACATACATACATACATACATACTCTTGAAAAACATAACCCTCCTTCTGGCGCAGTCGGGTAAATAGACGCTAGCGACAAAAAATGCTGTTAAACCCCGTAGTACGGTAAGTACGTACTTAGGAAGAGGACGTATTGTTAGCGAGAAAAAAAAAGTTTTTACAATTTTCGAGAAAACGTATATTCTGTATCATTAACACATACTGAAAAACCGAATATCTCAATTCAGGCTCTGGAAGCTATATCTTTAGTCCGATTGGGACCAAATTTGGAACTTAAGAGTTTTAAATTATTTAATCGAGGGATTATCAAAAGTTTCTTCGTACCGTGAAACCGAAGAGTATATAGCTGTCATACAACAAAATTTCTTTTATTTTTCTCAAAAACAGCTCTAAAGATTTTGATGAAACCTTGCATGTCGGAGTTTCTTATGTTTATCTATTACAAGTAATGCCCATTGGGTCTGGGACTATTCGTGTTTGTATGGTTCTCCTACAAATGAAATTAAATCTTGCGATTTACTAACAAATGGTTGGTGCTATTGAATTATAATGTTTTACGAATAAGTGTATATACATATTTGGTCATGCATTATGAATTTATTAAAATTATTGAAAAAATAAATCATTTTTTTATGAAAAAAAAATTGACGAGAAAGTTTAGTGCGGGCTGCCGTACATTTTATTTTCATTTACTTCGAACTTTAAGAAGTTTGAGTACAATTCAGGATTAGTTCTATAATCACACTAAGTTTTACGCTTGTATTTACTCGTACCTAATACCTTTTTCACAATAAAGTAAAAAAAAAACCTTTAAAAGCACGTTTCATTTAATGGAGATCCCCCTTAATTTTTAACTTTTTTCGTTGTTTATTATTTGTTGGTAAATGCCTCACAATAACACATATTCTCTGAAAATTACAGCCCGATACCTATTACGGTTGCAACGGTTGGACAGACAGACAGACAGACAGCGTAGGCTTAGTTAGGGTGCCATTATCTGGTAAGTTTCCCTAAAAAAGAAAGCAACAAAAAAGAACCTCTTGATCCAAAAACCAAATGACGCAAAACTCTTAAGGCTAAAACAATCAGCTACTTTTATTATCACAACTTTCTGTCAAAGCCTTAATCAACAGTCAAAACACGCTAGCAAGGCTCTTTCGTATCTCTGACGCCAACTGAATCTCATATTTTGTTTTCAGCTTCCAAGGAAACTGAAGGAAGCTCCGACCAGTGTAAAACATTTTCCTTCCGGATAGGCCATAAACAAGGTTTAGATTACAACGCGAAGAGTGGGAGGCTCAGTCGGACATTAATCTTTAAAGTTACTGTATTGCTGTAAAAGTGCCTACAGTTTATAAGTTATTGCAAATGATGGGGATTTCGGAGCTCTGGATAATCGTCCGTAATAATTTCTTGGGATTATGAACAAATAAATTTGTTGAATTTACCGCTGAGGCTGTTTTTCCAGGACAAAAAGATAACAAAGTACTTATTATCAAAATATGTAGGTCAGTATAAGGCTAATAGGGTAAAATACTGTTTTCCCAGGACGAAGAGAAAACAAAGTACTAATTAAATTTTAGATAAGCTCATATTTTTCTAAGTAAGTAAGTATAAAAATTATTTGCAGAATATTGGTAAGTAGTTGTAGCACAGTAAGTAAGAAAGAACGAGCTGCATTCAAACGATTTACAGAAACAATCCTACAATACACTAACAATACTGTAACTTTAGGAATTCATTAAAAATTAAAACCCGACTGCGTAAAAACTCGAACCCTCTTTTTTGGTCAGTCGGGTAAAAATGTATCCTGTCACTCACGGGATTAAGACGAATCAAACGATACCTCATACCACACCCGGACACTTCATACAAACGAGCGAGAAATTATATATGTACATACTATAAACAACTGACGTATCTAATATAGGTACGGTTGAATCACCGGCGGCATTTTTTTTACTTTTTTTTTATTTGTTGAATCACCGGCGGCATTTTTTTTAATTTTGTAAAACTATGTTGTTTTGAGAGATTATTGGATATTTCTCCTACATTGCATAACTTAGGTATATGATATAAAAACCGACAGTATGAGAATAAAGGTATTGATAAAACGACCAAGACGAAAGTGTCTTAGAATATTTACTAAGCTCGCAATGATCGAAAATGTGCATTTACGCCCGAAGTAAAGGATGTAAGCCGCGTAAAGATACTCACGCGAAATTCACCTGTAAATTGGTTTGTTAGATATTTACTGCATGTAACAATCAACAGTGGCAACTTGTTAGGTAGGTAAATTACATAATTAAAATTGTTCTTCAAACATATTTCCATACAACTTATATTTTCACACCATTTTATCAAATTAACGTTTCAATTACGTACAATAATTTTATATAAATAAAGTACATAAACAACATCCCACGAAAGAACGAACCTACGAAACAGAAAACCATTCTGAAATAATGTACAACTAGCTAGAATCACAGCTAGAATTAAGTTTCATACAAACTGTTATTAGATTTAGTCGTGCAATACTGGGGTGAACGACCAATCGTGATTCGAACCGCGCTGGTTAGTGCGTTTTCTCCAGATACACAATAAGTGTGTGACAAAATACGAAATAATGAACTGGCTTTTTGTGTTGCTTTTTATCCAAAGGATATATGCTAAACCTTTTTTTACTGCCTTTATCACTATGTGAACTGAACATCAGTAATATGAACAGTTCACCTTTGGATTTAATAATTCCCAAACGAATTACAGCGGTCGGAGCGCGGTAACGTAGCTCGTCCTTTTTGTTCGATAACCAAACTGTAACCAATCTGCGTGACGGCCGAATCTAGAGAGTAGCAAGGAGTGTCCATACTGTACGTTAGTACTAATATATTTATACTGTGCTCATACATAAAAATCCTTCAAGCCGTTCAGGCTGTAGCAGGGAACATAGAAATCTACATACATACACACACTGGAAAAAAGTTACGTTACGTTGAAATTCAATACAAGTTGATTGAGCTTAAAAATTAACTAGTGGAACTAGTGGAACTAACGAAATTATGATTCAAATCTTTTTGCTAAGTAAAATGTTTCATCTCTAATTACTAAGACTGGTCTAACAAATATGATGAATGAGTTTAAACACTCCAAAATGCAATAGTCAATTTCAAAATGAGCAGCGAGGTTACGAGCTAACCAATGTGTACTAAAAGTTTTATTATTAGCAAGATCCTTTAACCGAACCCATTCTTATCTTTCCAAACTGCACATAAAACTGTTACGTCACACTAAGCAATAAAACTTTTCGAGTTAACAGCCAACTCCAGTATAAAACAAACAAGAGCAATATCTTCCAATCCGACAGCAAGCACAGTTATCCTGAATCCTGGCAGCTACCAGCAGCCATACACGCTGCCGACGTAGACAGGGCATTGCTCTAGTCTTGGCAACCGTTCTAGCTAGGTCTAGACAAATGAGCTACTTACATCATTCGATATTTTACTCTTACAAGCACTCATGAATACAGGGTGCAGAAACATAATATACGTAGTACGTTTCAAAAACCAAAAACCTTTAAAAAAACGCTCTGAACAGAAATAACACTTTTTTTTTGTCGTCGTGTAATAAAGAATGTAGGTATTGTATTACCCAAAAAAAACAACCAAGGTTCGAATCTACATTTTTAGAAGCGTTTTGAGATAGATAATAATTTATTTAAAACAGAAATTGACATAGTATCTGTACTTATCGGTCCCAAGCTAGGCACAGCCTGTATCTTGGGCATCAACAATAGATTACACATACTATTTGAACTAACTACCCATTTAATTTTAAAATACTATACAGGATACAGGATGTAACAAAATTGGTGTAGGTCCCGTTAACTTGGGCTTCTACTCATCATACAACTCAACAACTTTTGTTCTACGACTTTGCAGAAAACGTAAAATTTTTTTTTTACTCTTCATACAAATCGATCAGTTGATCGACCGATTTTGTGCATTTTAGTATGGAGGGCCCAAATTTTTTTTGAGAATTGACTATGGGTTCCTTGGAGAAAGTTGTTCAGTATGACGAGTAGAACCCCCAGTTAACGGGACCTACACCAATTTTGTTACACCCTGTATAATAACTAAAGAAATTGTTCACTCACACTGTACTTCTATTTCACATGTTAATAAGTAAAATAAAATAAGTAAGGTATAGCATATGTGTTGTGTGTGTGTGTGTGTAAATTTACTTAAAACACTCGTACTCGTCACAATGTCAGTTCCCTCTACTGAGATTAGCTAAATGTTAATAACACTATTCTGATGTTTTTCTACTTCATCATTATAAAACCACAGATGAGATACTAGTTACTTATAAACTGGCACATACGCGTGTAGCCGTACGTGAGTATAAATCTGCCTAAATACTCGTACTTGTAACAATGTCAGTCACTCTACTGAGATAATATAAATGTTGAGAACACTATTCTGATGTTTTTCTACCCCATCATTATAAAACTACAAGTTACTAGTGACTTATTAACTGGCACATACGCGTATGACCGTACGCGAATATAAAGCTGTCTTAATACTCGTACTTGTAACAATACCAGTTTCCTCTACTGAGATTAGCTAAACGTTAACAACACTATTCTGATGTTTTTCTATCCCATCATTATAAAACCACAGACGAGACACTTGTTACTTATAAACTGGCACATACGCGTGTGGCCGTACGCGAATATAAAGCTGTCTTAATACTCGTACTTGTAACAATACCAGTTTCCTCTACTAAGATTCATCATTACAGCTCATATACGTCCCCACCGAGGGGCTCGAGCCTACCCTGAATCAGGGCGATTAGGCCTTAGTCGACCACGCGGGCCCAGTGCGGGTTGGTCGACTTCACACACAACCTTCGAGTTTCTTCGCAGGCGTGTGCAGGTTTCCTCACGATGTTTTCCTTCACCGTTAAAGCAATCGGTAAGTATGTACGTAAGTTTTTGAAAAACTCATTGGTACATTGGCCGTCAAGATTAGAACCCGGTACCTCTGGTTAGATGGACCGAGTCGTTACCGGTTGAGCCACCGACGCTTTTCATTACTCAGATTACCAAGATCATTACTAAGATTAGCTAAACGTTAATAACACTATTCTGATGTTTTTCTACCCCATCATTATAAAACCACAGACGAGACACTTGTTACTTATAAACTGGCACATATGCGTGTGGCCGTACGCGAATATAACGCTGTCTTAATACTCGTACTTGTAACAATACCAGTTTCCTCTACTGAGATTAGCTAAACGTTAATAACACTATTCTGATGTTTTTCTACTCCATCATTATAAAACCACAGATGAGATACGATAGTTAATTATAAAACTGGCATATACGATTACGCGTGTGGCCGTACGCGAATATAAAGCTGCCTAAATACTCGTACACTCTTAACAATACCAGTTTCCTCTACAGAGATTAGCTAACAATAAGTAGTAATAATACTATTTAGATATATCCTACCGTATTATCATAAAACTAACACATACCTGTCTGTCCATACGCGAATATACAAGCGTTGTACCCCTCGAAGGCATTGTCCAAGATATCTCGGCCGAGGCATTCGAACACTGTCTTCTGCGAGGCGAAGTGCGGCAAAGAGGGATCCAGCGAGTAGAAACAGTGGTCAAACGCGAAAGTCTTTGGTTGTTTCCTGAAATAAAAAAGATTTTATTGTAAATCAAGTAGGTACATTGCATTACAAACAGTGCGGTGGTAAAAGGGGATAAATCTTATTTTATGCCAAAAGGAAGAGTTATGAATCTTACAGGCTATTACGTATGTATTTATTTATTGGAAGGCAGACTGCTGAGCCTAAAATACTGAACCGATATAAATAAATGAGGTGTATCTTATGCTACATAAGTTCAAAGAAAATACACTGGAACTACAATAACTTTTTTTTTTGTATACAATACGCACCCGGCTTGAGATGTACCCCTCGAAGTGAAGGTATTTGCTAAAGTTGCACTAACTTTTTACTTAAAGGGAGCCAACCCAGCAGAAATACTAATAACAATACATATCATACATATTATAAAACAAAGTCCCCCGCCACGTCTGTACGTCTGAACGCGATAAACTCAAAAACTACCGAACGAATTTTCATACGGTTTTCACCAATGGACGGAGTGATTCATAAAGAAAGTTTTGGTTGCGGCTCGCGCACCGCTCCTATAAAAGACAAAAGCCAAAGAAAACATCGCAGACAAAACACTATCTACCATAAGAAAGTATACATCAATTGCAGGCTCAAATTTCGGTGACCATGACAAGCTTTTAATTAAACTACCCTAATGGACGTAACTTTTAATCACGGCGGCCGGCGGCGCGGGCGCGTCGTTATCGCCTCGCCTGCGTTCAACACAATGGTTTTCCATTTTTCCCCGATCTCCCCTTTGGCATTTTTACCTAACCGTTATGTTGTTTTATTTTAGTTGAACAACATCAATAAACAGTCCAATGATTTTTGGGACGAGGCATAAATTGGAATATGTCACAAATAATCAAAATTGGTAAATCACAGATTTTTATTGAAGGTTTTACTTATTTTACTTCACGACGAGTTTTTTTTTGTCCCGACTTTATTTAAATTTTATTTATATTAAGAAAAACACAAACGGTATACTTAGTTTGTTAGCTCATTTAACCGCATCTTTGACGGCTCCCGGCTTGAAGCGGACTCTGCAGCGTATTTTGGGGAAAGACTTGAAGACGTTCCCGTATAAAACCCAGATAACTCATCAGCTGCTGCCTACTGACCACCGAGCTCATCTAGAGTACAGTCAGCGCATCATAAACCTCAACCTTGAAGAGGATAATTTTTCTTCATAATTGATTATGAGTGACGAAGCGCATTTCCATCTCTCGGGGCATGTCAATAAGCAGAATACTAGGTTGTGGGGCACTGATAATCCGCACATTATTCAAGAAACACCTGTCACTGGCAAACGCTACAGAACCACGTTACGTGAGTTCTTGATACCCAGTTTGGATGAATTGGGGCTGCAGAATATCTGGTTTCAACAACACGGCGCCACGTCACACACAGCGCCCGACACTGTGGACTTAGTGAGGGACGCTTTTCCAGGCTGTGTTATCTCTCGTTTTGGCGATTTGCCTTGGCCTGCAAGATCACCCGATCTGACCAGACCAGACTTTTTTCTTTGGGGTTATTTGAAATCTCGGGTGTATGTGAACAAGCCACATAGTCTCGCAGCCCTATAAAAAAACATTAATCAAGAAATAAGAAACACATCGCAGGAAGTGTTGCGGTAAGTTATGGAAAATATCGTAAATAGGGCTCAAATGTGCATCAACTCTGGAGGTCACCATTTAAAAGACAAGATCTTCAAATCCTAATGGTACGAAATTTAATGGCACAAATATATATTTATAAACTAATTCTAGTTTTATAGTTTAGAAAAGATGTTATAGCTGAACCAAATAGGGTCATTACTTTTGCGCCACCTGCACCCAGTACAATCCATTAAGGTACTCCACAAACATTTTAAAAGTAAAAGCTTAGTAATCAGTCTACCGCTATAAAGCGATGGTCAAAAGCGGCCTCATATATCAAACAAGCAGATTAATTTAGAAAATAAGAGTAATTATAAAAAATTGGAGTGAACAGAATAACCACCTATTGCAAAAAAAAACAATTATCAAAAAAAACGTGCAGTAAAAGTGCTTAGGTGCAATTAAGTATAGTAGAGATCTCTGCAGATCATTTAATATGACAGAAAATTCAAGATCTATTAATCTTAAGGATAAAATGCTACGAGGTACCAAATGTTACTAAACTTCACGATGCTCCATTCTAGATTGATTTACGAAAAGCAATTCGAACTGTCAATATTCGGATAAAGGTTTAGCTTCAGATGGGTACAAATTTCACATTGAATTGTACTTTAAGAGGGCACTGACCTGGACATGACTAATATCTTATCTGGTCTAGAATTTCGAGATAATTTCATTGTATTTCTACGCAGATGTTTTAAATGTAAATATTTTATGTAATGCTGGTAGATACAAACATCCCCTCTCGTACATCTACCAGTTACTCGAAACTACCAGGTTTATGATATAGCGTCCCCACTCACCGACAACATGGTCGTATAGTGAGGGCTGCTATTCCTGCCAACACCATAAGGCGAAGGCAAGAACCAACTGCGGTAGGTCCAAGATGCTTGTCCTGGTACTCTGCAAAGCGAGTGCCTCGTGGAAGAGACCAACCACCTCCCGCGGCTTTCGCTGCTGGCGATTCGATCACCGCTCGGGACGCTTAAATACAAACAGTAAACACCCCGTTTTTGGATTATCACCTCAGATACATCTCAACCTATAGTGCCAGTTATTTGTTATCTGAATCAAAATAATTTTTAGGTGAGATGTAGTCAAATGCACTAAAATTTTGAACAAACAAATCCATCATCATCAATCCATCCAGTACGTTTGCTTTTGACATACACATGGATTTTAACCAGAATTTTAAGATCACTAAACAATTTAAAGGAATAATGAAAGCATGCAGCCAAAACTTTCGCCGTTCAACAGCTAACCATGCATTGTCCGGCATTCGTTCCATTCCGTTTTTCCGGATGAGCTCGTCCGCTTGCCTTCGTTAGCCACGGATATGCGGATTCCGCGGGCAAATGAAGGATTTAGGTCAGCTTGGGATGGATTTGAAACTCGCTTTTAAATTAAATAAGATCTTTAATTAGTTATACAGTTAATTACTTGGTAGAAAACATAATGATCTGGTTAAGAGTGAAGATATTTTTCTTCGCAGCATGTTTTCGTCTTAAGATAGGGTCTGTTTTTCCGCTCGTCTTTGTCTATAATTTTCATTTTTCAATGTATTTTTTTGGTATAGACCTTATCACGGATATCATCTTCATATAGCTTCTAAAACCATAGGGTGTGATTGAGGGCACGCCGATGTCGCAAGGTTTAGTTTGACAACTTAATGAATGTTTTTCTACTCCCATTTGTTAATTTGCTTAATACATATCCTTAAATCATATCACAAACGTATTCATTCCTACAAGTCGTTTTACAGTGATCATTTCAAAACAACAACGAGACAACTGTACTACAATGAATATTTTCAAATATTTTTATGGCTTTGGCTTCCAAAATTCAATATATTATGATTATGATAAACTTTCAATGTATTTTGTGCAAGATTCCAAGGCCATTTAAAAAAGCACGCGTACCTGCGCCATAGCTAAACATCGCGTGTGATTAGGCTGTATGGATGAATTTTTGACGGTTTAAAATTTTCTTTTATTTTTATTTCATGGTCGTAGAAAAAGTATTGTATGCCACTGTTCAATTCAATTCAATATATTTATTCAAAATAGGTGCAAATTACACTCTTTCTGATAGTCATTAACAATGTCATTTATGAAGAATCAAGAAATAAACAATAGTTAGTTAATAACGTCAAAATTCAATCCTTGGTATAAACCAGATTGTCATTAGAACATGAAAACAATATGACACGAAAAGTTATACATAAAAATCATTGATAGTCATTAATGCCTTTAACAAGAGTAGGCCAGTTCACACGGACAGCACCCGGTCACGAGTATAACGCGAGAGTCAGCCATCGCTCCCATCAACCATCTTAGAGGGAAAGTAACGACCCGGCTCCCGATGCGCCACTGCACGCAATTAGCCATTGTAGCACTCATATGCTGTCTATTGTGCCAAGCACTCATGTTACAATGGCTCTCATAACTTGGCAGTGGCATAAATAACTATTACCCATTTCAGATCAGTTGCTGATTTCTGAAACAATCCAGTCTGCTCGAAGAATTTTAAAAACTAATCTCCTATCGGTTGTTTTCCCTCCCAGCTCTAGACTAGCAGGTACGTTAAGTACCTACTAATATATTAACTTTGCTAGATTGTTACCTTCGCCGGGTCTAGGCACAGATAACTTGGATCCTAGGTAACCTGGGGACAGGCGAGTGTGGTGGTACCCTCGTTAATGTCGGCTAGTTACAAATGTTTCCGAGGCGGAGGATGCGGGATGAATTTAGTATAATTGAAGCTCACCAGCTAGTACAAAGGAGTAATTTAGTAAAATTTGTGTAGAGATCTTATAAGAAGTTGTAGGTACAGTCAACCGCACGGTAACACAAAAAACAAGTACATATAAATTATTGCGATCATAATCCTTACTTATATTATAAATGTAAAAATGTGTTTGTTTGTTTGTTTATTTGTTTGTTACTTTTTCAGACACTTTTCACGCTTCAACACCTTGACAAATCTTGATGAAATTTGGCATGCAGGTTGTGTTAAGGGGAAGGACATAGGCTACTTTTTATCCCGTGAAAATAACATAGTCCGATGCAGTTCCTGAGGAAACTTAAAAAAAATCAATTTTTTGGCGAATTTTTGTAAAATCACAACGGAACAATGGATTTTTGAGATTTTTTACACAGATGGTTGAGGAGTGTCATAGATTGGTAATCGCGCACTACTCACCCTCAAAGGCAGTCATAAAAACGATGTCCACGCGGGCGAAGCCGCGGGAAAAAGCTAGTTAGTTATAAAGTTGGTTTATCCAGTGTAAGCTGAACTACGCTATAAATATATCTTCCTACAAAGCATGTTCATGTTCAGTTTATATTGGAAATGTTAGCATTAACGTTAGGTTGACCGTGCGCATTAAGCTCCCTAGATACTAAACGGATTTTGTCCTGTTTTTCACGCAAAGATTGATCGATTCGCCACAAAGGTTTAGGCTCCCAACAACGTTCAGTTGTTCCGACAATGGGCGGTTGGAAACCTTTATCGAGGAAAAAATAAATCATTAATAATGAAAAGTTTTAGAGAGGTGGGTGTAGGGTGGGTGCGACACGGACATTTAACATTGTTTTCGTCTTGTCCATGTTCATTTGAAGACCCACTTGTTGAGAGGCTTTACTGAGGCCGTCGAGCATTGTGCTTAGGTCTTCCATAGACTCAGCCATGATCACGATATCGTCAGCGAATCTGAGGTGGGTTATGTACTCGTCGTTGATATTGATGCCGAGTCCACCCCAGTCCAGAAGCTTGAAAACATCTTCCAGAGCAGCGGTGAACAGTTTCGGAGATATAACGTCCCTGTCTCGCCCCTCGCTGCAACTGGATAGGTTTCGAGTTCTGGTCCTGGAGGCGAACCGCCATGGTGGCGTTTTCATACAACCATTTCAACACCTCGATGTATCAATGGTCAATTTAGCACCGCTGGACAGACTTTAGCACGGTCCGACATAGCTCATAGAGTCGACTTCCAGGGCTCAGATTGGTCTGAAGTTTGGTATGAAGCCGTATTCCCGGTGACAATAGATCCTACTGGTATTCTGAAGATGATCTGATTTGGAGGTGGAATTAAGGTCCCAGAATTTTTATTTTCAATGGAATCGTATTTACTGGGCTCGCTTTTTTAGGGTATATAGTGTATTTTTTGTTCATATGAGCATTTGGCTTTTTGAGCATAAAAACTCTAAACAACATCAATATCTGTTCATATGTTTCAAATAAAAGCTTGCACCAAAAAGCTTTTAGGTTTTTCGAAAATTATTTATAGGTAAAATGATGCAAGAAAAAAGATGATTTCACAGGGTTCACACACACACACACTATTTCGAAGTAAGCCATGATCAGCCACAAATGATAAAGGTAAATTGGAAGCACATATTGTTGATAGAAAATACATAAGCAAGGTAACAAACAATAAGAAAATGTAAATAGAATAAAAAGAAATAAAATTGTAATGTTTAAGAAAACTTCCGAAATACAATAACAATTAATCACTGCTCAATTGCCCATTCGAAATAGCCTTCAAAATCAATCAAAACATCCGAACAGATAAATTTTAAAACCAATAAATCTCAAACCGCACTTTACATATTTGGAAATTCAATTGGCTAGTATTCAAGCTGAGCCATTTTCAGATTATAGTGAACTAGTTGCTGTCTGTTTCTTATTCCGCGCAGGATTCTAGATTTTCAGTACACTATTGCATGGTTCTTAGTTTTGAATCAAAAAATTCCAGGCGTATTATAAGACCCACATGTATTATCAGCCAACAATCATCATCATCATATCAGCCGAAAGACGTCCACTGCTGGTCAAAGGCCAGCCCCAAGGATTACCACGACGATCGCTCTTGCACTGCCCTCATCCAGCGATTTCCCGCGACCTTCACCAGGTCTTCCTTTGCGCAGTCGACACTCTAAAACTTTACGACCCCAAAGGCCATCTGTTTATACGAGCTAGGGCACATAGCCCTGCCCACTGACACTTAAGTTAAGCGTTTCTGTAAGCTACATCGGTACGGTGGTTCTCCTACAGATCTCCACTTTTGTAATTCAATCACGTAGGAAAACTTCGACAACGATATTTTCGGAATCATTGATACAAATAATACGTAGATATAGGTGATATTTTCATGTCTAATTAGTCATTTTATTGTGATGATTGTGATTTGTATCCTGCGTACCTAGTGAATTATTAAAATTGTTGGACAAAAAATTACTTCATGAAGTCCTATATTTGCCAAACAATGTTGTCCTATCTGTTTAGTAGGGTATATTTAAAAAATTAAATGTTCGTTTGTTTAAAATTTTGAATCACCGAAAATTGTTCACTGATAGTTTGAAACTTTGTATAGTTGTTGTGGGCACGCCATGGAAGATTACTGGTAAAAAACGCGGGCGAAGCCGTGAGGCGAAAAGCTAGTTTTTAATTTTAAATTACAAGAACCAACGAATAACAATTAAACATAATAATGGCTGGCTAAGCAAAGGAATACATGCCCTCTCGTACATCTACCAGATACGCTAAACTACCAGGTTTATGATATAGCGTCTCCACTCACGGACACCTAGGTCATATAAGAAATAGCCAGACAAGGGCATTTCTCTTAAATTGAAGAGGATATGCAGGATATTATGATGAATTGTTGATAGTATCATCAAACGCTCAAACTAGCCCTTTTAAACTCTTCCTTTGCTTAGTGATAAAGACGAAATAAGTAACTAGAGGAACTTGATAGTACGATTTGTTGGTATTATCATCAAACGCTCAACCCAACCAACCTAGGCCCTTTTAAACTCTTCCTTTGCTTATTGATAAAGACGAAATAAATACCTAACTAGAAGAAGTTGATAATACGAATTGTTGATAATATCATTAAACGCTCAACCTAGCCCTTTTAAACTCTTCCTTTGCTTAGTGATATAATATAGACGAAATAAGTATAACTAGAGGAAGTTGATAGTACATCGGACGGGGATTGGCGACAGGATTCCGGAAGGCTCCGCCATGTTTGTGATAGAATTGCGACTTTTCCGAGCGCCGCTGCCGTTGGCTATGAGCCAAACACTTATTCATAATGTTTGTTGAAGATCCAGAAGTATTGCTGGGAACCTCGTTTATGAACTAAGCAATGCTTCGGGCCATAGCTTATTTACGAAATAGAACTGCGTATGAGGACGATGGCCTTTTAGCTTTTGCGCCCAGAAAATTAATGAAACTACATTAAATTAATGAAATTAACATGAAACACATTATTAAGTATATGGAGTGACTTTTAATTAGTTCATGATAGCAAAGGATATGAATGTACTCGTGATTACCAACAACTTTCCCAAAGAAACATTAAGTCAAAAATGAAAAAAAAAATTTGGTCCCCTATTGGCGCTGTGCACGAGTTCAGCGCCACCTAGCGTCCGCAACTTTGTTGGCTCTGACAAATTAACATGAAACACATTATTGAGTATATGGGGAGACTTTTAATTAGTTCATGATAGCAAAGGATATGAATGTACTCGTGATTACCAACAACTTTCCCAAAGAAACTATAAATCAAAAATGAAAAAAAAAATTTGGTCCCCTATTGGCGCTGTGCACGAGTTCAGCGCCACCTAGCGTCCGCAACTTTGTTGGCTCTGACGTTTTGACATTTAATCAGGACATTGTGACAAAATATTATTATAATCCAAAATTATCTATTAATTTATTTTCAAAATAACTGTGATACCGTGATTTGGGTGGAGAAAGAGTTGTACAATCATTTTTGGACATTCAAATCAAATGAGGTATGTAAAATTAATTCAAAAAGCGTGTTTTATTTTGAACATGTCAGGGTTTGTTTACTTCATTTTTAGTTGTAGTTTTAATGTAAAATAAGAAGATAAAGCTACTTTAATGGTTTCATTCAATAATAATGAACATATATAATTATTCCTGATCCCTAGTGATAAATTAAATATCGTTTTCAGATCGAAATGAATATTATTTTAAGGACCGGTTTTTATTAAAATTAGGTAACCAAGTCTGAACAGTTTACTATGAGATATGACGGATGACAGAGCCAACATTATTTTTACTTTTGGCCACTATGAGCGCTGCGATCGATTATATTACCCCCACCTAGTACTTCGCACCCAGCGAATACAGTTTTGCCGATTTGATAACTTACTATGTATCGAGGACCAAAAATTTTTTTTCTGATTTGACATATAGTTTCTTTGGGAAAGTTGTTTGTAATCACGAGTACATGCATATCTTTAGTTATTAAGAACTAATTAAAAGTCAACTTGTATATTGCAGACTATGTAAAAAAAAGTTGAATAACCATTGACAAATCTGGATAAACATTATTTTACAAAAATATCACCATTTACAAATCCACTAAACGAATGGCCCAATAGGGGGTGTAATGTGCGTGAGCAGGGTCCTAAGCGATTCGTTCAGAAACTTGTTGTCGAGGTACTTGGGGAGTGAGCATTTAAAAGTCCTGATGTTCAGGTGAGATGGAGGGGGGGAACAAATAAGATCCCAGTTTTTAGTTTTTCGCTTCTATTTTGAAAACGGTGCGTCGGAGGGAATCATTTTCTTATCTATATAAATAAAAATGAATCGCTAAATGTGTTGCTAACCGCAAAACTCGAGAACGGTTGAACCAATTTCGCTAATTCTTTTTTTGGTGAGATCGTTATTGTCAGGAGAAGGTTCTTATGTAGGGTAGGGTAGTGTAGTGTAGGGTAGGTAGGGCAGGGCAGGGCAGGGCAGGGTAGTGTAGTGTAGTGTAGTGTAAGGTGGTACGAAGTTCGCCGGGACAACTAGTATCAAATAAAAGCAAATTAAGTTCTCTAGAACTTTCACTCTAAACACTTTTTTGTTAAATGATACTTCAAGTACCCGTGGCCTTCAAATATCCAAAAAACGGCCAATTGCGAGTCGGACTCGAGCACCGAGTGTTCCTTACTACCGCACCTCACCATACAAGTGCAACAATTATTCATTTCAAACAAAAGAAATCAACTCGAGCGACAGAAAAATGCTCTTTACTAATTCAGTTTGGACTCACACAACCGTTTTTTTTAATGTGTTGTTTTACTTTAGGATTGGTACTATAATTACACCAAGTATAACGCTTAGAGCAATAAAAACACGTTTCTTTTTTTTTGGCGATCCCTCTTTAATTTTTTATTATTGGTAATTTTTATTATTTGTTAGCAATTTCCCTATAATAATATATATTCTGTAAAAATTTCAGCCAGCTACCTATTTACGGTTCAAAAGATACAGCCTTTTAAAAATCTTACAGGCAAACGGACGAACGGACAGACGCGACAGACAGACGCGACTAACAGACATATAGACAGGGTAAGCTTTGTAGCGGAAGATAAGCCCAAAAATCCCTAGTCACCGTTGTTCAGAAACTCGGGACACACTGTCCGATAGTACTGGTGCAGCTGCTGATTGTTATCATAATATCAGTGGTGTCATTGACGCAAACATTAAAGGCGACCACTGTATGAATCCTACACTGTGTTTTCTGGCACTCACTAGGCATCCTAAACAAGTTTACGAAGGAATGCTCATGCACTCTAAAGATCGTTTGCTGAATTAGCTTAAGCTTTGACGGCTCGCGACAAAGACTCCGTCAAAGGTGCCGCCCTGAGTTCAATCGCACTACCCGCCGCGCCGACGCCGACGTCGTCGGCGCCGCTATTTTACTCAGGGCGGCGCCGTTGTCGGAGCAGCCAAGTGCGAGTCAGAACCGAACAGATAGGTTTTCGTATACGTACCATCATACTAGATAGCGCTAGAGTCTTCAGTTCCGCGCTATCATACTAGATGGCGCTAGTTTCTTCACGTTTCAAAAAAAACCCTCATTTTTTGTATGGAGACTTTCACTGTTTCTAATTTTTAGTATTTTTTGTTATAGCAGCAACAGAAATACATCATCTGTGAAAATTTCAACTGTCTAGCTATCACGGTTCACGAAATAAAGCCTGGTGACAGACGGACGGACAGTGAAGTCTTAGTAATAGGGTCCCGTATTTACCCTTTGGGTACGGAACCCAAAAAAAAACGAATAGTGACGTAATTAAAACTTTTTAAAGGAACTAAAAAAGTTACTAACTACATTCTTACACCTACCCCAATTCAGTGTATAACATAATTTCACACTACTCTACGTTAGATGACGTTATTTCGGCAATATCATTTCGGCGAAGGCTATTGCGTATCTCATACCTACTGCCCCTAACACTTTTGCAGAGCTAAACGAGGATATAATGACCACAAAACGACTTCTTGTTGCGGCGGAACTGGTAATTTGTTCCAATAGGAGAACCATTACGATTTTAGGTTGGATCATTATATACTAAACTTATAACTACGAGTTTGGTTAAATTTTTATTTTAAGTTTATATATAAACTTAAAATATGACGTTACTAAACTTATACATAGAACACCGAATCAAGAAATTACTAGTTCAATTCACAGTGGTTTTTAGATAAACACGAGCATTGCTTGGCGTTTAATCATGTATTGTTATTGAACAGCTAAACTAAACGGTTATTTTTTGTGAAAACCTATAAACAGATTTTTTTTGCAAATACCTATTTTCTTAGGGATTAGCTAGTTTAGCTACACTAAACCGTTTTTTTTTTTTGCGAAAACCTATTTTCTTAGGAATGAAACGTATTTAGATAGACTTGGTAAGTAAAACATAAACAAAATACAAAATTTCATCCAAATCGTTACAAGTTCTAACTGAAAAATCAATATATGTACAGGTATGCAAGAATTGCTCACATACTCGTAATGTGAAGAAATATAATAAGGACAAAGGCAGAAGAACCAGTATAAGAACCAGAAAAGACAGTGATCATAGCAACACTCAAACCATTGAAAATGAACCTACACAATATAACGTGGAGTAACATCTTGTTATATATTATAACTGATGGTTTTTTTTTAATTAATGATAATGCAAGAACTAGTTACTAAAATTATTGATTTTTAGTTCATTTAACACGTAAGTATTGACTATATTATGTCATGCAAAATACACTAGAGATCTGTATACAAAACAAATATTAATATTGTCTTATAAGTTTCGGTGTCGGCCGAAACTGACACAGAGGCCAAAGGTTCGATTTCGGTTGCAAATCCTGTTTCTGTCGGACACTAAAAAACTCATTGATTCGAAGACCTTCAAATAAACCTCGAATAGTATAGCATTGCTTAAACTTTGATTAGTTACTTTCTAGATATAGCACGGCGGAGCAGATGCGTCGAAAAAATACCGGAGAACTGTTCTCCGGTAATCCACGCACACCGAGACAAATTGTTGTATGTCAAGCGCAGGTTTAAGAGAGTATCACGCACACAACATACAAAACTGGCCCGCTTTTATCGCAGTGATTAGAGGGTAAGGGCATAGTACAAACAGAATAGTAGGTTATCTTCATAAAACAACGGTACCTTGCGCGGTTTGTTTGTGTGCGCGCCATAGGCACGAATAGTATACGCACACTACGAGAATTCTGGGCGGCGAAGACTGCGCCAGTCGGGGCCGCCCGCCACGCATAGACAAGTTCTAATTTGTCTAAGCCACCACGACGCTCCTAGGTACCTATATTTTGCGCTGCGGGTGTGGTTGCGATATTCGTTAAGATACCTGTTGCCATTTGTATGGTAGCGTAATACATATTATAGGTAGGTTTGTACATAAACTACAAAAAATGTCTACATCACGCAAGAGAACATATTGTTGTGTTTTAGGGCGCCTCAAAATCGCTTAAAGAAAAATGCTAAACGGTTAACAGTTACGAAAACGTATCTGTATGTCATTTTAATAACATTACAAGTGGTTTGCACTTACCTACAAAACATTCAAAAAGGCACAGCCCTACTATGTCAGTAGGCTATCAAGTACCGAACGGGGCGGCAGAAAACCTACTTAACTATTCTTTTTTTACTGGTAACGCTCGCTCTATCTAGAGAGTAAATAATCAAAGCATAAGCGTTTGCACTTACCTACAAAACTTTAAAAAAGGCACAGCCCTACTTTGTGAGTAGGCTATAAAGTTCCGAACGGGGCGGCACATAACCTACTTAACTATTCTGTTTGTGCTATGGTAACGCTCTATCTAGTGAGTAAATAATCAAAGCATAACATCGTCAGTAACTAACGAAAAACCTTATGAATTGGTGTAAACTGTAAGGGGATTGAATGTGAGGCACTGACTATGACTGTATGGAAGTCATTATTGCTCACGCTCACGCTTGCACTTTCCGGGAAAGTTTTCCAATATGTATGGACGCGCGACTTTTATTAACTTGTTTATTTGTTAGAAGCTGTTATATGAGAACGAGATGGGACAATGTAAAGCCAACAGAATGAGGATAATAATATTTATTTGTAAGAGACACAGACAATACAAAGCTTTTTGAAAAATATGCTCTTTTCTATAAACTTAAAAACGTTTTTAAGTTCAGTGTTTCCAAATTCAAATAACATCGAATATTGAGGTACTCGTACTTACAAGCTTGTATTTGAAAAGTTTTTATGGTTCAAAGTGCCAAATTTAAATATAAATACCACTTTCCAAATTTAAAAACAAAAAACCTTGATTCTACTTCCAAAGTTCATCATCAGATCAACTACAAAATACCAAAAGGATTAATAATTGTCACCTGGAATACGGTTTTTATTTTGCAAGATTCGACCAACACAAAACTGGTTCAAAGTGCCAAATTTAAATATAAATACCACTTTACAAATTTAAAAACAAAAAACCTTGATTCTACTTCCAAAGTTCATCATCAGATCAACTACAAAATACCAAAAGGATCAATAATTGTCACCTGGAATACTGCTTCTATTTTGCAAGATTCGACCTACACAAACTAACATACAAACATTGCAAGTTATCAAAAACCGGGTTGAGGGGTACAGTATGTCCTATGATTTGATCGAAAACAATAGACGATCCTGGGACCTTGATTCCACCTGCGTAGATCATCATCAGATCAACTTCAAAATACCTAAAGGATCTATTGTCACCGGGAATACGGCTTTATATACCAAATCTAAAATCGGCCGCAAGATTTAAAGCGGACATTTATATACATACATACAAACATTGTAAGCTAAAAAATAATTGCGAGTCAGAACTGCATACATAGGGTTCCGCACCATCATACTAGATGGCGCCAGTTTCATGTTTAAAAAACCATCATACTTGATGGCGCTAGTATCTTCGTGTTTAAAAAAAACACGTTTTTTGTATAGAGTCCCCGTTATTTTTTCACTTTTTATAATTTTTAGTAATTGTTGTTATAGTTGTTATAGCGGCAACAGATATACTTCATCTGCGAAAATTTCAGCTGTCTAGCTATCACGGTTCATGAAATACAGCCTGGTGACAGACGGACAGACAGACAGACAGACGGACGGACAGCGAAGTCTTAGTTATAGGGTCCCGTTTTTACCCTTAGGGTATGGAACCCTAAAAATAATAGAAAGAAAACGCTCTTTACTAGCGATAATTTTTATTTCGTTGGAGTGGGGTCAAGTGCTATGAAGCCAGTGGTGACGACTGGGAATAAGCGAAGGAAAACACTTAATGGCTGACCAAACATTTTCTTTTCTTTAAGATAAAAAAACGCTAAACACGTTAAAAAACCGACTTCTATCGCAACAACTTAGTACATTTTTGCATTTTTATTTTTGGTTTGTGTTAATTTTCTAATAAAGTACTTCACCGATTTTGATAAAATTTATATGGGACCACACGGGAAGCACTAGATTTCAAATAAAAAAAAATCATAAAAATCGGTTCACCCATTCAAAAGTTCTGAGGTAACACATGAAAAAAAACCAGTGGAATTGAGAACCTCCTCCTTTTTGGAAGTCGGTTGAAAAGTGAAATGAAGGTCGTTAATTATTATTGTTGTAAAATAAGTACAAGGAGTCAACAAAATAAAGATAACAAACTGAATATGAATCTGAACGACCAAAGCAGACAAGCAGACACAAATAAATTTATTTAAGATAATTGTGAAAAATGTGAGGAATACATCTTGCTTAGCAGATCAAATGGGAAAATATGGGGCCACGAACAACACCTACATTTCGCCGCGTGTCTAAGGCTTCATCATACGTCGCAATTAAACCGTTAGTGCAGGAGTACCGAGGTTAATGAGTTTTGCAAACTTGTGTATGGTAGGAATAGGAACCTAATTTTAGATGTATGAAGGTTTCAATTAGTAACTACTTACAAACTACAGTAGGTAAAGAACCTTTCCTTAAAATTTTCAAACAATCTAAACAAGTATTGGCATCAGGAGGTCACGGGTTCGATTCCCGGCGGTATCTTAATTTGCAAAACTCTGGTTGGTGGAAGGACATTTTGTAAGCCCGCCCTGCTCTACCACCATTTTATCTAAGTTTTGCCGCCAAAAATAAATGTTAACAAGAAGATAAGACAGCCAGTTTCCCATTGCACTGGGGAATCTTGGTAAGCCCACTTACATCTTCGACAATCGGCATCATTGATACTTACCGCCAGGAGAAATTGTGTCAAGGGCTTACCAATTGTAAATAAAGAATAAAAAAACAAAAATAAAATGATGTTTTATATTAACTAAACATGGAACATGACGTACGCAAACAAAGATTTTTTTCTGTCATCGTAAAAATACAACCTTTGAGAAATACGTATTATTACGAAGTAACTAGTATTTTATCTGTGATATTAGTTGGTACATTAAGAGGATTGTGAACAATACGGCTAAAATTAAACTTTTTACACAAACGGTAATAGCAATTTTCACCTCTTAAATGTTAACCGATTTTGACCTAGGTAAGTATATTTGATACGAGAGGTTGTCTTAGAACAAAAGCTACTTTAAAATGTTTAGTTTATAAGTTATTGATTAAAAATAAACAAATAATGGTCAAAATTAGTTTTATATGAAACCACTGTGAACGACAATTAAATTGAACTTATTAATTGTATGGAAAAATCGAAAAACTATAAACTAGCGATAGACCTATCGACGATTTTGCCGTAAACGAAACGGAACCGTTCATCGTCGATCAACCAGTTCGTCGACTAGTTGATTATCTAAACTCGTTGACTTACAGTCTTTTTAGACGTTGCGCCTTTGTGTTGAATGGCTTGACGCTAGTAAACTAAGTAGATCTATGACGGGCTTCGAACAAATATAATTATTTCGTATTTATTTTGCGTACGTAATTTTTTTAAATATTATTTATGTAAAGTTAAATAAAATCATCTTCCCTTCATACAAAGATAGGTAAATAACTCCGTAATTGTAATAAACCAGTTTACGCCGCTCGCTGCGTTGCCGTGCAACTGCCTCTTTCGCGTATACAAATTTATCCAATTGGTATCCTTTTTCTTCAATCAACAGTTTTAATAACCACTTAACTACTTCTAAACGTCTATGCAAATATGAACGCACTTTGGTAACTTTAAAGTTCAAATTCGTTTGCCTATCTCGCACGTCCAGTCATTTCCCGTGTCCTTGCAACGAAGTATATTATTCGCTTCGACGCGCTCTCGTTCAAATCAACGTCCTCGACTTTTTATTTAACCGTCTACGATGAACGGTGAACCGCCGAATAAGTCGATTGTTGATAGACAGTCAACTAATCCGTTGAATAAACGCCCATCGCTACTATAAACATAGCTTTTGTTTCGTTCGACTGACAACCGATCAAAAATTGGTCAAAATCTGTTAACATTTAAGAGTTGAAAATCGCTATAAAGTCGTAGGTTCACAATCCTTTCAATCGTCTTAAACTAAGATACTAGACTCCATGCACAACAAAATATTCGGCAACCATAAGATAAAAACAACAGATAAAGAGATAGCACTAAATTAGATTTGCCTACTTCGTTCGTACCCGTCCCGCGGGTCGAGCGAGAGCAAATAGGTACTATCCGAAAGCGCGAAGTAAAACGCACCAAATTTATTCTTAGGGCAATTCAGGTAAATTGAATTTACCCCATTTTTTACAACCCGCACTTCTTTATTGTGGCTGTTTGTTTCTTATCTCATTTCTATTTCCGTTCTCGGGATGTTATTCTGGTTTCGATCGTAATTATGTTGTATTTGCATCCAAGTACTGTGCAAGTCAAGTGACAATTTTTTTTTCTCGAAAGGACTAGCTTGTTGTTGGCCGTGGGGGGCCTTTACAACTTCACCGGACAGGGGAGGCGAGTGCGGAGGGCACTCAACCTAATGCAAAGCAAAAAGATGCAACTGCCTAAGGGCGCCCAGGTGGGCACGGACCTCGGCTTAGGTTGTTGCTTGGACGGGGGAGGATCGGAGAGAAAAACAAGTGAAAATCAGACGAACATTGCTTTAGTTATCCTGTGTGTGGTCCAGTACCCAAGTCAAAGCAAGCAATGTACGTATCAGTTATTCGCACTATAGGCATAGTAAAAAGAAAGAATAGGTTGTCTTCCTACATACAATGGTACATCGCGCGGTTTGTATGTGTGCACGCCAGTAGACACGCACCATACGCACGCACACTACAATAAATAGGAATGACATAAGACCATAGACCATTCCTATTTATTTAAGTGTGCGTGCCTACTGGGGCGCGCACACATACAAACCGCGCGATGTACCATTGTATGAAGACAACCTACTATTTTTTTCCTTTACTATGCTCTAGGGCACAGTATACTAAGTGTATATAGGGTGTTACAAAATTGGTGTAATTCCCGTTAGCTGGGGCTTCTACTTATTATATGAACAAATTTTGTTCTACGACTTTGCTGAAATCGCAAAAAAAAACTCTTCATAAAAAACGATCGACCAATTTTGATAATTTTTGTATGGAGGATCCAAATGTATTTTTTTGAGAATTGACTAATGGTTTCTTGGGGAAAGTTGCTCAGTACGATGAGTTTAACCCTCAGTTAACAGGGCCTACACCAATTTTGTATATATTAGTATACTAGTGTACAGTATGGATCCAGGGTCAGCGCTTAAACGCATGTCTACGAAAAATACAGTTAATCTACGTCAAGTGTATTAGCTGTGGTATTAGTAGGTTAGCTTATTTTATGTGCAGTAATCCTTGGATGAGAACTTTATCATGAGAATAATATGAAGTACAATTTTATCTCAATGAGAATTTATTTATTTTCCTTTATTTAAGATCTCAAAGCATAAAATTTATAACCCTTACTAATAATATATGTAAAAGTGAAATATTGTGTTTGTTTGTTTGTTTGTTACCTTTTCACGCTTCAACACCTTGACCAATCTTGATGAAATTTGGTCTGCAGGTAGCCTGTGTCACTGGGAAGGACATAGGCTACTTTTTATACGTGAATAGCATATTCCGATGGAGTTCCTGAGGGAACTAAAAATACTTCTTTTTTGGTTAATTTCTTTAACATCGCGACGGAACAATTGATTGAGGTGATGTTTTGCACAGAGATAGTTGAGGAGGTAGGAAATGACATAATTTACTAATTAGCATATCCAGACATAGTTTCCCGAAGGATCTGGGGAAAACTCGTTTCCACGTTCGCGCACGTCAGCGTCGTAACGGAGCAACGGATTGAAGTTATTTTTTGTAGAGAATTGGTTGAGTGGGTGGGAAGTGACATATACTGTTAATCATAACAGCCCGATATGGTCCCTGAGGGATCTGGAGAAAACTCGAGCGTGCCGCACTCACCCTCGACGATAGTCATAAAAACGATGTCCACACGGGCGAAGCCGCAGGCAAAAGCTAGTTTTTTTTAAATTTCAATTGGTAAACCCTTGACAACATCTCACCTGGTGGTAAGTGACGATGTTGCCGAAGATGGAAGCGGGCTTACCAAGATTCCCCAACGCAATGGGGAACTGGCTATCTTATCTTCATGCCGGAACACACCAATGATATCAACATTGATATTTGGCGGCAAGACTTAGATAAGATGGTGGTAGCTAGCCAGGTGGGCTTAGAAAATGCCCTACCACCAACCAAACCGAATCTTACAATTGACCCCGCCGGGAATCGAACCCGCGACCTCTCGTGTAAAGCCAGTGTACTTTGCCTCTGAGCTACGGAGGCGGTTATAAACAACGTTCACAAATTAGATGCTAGATTAAGAGATCGAAAAAGAATTACTCTGATTTCTTAACAATAGCAAAACAAACATTATCTAATACAGATTTAAAATTTAATCTCGAGTCAAACCTAAAATGGTCGACCCACTTTTATCTAAATCTCTGTCTCTCTCTTACTTGACGTTTTAATCAAGGTAAAAGCTCGCAAAATACCTGTTTCCCGCTTAAAGAGAGTGAGAAAATCAAAGTCAGACTTTCAAGAGACCCTCATTTTCCCCGGGTGAGTTTGCTTCCATTACTAAGTCATTCAACGTTCCTACTCCTTCATTAGCATTCGTATGCGGAGCTAAACTTTCGGCATCGCTAACTTTTCCAGTAAAGTATATTTTAGGGGTCCAAACTCAAAAGATCCCTATCACGCCCAGGTAAATGTACCCCGAGGAGTTGAAGAGCTCACATAAACGGTCACAAAATCTACACAAGTGGCGGGCCTATCTGCCATTTTCGCAAGAAATAGCAGGACATAATGAAGGCTGCAGCTTTAAGCCTTTGGCTGGCTCAAGTCGCTCGTGTGTGGAAGTCCTTAGCTGAAATTAATAAGGAGCATGGGCCATTCAGCCAAATATTGAGCATCCCCCATTGCCATTTCAGGCAACACGGGCTAATATCACGTCCCCAGCTGGGGATTACCGTCTGGCGATGAATCACGCCGGGCCGGATCAGATGGGATAAGAAAGTACTGAGTCTCCGAGAATGACCTCTATTTACATAATTAATTTACCTGATCGTTTATAGGAGCCAGCTGGCCAGATGATAAGATTAATAATGAGGCTTCAGGGAAAAAGCCTTACCTAAATAATAAAGTATGCCGGTGTGTCATTTAGTAACTCGTAATTAGTGGAGAACAACATATGACACTTTATTCCCGGATAAATGCAAGATTCCCAAGGTAACTGACAATGTAAAAAGATGGTAAAAAGGAAAATAACAAACGAGTGACATTTGTAAGCCCGAACCGCAGACGAGGGTTTACCATCGTCACGAGTTTGTCATTTTCTTTTACAACCATACGACATTTTTCAATACAGCTGTGAGAAAACAGATAAAATAAAAAACGACTGTGACAGAAAAACAAAATACATACCTATCAAGGTTTTTTATTACACGTTTATTAACTATTCATAATTTTATTCGTATTCACGACTAAAACAAATAAACTTTATTTTACGAAAATTGTGCCATATTTTATTTAGCTACGCACATGTACGCAGTCGTAAGTTTTTTTAATATTACTATAAATACGAGGGCTGATTTATAAGTATCCGAAAGAAACACGAAAAAAAAAACAAATAAAATTGTGAAAAACATTCATTTTTAACACGCTTATATTAGCTTCACTTGTATGTATGTATGTTTGTATGTATGTTTGTAACCGACTCCTTTGCACTCGATTTTGACCCACTTTAAACGGAAAGATTTAATTCAAACTTTGTACATTTATCAACAATCAGTGATAATACAATAATTTCGTAAGTTTATCTGATTATCCTGAACTAAAAACTTAAAAATAAATATATAGTTTAAAAAAAACACGCTTTAATAGCACATCAAACTAAAAAGTGAAAAATAATTCTTAATATAAGCTGAAAATAATAATGAACGAAAAATACTAGATTATTGTGAAAAAAGTGTGGGTTGCTCGATATACGAAAAATATGGCACAAAGCGCCCATGCTTTTTTCACAATAATACTAGTATTTTTCGTTCATTATTATTTTCAGCTTATATTAAGAATCATTTTTCACTTTTTAGTTTGATGTACTTTAAAAGCGTGTTTTTTAAACTATATTTATTCTACATAATTTCCTTCTACCTCGATGCACTTCGATCAACGTTCGCTTCGGAATAGGTAAAAAACATCTGTCCACCTAGCCACTTTTTCAGATTTGGGAAGAAATGGAAGTCGCAAGGGGCCAAGTCTGGCGAATGAGGTGGGTGGGGCAATAATTCAAAGTGCAGTTCATGCAATTTGGGCCCTGTAATAGACGCTCTGTATGAACTAGGCCGTTGTCGTGATGGAACAAGTATTTTGTCTTTGACAAATGCGGCCGTTTGATTTTGATTTCATCGCTTAATTTTTGCAGCAAATTCGCATAATATGGCCCATTCATCGTTCTTCCCTTTTCGAGAGAATCCACAAATATTCATAAAATCCACAATGTTTCTTCACGTTTCAAAAAAAACACGTTTTTTGTATGGATTTTTCCACTTTTTCGAATTTTTGGTATTTGTTGTTATAGCGGCTACAGCAATACATCATCTATGAAAATTTCAACTGTCTAGCTATCACGGTTCACGAAATACAGCCTGGTGACGGACGGACAGACAGACAGACGGACATCGAAGTCTTAGTAGGGTCCAGTTTTTACCCTTTAGGTAAGGAACCCTAAAAATGATCGATTCCCGAGGAAACCGGAAAAAAGTGGCCAAGAGCGTATCGGACCAGCGCAAAGTAAGGTTTCGTAGTTTTATAAATATTTTATAAATCCTTACCAATATATTATAAAAGCGAAAGTTTGTATGTATGGATGTTTGTTACTTCTTCAGGTTAAAACTGAACCTATCTGGATGAAATTTGGGAGGTGGATCGATTAGGACCTAGATTAACATATAGGCTACTGTTTTCCACGCTCGAGAGCCGCTATTGCACTGCGCACCCTCGGAGACAGTCATAGAAACTATGTTCACGCGAGCGAGGCCGCTGGCAAAAGCTAGTAAATAGAAATTTTAAAAAACAAAGTTATTTTTGCAATTGATAAAGAAAATTTTACATGGGAAAATCTATCAACTTTTTACAAATTTAATCCAAAAGCACATCTTGAATTGGTCGACTACAACTCCTAAACTAAGAAAGCTTGCTTGGCCATGATAATTTTCCTTTAAATCCTTACTAATATTATAAATGTGTTTGTTTTTTTTGTTACTTTTTCACGCTTCAACACCTCGACCAATCTTGATGAAATTTGGCATGCAGGTAGCCTGTGTCACTGTGAAGGACATAGGCTGATTGGGTCATCGACTTACATAATTATGTGTACCAAATTTCAACTCAATCGTCCCAGTAGTTTCGGAACAAATTGGCTGTGATAGACGGACGGACAGACAAACACACGAGTGATCCTATGAGAGTCCCGTTTTTACATTTTGAGGTACGGAACTCTAAAAAGCATTTTTCTGTCGCTCGCGTTGATGTCTTTTGTTTGAAATAAATAGGTATCAATGTTATATTTGTGTGGAGAGGTGTTGTGGTTCGGACGGAACCCTCGGTTCGCGAGTGCGATTCGCACTTGGCCGGTTTTCTAGAAGCTCCTCCATCCCTAAAATTAGCAACTCGATTCAAGATGTTTCAAACGTCGAACAAAATAGCTTGGAAATAAATTTATTGTCAGCTCGTACTGCAACGTGGATGTTATGTCAATCGCTGCGGACGAATCGTGCGAAAATTATGGTTTTTTTAATTCATTATTCATTACAAATGAAATAAGAAAAATTTCCGAAAGTAAGAAAACAAAATCATTTTATATTGTTTTGTTACGAAGTTCATAAATTATCATAATGTTTCGATTAAAATTGCTATGGTTACAACTAAAAAAAATATGCGTTAAAGTTCTGTGTCATCAATCATCATCATCATCATATTAGCCGACGGACGTCCACTGCTGGACATAGGCCTCCCCCAAGGATTTCCATGACCACCGGTTCTGCGCTGCCCGCATTCAGCGGCTTTCACCAGGTCATCGGTCCGCCGAGTGGGAGGCCTACCTACGCTACGTTTTCCGGTGCGCGGTCGCAACTCGAGAACTTTACTTCCCCAACGGCCATCTGTTCTACGAGCTATGTGCCCCGCCCACTGCCACTTAAATTTAGCAATTCTGAGAGCTATGTCCGTTACTTTGGTTCTCCTACGGATCTCCTCGTTCACGCAGAGAAACTCCGAGCATAGCACGCTCCATTGCACTTTGGCAGTTTTATGTATTAAAATAGAATTCGATGAAATCAAAATAACTCTTCATATCCTGTAAATTACAAAACATTTTTTTTTCGATAAAAACATCCTTAATTGAAGTAATATGTGGTTACAAATTTGGTCGGTTGTTGGCGGCGGTGGTAAAATGGGCGCACTAGACGCCTGGTTGCAAAAACCAGCCCGATCGTACAAGTAAGCCTTAACCACAGTATATATATATTAGTACTAACGTACAGTATGGACACTCCCTGCCGCTCTCTAGATTCGACCTCACCCCCCCCCCCCCCCCCCCGTCACTCAGATTGGCTGTAGATTGGGTACCGAACGTAAAGGACGAGCTACGCAAGCACTTTTATTCACTATATTCACTTTGCGCGCCGCTGTGATTTCGTTCACAGGAATAAAAACCAACCAGTTACCGAACGTAAAGGCCCAACTGAACTCTTTTTTTTCATACTTTTCGTTGTAAACAAACACCGCTCGAACAAAAAACACCACTTTCCGAATACACCATACACATTATGAGACTAAAAAACATTGTAAATGGTAACTGCGACGTGGACGTATGAATTAACACTGAAAACTGCTATTATTTTATACATCTTATAACCCATTTTCCATAAAATTGCGAAATTGATAAAGGATTTTGTCACAGATTAAAAATCGACATGATAGTTTTGTTGCTTTGGTGTAGAGATGGGACGAAGTGAATGACTGAATGAATAATTTTGAACTGTTGTTGCGAGGTAAAAATTGGGTCATCTTTGATAATTTTTGGCTCAACTGTACAATAGGGTACATCGATTTGGAAGTCCGCGATTTTTTTGTAAGAGATAGGCTTTAGCTGAACATCCATACCAAATTTCAAGGTTCGGAAACCAGCGGTTTTTGAGTTATGAATTTTTAAAAATTGTATTTTTAGGTACTCTTTGGTCTTTGTTTTGTGAGTTGGGGGGACAAATCGAAAACTAGGGGGTAATATTTTTTGTTAGGTAGTCTTTGACCGAAAAAGCGCTACCGCTTATTAAAAAAAGGTCATCTACTTCTATGACGCCGAAAATCGCTGCCGCTTAGTGAAAAAAAGGTCATCCACTTCTCTGACGGCGAAAATCGCTAACGCTTATTCCAAAAAAAGGTGTCAGTCAATTTGATCACTAAGATTCATGATATGGGGTCCAGGGGGCCCAGCCCCCTCCACCCATTTAAAACCCCCAAAAAACCTTCGGGATCCGAGGGGGATGTGGGAGTATCAGGGCGGGGAAAGCACGCGGGGCCGACAAACTCGGGGCTCCTACTTCTGCATTCTCATGTTAAACCTAACACTACGACTGTGCGGGGAGGCAAGCTAAGCTCGCCTCCCCGCACAGTCTCCGAACCTAACGGATCCGAGTCGGGGTGCTCTTTTAGCATTCACACTGTTGCATTCAGTAAATAACTAACAAACATTTCGTGTTCGTGACCAATACCCCCGGTGTGATTCAACCCTACCTGCATTCTTGCCTATAGATACATCAGTTATATATATATGTATATCATTTCTCGCTCGTTTGTATGGAGTGTCCGGGGTGTGCCTTAACTACAGTGCTTGTCTCAATAACAAGACAGGCTCTCCACGCTTTCGATTTCGCACGAATAAACCAATGCCGTTTGCTACCGTTTTACCACTAACTACTTCGTACAAAATGCGTGGCCGTTGACAGATCTCTTTAACCCAAATAAATGGGCTACTTGGACGCAATCAGCGTGTCTCCAACTTTCTAATGACTCCCTGGCCCACGCTGCGCGCGCGCACTGTGACGACCAAAACCTACAGTTTAACGTTTTTGTCAACAAAACGACAAAGAATTGAAGGTCTTATTATGAAAACACTATGGAAATGTCACTTTCGTTTTCTGTATGTGTTTCGTTCCGTCAGATAATCCAAGTTTTTATTTTTTTAAGTAGGATAAGCCGCCAAAATCTTGCTATCTATTGCCTTTAATGTCACCCCTTCTCTAAACCGTAAATTAAAATATTATAACAACTTTTTCCATCTTTTAAGCAATTATGGAACGAAACACAATATTCTTCTATTGCACGGTTTAGAGGGGGGGGGGAGGGGATTACAATCAGTGACTTAAAAAGGTGCGTGGCAAGATTACGGTGACTTAGCCTATTTTCAAGACATAGTTTTCTTGTTCATAAAGGTTTTTTCTTTTTTTTTTTCTGGTAACTTGAGGTCCGACTAATGACAGAAAAATTAACTTTCTTAGTGATAATCCACAGCCAAATACGTGAGAAGATGCCACTTTGCACACAAATCAATCACCTGAGTCCCGCCTTAATAAATCACTATCACCAACTTTCCACGATTTTATTTATTTCATTTTATGGGAAGTCTTCTCACAAATGATGTTTAAATTCTAAAATAACCCTAACTTTTCAATGGACTTTACAAAATATTCAGAGAATCGTAAATCGTCCAAAACGAGACTCTAGGGAATTCCGCACTCCCGCAATGTATTGTCTGAAAGTGTATCCAGACGATACACTTTCAGACAATACATTGGTTTTGCAAACTGCCTTTTACGGAGAACTTCTAGCTTTCCTTCTAAAAGTACGACTATTACGAGTATTTGATGTACGGGCGAAGAAGAGAGTGACCTTCAACCAATACTATACTGTCTTCTACTGTAATACTCAAAGGACTTACGAGGAGCCTCGAGCTTTTTGAGTGGACAAACTAATGCAATAATTGTAGTTCAATGAATTTTCTTGAGGGAAAAGTTTCCTAGTTATGTGACGTAATAATTTTGCTTGGGATCTTTTCTTTTGTTAAGGATATATTTGGTTTACGAGTATTTCCACTTCCAAGTAAGTTACAAACTAAACTAGATGGGAAGTCCAAAGATTTTTAACTTTTGAGCTTATTCCTCGAATGCAGCTGATGATAGTGAAATTTCACTTGACCTGTATCTTTAGCTTTTCCCCGCGGCTTCGCTCGCGTGGGCATCGTTGTTATGACTATCTTCGGTGGGTTGTGCGCGAGCCGCGAGTTTGCTCCAGATCCTTTTGGAACCATATCGGACTATTCTGATTAGCAGTCTATGTCACTTCCCATCCCCTAAACTATTTCTATGCAAAAAGTCATGTCAATCCGTTGATCAGATGCGACGCTGACGTGCACGAGTCTGGAAATAAGTTTTCCCTAGAACAATCTGGGGCTATGCTAATAAGTAGTCTATGTCATTTCCCACCCCCTCAACCCTTTCTGTGCAAAAAAATCACAGAATCCGTTATTCCGTTGCAATTCTAAAGAAATTAACCAAAAAAGCGTCTTTTGAAAAAGTAACAAACTATCCAATACATTTTCACATTTATAACATTAGTATAGAAGTAGGGATAGATTATAAAATGACATAGTTCAAATATTAATGTAAGTTTTTGACCGGTATCTAGCAGAAATCGAAATAATATAAATTAAATTAATTAGTACAGTATTTAACTCTTCTGTGATCGATCAGAAATAAGAATATTAAAAGCCGAAATACGTAATACTACATATTATGAAAACACAATATTAAGTTATTTATTCTATCATTTTGGATTGGATACCTTGTTGGTGTTGAAGATTTGATTTGAACGACTGATGGTTTCTTAAATTGGTTGATTGCTAATGTAGGCGAGCCATCGCAAAGGCTAGCAGACTTAAAGCTGTCCTTCCTCAGCATCGTCCACCCAAAATATGGATTTACTATTCGTCACACCACCCATCATCGCTGCATGACATCATCACAAGAAACTGTCATCAAAAATAATCTAATCAGGGCAAAATTATTTTGTAGTTGTATTTAGCGGACAGGGTAGGTAACGAAAAAAAAACCTAGGAATAATTTATTCCGAATAGAACGTTTGGTTTGTAATGTAAACAGGATGCGACGACGCGAGTTTGTTTATCTTGTCGTCGAAGGACCAGACAGTTTGGTGTGGTGACGTCATGCGGCGCCGAGGCGGCTCGGGGCGCTTCAACTGAACTCGAGATTGAAACGCCACCGATTCGACGGAGTACACTAATGGCAACATGGATTTGCTCTTAGTATAACTAGAACTTTAGTACATACGTATAAATTGTTTAAAGTTTGTTAGATTAGATAAGATTGTTTATTTCATGTCACCAATGACATATTTATTAAAAATGTCAAAGTGTAACATGATCGTCAAAAAATAAATTAGTCTTAAAATCAATGACACAATAAAAATCATAAAAGTTATATAGGTTTGTGAGGAAAGCTGCACTAGCCTGCGGAGAAACTCGTAGGTTGTGTGTGAAGTCGACCAACCCGCACTGGGCCCGCGTGGTTGACTAAGGCCTGATCGCCCTAATTCAGGGTAGGCTCGACCCCCTCGGTGGGGACGTATATGATCTGATATGATGATGATGATAGGAGGTTTGGAGATCCGGCCGGCGGATGAAGGTATTAAAAAAATCCGTCATTAAATAGAATTTCTACTACAAAGTGCAAAAACTGACTCATTTGATATTTTAAATCATATTCAATTATATTTTTTTTGAAATCACTAAATTCGTTCGTTTAATACAATGACGTCACATGCCTGTACCTCGAACAAAATGATATTTTAGACAGTTGATAAAAATTAGTTCAAATGACTAGTAGGCAAATACCGGATTACCCACCTTCTAGTTTTAAGTCAAATTCAAGAGTATTGTTTAAATTTTCTCGTTTGATAGCTGTTACTAAAAGCAAAGTACAAGTATATAATCCTTAGTTATAATATTATAAATGTGTTTGTTTGCTGTTTGTTACCTTTTCACGCTTCAACACCTTGACCAATCTTGATGAAATTAGGCATGCAGGTATCCTGTATCACTGGGAAGGACATAGGCAACTTTTTATCCTGTGAAAATAGCTTAGTCCGATGCAGTTGCTGAGGGAACTGAAAAATACTCTTTTTTTTGTTTAATTTATTTAACATCGCAACGGAACAATGGATTGATTTATTGCACAGAGATAGTTGCAGGGGTGGGAAATGGCATAATTTACTAATGAACATAACTTGACATAGTTCCCAAAGGATCTGGGGAAAACTCATTTTCACGCACGTGCATGTCGGCGTCGCGACGGAGCAACGAATTTAAGTGATTTTTTGTATAGAATTGATTGAAGGGATAGAATTAGTTTATGGGGTGGAAAGTGACATAGACTGCTAATCAGCATTTTGGTTTCTTAGGGATCTTAAGAAAACTCATGATTACGCCCGCGAGCCGAGCGGCTCGCGCTTCACTCACCCTCAGAGGCAGTCATAAAAAGAAGCCGTGGTCAAAAGCAGGTTTAATATATCAAAAAGTGAGTATACATAATTAATACCTCTGCAATTATTAAAATGACTCCTAGTACATTTGCGAAATACTCAATATTCCACACGAGACGATGAGAAGCCCAAAGCTAGTAATGACAGAGAATTTACGCAGACTCGACAAAATGTACAAAACATAGTCATTTGGGTTTAATGAGCCGAAACATACGCTCCACTTGCATGGAGGGGCAATATATTACAGGCCTGTCAGACATAAGCTTATAACAAAAGCCTCAAAAGCCGGTCGTATAACTGCTGAAATATTCACAATAGACCCCATGTTTTCGGATAAAAGGAAGTCATATACACAATGGTGATGAAGAAGAAAAGCTTTACTCCATAAACCGCTAGTCCGCAACCAAATACTTATAAAAAAGAATAATGTAACTAACTGGTGTCTGTTGCCTGGCAAGCACGTTGCGTCCAGGCGTCCTCCCCCGCGCACAAATAGTGTTGTCGTAGCCGGCCATGTGAGCTCTAGGCGAAAACAACGCGGGGCACGTGAGTTGTCCATTAAGCGGAACTGCTGGTTTGTTTACTGGCGGGGAAGCATCTCCGTTACTTGCCTGGACAGCAAGTAGAGCTAAGATAATACTGCTCCGGCCGATCCAGCCGCGTAGGACTAAGTCTGGACAGGTGCGATAAGCGCCGGGAAGTGAGCGCGCCAACAGCTCCGGTACCACAGTCCCGAGCGAGGATCGAACCGCCAGCAGCGAAAGCCGCGAGAGTTGAGCGTGCCTACAGCTCCGAGACCTATCTGGAGAGTAGATAGTGGTTCTCTTCAGTAAAGTACCAGGACAAGCGTCTTGGCGGCAAGACCTACGAGTACATACCGTAGTTGGTCCTTGCCCTCGCCTCACCGCGTTGGCAGGAATAGCGGCCATGACTATATGATCTAGCTGTAGTTGAGTGGGAACGTATATCATAAACCTGGTAGTTTAGCGTATCTGGTAGAAATACGAGAAGAAATGTTACCTCGCGATGTTAAAATAAATTAATAAAAAAAAAGAATATGTTTTCAGTTCCCTCAGACTATGCTATTTTCAGGGGATATAAAGTAGCCTTTGTCCTTCCTCGTGACACAGGCTTCCTGCGTGCCAAATTTCATCAAGATTGGTCGAGGTGTTGAAGCGTGAAAAGGTTACAAACCAACAAACACATCTTCACATTTTTTAATATTAGTAAGAATACTTTAGATAAGCACTTAAACATTTAACAAGCACGAAATTCGCCTGAGTGCTACGTGCTTTAAAAGAATGTAAAATGTCCATCAAATGTCCTTTTATTTTATTTTTGCTAAATAATTTGACCTACTTCTTCAAGAACTTTATTTGATACGACATTCAGTGCAAGCCTTACAAAATACAAGCCCCAGCTGTAAATAGAAAGCTCTTCGAGTCGAGAGCAATGAGGGGTAAAACTAAGCCGATTTGAAGCCCGCGGCCTTCATATTAAATCCCATTATTATTCGCCATTGTTCAACTTTATTCCCGTTTCTGTAAATTGAGTTGAAGATTGAGATATTATAACTTAGAATATTATTGTTGTAATATCAATACCTTAACTTATGCTGAAGCCTTGACTGACTCGGTGGCTCAGTGGTTAGTGCTCTTGACTGCTGATCCGTGAGTTGTGGGTTCGATCCCCACCCAGGGCAAACATTTGTGTGTTGAGCAGATTTGTTTGCTCTGTGTCTGGGTGTTAAATATCTATATATCATGTATGTATTTAAACGTATATATCAGTCTCTGGTTCCCATAACATAGGGAATCCTACTTTGGGGACAGATGACCATGTGTGATTAAAAAAAAATAAAAAAATATCAATACCTTAACTTATGCTGAAGCCTAATTAAGTTGAGATTTAGAGCTTAGATAACAGCGAATTACTTAATGAGGGGTGAAACTAAGACGATTTGAAGGTCGCGGCCTTCATATTAAATTCCATTAATATTGTTCAACTTCATTACCGTTTCTGTAAATTGTGTTGAAGATTGAGATATTATAACTTAGAATATTATTGTTATAATATCAATACCTTAACTTATGCTGAAACCTAATTAAGTTGAGATTTAGAGCTTATATAACAGCGAATGACTCAATGAGGCGTAAAACGAAGGCGATTTGAAGCCCGCGGCCTTCATATTGAATCCCATTATTATTAGCCATTGTTCAACTTTTTTCCTGTTTCTGTAAATTGTGTTGAAGATTGAGCTATTATCACTTAGAATATTGCTGTTATGATATAAATACCTTAACTTATGCTGAAGCCTAATTAAGTTGAGATTTAAAACTTAGATAACAAAAAGACTCACTATTTTAAGGCCAAATGTAAAATTAAGATGGGTCAAATGACAATATTCAATTCAAATTATTGAAAGACTGTGTAAAGCTATCACTATAGAAAAAATATATAGTATACTTAAAGTAGTAAGAAATCGATTAAATTGGATACAATTTTAAAAATATTAACACTTTGTGAAGTAAAAAATATACTTTAGACCCAGTTTTTGGCGTTAATTACAAAAACGGTGAATTTAACATCTTTCATTTTAATTGAAAATATTTTTAAAACTTTTTAAAAGTGAAGAAAAGTAATAAAAACATGTAAAAATCGAGAGTTGAAACCGAACGTAACAGCCGCGTTGAAGCCCACATTGATTTGAACATACAATGAATAGATTTACGTTCGATATTATTTTAACACTTCTCAACCTGCTCGGATTGAGTCATCTTAAAGCCTTAATTATTAGTCCTCATTCTAGACAAAAATACGGCTAGGATACGTAATTGGCATTGTTTGGTTTTTTTTATAAGACATGCAAATAAAATAAACATTTGTAGAAATAACGATTTTATACTGTAAAAACAAAAAACCTCTAAGAAGTAGAAAAATTATATGTATTGGCCCTTTTAAGTTTAATTTAAGTAGTTATATTTTGATCTACGAGTCGTCGCGTAGGGGGACCGCAAAGTTGTAAAATTATAAGTAAATAGTTGTAGTAAATACAATCATATTTAGGTTTTTCCTTGCACTATTCCACAATTAATATAAATAAAACACAAATTTGTTTATACTGCAACCGGTTTCGTGATCATCTTCAGGCAGTAGACCTAAGAACCTACCATCGAAAGCATACAATAAATACAATCAGTTGTATTCTGTTTTTATTTTATTTACTTAGCGGTCCCCCTACGCGACGACTCTTGGATCAAAATATTACAACTTATATTAAACTTAAAACAGCCAATTATAATAATAATTTCTTTTCAAGGTTTTTGTCGGGGGTTTTATTTTTATTTATGTTTTATTCATGCTTTTTAAGCTTTACAACATATTAAATTACTAGTAGATGCGCTATAATCGAAAATCTATCCCAACATTCATTACAAGTACTTTCCTAAACGGAACACGAAATGTATACTTTGAATCGATCAGACCTGTGGAACTTGCTTACGTCTCTTGTTTGAAGCTGAAATTAAATGTATGTAACAACTGTAAATGTATGTAACAACTGTAAATGTATGTAACAACTGTAAATTTATGTAACAACTGTAAATGTATGTAACAACTGTAAATTTCAAATCAATTGGACCTGTGAAAGTTTTTGAGACTCCTTCATGAGCGAAAAGGAGCCGACGATACTCACTTTTTAACCTCTGCTGTAATTTGGTGAGAAGTTGGGTATCCTGCGGATTCCAATAGATGCTGCACAAAGGTAGATATAGTTTCTCAAGAGCTGGTACCGACCTCAAAAAAACTGTGGGCCCCTAATTTGTTTCGTTCCTACCTTTGATTTCGTTATTGTTGGTTAATTTCGTTTATCTGTATATATAAAAGGAAAAGGTGACTGACTGGTATACCAACGCACAGCCGAAACCACTTAACGGATTTCGCTGAAATTTGGGATATAGATAGCAATTAGGACGTGGGCATCCGCTAAGAAAGGATTTTGGGGAATTCCCACGGGAACGGCAAGAAACGGGATCCAATAGTTTATATATTAAAACACTAGCTGTCCCGGCGAACTTCGGTCCACCTTACACTACTCTACACTACACTACCCCCTACCATACACTAACACTACACTCTACCCTACCCTACCCTACCCTAACCTAACCTACAGTACACTACCCTGCCCTACCCTACACTACCCTACCGTACCCTAACTACACTATACTACACTACATTACCCTACCCTACATTTTTTAATGATGAATATCATATTTTAATACTTATTATCTAATCCTATTCCTGACGAAATACAAAAACACAAAAATCATAAAAATTGGTCAAGCCGTTCTTAAGTTATAAATGGTGTAACTAACACGACTTTCTTTTATATATATAGATTATTTCATAATTTTGAGTGAATTTCATTTTGAAGTCGCTTTTAAGTTTTAATCTTACAACAAGCATGAATTAAAACGAAGTAACATTATCTAACTGTATCTCTTGGTTTTAGTAGTATTATTATATAGGTACCTACTTTGGTTTTGTCCAGCCTGTTTGACTTGTAAAGTCACACCTACTGCAAGGCAGACAGGAATGACACCATAATTCCATCTACCTATCCCACGCATGCCTAACATTTCGAATCTCTGCATGGATTGAAACTGCCATCGGGTTACTTCACTTCCATACAGCAAATCTAGGCGTAGTGGAAATTATTGAAGGATATTCTAGCACTTGGAGATATTCATGTAAATCGTGTTTTAAAAACTATAAAATATATATCTGTATTCCCCGATTTAACCGCCTCCGTGGCGTAATGATTAGTCCATTCACGTCACAGCAGGAGCTCGCGGGTTCGATTCCCGGCGGGGTCAACTTTGTAAGACTCGGTTTGGTTGGTGGTAGGGCATTTTCATAGCCCGCCTGGCTAGCTAACACTATCTTATCTAAGTCTTGCCGCCAAGCATTACTGTTAACAGCATTGATGTGTTCCGGCTTGTAGATAAGATAGCCAGATCCCCATTGCGTTTTGTTGGGGAATCTTGGTAAGCCCGCTCCCATCTTCGGCATCATCGTCTCTTACCATCAGGTGAGATGATGCTAAGGGCTTACCGATTAAGAATTAAAAAAAATCTTATAATTTAGGAATCTTCAAGACGAGAGTGAATAGGCACTATTTGAGCTAGCGTGTTACATCCTCGGCAGCAAAGGCACTTACCATCAGGGAAGGTACAGTCAAACGCACTCAATTTTTTTTATAAAAAAATGGTATATCATCAATTATCATCATAACTATGTCAGCCGAAAGACGTCCATTGCTGGACCAAAAAGGCCTTCCCCAAGGATTTCCACGGACAGCGCAGGGCCGGTCAATGTAGAAGTAACTAGTTAATTGTGTTAATAGATTTCCAATTAGGCAAGAAGGAGACACATGGATATAGGAAGAAATGGACCTATCACTCTATGTTTTTTTACAAATTATAAGTCCTGTATTGTTTTTGTGGCTTGCAATAAAGTATATTTACTTACTTACTTACCTATAAAACCGACTAGACATTCAGGAAATCAGACGTTCACAGGCAATCCGACTGGTTTCAGTAGTCTAAATGAAGTGTCTTATTCTCATTCAAAAAGCGTCGGTGGCTCAACCGGTAACGACTCGGTCCATCTAACCAGAGGTACCGGGTTCAAATCTGGACGGCCAATGTACCAATGAGTTTTTCAAAAACTTACGTACATACTTACCGATTGCTTTAACGGTGAAGGAAAACATCGTGAGGAAACCTGCACACGCCTGCGAAGAAACTTGAAGGTTGTGTGTGAAGTCGACCAACCCGCACTGGGCCCGCGTGGTCGACTAAGGCCTATTCGCCCTGATTCAGGGTAGGCTCGAGCCCCTCGGTGGGGACGTATATGAGCTGTAATGATGATAATGATGATTCTCATTCTGCACTTATGACAGTGAAACATGACGGGAAAAAATGATGGCGCCGCAAGTTTTTTTTTTCTTCATGACTTAAAACATTCATAGAGAACGGCGCAGACATATTATCGGCGCCGCGACGACGACGACGAATCAAACAAATATGACGTTTTGCTGTCAATCGATATCCACCATATACCACGTAGTACTTTATGGTCTTCTTTTCGTTCTTATCGTGTGGCACATTAACCGTGCTATTCAATAGACAGACGGTGGTTGTCTGGTGTTGCGCTTAGCATCACCCGCGGTCAAGTGTAGGGCATTTAGATTTACACTTAGGGACGTGTGCAACACGACCTTCATACACATTTCTGGTATCAGATGTGCAGGTTTCCTCACGATAATTTCCATCACCGTTTAAGCAATCGTTAAGTCTATGTAGGTACGTTGGTTTCGAAAAACTCATTGGTACAATGGCCGTCCGGATTTGAACCCGGCATCTCTGGTTAGGAGGACCGAGTCATTACCGTTGAGCCATCGCCGCTTTTTAATAAGTAGTTTTCGGTGGCAAAGTTGTATGAACAAAGCACTTTTTACTGGTTTTCAAGCCTGTGTTATCTAAAAATATCATACTGATAAATCACAGTAGTGAAATTAATTCAAACTCCTCACGACTAACTCGTTTTACTCCCTCACAACACTTGCGAACTTGTGTATACTGTAACCGGTGATGGATCGCTTAATTATCGCCCGTAATACCAGCAATTAGCGTGCTCCTGCTATCCCCGGACTCGTTTGTCTTACCGCTTGATTCATCTCCACAATCTTCATTATTTACTTGACAATTTTCGATAAGGTGTTTGTGACAGTGAAGTTAAATCCTTGCGTGCTCTTGCTGGTGCTACAGACAAACTATTATCAAATGTGGCGGTAAAGACTCCCCTTTTTTAATCAACAGTTGGAAAGGCCTTGGCATCATCTCATGGATGCAAACGGACTTACCATAATTCCCCAACGAAATGGGAAACGGCTATATTATTTTCATGCCACGCCAGGACCTAGATAAGATGGTGGTAGCTAGCCGGGCAGGCTGAGAAAAAACTCTAACACCAACCCGAGTATTACAAAGTTATTCCAACCCGCGACCTCCTGGTGTGAAGCGAGTGGACTTAACCACTACGCCACGGACGCGGTTAAAATGAAGAGATAAACAAAAGAGGAGGTACTTTAGCACAGATAAGATGCTACTACTTTAGCTTGATTAATTTCTTTTATTAATTTTGCAATTTTCGATAGGATGTTTGTGAAAATAAAAGAACATCTGTCAATATTACGAGTATGCCAAAAGATACTTATCATCAGGATTCAAGACACTAAATTGAACAAAATAAGAATCTTTTTATACGTACGCTAGCTGTCCCGGCGAACTACGTACCGCCTTACATTACATTACACTGCCCTACCCTACCCTACACTACACTACCCTACACTACACTACCCTACCCTACACTACCCTACCCTACACTACTCTACCCTACACTACCCTACACTACCCTACCCTACCCTACATACACTACACTACACTACACTACCCTACCCTACACTACCCTACCCTACCCTACCCTACACTACCCTACCCTACACTACCCTACCCTACATAAAAACCTTCTCCTGACAATAAGGAACTCGACAAAAAAAGAATTAGCGAAATCGGTCCAGCCGTTCTCGAGTTATAGCGTCAGGAAGGAAAACCCGACTTAATTTTATATAATAGATAATAATCTGTCGGCAGGTTGAAGATAAAAAAAAAGTAAGTACATAGCACCCGTACCTGTCTGTATCACGGTATAGCATGTGAAATTATGCGACTCTTTGCTAGTTGATAGCGTTTCAGCTAAAAGGACCCACAGAATATAGCGATGTATCTTTTGGAATGTACGCACAAAATATTGCGCTTCAATTTAGATAGTAAAAAATGTATCTACACATATCTTATAAATTAATATTTATCACGTCACAAATTTATAAAATATAAATGTCAAATTATAAGATATGTCAATAACAATAATACAAAGTGTGTAAAAAGGAACATATTGTGTAATTTGGTAGTAAGAATGTTTTGGGAAACTGTAAGTTCTTACTGTAAATAATTAATAATAGTGAGGTGGTCGTAAAAAATAAAATAAATAATTAAATCGTTAATAATTCTTCAGAAACATCATCATCATATCAGCTCATATACGTCCCCATCGAGGGGCTCGAGTCTACCCTGAATTAGGGCGATGGGGCCTTAGTCGACCACGCGGGCCCAGTGCGGGTTGGTCGGCTTCACACAACCTGCGAGTTTCTTCGCAGGCGTGTGCTGGTTTCCTCACGATGTTTTTCCTGCACTGTTTTGCTTCATAATACTGATATTAATACCAAAGGTTTTAGCAAACTTTGATAAGGACACTGTATCCAACTTATCTAAATCAGACGAAAAAGAAATTTTAAAAAAAATTGGGATAGAAATATTGGCAGCAACTAAAAGACAAAAGGTATCAACGAGCTAAATACCTTCGAATACTAAAAGTATTGTTTACTAGACTGGCTGAAATGCAAATGAGTTATCCAAACAAAAGCTCTGCCCAACGAGCTGAGCTCGACGAGCTCGGTAAACTATAAAAATTCAAATTTGTTTACTTGTCTATAGTCAAGCATCGACCATCCTATCCACTCCAATCGTTCTTATTAGCAATTCAAGCGTTCTGGACAAAGTTATCCCTCTCAAAGACAAAGGAGCAACAATCTCCTAAGCGCTCAGAATAATACAGTACAGAATTTAATATCATAAATATCTAGGTTAATCCCGCGTTTACTCCTTTCGGGCCAAAAATATTAACCCGCCACCATTTCAGAGTCAAAATTTCCCTCTGAATTGCTCGATCCCAAGAAAGTAAATAAAACAGTGATTCAAAAAAAAACGAGCGAGCCTTATTAGTAGTCACATATTATTTGTAACATTGTGACAAAACATTTTTGAAATTAATGAATAATCGGGTTTTAAATTCATGGGCCTCCGGATAGTAGGTCATCTTTGCCTTCGGACTTACATTAGGCGGCGGCATAGCCATTTTTACCTTAGCCTCTAAGACTCAAAAAACGTTCGCATTTTCTGTTACACTCTTACGTCCCAAAATATTAAAATAAACTTTCATTAAAAATATATTTTTTTACCAATAGGGATGACGACAGCATCAGAAATAAATTATAAACTCTTGATTACTAAATTGCCCACCTACTTAAACTTCGGAAAACCTTACTTGTTTTGTTTTACATCAAGTCTTCGATTTTTAATTCACCAAAATCACAAAATGAGTACATAAATGACGCTGCAAAACTATGACGTCACGCCTAGGTATTTCAAACATTTTTAGAACAAAATGTCGTTTTTGACAGATGATGTAAAGTAAATCAGATGACTAGCATTCGTCATCCCTATTGCCTGATCATTCTAGTCAGATTTCCACGAACAAGTCGGCGAGAAGTTAAATTCGATTAGCGCAGTGACATTGTTGTCTTGAATTACGCAATATTACAGCTGCTTATAAATTTTTAATACGTTACCGAAAAGTTATGTTGGACAGCTTAGCACTCGGTAAACTATACCTGAAACAAGAATAAAAACATACATTGAAAGTAGAAACTTATGTTTCTGGCATATTTATGACAAAATTTTACAGTAGAATATTTAAATGATGAGAAATTGTATAGAACTTTTGTCGCCAGTCAGTCAACAGTATAACAGGAAAACATAGGTAATCAAAGAAGTTTTAATTCAAGATTCCAAAATATTTATTTTAAACAGGTGTTTGTTTACACACACTTTTAAATAGTACAATTATTTGGCGCTACAGTTTATTCATGAAACAATTTTTTTTCGGCCTCCGACCTCGTAGAGAACGATCCGGGCTTCGCCTTACATTAGGCGGAATGGCCATGTTTCCTTAGCCTTCGTGCCTAAAAAAATGAAATAACACTGAAAGTGGTAACGCGTTCGTTACTGATCGGCACTCAATTTTACCCCTCATATATTTTTTATATCGAGCTCTATATATAAATCTAAAGAAGTAAACTCCAAAAACTTAATGTCTATTACAAATAATGTCATGATTCAGATTACAGTCTCAGGTTGTGGTATATCCTTGTCATTTACAGAATCTATTATATTACAATATATCCTATAAAGCACAGGTATTTTCACTAATTTTGCTGTGCAGTAATCTAATTTATCTTCTAGCGGTACGCACTCAATTCGAAGCTGGAGAATCTATCACTGACCAGGGAACTCCAAAAGAACAGTTTTATCCTCGGGCGAATACAAAAAATATATACAGCATATATAAAGAAACACAACAGGGTTGCAAGTTGTTCAAAGGAAAAAAAACAGTCCAATAAATAAAATCCTTTTGAAGTGTTTTTTTCAGCAGCGAAAAACTTTGGCATGAAAACTCGAAGAATTCAGTACTTTATTTTGAGGGAGTACTTCATAAGGTAGAATCAATTTTCTAGCTTATAATGTCAGTTAGTTATGGCCACACTCTGCGCCCTAATAAAAAAAGACGGGGGAATCCGCCCCATCGCTGTAGGTAATACTTTTCGCCGCTTGACCGCTAAACTAGGATGCCAGGCTGTTAGAGTCTATAATATCAGCGCAACTTCGGCCACATCAGCTAGGCTTTGGCACTAGTATCGGTTGTGAGGCGGCAATTCACGCCACGCGTGCTTTTGCCATGAATCCGGAAAATGTTGACCATATTATCCTGAAGCTGGATATAAAAAACGCATTTAACAGCATTGAAAAAATTGAAAAGCTCTTTTGGCCCACGTTAGCGAAAAGATTCCTACACTGTATCGTTTTCTACACCAAGTCTATCACAAGGCTAGTAATCCCTTTTTAAGGGATGACTTGGTGTCCTCGCAGATGGGAGGCCAGCAAAACGCTCAAAATATACGGCGTTGGAGCAAACCTATATATTCACCCCTTTCGCCGTAGAGACGAGTGGACCATGGGCTGCTGAGGCGGAGGGACATAGGTCGCCGGATGTACATAAAATAATGGCTGTGACCCACGATCCTGCTCTTTCCTGGTGCAAAGGCTGTCCATTTCGATACAAAGTGACAATGCGGCGAGCATAATGATGGGCAACCCATGCGCCGGGAGAGATCAGAGGTGGTCTATTTGACTGACGAGCCTCACGGGTTTTTTTTTTAATTATTATTGTCATAATTTTCTATAAGTTTTACCTGTACTTTTTCATGTATTAAATGTTTGACATGTAAATATCATTTAATTAATAATAAAAAAAAAAGTAAGTGTGTGGTTTTATGAAACAACGGTAAAAGTGAAACTTTAGAGGACGAAACGATCATGGCTGCTCTCGCTACGGTACAGAGGACGAAACGATCATACCGTCAGACGAAAGCGACCGTCACGCGACATGCAACACACAGACGAAAAAAATTGAGACGATGTAATAAAAGTTTCACTTTAAAAACGTAGTGTAGGCAGACCTCCCACTCGGTGGACCGATGACCTGGTGAAGGTCACGGGAAGCCGCTGGATGCGGGCTGCGCAGAACCGGTCGTCGTGAAAATCCTTGGGGGAGGCCTATGTCCTGCAGTGGACGTCCTTCAGCTAATATGATGATGATGAATAAAAAAAGTAAGTGTGTGGTTTTATGAAACCACGGTAAAAGTGAAACTTTACAGAGGACGAAACGATCATGGCTGCTCCCGCTACGGTACTGAGGACGAAACGATCATACCGTCAGACGAAAGCGACCGTCACGCGACATGCAACACACAAACGAAAAAAATTGAGACGTTGTAATAAAAGTTTCACTTTAAAAACGTAGTGTAGGCAGACCTCCCACTCGGTGGACCGATGACCTGGTGAAGGTCATGGGAAGCCGCTGGATGCGGGCGGCGCAGAACCGGTCGTCCTGAAAATCCTTGGGGGAGGCCTATGTCCTGCAGTGGACGTCCTTCGGCTAATATGATGATGATGAATAAAAAAAGTAAGTGTGTGGTTTTACCACGGTAAAAGTGAAACTTTACAGACGACGTAACGATCATGGCTGCTCTCGCTACGGTACAGAGGACGAAACGATCATACCGTCAGACGAAAGCGACCGTCACGCGACATGCAACACACAGACGAAAAAATTTGAGACGATGTAATAAAAGTATCATTTTAAAAAATCAACGATATAATTTATAAAAAATAATGTTAGTAGGTTAAGGTTCCATTTTTTTTTAAATTTGTTCGAAATTACCCAGAAATTATATATTTTGTCGCTATTAGAGTCTAACGAGTATAGTAGTTTTTATATGAACAACTTTTTTTATGTGTCTTCAAAACTTGTTAGGTAAGACTGACCTCATATCCTATACCTAAAAATCTAATAAAATATACACATTAAAAACTCGCACTGAAGCTCGGTGACATCATTAATTGGAAGACGCAGAGGCAGAAAGTACCTAATAAGCGAACAACGAATCGAACCGGTCGGTCGCCCTGAGCAACAGACCACAAACAGTGGATGACGTAGACCCTCGGTATCGATTGGAGACGGACGACGACCTGAGACGTCACCGATTCATTTTCAGATATGTTTATTTGATGCTTCTCTTTCAGGAATAGAACACAAGCGAAGGACTAGAAGGCAAGCAACAAAAAATTTTAAAATATCTATAGGGTAAAAGCAGGATAGTTGCTACATTCAATTATATCAGCTCATATACGTCCCCACCGAGGGGCTCGAGCCTACCCTGAATTAGCGCGATCGGGCCTTAGTTGACCACGCGGGCCCAGTGCGGGTTGGTCGACTTCACACACAACCTGCGAGTTTCTTCGCAGGCGTGTGCAGGTTTCCTTACGATGTTTTCCTTTACCGTAAGATAGTTGCCACACTTTTTGATTTTTTTCTGTAATCTCTCAGTACAAAAAGCAAAATACTCTATTATTAAACTGGCTGGTACTTTAATTTTTCTACCTACAAATTTATGAAAAGTAATAAACATTATCTTTAAATTTCCAGAGTATTAGCGATTTTTGCGGATCTCTATATTTTGGTACATCTATCCCACATAAGGGATAGTTGCCTTATGCATGTAAATTACGTTTAGGATAGATGTATCGCCGAGAAACAAGACATCTATCCCGCAAAAACTTTCATCACATTTCGCCTTTCCATGCAATCGCACAGACATGAGATATGGTAAAATTTGTGGTAGTTGGAGAGTCTTTCTATAGATTAATAAAATAGCATGCGTTTCATCCGCGAAACTAGAGTAATTACAATCGGGGCCAGTATGGGGTATACTTGGGCAGCTATCCTGGTTTTTACCCTAGAGCTTTCATGTTAGACCGTACTCCCTGAATTAATAACATTCAACGCGTAAACTATGAGCACTAACGTGGGAAACGAAGGTCTGGCCTATGACGTTTTGAAATGCCAAAAAGCTGCAGTGCTACAGAGATGCTAGCACAGGCTCAAAAGGATGGTTTTCATGCCATCATGCGCAAAAAAATCGGTCCAGTGCGAGTCGGACTCACACTTCAAGGGTTCCGTTCCACCCCAACTCTCTACACAACTATGACAAGGATATCTATTCATTACAAACAAAAGACATAAACGCGAGCGACAGAAAAAAAAATTATTCAGTTCAGACTCCTTCGCGCTAGTACGACTCACACTTGGCCAGTTTGTATTACTTTTTTAGCATCAGCCTGCACAAGGTTTTCATCGTATGGGATAGTCAAATCCACCAAAACACTCTTGACAGCTTCCAGCGGCTTCCTACAAACTTCACCAGGTCATTTGTCCACTGAGTAGGAGGCCGTAGTACGTACGTCTTCCGATGCGCGGTTACCACTCGTGAACTTTAATGTCCTTTCTACAAGCTATGTTCCACCCATTGCCATTTGAGGTTAGAGCTATTTTTTATTTTATTTTATTTCAAGTAACATGGATCATACATAGTTAGTAGAGCTTAACCTAGGGGATTAGTACATGTAAAGAGTTACAGGAGGAAATGAAAGGACAGTTCGGCCTGTCATTTTCAGGATTATGTTGTCGCTGCCCCGCATCCTATGCACACAAGAGATGCGGCGCGCCTGAGCATGGTCGCGCGGAATCAGTCAACCTGCGTCACATCAAATCAGTCACAAACATGCCCGAGGTGCTACAGCGACGGGGCAGCCCCACCACCACCCTGAAAGCGTTATTGTATTGGATATACGGTGGCCTTCAAACGATCTTTGCTGCACAGGCTGCACGTGTAAAAGGATGTACAATAAGCTTTGGAGAGCGTAATTTTCACTTCAGGGGAACAACGTGCAAATCTGCGAGCTATCATGTTGGCTCTTACCGACAAAGCCCTACGCTATTCGCATTGTTCTTGAGGTCACTGGTAACCAGATGCCCAATATATTTAAATTCATGTACTCTTTCTAATCGGACAACGTTTAGTCTAACGGGAGGAACATTAAATGGCTTGTTGTTACCAGCCTCAAAGACCATGTAATGGCTTTTCTTTACGTTATACAGTAACCCGTATTCTACCGCATAAGATTCGCAAGTTTCCAGTAACTTTCTGAGGCCACACACAGACGCACTCAACAGCACCATGTCGTCGGCATAACTGATGTTGTTGATGCACACTCCATCAACGGCAACCAACATTGCGAATGCTGAGCGAGACTATCAAATCATTCACGTAAAGATTAAAGAGAGCCGGTTTACTCAGTCCATCCTGTCTTACCTCACACTATAATCCGTACGCTACTTGACAAGTTAAGTTTCCAGTAACTTTCTGAGCCCACACACAGACGCACTCAACAGCACTATGTCGTCGGCGTAACTGATGTTGATGCACACTCCATCAACGGCAACCAACATTGTGACTTGTCTCACCCCACACTCCAATCCGTACGCTTCTAACAAGTAAACTGACGCTGTTGACCTGGTTGCCGTACCAATACCTGTTACTTTAGTTCTCCAACGGGTCTCCTTATTTCTGGTTTGATCATGTAGAGAAACTCCGAGCATAGCAATCGCCCTTTGGGTGACCTTGGGTAAGGAATATTGTATAGAAATGAGCGGTAGGTACAGTAGAAGATGCCAATTATGTGATATCAGATATTTACTGTATTGCTAATCATTCACGTAAAGATTAAAGACAGCCGGTGAACTCAGTCCACCCTGTATTAACCCACACTCCAATCCGTACGCTTCTGACAAGTTACCCGCCCATCTGACGCTGTTGACCTGGTTGCCATGTAAATACCTGTTTACTTTAGTTCTCCTACGGATATCCTTATTTCTGGTTTGATCACGTAGAGAAACTTCGAGCATAGCCATCGCCCTTTGGGTGACCTTAGGTAAGGAATATTATAAAGAAATGAGCGGTAGGTACAGTAGAAGATGCCAATGATGTGATATCAGATATTTAATGTACTGCTAATCATTCACGTAAAGATTAAAGACAGCCGGTGAACTCAGTCCATCCTGTATTACCCCACACTCCAATCCGTACGCTTCTGACAAGCCCACCTGACGCTGTTGACCTGGTGGCCGTACCAATACCTGTTACTTTAGTTCTTCTACGGTACTCCATATTTCTGGTTTGATGACATAGATAAACTCCGAGCATAGCCATCGCCCTTTGGGTGACCTTGGCTAAGGAAGATCTTTATAGAAATGAGCGGTAGGTACAGTAGAAGATGTCAATGATATGATATCAGATATTTACTGTACTGCTTATTTTGGTCGAAGAAGGGCTTACAAGAATAGATATAAATCAGTTTTCTGCAACAGCGCAAAACATGTGAAAACGAACGGTTGAACGACACCATTGTTCTCCCACTATGAGAATACTTTAGCACCGTACTTAGTACTAGAATGACGTGTTTGTTTTGCGTTACATTACATAGTCTGTGTAAAAAGGCCTAGCCTTGTTTCTGAGTCATGGGAGGGAGAGTGTAGGAATTGTAAGCTACACTATCTTTGAAAGTAAAGCAAACTGCTATTTACGTGGAAATTTACGTAAATTAACTTTGATTTTATTAAATCTACAAAGGCAGCCAAATTCCTAACAGGCGTTAAGTAAGAATGAAACTCAACATAATTGGGTATAATTAAATTCAAGGTCAAATTATATAATATAATGGCTTTATTCAATTTAGACATCACAAATGAGTAACTTCACCAAAGTTGATTACGTCACTAATTCTCACTTCACAAAATCAAAGTACAATCTTTTCCCACTGAGAATGACAACGAAACACAGATTTATACTCGCAAGTAGGATGACTTACTCGTAGGACACGTCAATCAATCTTAATTCAAAAAGTCAGTAGAAACATCGACGAACGGAGGCCCCAAAATAAAAATGATCCCGGTCTCCCAAGGGAAATTGTGCCACAACGTTAAAGGGAGGCAACTAAAAGTCCCAAATCCAATTTCGAAGTATGTAATCTCATTAGTGAATGGAGCGACCAATACGGTGGAAACTGCAAAATAATTTAAATGGGACGATACCTTTATTAAAAAAGGGGCCAAGTGCATGTCGGACCACGCGCAAACTAGGTTTCCTTAGTCTTTTCAATAAAAAAAAGTAAACGAAGTTTCATTACAACCGGCCAATTCATTTCGAGAATAATTAATAATACAGGGTCTTCGGCAGATGGTTGAAAATACGAAAATGGGGGATAGGTGGGGTCGCCTCCCACCTATTTTGAGAATTAAAAAAAATCTAGGACTTGTAATTTTTTTTACAGGATTTTTTTTCCTTTTTTTAGAAATTTTGCCATTTTTATACCTTTGAACACATGTAACTTTTTGTTTTTTAAAGCTAGCTCCAAAATATTTTTTTAATAGACTTTCATAAGATTGTCGGCTCTAAAAAAAATTATGTTTGTTTCAAGTTATTGCTAAAAACAAAAATGTGGGCCCCCGAACTTAAAAAAAAAGTTGAACAAAAATTTAAAACTAAACTTTGCGATGCATTTAAAAAAAAATAATGGGGCTGGAAGGCTTCTGTTTTTTTTAAAACATCTCTAAAGCTTAGGCTTTTGAATGGTATGTAATTTGTTTCGGTATCTTTTTTGTAACCGGAGTTGTTAATTTTTTTTACTCAATTGGACCATGTTGACGAAATTCCACTAGTTACATGTTTTGTGAAATGTATCAAATGCAAAGTTGAAAATAATGTAAATAGTTACTGTTGGGACGGTTACAAAGAGCAGGTACGTTTTTTTACATTCTTGCACACACATAATGGCTATCTTTTGTCTCTTTTACTCGGTGTGAAACGCTTGCGTACGCAGGTAATAATGGTTGTGTTGTGTTTCACTCTAGCTCGCTCATATCGTATCTTTTCTCTCTTTCACCTTGCATCTCGAACGCACGCATGAATAAAAGAATCAAAAAAACTTAACTTAACAAAATCACAAACACAGCAAAGTGAAATTAACGAAAACAAAGGTAGTAAGCGCATGAGACAAAAGATAGCCATTATGTGTGTGCAAGAATGTAAAAAAACGTACCTGCTCTTTGTAACCGTCCCAACAGTAACTATTTACATTATTTTCAACTTTGCATTTGATACATTTCACAAAACATGTAACTAGTGGAATTTCGTCAACATGGTCCAATTGAGTAAAAAAAATTAACAACTCCGGTTACAAAAAAGATACCGAAACAAATTACATACCATTCAAAAGCCTAAGCTTTAGAGATGTTTTAAAAAAAACAGAAGCCTTCCAGCCCCATTATTTTTTTTTTAAATGCATCGCAAAGTTCACAGTGTTAGTTGCCATACTCCTCCGAAACGGCTGGACGGTTTTCCATGAAATTTTCTGTGTTTATTCGGTAAGTCTGAGAATAGGTATAGAAAATTATTCTCCGTGATCTGAGCGGGCAAATCCGCGGGAAACAGCTAGTTTTTATATAATATTTTTTCCAGTATCACTCAGGCAGGTGATAAGAACAAGTATTTGCAGAATAAAAACATAATACAAGACTTTCGCACATCCTTCCACTCTACATCTTACAGGATTGTTGTTTTAGGTTCGGACAATTAATTTTGTTGTAGAATATATTGGATTTAGAATTCCTTGGTCCTTCCTGCTGAGAAAAATACTGTATTTTTAACCGACTTCAAAAAAAGGAGGAGATTTCTCAATTCGACCGTTTACATATATATTTTTATGTGTGTCCGCGAATAACTTCGTCGTTTATGAACCGATTTTGATAATTCTTTTTTTGTTGGAAAGAAGATATCCCAAGGGTGGTACCATGATAAGGAAACAAGGATCTGATGATGGCTTCCAAGAGAAATCGAAGGGAACCTTCCAAAAACGTAGTAGCGACTAGTGCGTTTGAAGTCGTTTTTTTTGTTTCAAATTATATGTGTTATACTAGCTTTTGCCAGCTACATTCTCGACCTATCAAGTCGACGCTTGGACCAACGCATATCCTGCTCCATAATTGAATAATTGCTTCAAATGTATTGGCATTTGCAGTCTCCTATAGAGGAGACTAAAACGTTTTTAAACGACTTCAAAAAAGGAGGAGGCTTTCTATGTCGAAAGTGAATAGGTACTCCGCCTGGTCTGTATCGCGAGGGTCCATCATAATATTTTTTTATAGGAATACCCATAAAACATTGAAGTTTGTGACTGCCATCGCGATAAAGCCATTGCTTTTGGGCAGGTCAACTATTTTAATGTAGGTTATGGTACGTATTTGATTAACTACCTTAAAACTCAAAATAAGATGACGCAAGTTTAGAGTAGCGGATAGTTAAATCGTAAAATAAGTCATTAATTAAGAGCTTTGTAAACAACGCTACTGCCACAGTATTACGATATGGCTTCAGTAGCGTAACCCCTTTGAGTACTATACTGTACTTGTATATATACTTTGCCTTTGATGTCGCACGATGCCGCCACGGTACTAGCCAATAGTACTAGGACAGTCTAAGAATCAATACAGTCCTCCAACGCCTAAAATAATCGCGTCATCGCCGATTTCATGAGTCACAGATCACAGTACCAAGGGTTGTCACAATACTTGACAATTAAATGAAAGAAAATGCCATTACGTAGAAAAATTACTTCAATAGTGTAAAATCGATATTTGAAGGTACCTTAGATCTCTGATCGTGATCAAGAATCCGTTGTCAGAATCAAAAAATGGCGGCCGTTTTGATTTTTTAGTTACTGAACCGATTGCTTTAAAAATCGATATATGAAGTCTCCTGAGGTCACAAATCACGAATCCGTTGTCAGAATTGAAAAAAGTGGCTGGCATTTTGAACTTTTTAGTTACTAAAACTAATAGCTTCCAAAATTGAGGGTCCCTGAGTTCCCTAATCACGAAACCGTTGTCACAATTGAAAAATGTTGCCGCCATTTTGAACTTATTAGTTACTGGACCGATTGCTTCTAAAATTGATATCCGAGGGTCCGTGAGGTCCCTTACCATCAATCCGTTGCCCGACTTGAAAAAGCGGCCGCCATTTTGAACTTTTTAGTTACTGGACCGATTGCTTCCAAAATCGATATCTGGGTGTCCCTGAGTCCCTTATCACGAATCTGGCAAAATATATTATATATATTGTGTACGAAAAGCCAATTTTTTCAATTCTGACAACGGATTCGTGATAAGGAACCTCAGGGACTCCCAGATATCGATTTTGGAAGCAATCGGTCCAGTAACTAAAAAAATCAAAATGGCGGCCATTTTTTTCAATTCAGACAACGGATTAGTGATAAGAGACCTCAGGGACCCCCAGATATCGATTTGGAAGCAATCGCTCCAGTAATTAAAAAGTTCAAAATGGCGGCCTTTTTTTCAATTCTGACAACGGATTCGTGATAAGGGACCTCAGATATCGATTTTGGAAGAAATCGGTCCAGGAACAAAAAGTTCAAAATGGCGACCAATTTTTTTGGGGCAACGAATTCGTGATAAGGGACCTCAGGGACCTTCAGATATCGATTTTGGAAGCAATTGGTCCAGTAACTAAAAAGTTCAAAATGGCGGCAATTTTTTTTGAACAACGCATTATAGTATGTTAGTCATATTCTTAAAAAAATCACTCGAAGAATACCTATAAAATGATCCATATCTTCAAGGCGAGAGTGACTAGGCATTATTTGAGTTTGCGTGTACCATCCTCGACTACATCGTCATTTACCATGATGAGATGAGAATGAGATGTTGTCTAACTCACACAAAATTTTAATTTTAAAAAAGTATCGATAATTATTATATATTATATTTATATAAGTAATAAATTACTAAAACTCTGTTACAATTATTTTTTTAATAATTTTAAATTTATTAAAAAATAGTTGTAGCAAATTTATTAATTTGATATTTATTAAAAACTAATTATAACAAAATGTTTTAATCTAATATATAAAAATGAATCGCAAAATGTGTTGGTAAGCGCATAACTCGAGAACGGCTGGACCGATTTGGCTAATTCTTTTTTTGTCGAGTTCGTTATTGTCAGGAGAAGGTTCTTATGTAGGGTAGTGTAGTGTAGTGTAGAGTAGGGTAGTGTAGGGTAGGGTAGGGTAGTGTAGGGTAGTGTAGTGTAGTGTAGGGTAGTGTAGGGTAGTTTAGTGTAGTGTATGTAGGGTAGGGTAGGGTAGTGTAGTGTAGGGTAGGGTAGGGTAGGGTAGTGTAGTGTAGGGTAGTATAGAGTAGTGTAGTGTAGGGTAGGGTAGTGTAGTGTAGGGTAGAGTAGTGTAGGGTAGGGTAGTGTAGTGTAGGGTAGGGTAGTATAGTGTAGGGTAGGGTAGTGTAGGGTAGGGTAGGGTAGTGTAATGTAAGGCGGTACGTAGTTCGCCGGGACAGCTAGTATTTATTTAAATTTTACGAAATATTTTTTATTAATTTTCAAAAATTATGAACCGAAATAAATCAAAAGATAATAATTAGCCGTGCATGAATGATTGATAATAAAAATGCAAGGTAACGACCCTCAATGAATGGGCCCACCGCACCATACAAACAACAGACAATGGTCTAGTGGGCCCTACCGGCCCCGCAGCCCCCGCACGATTGCGCTGTCTGACGCCCTCCGTCGGACGACTGTATGGATTCTTAGACTGTGGTACTAGCCTGTAGCCAGCCTGGCAAACTCACGGAGTTTGCCAGGCTGTGCCCCGCCGCCCGTAGCCCCGCAAGTACCCTTCCGTTGCTCTGCGTAAGTACATTTGTTGCACTACTAGCCGTTATATTGTAATACTGTGATATTGCTGATCTAACCGTAGCGTAGGTACGTAAAAAATCTTATCAGGCAGCAACAAAGTTAAATATACAGGCTGACTTTTAAATAGTTCTTGATAACAAAAGATACTAATTTACTCGTGATTACAAACAACTTTCCCAAAGAAACAATATGTCAAATCAGAAAAAAAAATGTTTGATCCTCAATATATAAAAAGTTATCAAATCGGCAAAAATGTATGAAGCACCAAAAATTTTTTTTCATATTTGACATATAGTTTCTTTAGGAAAGTTGATTGTAATCACGAGTACGTTCAATTCCTTTGCTATCAAGAACTAATTAAGTCACCCTTTATACAAAAAGAAAAATAAAACTACCTACAATAGATCGAAGAAAACAACTTGGATAGGACAAACTTTCTCAATCACAGATAAGAAAAATACTCTGAGGCCTAACTAGTTAACTAAATTATGATGAAACTAGCTGTTTCCCGCGGCTTCATCCGCTTGGACAACGTTTCAATCACTTTCGAGGTAGCGTGGAAAATGTAGCCTATGTCTTAATTCAGGTCCTAATCTGTCTACCTACAAAATTTCAGTCAGATCCGTTCAGTAGTTTTTGCGTGAAAGAGTAACAAATATACATCCATACATTCTAACAAACTTTCGCTTTTATAATATTATAGGAAGTAGGACACGCATGGAGGACGCCCGAAGATAAACAACATAGAAATGAGTCATTTTCCAATATAAATATACAAGAAGATAGTATAGTAGTAAATAACACTAAAACGCAATACAAATGTTACGGGAAATTGTTTAATAATGCCCATATGCAAATATTCCAGACAACAATGGAAAAGGAGTTAATAGGAAAAGGTGACAGCCTCGGCGTCATCGTGGTACAATTCAACGTACATACTTAAAGACGCTAAACCTAACACCTGCGAAACCCATGCCCAATACTTTAACCCAATAGTAAAATTAAAATTGCGATTCTAGGATCGCAATTATATTTGCAATCCTGTTTTCCGAGTAGTATGTCAAGGCCGATTTTGCTTAAAGAAGCTTGTCAAAGTTGTGATCAAATTACAAGCATTTTTAGTAAACATACGTGAAGGTGAAGGTCGCGGGAAGCCGCTGGACGGGAAGCGCAAAACCGGTCGTCGTGGAAATCCTTGGGGGAGGCCTGTCTATGTCCAGCAGTGGACGTCCTTCGGCTGATATGATGTACAAGAAGGCCTGAAACCAGTTAAAATGGAACTACGAAAGGAAAGGTCTGTTTGCCTCACGAAGGCGCGAGATTCACTTGTAAGGGTTCTGGCAGAAAAACAGCGTCGTAGGTTACCTAGGTAACACTATGTCTCGCCCGCGGCAGTATGCTGAGCCGGAACCCATTCCAGCACAGTTTTTTTTCTCTTCGTTTGCGTTGATGTGTTTTTATATTTAGTTTAATTATATATTGTTGTAACATAACAATTTAATATTCTGTATGTGTCTGGAGTAAACCTTTATCTTAAATCTATTTTATATAAATAAAAGAAAATCGTGTTAGTTACACCATGTATATTGTATAACTCAGGAACGGCTGGACCAATTTTTATGATTTTTGTGTTTATGCATTTGTCTTCGTCGGGAATAGGATAATAAGTATTTAAATATGATATTCATAAATGAAAAAAAAAACAATCAAAAAATAATTAGTTTTAGGGTAGGGTAGTGTAGGTGTAGTATAGTTAGGGTGGGGTAGGGTAGTGTAGGTGTAGTATAGTTAGGGTGGGATAGGGTAGTGTAGGTGTAGTATAGTTAGGGTGGGGTAGGGTAGTGTAGGATGGTGTAGGGAAGTGTAGTGTAGGGAAGTGTAGTGTAGGTAAGTGTAGTGTAGGGTAAGGTAGGGTGGTGTAGAGTAGGGTAGTATAGTAAGGGCGGGGTAGGGTAGTGTAGTTAGGGTGGGGTAGGGTAGTGTAGTTTAGGGTAGGGTAGGGTAGTGTAGGGTAGCGTAGTGTAGAGTAGGGTAGGGTAGTTAGGGTGGGGTAGGGTAGGGTAGTGAAGAGTAGGGTAGTGTAGTGTAGACTAGGGTAGAGTAGGGTAATTTAGGGTAGGGTAGGGTAGTGTAAGGTGGAACGAAGTTCGCTGGGACAGCTAGTTATCTTATAAATAAGAAGATAATCAGGTGTAGATCATGTACGTACTAGAAACGTCGCCATTTCGCCATAATACCAGGCTGTCTTTAACATCTACGACATGACCACCACGAGCTGCCTCCGGGTGCGGCTTCGCCCTAATGAAAACCAAACACGCAAGCCTCCGCCCAAATTATGTACTTCTATAACCCTTATAGCTGTAGCCAACAATACTGGTATGACAGAAGGCTTAAGTTTACCATCAGGCGATATGAGTTACAACCAGGCAGGTGATGCAGGTCTTTCACCTGTTCTGCTGTTTACAAATTTACTGTTGCAATACATATCCAAATTCAAAGTCACAAAACGCTAAACACGTTAAAAAACCGACTTCCATCGCAACAACTTATTATTTTTGGTATTTGTTAATTTTCTAATAAAGCACCACACCGATTTTGATAGAATTTATATGGGACCACACGGGAAGCACTAGCTTTTAAACAAAAAAAAACATATAAACCTGTTCACTCAGTCAAAAGTTCTGAGGTAACACACATAAAAAAACATATAGTCGAATTGAGAACCTCCTCCTTTTTTAAAGTCGCTTGAAAATGCAAGTAGGTGATCGATAAACACCATCAGCAAATTTCTCTCTCCTGTGCATTTAATTCCACATGGTGGTGGGGTCTGCCTTCAGGAGGTTTGTCCAGAAAAATCTGATGTAGGCGTAGAACGCACGACATTCCAAATGTAAATGACGAAAACGGAATCATCATCATAATATATGACGAAAACGGAATCATCATCATAATATCAGCCGAAAGACGTTTACTACTGGACAAAGGCCTCCTTCCAAGTATCTCCACAACGACCGACCTCAAAAAAAGTTTTAAGCCCCTAATTTAATTCGTACCCACCTTTGATTTCGTTATTGTTGGTTAATGTAATGTATTTAAATATAATTAATAACATTATTTCATACTTTTGAGAATTTCATTTTTAGTTGTTCATTTGGTTTTTAGTTTTTTTTAAACTTTTATTTTTTTTTATCTTTATGTTTAGTGATAATGCTATCTATCTTAAAAAAGTTAAACCCAATCACCTACTTGCCAATAGGAATCATCAAATTATAATGCATGGAGCCCTGGGCCTTGCATCATCGTCTCGGCAGCATGAAAGTTAAGAAGTTAAATCTTCCATCATCAGCTCATCTGAATAACCTAAAAGAAGACTACTATCGGTCTATGCGTACCTACGTATCTGTCTACGTGCAATATTTAAAGAATTATTTTCCCATTCCCAACCGTTAAGGAGTTGTACCTTCCTTCATCAGCTCATCAACATGAGATGATGACTACCAGTCACAAATACTTTAAAATTAAATAAAATATGAAACACTTAATACGTGCCTATAAAATTTCAGGGTTGCCCTCGATGTCCCTGGGATCCCATCATCAAAGCCTGGCTTGGTGACAATGGGACCGTCTCGGGAGTATATTCTTTCGAATAAAAAAAGAATTTTGAAAATCAGTTAACAATCTGCGGAGATATCGCGTAAAAAAAACATACAGTGGAATTGATAACCTCCTCCTTTTTTTTAAAGTCGGTTGAAAATTAAATTGTTATTTCAACAAACATTACCTAATCTTATAATGTTGATACCTGTAATGGCATAATGTATAGACTGTGTCTAGTTTGGTACCGATGTTTAGATACTTTGTAAATTACAGATTAAAAAAAATGAATTTGTAGAATACATAAAATTTCAGGTAGGTACTGTAAAGCATAATTTCACTTAATCCACCTACCACAAGCTTTCCATTCTTTATGTATGACTTTTATCCAGTTCGCAAGCCTGCCACACTGTGTGGGTTGCTTTAAATAAATAAATTCGGCTCTGATCCGGTAGCGACCGACCTTTGCCATATTCGTATTGTGGTCGCTCCGAAAATAAACCCCAAACCTCCTGCCTCTATTTACTAAACCTACCTCAAACACGCCTAAACGGAGGATAATAGGGATGACGACAGCATCAGAAATAAATTATGAACTCTTGGTCACTAAATTGCCCTCCCACTTAAACTTCGGAAAACCTTACTCGTTTTGTTTTCCATCAAGTCCTCGATTTTTAATTCACCAAAATCTAAAAATGAGTACTTAAATGACGCTGCTAAACTATGACGTCACGCCTAGGTATTTCAAACATTTTTAGAACAAAGTGTCGTTTTTGACAGATGATAAAAAGTAACTCAGATAACAAGTATTCGTCATCCCTATTATTATTGCAAAGGATTACCACAGACACATTTGTTCTTAAAACCAGCCTTTAAATTTAAGTTTCGGGGATTTTCTTTTACTGTAAGAATTGCTTTTATTTGAGAAAACTACAAAGAATATTAATATCAAAACAGGATGCTTAGTTTACCAACGTTCGACAAGGTCAAAAGACCAACATTTAGCAAAGATTTTATAGCCCCATCTTTACATTTCTACATTTATAGATGTAGAGATAATGACCTAGAAAGTACTGCCTTCACATACCATCACCACCCTGTATAAGTTGTATAATGCCGCCGCAGGTATTAAGCCGAAAAAAGGGAATATTATTTGCGCGAGGTCCCATTAAGCCGGCTGAATAAAGAATATCCTCCAGCTAAACGTTATTTACGCTCACATACATACACACTTTCAATTCATATACGTTGATAACGCCCCACGGAACACCCGTTGTTGGGAAAAAATTTGACAGGTAACATTACTGTTATTTCAGGCAAATTAGAACAGCAATAAAGCTTTGCAAACAAATGTAATTGAATATTAAAGGAGCAGGCCCATTTAAATGATTGCTCGCTATTGTTACTCGGTTTTGTTTCCTTTGCTCTAGTCATGTCGCTAAGGAGCCTTTGTGGGAATCAAACAAAGGAATGCGTGAAAACAAATGGCGGTGGTCGTTCATGAGGTGGCGAAGAGCTCCCCAGAGACCGGACAGCCATCCTCTCTCTTAGCACTTGAAAATTTCATTTGGGAAACGTACGTGCCGCCCCGCCGTAATGCGCGCCTTTCTCCGGCGAGGCCCGCGATTTACACGAGAAACTCTTTTCAACTTATTCAGGCATCGCATCTCACAATACCCTTGCCCCGGAATTAGGTATGTTCTCAGTTCTCTGAGTAAATAGAAAAAGTTTGGTAACACGATTCAATCTCGCGCTAGCCAATTCGTTAGCACATGTGAAGTTTATGTTCGCGACCTTATACATGCACGAAATTCGGTTTCATCGCGATGTCTCGTTCTTGTTTATCCTACGAGGCTTTGTGCTTCGAACAATAGAAGATTGAAAGAGCCAGTTTCCGCGATGACAGTGACCTTGAGGAATTCAGGATGTACTGTTGCCACTCCATCTTCTGCACAATAACATGTTCTATACGTGGATTCATTGTTGGTACACGTACCGTGAAAATCGTTGAACACGTGCGTCAACGTAGAAGCGGCATAAGCATAAACCAGTGTTTACATGCACTGTAGAGGTCAACGGAACAAAAACGGCATTGCATTCGAATCCATTCAGAACGATAAAACCTTACTAAATGTTGCGCGCGAGTGTACTTATGTAGAATGGAAAGGGAGCGTTGACTCACGCTTGCTTTGAAATGCGTAGGTAGACTAGTTAGCACTAAGCAATGAAGATCTTGAAATACTAGACACTTTCAATACCTTATGGATCATTTACTGATACCACAAGAAATAGATACGGAACTGCAAGAACCAGTAAGTACAAAACCTAGTAAAACTGCAGTTAAACAGAGTCTGTTTGATGTCGGCCGACGCCTTGGCCTTGTATGTATAATTATTTATAATATGGATACTTTAGAAATCTTTGTCTCTATTTGTCAAACAAGTAAATAAATATTCAGTTCGACTTTGTGGCGACACCTGAAGTACCCGCCACAGAGAATGGTACTACACCTCGACAAATGGCACCTACGTCGCGTCAAAATAAATTTAGGGAAAGGAAAAACTGCCTTTAACCACACCCTGGACACTTCATGCAACGGGCCAGAAATGACATTTCAAAAAAGGAATAATAATAATAATAAAATAAATATCCTTTATTGCATACCAAAAAAACTTTACAGAAACTGAATTTAAAAATGTACAGTGCAAAGGCGGCCTTATCGCTTTTAGCGATTTCTTCCAGGCAACCTTAAGGAGGTAAAAGCACAGATTACTAAATAGTTACTTGTAAAAGGCTAAAGGAATGACGGAACAAACAAAATGCCGGCGAAATCCTATACGTTCGACAACCAAACTGTAACCAATCTGTATCAATCTGGGTGACGAGAGGGTGAGGTCGCGATCTAGAGAGCGGCATGGAGTGTTCATACTGTATGTTAGTATAGTACTAATATATATACTTTGCTGTAACTAAGGTGAACCTTGACCAATGTGGTTGTATAATTCGTCTGTTTACAAACAGCGGCGTCATTCTCTAAGCGCCCGCTGTTTTCGATTTGTGTAAAATGCAAAAATGTTAAATGCTTCGTCATTTTGGCTTGGATTTAGTATCCTGCGGCACGAATTTAATTTATGGGGATAGTGGTTGTGAGAGGAAGGACAAGACGCCCCTTTTTTCAAGTTTTTTTTTATTTGGGTTGTGACAGTTACGAAATTAAGACCTCGGTTGGCTTCTCGTCTCTTCCCCTTATACCTCACCAACACCCCCATCCTTAAATTCGTGCCACAGGATACTGAATTGTACCCAGTGTAACCCATCTAGAACTCGATTACATATAAGCGCTACTAAGCATTTACGAGCACGTCGACGGCAGATCGTAAAATCCAGACAGACCGCGATCTGTTCAGACATTCGCAAGCAAATAGTGAAGGCACAGGCATGTCATCGCGGGGCTCCGAAAATACTAAAGTTTACGTTCATCTAGCATGTCTGGTGCTACCATAGAAAGGAGCCCCGCGAGCCGACATACAAAACTGCTAAACATAAAAATTTAAAAACTAATAATAAAACTCGCCGTTAGTACACAAGCAGGTAAAAAAGTAATAAAGGACATTACCCGCTACGATAAAATCGAATTACGGTTAAGTTAGGTGCCACAAAATGCAGCGATAACACATTCCACTCACTTAGGGTGCGTAGGTGGAGAAAATCGAATAACAGGATCGTCTTATACAGACATTTTATGCAGAAAAATAGTAGGGAACAATGGTGGGAATCGCTTTAAAACTATACCTTGTTAAGAGGACAGGAGAAGATACGAAATTGTCAAAATCACTAAGTAGAATAGTAGTACAATATTATGGGGATATGTTGAAACTTCCTACGGTAGAATTTCTGGTTGTTTATTAACTTATCCTTCAAGGTTTATAGAATAGTACTAAAATATGAAAACTTTATTTCAAGTGCCTCTGAGGCAGACCAAGAGAAGACCAAGGCGGAACGATCTACATAGAGCAAATACAGGAAAATGCTGCTTGTCGTGTCGTATCAAAACCTTAAAACGATGGTTGAGGATAGTGAGAATAGGCGATTATTCCACAGACAAGTGCTCTTAAATTAAATAAGAAAAAGACTTAAGGTCAAGACAAAGTAAACTGATACTCTTTTCGTATATTCCATTAGGTATACCACATTTTTCAATAGATGTAGGCACATGCATGACATAATGATAAAATATATAAAAAAACAGGTTTGATATTACATATAAACTCTTTCGCATGGCCAAGGCGAGAGTAAAGGACAGGTCATATGACGGCGCATGACAAACTTGCTATGATCACAGTTAAGATTAGATACTCTTTATTGCACACGCTATATCTTTATAAAATGAACTCCTATTTCTTCGTGTCACTCTATAACTTGAGAACGGCTGGACTGATTTCGCTAACTCTTTTTTGTTGAGTTCGTTATATTATGTCAGGAGAAGGTTCTTATGTAGGGTAGGGTAGAGTAGGGTAGTGTAGTTTAGGGTAGGGTAGAGTAGAGTAGTGTAGTGTAAGGTGGTACGAAGTTCCCCGGACAGCTAGAAATAAAATAAAATTAAAAAAACACAGAATAAAAACGAAATATAATGTAGTACGACCTATAGCGGTACAAATTGGGCGGTATTATCGCTCAAAGCGATTTCTTGCACAAAACACGGTGTTTGGAGACAAAAACATAAAAACAAGTAGTTCACGAGTATCTAGATAAAAGTTCTTATAAAAATAATAGACAGTAATGTTAAAAAACGTTTTGAAAACACAAAAAAAATCTTAAATACTCACATCAACTTGCCTTTGGACACTTTTAGACTTTTCAAACAAAACATGTTTTTTTTGAAAAACTATAAAAATTACTTAGGACTTGCGGAAGATAGAAACTTTTGAGATGAGCAAGTGCTATATTTCTCCTCTCAGATCTTATAAACTAATTTAGTTTTTAAGTGGTTTTTGTATATGTGTTTTTATATTGTCATAGAAGGATGGCACAGATTGTATGAGATTAGTAGAACCCATGTTTATAGGAACTCAGAAGATACTCGTTAATATACAACTTGCTCATCTTGAAAGTTTTAATACCTGTACTGCTCATGTCCTAAGTATTTTTTAGGGTTCCGTAGTACAACAAGGAACCCTTATAGCTTCATCATGTCTGTCAAGACCTTTCACTTTAATTGAACTCATTTTTTTAATCTTTCTTTTTTTATTCATAATTGGTAAGCCCTTATTTTATCTTATTTGAAAGTGATGAAAAGTAATAAAAACATGTAAAAATCGAGAATTGGGCGTTCGGTTTCAACGTAACAGCCGCGTTGAAGCCCGCATTGATTTGAACTTAAAATGAATAGACTTACGTTCGATATAATTGAAACACGTATGCTCGGATTAAGTGATCTTAGCGCCTTAAGCGCTACGGTGAAGCATACGTACACACGTAGATATATAAAGTGATAAATTCATAACCCTTCCTTTTGACTTTGCCGTAGTCGGGTAGAATTCTTTGGTAGTGTGAAGTAATTTCTGGCATATTTGCTCTAAACACGTATAAGAGTAAAGTTATATTATTATAATAGTACTAATATATATAGTAGAGCGTCGGTGGCGTAATGGCTAGGGCCGCCGCTTCCTATGCGGGAGATCGTGGTTCGAACCTGCCACGTATCAATGTGATTTTGAATTTAGATTTCATATGTATGTTGATCCGACGCTCTTACGGTGAAGGAAAACATCGTGAGGAAACCTGCACACGCCTGCGGAGAAACTCGCAGGTTGTGTGTGAAGTCGACCAACCCGCACTGGGCCCGCGTGGTCGACCAAGGCCCGATCGCCCTAATTCAGGGTAGGCTCGAGCCCCTCGGTGGGGACGTATATGAGCTGATATGAATATATATATACTTGGGTTATATAACAATGTGTGAAAAGGCAATATCTTCATAAAGGGCAAGCCGCAAGTAATTCATTTCAAAGATCAAATCTGTAAATTACAAGAAAATGGATGATTCATCGATAAAAATACCCTAGATGTTGCAGTGTTTTTATTCCTCTTGGTTTCTTTAAATAAGTTATAAATATTATAAGTCACAGTTCTCCATCAAGTAGACCAGTCGTCCCTGAGAATTATTGCGGACCTACTAGCTTGATTGTCCATTTATTATCTCCCGTTGTACACTACATGTTTTTACAAAGACAAGGACCACGGTAGCGTCATTCAGTTCTAAACATTCAGTACGAGAATCAAGAAGAAGCGGAAATAAGCGAGAAAGTCTAGCAGAATCCTACGCAAGAGACCATCGCAAAGGACCTTCGCTCGAGCGACTGCATCGTAAAAGAACCTCGAAGATGGAAAGCCTCTCGCGTCTCCTAATCGGAAGCTGCACTGAATTGGTCCCCAGAATTCGTGTTTTCTTCAACTCCGAGGCGTAACTTCTCGTAAGTCAGTCGCAATCATACGATCTACCGTCTCCTCTATAAATCAGTCCACTGCTCTCTCTCCCGGCTTTGTATGTGGGTCGATCGAAAGCGACCCTTGCATAGGTTAATATTTCTTAAGGCAGTTTGATTATGATTAGCACACTAGGACCGCCAATAGAAATAAATAATTTACTCATTCTTATGGACTTTAATCGAAATCATTTTTTTTTTGTAAAAATTTAAGTGCGTTTGACTACATCTTACCTGATGGTAAATGACGATGTAGTCGAGGATGGTACACGCAAACTCAAATAATGCCTATTCACTCTCGCCTTGACTAATTTGCACTTAGAGCGGCAACAACCAATATTTAAATATTATTTTATAACTATTTACTGTAAATATTAGAATCAAGTTATGTTTGCCAAAACTGCTAAAAGTGGCCACTTTTGACTATATCGACAAACACAACTTGTTGCTAATAGGTAAAGTTATACAACAACAATTAAAAAACACCTTGTACCCCTATAGGTGCGCAAAATACTCAATGTTTTCGGTTGAAGTCCTTAAGAATGAGCAAACTGTAAATGTAAAATTTAAAAAATCTATTTATTTCTTTTGGCGGCGCTAGTGTGCTTATCGAACCGCCTTAATAAAATATCTATATAAATAAATGATATCAGCTCATATACGTCCCCACCGAGGGGCTCGAGCCTACCCTGAATTAGGGCGATCGGGCCTTAGTCGATCACGCGGGCCAGTGCGGGTTGGTCGTTTCTCCGCAAGCGTGTGCAGGTATCCTCACGATGTTTTCCTTCACCGTAAGAGCATCGGATAAACGTACAGACAGCGACATATCAAGCTATACAAAACCAGTATAAGCTGGCCGGGCGAAGCCTTTGCGTTTCAACATACGCGAGGCCCGCGTATACCGGTTTTGTATAGCTTGATGTGGCGCCGTGTGTACATATGAAATCGAAATTCGAAATCACATTGGTACGTGGCAGGATTCGAACCACGACCTCGGACAGGAGGCGGCGGCCCTAGCCGTTACGCCACCGACGCATATATAAATAAATAATAATAATACTGTTTTTAGTGCAGTTTAAATACTTATTTTATTTAAATCATAATATAATTAAATAATACTAATAATTAAAATAAAATGAGTATTCAAAATGCACCAAAAACAGTTAGAAACTCATACAATAAACTGCGTATCCAACCAACAATACGCCAAATTCAGTGACGTTGTCACGTTGAAACGCTGTGTGACGATCGCTCACGTGTTTTTCTGCCGTTGAAGGATGTCTGCACAAAGACCTAAAGTTTTGTTTACGTTAGATCGCTCACGTCACAACAAGTATGTTTATCCATGATTAACCCTAGGCGGTAATAGTCCCAACATAGAATTACTAAGAATCCCCAACCCCTACCGACAGTAATCCCTACCCTAGTTCCTAAATCGTACGCTAGATAATATTATATCTTTTTATTTAAAATACTTATTAGGTCTTGACAGACATACAGACAGGCATTTACGGTAACGGTAACAGTGTCACGAGTTCAATGGTTTTTTTTCCATCTTAATAAATACCCAACGAGCCTAAAGAAGTTTTCACTTAAAAAAAAGTAAAGAAGATATAGAGGTCCAGTAATTTAGAATATCTTTGTAATATATCCGCTTATCTGTACAAAAGCCGGAGTAGCAGGTATTACCCTTAATACATGTGTCTGCATAATATGTGGTTGGTACAGTTCGTATCAAAATATAATTTGCCGGGTCGTTGAGTTTCATCGCTTCCAGAGTTTCAGTGTCCGACGACGGTCCGCTAGTTCTGAAACCTCGCGCACAGAAACCAACTTCAGATTCAGAAACCAATATTCAAATTCTGTCATAGAAATTCTCTTGACTTTGAGGGTGATTAGTGCGCGAGCCGCAACAACGATACATGAACGGTTAGACACCAGACTATAGTAACTAGAGTAACTGGTGCTTAAAATTATAGAGACAATATACTGTACAATCAGTGTGTTCAATAGCCGTGTTAATAGCTGTTAATAAACTATCAATACTCGTTTATTTATTATTGTAGGCGCACACTCCGACAACCATTAAGTATGCGGAGTGTGTCTGATATGGGTGGTCAAGTCAGGGAATGCTGTGCCCAGGGCCGATATGTGGGAATTTAGTTTATAATTACTAGATGTATAAGTACAGTCGGCATCGTAGTGGACGAGGTGTTCAAATATTTCTGAGCAGTGTTGAATTTCAATAAACTATGTGCACTAGAAGTTTCTATTAATATCTGAACATCTCGGCTGTCCAATTTCAAAACACAGTAACTGACTATTCTCAGATTATTTTTAATTTGCCTTATTTAAAAAAAATTGCGCGCCAAATTGATAAAAAAATTGATTTATATAACAGAAAGTACTGCGATAAAAATATTTGGAAAAAAAATGATTTATATAACAGAAAGTACTGCGATAAAAATATTTGGAAGAAAAAATACTTGAAATTAAGTCCTAAAAGTAATGAAAAATGCAATAATACCAGAAAATCAGGAATAGAGTTTTTGCAGTTACTGTGTTTTAAAATGGGGCAGCCGATATAATTTGTCATAAATATCTGAGCAGCAGATTTTTCAATATGTTCTTCGCACACAATGACGTAAGGTACATTTTCCTATACATATTGACAAATCTGCTGCTCAAATATTCATGACAAATTAGATGTTCTGATATTAATAGAAACTTCTAGTGTACATAATTATTGAAATTCAACACTGCTCAGAAATATTTGAACACCTCACCCGCTACGATATATCTGATGTCGACTTTACATGTAAGTACTGTATATTATTATTATTCATAGAAGCTATTTTTTAAACTGATGATTTTTCTTTATTAACAAATTAAAATATGTAATTATTTTTGAGTGTATCAGTTAAAATACAGATATTAATTGTTTCTTTTCATTGTAATAAGTAACATCGGTGGTGTCACGGCTAGGGCCGCCGCCTCCTGTCCGGGAGGTCGTGGTTCGAATCCTGCCAGGTACCAATGTGATTTCGAATTTAGATTTCATATGTACGTTTATCCGACGCTCTTACGGTGAAGGAAAACATCGTGAGGAAACCTGCACACGCCTGCGGAGAAACTCGCAGGTTGTGTGTGAATTCGACCAACCCGCACTGGGCCCGCGTGGTCGACATAGGCCCGATCGGTCAATTCAGGGTAGGCTCCAGCCCCTCGGTGGGGACGTACCTAGATGAGCTGATATGATGAATAAGTATAATTTGTCTCCATAGTTCTGAAGTGTTGTATGAAACATCGAATCGTAAGGTAGCGGTAATATATTAATTATTTACTTTTAAATACGTCAAAATTCCCCTGGAGGCTCAAGTTTCCATACAAACGTAGTTCCGCTTTAAAATAAAAACTATTTATGCCGGATTGAATCCAAACATCGCAAATATATTGAGTAAACACATATCGATGTCTGAAATTTATTTCGAACTAGCTTTTGACCGCGGCATCGCCCGCATGGATATAATTTTTATGACTGTCTTTGAGGGTGAGTGGTGCGCGAGCTTTCCTCAGATGAGTTTTTCTCAGATCCTCAGGAACGATATCAGGCTATTCTGATTAGAAGTCTGTCACTTCCCACCTCCTCAACCAATTTACTCCAGTCCGTTGCTCCGTTGCGACGCCGACGTGCGCGAGCGTGGAAATGAGTTTTCCCCAGATCCCCTAGAACCATGTCAGGATATGCTTATAAGTAAATTATGTCATATCCCAACCCTCAACCATTGCTGTGCGAAAAAATCACAGCAATCCATTGTTCCGTTGCAATGTTAAAGAAACTAACCAAAAAAAAGAGTATATTTTCAGTTCCCTCACTCAGGAACTGCATCGGACTCTGCTATTTTCACGAGATAAAAAGTAGCCTATGTCCTTCCTAGTGACAAAGGCTACCTGCTTGCCAAATTTCATCAAGATTGGCCAAGGTGTTCAAGCGGGAAAAGATAACAAACAAAAAACACATTTTCACATTTATAATATTAGTAAGGATGTATTATGTAAAACGAAAAAAAAATATATGCGCTTTTTGAAACTTTTAATACAAAACCAATCTTAGCCTCCGTCCAGTTATGTTTAAATTATCTACCATGAAAACTAATTAGAAACATCGATACGTGTCTGTCTACTCAATATATTTGTAAAGTTTGGATTCAATACAACATGTAGTTTTTACGTTTGTATTGTAACTCGCTCCTTCGGGGGACCCTAAGTGCTAGGGATACCTGCTAGAGAGTTCCTATCGCTTGCAATTTATCGTTCCTCTATTAAAGCTATTAAAAATGAACAAGTGAGTTTAAAACTGAAAACATATTTTCTCAGCAACGATCAGAAAATAGGAAGATATTTTGTAATTGGCAGCCAATACCCAGCATTGGCCAGTTCTAATGAAAATTTACGACTCTCCGAGTCGGCGGCTCAGCCGTTATTGATTAAGACGTTTCTTGTTAATGTTCCTGGAAACTTTATTAATCCTTCCTATTCTATCTAGTAGCTAACGTTCGCTAAAGACTTCCTAGTACTTTTTATACTAATAAAAGTATACTAATAAATAAATTAAAAGAATTAATTGTAAATTAAAAACCCGCCTACTTTAAAACGTAAGCCTTCTTTTTGGCCTGTCGGCTTAAAATGTATCCTATGTCATTCACGGGATCAAGATGAATCTAACGACACCTCGCACCTACATAGAAACTTAAGAGTCTCCATGCAGGAGGCTCGAGTTTCCATACAAACGTAGTTCTGCTTTAATACAAAAACTACATGTCGGAATCAATCCAAACTTTGCAAATATATTCAGTAGACACATAACAATGTTTGTAATTAGTCTTCATCGCAGTAAATTTTAACGTAAATAAACGAAGGCTTAAATTAGTTTTGTACTGAAAGCTTGAAACTGCTTTTATTTTTTTCCGTTTTATATTAGTACATCAAAAACTAATTACAAACATCGATATGTGTCTCCTCAATATATTTGCAAAGTTTGGATTCAATCTGGCATGTAGTTTTTGTATTGAAGCGGAACTACGTTTGTATGGAAACTCGAGCCTCCTGGCGGCCCTTAAGCAAGTAACTAGTATCTCATCTGTGCTTAAGCCTTCTTTTTTAACCCCCGGCGCAAAAAAGAGGGGTGTTATAAGTTTGACCGCTATGTGTGTGTGTGTGTCTGTGTGTCTGTCTGTGGCACCGTAGCTCTCAAACGGGTGAACCGATTTGGATGCGTTTTTTTTTTATTTACAAGCAGGTTTTTTGGCGATGGTTCTTAGATACGTTTTATCAAAATCGGTTCAGCCGTTTCAAGGTCATCAGCTCTTTTGTTAGCTGCGGTAGGGTTCTTAGACTCTTAATGTGTATTTACTTTACTTTCAAACATACATGTGACCTAAAACTTGAAACACTCATGTATGCTTAATAACTATGCAGGATTATGGAACTCTTGGTCTGATGCTGCAGCCAGGATATCCAGAACACTAGCACACTCTTAAAAAAATAATAGCAGATATGTCGTGTTTGGACTCGTTTTGTTCAGTATTTGATTCTGCATACAATGCAATGGTGGCAACACGGTGAGCTGATGCTGCGGCCAGGATATCCAGAACACTAGCACATCCTTGAAAAAATAATAGCAGATATGTCGTGTTTGGAGTCGTTTTGATCAGTATTTGATTCTGCATACAATGCAATGGTGGCAACACGGTGAGCTGATGCTGCGGCCAGGATATCCAGCACACTAGTACACTCTTAAAAAAATAATAGCAGATATGTCGTGTTTGGACTCGTTTTGATCAGTATTTGATTCTGCATACAATGCAATGGTGGCAACACGGTGAGCTGATGTTCTTAAAATCCGTTAAATTTTTGACATACCTACGTACCTGAAACTATGACTAACTGTAAACTAAATATTATTGAGATAAACCTTCGCTTTGATTTCTTATTCTTTGCAATTCTTCCAATGCTGATTTATCATGATTTACAATGTTGATGTATTAACGCAGCCTTTCATAATAAAATATTTCAACGCGCGCCTAAATAATTTAGCATCTCTTACATAACTTCCAAACATTTTGGTTTAAAAACAAAACAACCGAACATAATTTTTATGAATGTTTTATAGACAAATCTATATCCTTTTAGATATAACTGTACTTGCCATTAATTATTTTGAAAATAAGTTAAAAATTTTGAAATAAAAATTAAATTAAAAATTTAAACCCCCCCCCCCCCGCAAAAAAGTAAAGCGGACATTTAAAAAGTAAAAAATAATACCTTTCGTTGAGCCATCAAATTCATTTCAGAAATACCTATATATATTTTAATTATCGAAATCGATGGATGGCACGATAGGGTTTGCTCATTAAAATGGCGCTATAATGTCGCGTCGGGGTACCGCTAAGTTTAAAGCAATAACTAGTATTTTGTGAATGAGGCTGCTAACTTCCCAAATATAATAAAATACATAGCTAAAATAGAGAACTTTCAAACTCATAACGCTCCCAGACTCATAACACCCAATGTTACTAGATTTGTCACAAAAGTTGATCGTCGTCGCAAGTTGGTCGAAAATACTAGTAAATAATAGATAGTCAATCAAATGAAGGGTCTGATTCACTAAAGCGGTACCCCGACGCGACATTATAGCGCCATTTTAATGAGCAAACCCTATCGTGCCATCCATCGATTTCGATAATTAAAATATATATAGGTATTTCTGAAATGAATTTGATGGCTCAACGAAAGGTATTATTTTTTACTTTTTAAATGTCCGCTTTACTTTTTTGCGGGGGGGTTTTTTAAATTTTTAATTTAATTTTTGTCCTGTCTGCTTAAAATGTATCCTAAGTCACTCACGGGATCCAGATGAATCTAACGACACCTATAGCACTCCAAAATTCATCAAGCCGTTTATGTTACAGAGCGTGCCACAGTAATATACATACATACATATTTGCATACACTTGTAAATAACACTCCCGGCGCAGTCGGGTAAAAAAGCAAAAAGTTCTTAAACTGTATCCTATGACACACACAAGGGAATCAAGACGAATCTAACTACACCTCGCACTTCAAATTCGAACAATATGTTAAAGTTAAAGGCTCAGTTTAACAAATATCTATAAAGAAACAGAAAAACCACGACTCCCCTTCTAAGGCAGTCTAAGTTTAACTACAGTCATCGTCGAAAGTTAGAGAAGTCGGTAAAATCAGATTGAAGCAATCAGTTTGAATACATAAGATATGTTCATTTTCATGAGTTAACTCCCCTTCTAAAGCAGTTTGTAAAAACAGATTAAAGCATTAAGTTTGACTACAGAAAATATGTTCAGAGGTATGAGTTACTACAGTCATCGTCGAAAGTTAGAGATGTGGGTAAAATCAGATTGAAGCAATCAGTTTGACTACAGAATATATGTTCATTTTTATGAGTTAACTCCCCTTCTAAGGCAGTCTGTAAAAACAGATTAAAGCATTAAGTTTGACTACAGAAAATATGTTCAGAGGTATGAGTTACTACAGTCATCGTCGAAAGTTAGAGATGTCGGTAAAATCAGATTGAAGCAATCAGTTTGACTACAGAATATATGTTCATTTTTATGAATTAACTCCCCTTCTAAGGAATTCTGTATAAACAGATTAAAGCATTAGGTTTGACTACAGAAAATATGTTCAGAGGTATGAGTTACTACAGTCATCGTCGAAAGTTAGAGATGTCGGTAAAATCAGATTGAAGCAATCAGTTTGACTACAGAATATATGTTCATTTTTATGAGTTAACTCCCCTTCTAAGGCATTCTGTAAAAACAGATTAAAGCATTAAGTTTGACTACAGAAAATATGTTCAGCGGTATGAGTTACTACTACAGTCATCGTCGAAAGTTAGAGAAGTCGGTAAAATCAGATTGAAGCAATCGGTTTGACTACAGAAGATATGTTCATTTTTATGAGTTAACTCCCCTTCTAAGGAATTCTGTAAAAACAGATTAAAGCATTAAGTTTGACTACAGAAAATATGTTCAGCGGTATGAGTTACTACAGTCATCGTCGAAAGTTAGAGATGTGGGTAAAATCAGATTGAAGCAATCAGTTTGACTACAGAATATATGTTCATTTTTATGAGTTAACTCCCCTTCTAAGGCAGTCTGTAAAAACAGATTAAAGCATTAAGTTTGACTACAGAAAATATGTTCAGAGGTATGAGTTACTACAGTCATCGTCGAAAGTTAGAGATGTCGGTAAAATCAGATTGAAGCAATCAGTTTGACTACAGAATATATGTTCATTTTTATGAGTTAACTCCCCTTCTAAGGAATTCTGTATAAACAGATTAAAGCATTAGGTTTGACTACAGAAAATATGTTCAGAGGTATGAGTTACTACAGTCATCGTCGAAAGTTAGAGAAGTCGGTAAAATCAGATTGAAGCAATCGGTTTGACTACAGAAGATATGTTCATTTTTATGAGTTAACTCCCCTTCTAAGGCATTCTGTAAAAACAGATTAAAGCATTAAGTTTGACTACAGAAAATATGTTCAGCGGTATGAGTTACTACTACAGTCATCGTCGAAAGTTAGAGAAGTCGGTAAAATCAGATTGAAGCAATCGGTTTGACCACAGAAGATATGTTCATTTTTATGAGTTAACTCCCCTTCTAAGGCATTCTGTAAAAACAGATTAAAGCATTAAGTTTGACTACAGAAAATATGTTCAGCGGTATGAGTTACTACTACAGTCATCGTCGAAAGTTAGAGAAGTCGGTAAAATCAGATTGAAGCAATCGGTTTGACTACAGAAGATATGTTCATTTTTATGAGTTACCACCCACGGTTATCTTCAAAATTTGGGGCAGTAGGTAAAAACAGATTGAATCATTCAGTTTGACTACAGAAAATATGTACATTTTTATATGTACTACAGTCATATTCGAAAATGTCCACACATAACCACAAAGTGAAAATGATTAAAAATAAACATTCAATAATCCGTATGAATGATTCATTATTTAACATCAGCCAATCCAATAATTACAAATCCACGCATCAACGTCTGTTGATCCTATCTAAATTGATTTTTAACACTGGCTTCGCTCACGTGGAATCATGATTAAAATAACCTAAAAAATCTTCACCACATAGTATAAAACAAAGTCGCTTCCCGCTGTCTGTCTGTCTCTATGTATGCTTAGATCTTTAAAACTACGCAACGGATTTTGATGCGGTTTTTTTTCAATAGATAGAGTTATTCAAGAGGAAGGTTTATATGTATAAAAAATGCATAATATAGTAGAGAAACACAGATAATTTAAGAGGTTTCTAATGTGATGTCGTAAATGAACACATTGTTTGCGCTTACACTGCAAACGCTGGCTAAACACTACGACATAGATCAAAATAATGTACTACAGTATTGTACACCTTAAAAAGGTCTACAAAAAACTCCGCGACGGTATATGTCTATCTCTTAGGGATAACCCACAAAAATCATTTTTTATCCCTTAATTTTTACGAGAAATAATGGCTTATTTACGAAGAGATTTTAAGCAATACCCAACTAAGTACCTTAAATACATTGAGCATTTAATATAGATCAATATAGCCCTTTACAGCATGTAATTTAAATGAATATTACAGATTTAAAATGCAGGGACATAGCAGGTCCACGCGGGCGAAGTCGCGGGCAAAAGCTAGTTATATATAAAAATGAATGTCTATTTCCCTTGGTCATCGCATCACGCGTGAACGGCTGGATCGATTTCGCTAATTCTTTTTTTGTTGAGTTCGTTATTGTCAGGAGAAGGTTTTTATGTAGGGTATAGGGTAGGTAAGTGTAGGGAAGGGTAGGGTAATTAGTGTAGTGTAGGGTAGGGTAGGGTAGTGTAGTATAGTGTAAAGTAAGGATAGGGTAGAGTAGGGGTAGGGTAGGGTAGTGTAGTGTAGGGTAGTATACGGTAGGTTAGTTTAGTGTACGGTAGGGTAGTTTAGTGTAGTGTAGGGTAGGGTAGGGTAAGGTAGTGTAGTGTAGAGTAGAGTAGGGTAGGGTAGGGTGTGCAGTGTAGTGTAAGGTGGTACGAAGTTCGCCGGTGCAGCAAGTTTAGTTAAAAAATAAAAACCCGACTACATAAAAATATTACCCCTCTCTTTGGGCAGTATGGTAAAAATGTATATTATGGCACTCACAGGATCAAGACGAATCCAATGACGCCTCGCACTCCAAAATACCATCAAGCCGTTAAGGCTACACGATCAGTTAAAGAAACGGACATACACCCAAAAAACATTACCCTTCTTTTTGGGCAGTCGGCAAGCTAACCTATTCTATGACATGTTTCATACATATGAAGGATAATTTCGCATTTATGTCATTTTGAATTGGATATAAAAAAATAATGCGGTAAGAACAATAATTAATATACGAGAATTCATTTAATATTTTAGTGCAACTTTTGTTCCATTAGTTTTAATTAAACGTTAATTTTTTTTGAAATTACCATGAAAAAATATCAATCAGTTGATCGATTTGTTTGAACAGTCTAAAAATGTAAATAAAATAATCGTAGCATTTTCATCTTCTGTTTTATTTTTTTTCTTCGGCTGATATGATGATGATTTTAAAAGCGATGGTAGAACAAAAGTTGACACATTTTTACCGGATTATAAATATGCACATATTCTTAACCGCAATAAAAAATTCAACTTGTACAGCCGGCCACTTCCAGACACTAGTGTTGCCAGGCGAGAGGGCTTACTTTTTTTTTAGCTTTGAAATATGTGTAAAACAAAATAATTAGTAAAACATTTTTCCTTTTCCACGATGATGTCAAACGTCTATAGGGAGGCAATAAGAATCACGTAGAATCTCAAAATAGAACTGGAATTATTCAGCGGCCTTTGCGAGAGCCTAGTTAATTGAAGGAGAATATTTAATTTCAATCTGCGCGAATAGGGTGGAAACCAATTCCGGAAGATTTATAAAAAAGGTTGTTTCTTTTTGTACCTCCATATGATTATGTTTTAACCGCCTCCGTAGCTCAGAGGCAAAGTTCACTGGCTTTACACAGGAGGTCGCGGGTTCGATTCCCGGCGGGGTCAATTGTAAGGCTCGGTTTGGTTGGTGGTAGGGCATTTTTTAAGCCCGCCTGTCTAGCTACCACCATCTTATCTAAGTCTTGCCGCCAAATATCAATGTTGATATCATTGGTGTGTTCCAGCATGAAGATAAGATAGCCAGTTCCCCATTGCGTTGGGGAATCTTGGTAAGCCCGCTTCCATCTTCGGCAACATTGTCACTTACCACCAGGTGAGATGTTGTCAAGGGTTTACCAATTGTAAATAAAAAAATTAAAAAAATGTACTCCTGGACTGAAAAATTCTGGATGTGCAACGCTGAGCCAGGCAATTTCATGCATTAATTTTGAAAGAATCTGCTGAACAATATGATATGAGTTTACTTTCTTACCAACTTCTATCGAGTTTTTTTTTCGTACATGGAGATGTTATACTGTATGCTTTAGTGCACTGTGATTTTGTGTTCGTATCAGTGTATATTTTTAGGGTTCCGTACCCAAAGGGTAAAAGCGGGACCCTATTACTAAGACTTCGCTGTCCGTCTGTCACTAGGCTGAATTTCATGAACCGTGATAGCTAGACAGTTGAAATTTTTACAGATGATGTATTTATGTTGCCGTTATAACAACCAACAATAAAAATTATAAAAAAATAAATATTTAACGGAGCTTCTATACAACAAACGTGATTTTTTTGCTAGCTTTTGCTCTATATCGATAACGGCAACAGGTAGGCGCTTGAAATTTTCACAGAATATTAAGGGGGGCTACCATACAACAAACGTGATTTTTTTTGCTCGGTTTTTGCTAAATATTGATAACGGCAACAGGTAGACGCTTGAAATATTTACAGAATATTGAGTTGTGTTATTCACTTTAAAAATAAATAATTAAATTAATATTTAAGGGGGGGTCCCATACAACAAACGTGATTTTCATAGATAAACGATGCGGAACCCTTCTTGCGCGAGTCCGACTCGCACTTGGCTAGTTTTTTTACTTCCTCGACCCCTTAGTACCGTACGTAGGGTACCTAAAGGAAATATTGTTATCGCGAAAAAAATATTTCAAATTTTCGTGAAAATGTGTTTTTTATTTATCATTAAAACATACCGAAAAACCGAACATCCCAATTCCGTCCGTCCGTCCGTCACGCTTGGCTCTGGAGGCTAAATCCTTAGTCCGATTGGGACCAAATTTGGAACAAGACTTTAAAATTATTTCATCGAGGGGTTGTCAAAAGTTTATTCGTACCGTCATACCGAAGAGTAGCCGTCATACAACAAAAACTGGATTTTTTTTGCAAAAATGGCTCTACCAATTTTGATTAAACTTTGCACGTCGTAGTTACTTATGTTTGTCTATTACATAGTAATACCCATTGGTCTGGGAAAAAAATCGCGTTTGTATGGTTCTCTTACAAATGAAATTGAAACTTGCGATTTACTTACAAATAGTTGGAGCTACTGAATATTCATATACCTATTACGAAAAAGTATATGTTTGGATTGTTTGGCCATGCAACATAAATTCAACAAAATTAAAAATATATACATTCCATTTTTGTATGAAAAAAATTATTGAAAAAATAGTCGAGAAAGATGAGTGCGTTCATTTTGCTACGAGTAGCCTCCCCTAATGTCTGGCTGCCGCAGCCTCGGGCCAGTCGGCTTTATGGGAAATCCACCTCTGACCCCTTTATTTAGGATAGTAGAAATAGAATCGAAAAAAACATTATTCATGGCTGTAAATGGAGATTACAACACCAAAAAATAAACAAGACTATATAGTTGTCGAAGCTTTCTCAAAAAGAGTATTCAAGAATCGGGGATCATTAGTCCCTGGACGAAATAAACACCCACCGAAGCGAGCCATATTGGAAACGTCAGTCAGAGCTGCCACGGCCGGCTGTTCATATAAGTTATAGCTTGTCTACATTTATATGTATCTGTAGTTTATTTATTTGTATTTTATTAACACGCAGCTAGCCTGTAGCCCGCGACATGGCCGGCGACGCATAGGAAACTAAGTTTACAGGGGTCTCGATTTTTCTCAGCAATTAAAAAACATATAAAAGTGATATTTTGTAAACTGATTCTTTATTTTATTGACTTCATTTTGTCAGTTGCAGAAACACATTCGTTTACTCATGTAACAGAAAAAATATATTAAAAAACCTCTTTTAAAACAGAGATTTGCATTCTACAGCTAAACCAGACCGAATAAGAAACTTTTAATTTTCTTAATCGATTAGTCTAAATGCACAATTCAATATGCCAGTTGGATTTATTAAATTAATTATAGTTTTTAATTGAAACGAAAAAAAACATTGAAAAAGTGCGAAAGTTTGGTTATTTTCTTTACTATTTACACGTAAAGAAATGACAGAGACAACTATATCAATCAATACTACGCATTAAATTTTATATCGCGCATGCATCCGGCTAAAGAAGAAAATTAATAACAAACTAAAATACAATAATTAAGAATTGACGGAAATATAGTTAAACAAAATAAAATTATAGTCAAATAGATGTCAGGAAGTGGTAAAAAAAAGCTTATTTTATCGCTATGTTAAATTGAATACGGTAGTTAAGTTGCAATTAGCTCTAGCAATGACCGATCCTGGCATTGCTCTACTTTATAATGTACCTACACGATAATATTAACCTTCAGTAGTCTTGTAAGCATTTTCTAAACACGAGTGGTTTTACTGAAACATATAGGTATACAACACGTCGTCAACATTGGCATTTTCGAGTGCAATAATGATGGTCCTTTGCTGTGGGCATTTGCCGGCCATTCACGAGACTTAGTTTTATATGTTTTTATGACATAAAAGTTGGCAGAAAACTGAAAATTTGTCAGGAAATCGAATTAAGAAACACCAGGTCGTCGGTCCACCGTGTGGAAGTGCGCGGTCGCCTCTTGAGAACTTTACTACCCCAACGGCCATCTGTTCTACGAGCTATGTGCGGTGTGCCCTGCTCACTTAAGTTTGGCGATTCTGTGAGCTATGTCGAATACTTTGGTACTCCTACGGATCTCCTAATTTCTTATAAGAAAAAAATCGCATCTTTTATCATAAAACAAATAATTAAATAAAACGCTGAAATACAATAAAAAATCAGATCTTCACTTAAAATTTAACATTTATTAATTAACAAAAACCTTCGTAAAATAAAATAAACTGCCAATATTGGTACGTATATTCAATTTACCTACAAAAATATCCACATCATCAATATATACATATATACTAGCACACAGTTACTTACGTATTAAATGGTTTAGATTCGATAGTTTGCTGACACCGACCTCAAAAAAAATTGTAAGCCACTAATTTAATTCGTACCCACCTTTGATTTCGTTATTGTTGGTTAATGTTGTTTTAAGTATAATAATATTATTTCATACTTTTGAGTGAATTTCATTTTGAAGTCGGTTTTAAGTTTTTTTTAACTTTTTTTTATTTTCTTTATTTTTAGTGATAATGCTATCTATCTAGCAACGTTAAATCCAATCACCTATACTCACCAATATGAATTATCAAATCGTAATACATGTGTTTCATTAACAGATACAGAGTCCCGTGGCTTCCATCATCATCTCAGCAGCATGAAAGTTAAGGAGTTAAATCGTCCATCATCTGAATAACCTGAAGGAATACAACTATCGGTCTATGCATACCTACGTTATATATTTATGTATAACATTCAAAAGAATTTTCCTGCAACTCCTAACCGTCCTAACCTACATCAACATGAGAATATGACTAACAGACGCAAGTATTTTAATAGCTCTAGAAAACATAGATTCACGTAATTATAATTAGTGCCTTTAAAATTCAAATTTTTCATTATTTTTGAAGGGTTGCCCACAAGGAAAACACAATATCACATCCTTCTATCAAATCACATCTGAAATTCAGAAACCAAACATCAATCGGACAAATGAACGAACTGGTCTCATATGTATACATACAGACAGTATCAGTAAGTAACAGTAGCTGTGATCGATCGAAACGCCCCGAACGAAACGGTCGTCGATAAACTCGTGTCTATCCAATAAGCGTATAGGCTTGTAGTATAAACAAGGTCGTTTAACCCTGCAGTGGTCGCGTGGATTACATATGTAATCCATGGTAATTAAAAATTAAATTATTCGTAAACAGTTCGTGTACTTTTAGTATGATAATCCCCACCCCAACTCTGTTTATTCTAAATATGTATGTAGTTCCTGTTTAGAAAATAATAGTTGATTTGTTTTAGTAATTAAGTGTTAAACGCGTATTAAGGTCTTATATAATTCAAAGCAAATTTTCAAAGACGATTTAAAGGAACTTTGTGTTTTGGTTTATTATGACAAAACTGTTAATTATTCTGTTTAGTTTCTTCTTATAATAAAATTTTTGGTAAGGGCACTTACCATTTATCAATAAAAAAATGAATTTTATTTAAAAAATTAGAGAACAATTTGGCATAAATATGCAATCCACGCGACCACTCAAGTGACTTTTGGGGCGCGACCACTGCAGGGTTAAACAGCTTGCTAGCTACTGGTGGTGGTAGGCTAGGGTAACCGACCTACGATAGTTATACAGGTTGTAACAAAATTGGTGTAGGTCCCGTTAACTGGGGCGTCTACTCATCATACTGAACAACTTTTTTTCTATGACTTTGCTGGAATCGCAAAAACTTTACCTCTTCATACAAATCGATAAGCTGATCAACCAATTTTGTGCATTTTTGTATGGAAGGTGATTTTTATTAAACTGACTATGAGTTCCTTCGGGAAAGTTGTTCAATATGACGAGTTGAACCCCCAGTTAACGGGACCTACACCAATTTTGTTACACCTGTATAATTGGCGACGAATAAGTTGAACACAAATGGCGGTCGTTCGCGCTGGTAGAGAGCCCGTGGGTGTAGCGCGGGTACGTTAGTACTAACTAATATCGCGGCATCTAAGTTGAACAGTGCGCAGTGTATTATTTTCAGGTCTCAATCGAAGTGCGGGACGCGGGGATTACGCGCACCAAGGGACGCCAGCCCCCAAATATATTATGATGATAGCTTTACAAAGTTTTTCAATAATTTTAATTGAATATTGTCATTTGACCCATCTTAAGGCCTTAAGTAGATCGCGTGGACTTTGAAGACTTCGTATAGGAAGCAACTAGGATACATACGAGTATAGCGCGGTGATTCACGCTTGCTAAACCTTTTGTTCGTGGAACCTTCGTTTTACAGAACAAAGCAGGGCGAGTACCTGGAACAAAAAAAAATACAATTATTAATTAGATGCGTGTTGTTACTTGAGGAATGTGACTTAATAAAACTGTAACGATGAAATATAAAATGTATTAAACCGTTACTTTTTCATTTATGTACACATAACTACACAATGACAACGCTTAAATCGTTAAGAACAATCGACTTTACATGTTATTCCAGTGATTGGTAATCACTAAGTTTCATCAAAATTGAGTAACACACTTAACAGTCCATATCTTGAAAACTACTGAACCGATTTTGATGAAACTTTCACTGCCGCTTAAGTTAGAATATACTTAATCCAATAAAACAGCTTTAATAATTTAATTGCATTTCGATTTCCAGTTTCTGATAAATACGTGGACAAAATACATACGCTTAAGAAATTTGGCACACCTGTTAAGAAGCCAACATAGACTAACATACATGAATATTATGCAATTTCGACATATTTTTTTAAGTCAGGAAGTCTGTTCAAAATGCTATCAAAACTTAAAACGACACTTTAACTCAATTAGTAAGTACCTAACTGAATTTACAAAAAATTAGCCAAGTGCGAGTCGGACTCGCGCAAAGTAGAGTTCCGTAGTCTTCTCAAAAAATTAAAGGAATATTTTAAAAAACAAAATTATATTTGCTGTTTGTAATAGAATATAGCGTATGGAAAATCTATGAACTTTTTTCAAATCCAACTGCACATCTTGTTGGTCGACTTTTACTCCTAAACTAAAAAAAGTCTAGTTATACTTAGCCTTAATAGTTTTCCTTTTAAATTGATCTTATGTCCTACAATTTCCGATTTTTTCACATGTCCTTATATAGCGGTTTAAAGCTTGACTTGACTCAAAAATTAGCGCTTTAAAGCTTAATATTTTACAAAGCGATTACTGAATCGAAAAACTTAAATAAAATAAAAAATGCCTCGACAAAAACCTCTCAAAAGTAGAAAATAATATGTTCTGGCCCTTTAAGTTTAACATAAGTAGTTATATTCTGATCTAAGAGTCGTCGCGTAGTGGTACCGCTAAGTTGTGAAATTATTAGTATCTAATTAATTGTAGTAAAGTAAAACCGTTGTATTCTGTTTTTATTTTATTTACTTAACGGTCCCCCTACGCGACGACTCTTAGATCAAAATAAACTTATGTACTTATATTAAATTAAAGGGTCAAAACATATTTTTTTCTACTTTTTAAAGGTTTTTGTCAGTGGTTTTTAAAATTTCTTATTTAAGTTTTATTTCATGCTTTTAACTTTATGTATCTCAAACACGATTAATTATCTGCTGTAAATTTGTGAGTAGTTGGGTATCCTGCAGATTCCAGAAGATGCTGCAGCATCAGGTCAAAGTTACCATGTTCTACCTAACACCTATTTATTGAGACTATTCCAATACGCCCAAACACGTTATATCTGCTGTAAGTTGGCGAGGAGTTGAGTATCCTGCAGATTCCAGAAGATGCTGCAGCATCATGTCAAAGTTATCAACTTCTATCTAACACCTATTCATTGAGACTATTCCAATGAGCCCAAACACGATACCTTTCTTGTAAATTGGCGAAGAGTTGGGGTATCTTGCAGATTCCAGCAGATGATGCAACATAAGGTCAAGGTTACCATATTCTATCTAAAACCTATTTATTGAGACTATTCCAATAAGCCCAAACACGATATATCTGCTGTAAGTTGGCGAGGAGTTGGGTATAATCTTGCAGATTCCAGAAGATGCTGCAGCATCAGGTCAAATTTACCATATTCTATCTAACAACTATTTATTGAGACTATTCAAATGAGCCCAAACACGATATCTTTGCTGTTAGTTGGCGAGGAGTTGTGTATCCAGCCGATTCCAGGAGATGATGCAGCATCAGGTCAAGGTTACCATATTCTATCTAACACTTCTTCATTGAGACTATTCCAATGAGCCCAATATGATGCCTCTGCTGTAAGTTGGTGAGGAGTTGGGTATCATCCAAATTCCAGGAGACGCTGCAACATCAGGTCAAGGTAACCATAGTTTTACAATTGTGTTACAATTACATGGCACCAAATTTCGAATCGATCAGCCCGGTGTATAAGTTGCCCCACATCCCTACATCACCTACATAAGAGCTAATGATCTTTAAACTGCTGAATCGATTTTTAGCAAATATAGGTAAGAACCACCCGCCGCAAGGAAACTTGCTTTCACGAAAAAAAATGCCACAGACACACAGACATAAGCGTCAAACTTATCGCACCCCTCTTTTTGCGTCGGGGGTTAAAAACGGTAGTTTTGAATGACCTATTCAACGATACCCCACACTATAGGTTACGTCAACGAAAAAAAAATCACCCAAATTCAAGGAAATACCTTAAAAAACGTGTATTCAAGATTTTATTGTACCACTTTGTCGGCGTGATTAATATGTATACCCATGCCAAACTACAGCTTCCTAGTACTAATAGTCTCTGAGCTAAGCCGCGGATAAACGGACAGACAGAAATGGCGAAACTATAAGGGTTGACATCAGAAATCAGAACCCAAAAAACACAGAGCTTAACTTGTATTAAAGTATATACATTAGTACTAACATACAGTACGGACACTCTCTGCCGCTCTCTAGATTGCGAGCGACCTCACCCCCTCGTCACCAAGATTGAGTCAGATTGGTTACAGTTAGGTTGTCGAACGTATAGTATTTCGCCGCCATTTTGTTTGTTCTGTCGTTCCTTTTTTGAAATGTCATTTCTGGCCCGTTGTATGAAGTGTCCAGGGTGTGCTTTTAAGCACAAGAGTTTCACAGCTACGAAAACATCTCCATTGAAGGCTTTACAAGCTGTTCTAATTAATTATCGTGTTACCTCATAAATGCGTGGTAGCAAACGACCTTCATAAAGTACCTTCACTAATCTAATGCCGGCGCGGCGGCACGCGTTCATGGGCGTTTCGCTTCCTTCCTACCTTATCGCTTTGTCGATAAACATTATCATACTATATGGCTATACCTACCAACACTTAACATTGGGATACACTGAATTTGCATGTATTATAAAGGCAATGGTGCTGTCGCGCTTCTCACTAAGGTCGGGTGTAATGACTCACGTCGCGTATAAAAATGAAAGTTCAGAACTTCAGGTGAAACTGATAACTGTATAATATCAGAAAACACAAAATATAACACGGGAAATACACGTAGGTACAGAAATTCGGTATGCTAAGTTAGTCCCTAGGAGAACGTCCGATCTTTATCGTGGCTGAGAGTTGACTCCCTTTTGGTGTATCTCGTAACATTGAATAACGACTAGTTACCGGAGGTCGGGGGGTTCTCCTAACGGTACTAAGATACAAAAGAAATATTAACAAACATTCGTGGGAAAACAGAGGTACGGTACAGCAATAACAAACAGGGATACAATACATAATAAAACTATAAAATTTAGCTAGGAAGAAACTAATAAATGTCGGCGTGTTTTTCGCACAACTTAATTCTCTCATAGCGGCGTCTGGTACAGGCCGTAATAACAGTTAAAGCCGAAAGCGATTAGAAATCCTTTATAGTGTGCAACACCGCCAAAACGTAACCGGGATGGATGTACCTCTATAAAACTTTAGTTACACAAAAATATAAAATGTCCGTGTTTATGACTTCAAAATCCAAGAACCGTTATTGGTTGTGTCTCAACAAAAAATAAAACTTTTTAGGGTTCCGTGGGACCAGGAAATGTGGTCACCACAGTGCAATGTACGGTTTACGGGACTAATGGTATTCAGGGTTTTATGTGTGGCATTCACTTTTAATGCCTCCGCTCTGAGTCTTTTCAACCGACTTCAAAAAGGCGAAGGTTCTCAATTCGACGCGATTGTGAACCGATTTTCATGATCCTTTTTATATTCGATAAGTTGCCAGATTGATCCCATATAAATTTTATTTAAATCGGTTATGTACTAACGGAAATATACTAAAACAAATGGATGTTACGATTTAAGTCGGATTTTTTATCGTTTTCAGCCTTTACAATTATCAGATTTGAAATTAACTTTATATTGTTTACAGGGCTTTAAGATTTTCATTGCTACGATTACCTCAACAGTTGCATGGCTATCTGTTAGGTGGGTCATTTATTAGAGAGGCTATACAGCAACCGGCACCAAGGTCTGAACAAGCCTTGCGAAGCGGTCGAGAAGTAAATGCCATTAACAATCAAACCCATCCAGAAAATGACGGGCGCGATTGACAGGACAACGCTAGTCGCACTGAGCTACGACCGTTTCATTGTAAAAAATTGGCTGTGACAGACGGACGGACGGACGGACAGACAGACAGACAGACACACGAGCAATCCTATAATGGTTCCGTTTCACTTTTGAGGTACGAAACCCTAAAAAGGACAAAAACACTACCTACATAATTAGTCTCCTAATCTCGCTCAGACCTCTAAGAACGGTTTCGCCTTATTGTTCCTCGGAATAGGAAATACCTATAACTAGATTATTACAGTTGAAGCACAGCTTAAGGCTCCTCCGTGCCTAAAATTAGAAACTCGATTCACGATGCTTCAAACATCGAACGAAACAGCTTGAAATTAAAGTTCTTATCAGCTCGTACTGCAACATCGCTGTTACGACAAAAGCTGCGGTCGAATCGGCAACATCGTCACTTACCACCAGGTGAGATGTTGTCAAGGGTTTACCAATTGTGAATAAAAAAAATAAAAATAAAAGAATCGTGTGAAATTTGTGGTTTTTAATTCATTATAAATAAAATAATAAGAATTTCTTAGTTCTGTGTATTAAATAGAATTCAAGAAAATCAAAATCACTCCTCATATCCTGTAAATTAAAAAACAATTATATTTTTTGATAAAAAAATATTAATTGAAGTAAAAAGTGGTTACAAAGTTGGTCGTTGGCGGTAGTAAAGGCCTTAACAAGCTGGTTCGACTTTCCGCTCTGATAACTCGGACGCGGTTGGGGTCACCGCGGTGTGCACTTTAGCTATTAAATTAGTATTCAGAAGACAAATTACCATGAGACTCACTTGTTGAGTATAGCAAGTAGCGTTATTATTAGTGGTTGCACGGAGATAAATATTTATAGTCCTCAATGATAGTATCTTAAGTATTAATAAACTGAGCTATTTTGCTTGAGCTTGATGGATTTCAAGGCACCAAGGGACGCCAGCCCCCCGCGTAACCCGCGCTACACCCGCACGCTCCCCCTACCTGCGCGAACAATCGCCATTTGTGTTCAACTTATACGCCGTGGATTTTACCTAAGAATGTGAAGAAACCGTATTTAAATATCTGAAGAGACTGACTACGATAACTAAGTGGAATTGGATATTTATACAATATTTATCAAGTTCTGTGAACTGGGGGGTGTCGTCCTCTTGTTTGATTACGAGTATCTCGTCCAATTACGTACCGCGAAACTTGTTATGAATCAATAACGATACCTTTCGTTTGACTTAAGAGCCCGCTGGAGTTCATAAATCCCATACAAATGTAGTACATATTTGATTCATTTGTTAACCAAAAAAACGATTTTGAAATAATTTTATATCGATAACCGGATGAGGTATATCTGTGTCTGTACCGCATTACTTTTTTTAAAAATACGAAACAGGAATCCATTATTATCATTACACTTGTTTTTAAGGTAAAAGACGGAAAACAAGTTTATTGGTATTAAATCGATTCCTGTTTCGTTTTTCAATAAAATAATACGGTACAGACACTACGTTTGTATGGGATTTATGAACTCCAGCAGACTCTTAAGTATCCTTACTTAATATTATAAATGTGAAATTTGTTTGTTTGTTTGTAACCTTTTCACGCTTCAGCACCTTGACCAATTTTAATGAAATTTGGCCTGCAGGTAGCCTTTGTCACGGGGAAGGACATAGGCTACTTTTTATTTCGTGATAATTGAAAACGCTAAACACGTTAAGAAACCGACTTCCATTGCAACAAATTAGTACATTTTTGCATTACTATTTTTGGTTTTTGTTAATTTTCTAGTAAAGTACTATACCGATTTTGATAAAATTTATATGGGACCACACGGGAAGCACTAGCTTTCAAATAAAAAAAGGAATCATAAAAATCGGTTCACCCCGTCAAAAGTTATGAGGTAACACACATAAAAAAAACATACAGACGAATTGAGAACCTCCTCCTTTTTGGAAGTCGCTTAAAAACAGCATAGTACGATGCAGTTCCTGAGTAAACTAAAACAATACTCTTTTTTGCTTATTTTTTTTAACATCGCAGCGGAATAACGGATTTTTGTGATTTTTCGCACAGAGATGGTTGAGTTGGGAAATGACATAATTTATTGATTGTTAGGTATATCCTGACATAGTTCCCGAGGGATCTAGGGAAACTCATTTCCGCACGCTCGTGCACGTCGGCGTCCCAACGGAGCAACGGATTGAAGTGATTTTTTTGTACAGAATTGGTTGAGGGGGTGAAAGTGACATAGACTGCCAATCAGAATAGCCCAATATAGTTCCTTATCCTTAGTGATCTCTAGAGAAAACTCATGTTCACACTCGCAAACCGCTTGCGGCTCGCTCACCACTCATCCTCAAAGACAGTCATAAAAACGATGTCCACGCGGGCGAAGACGCGGGCTAAATCTAGCACCTCTGTTAATTAATATAGGTATTGTTTATATTTTTGTACGGTCTGATCTTTCAGTCTTGGTGGTTAGCAGCGCTAACCACCTAAAATCTACCGTATTTTTAACGTTTTATTTTAAAAGGCACATATAGAAGGAAATTATTAACTTGAAAAAGTCCAAAAAAGTTAATTTAATATGTATTTCTGGATATAATTTTTTTTTTGTTTTTTTTTGAGGTTTAGATGTTAAATTATATAAAGCAAATTATGTCATTATTACTGCCAATAAAAATCCGTGACGCAAAGGGCCTACGTTTGCGGCGTCCCATTTTGATGACGCATCGATTTTATTGTAATGAATAAAACATATTATTTTCACTTTTTGACTGCGGTTTTAACCGCCGAGCGGCGCGCACATAAGGAAGAATCGCCAACTGATAACTCTGTGTACCAACTAATTAAAATCTTTTGCAACATGCTCCATCCTCCTTCAACTAACTGCATGCATATGTGTGGTGGCCACCACACCATTCAATTTTAATATTATTCTCTGACAACCTGACCGCCACTCATCATAATTAATGTCCAAAAAAATATTTCCTTAATGCTATTTGTGTCTCTATTAACGAATTTACGATTGCAACAATGATTTCGCGTGAGCACAGCATTGAAACTAAATAGTACCTACTCGAACTTACTGCAAACGATCGGCGCACTGCTGTTTCGAAAACGGAGACACATCCGTTTGATGTAAACATTCTGCGCTGCACTGGAAACGCACGCGCACGTGTGACTTGTGTACCAAATATAAAAGATGACAAATCAACAGCACTGTCAGCATATGTTTCAGAACAGTGAGTTAGTAAAATGACAACGCTAAAACTATAAAGCGAGATATTGATTGGAACAGTTGTCTCTGTCTTTTTCTTTACGTGTAAAGAGTAAAGAAAATAACCATACTTTTTCAATGTTTTTTCGTTTTAATCAAAAACTACAATGAAAATATAAAAAATAAAACAAATATTGTTGTATATTTAAAAAAAAATAAACTAGAGTCGAAACTAACGGTGTAGACTTATCTTTGGGATTTTTTTCTATCGAGCCAAAACTGCTCAATCGTTTTCTAATATCTTTTGACTTTAAGGAACATCATCAACAATAAGGGTATTTTTTTCAACCTTGGGTTTTTTATCGTTTAGGAGTAATTGACGTCAAAAATAACGAAATCTGATTTTTTTTATTAAAAATTTGAGTGCGTTTGGTTGCACCTCACCTGATGGTAAGTGCCGATGCAGCCGAGGATGTAACACGCAAGCTCAAATAGTGCCTATTCACTCTCGTCTCGAAGATTCCTAAATTATACGAATCGGGGAATACAGACGCCGGAAAGGAATTCCACTCGTTGGCCGTTCGCATGATGAACGAAGAAGCAAAACGCTTCGTGCGAAAAGGCGGAACATTGACGACAAAGGCGTGGAACCGCTCTCCGCGCCTGGTCGTCCGATGATGAAATGGAGAGAGGGGGAATGAGGTCGTGAAGCTCCAGGGCACACTTTCCGAAATGAATCCTGTAGAACACCGATAGACAGGCGACTTTGCGGCGATGCTCGAGGCTTTGGAGCCTGTTACCGCCGCCTTAAGAACAACAGACTTCAATCACTAAATTGCTGCGTGAAACCGAAAACGTGTTTTACAGTGACTGGTAAACTTTTTTATCCACAATTGGTAAGCCCTTGACATCATCTCATCATAATATCAGCCGAAAGACGTCCACTGCTGGACAAAGGCCTCCTCCAAAGACTTCTACGACGACAGGTCCTGCGCTGCCCGCATCCAGCGGCTTCCCACTACCTTCACCAGGCCGTCGGTCCACCGCGTGGGAGACATCATCTCACTTGATGGTAAGTGACGATGATGCCAGAGATGGAAGCGGGCTTACCAAGATTCCCTAAAAACAATAAGGAACTGGCTATTTTATCTACAAGCAGGAACACATCAATGCTCTTAACATTGATGCTTAGCAGCAAGACTTAGATAAGATGGTGGTAGCTAGCCAAGCGGGTGTAGAAAATGCCCTTCCACCAACCAAACAGTCTTACAGAATTAGACTCCACCGGGAATAGAACCCGCGACCTCCTGAAGTGAAGCTAATGGAGCGTTTTTAACCGCCTCCGTGGCGTAATGGTAACGCATTACGCCACGGAGGCGGTTAAAAACGCTTGAAAGTTCATATCTTGAAAACTACTAAACCAACTTCGATGAGACTACACGGTTCGCGAAGTTGAAAGATGCTTTATCCGATTAAAAATTCATTATTGTAATTTGTTTTCTAGTTTCTGAGGAATACAGGGTTAAACACATATACATACAAAAATACAGACACTAATTATGAAATTTGACAAACTTGTTTAGAAGCCCACATAGACTAAAATATACAAATACTAGCCGTTTCCCGCGGCTTCATCCGCTTGGACAACGTTTCTAGGAAAAAAGTAGCCTAATTGTGTTAATCCAGGTCTTAATCTTTCTACCTACCAAATTTCAGCCAGATCCGTTCTGTAGTTTTTGCGTGAAAGAGTAACAAACATACATGCATACATTTAAACAAGCTTTCTCGTTTATAGTATGAGTAGGATTGTGAAACTCCAACAATATTACATACATACGGGTCGAATTGATCAAATCAGAAACGAGGAGATCCGCAGGAGAACTAAAGTAACCGACATAGCTCACAGAATCGCTAAACTGAAGTGGCAGTGGGCAGGGCACATAGCTCGTAGAACAGATGGCCGATAGGGCAGTAAAGTTCTCGAGTGGCGACCGCGCACCGGAAAACGTAGCGTAGGCAGGCCTCCCACGCGGTGGACCGATGACCTGGTGAAGGTCGCGGGAAGCCGATGGATGCGGGCAGCGCAGGACCGGTCGTCGTGGAAATCCTTGGGGGAGGCCTTTGTCCAGCAGTGGACGATTTCTAGCTGATATGATGATGATGATGATGGGTCGAATTGATATCTTCATTTTTTTAAAGTCGGATAATATGTTCGATATTTGGTACGGGCGATGCTCGTAAAAGATTAATCACAATAATTTTCACAGTCCACATTGTTTGTATGTTAACTCTGTCACAGTATATATATTAGTACTAACGTACAGTATGGACACTCCCTGCCGCTCTCTAAATTCGACCTCACCCCCCCGTCACTCAGATTGGATGTAGATTGGGTACCAAACGTAAAGGACGAGCTACGCAAGCGCGATAAACGTCACTTATATTCACTTTGCGCGCCGCTGTGATTTCGTACACCGGAATAAAAAGCAACTAGTTACCGAACCTAAAGGACGAACTACGCATGCGCGATTAACGTCACTTATATTTACTTTGCGCGCCGCTCACCGCTCGACGCCAATAGGCGGCCGCGCCGTCTCGGCATGCCTCGTATCATGATTGGCTGACCACCAATATTATACGACCAAATCTAAGAACAATCAGTTCCAAGAATCTTCATACTAGCTGTATCTTTTTTTTTTAGAAATGTAGTTCCTTTATGTATTTCATATGTCAGATGTCTGTTATTGTGGCTTGTGAGATAATTTTGTTCGTTTTATTTATTTAAAACGATGATTGTTTGTAATAATTTGATTAGATGGTGTGAAAGTATGAGTTGTATAGAAATATCTAGTGGTGTGATATTATAAAATGTGATCTCGGAATTATAGATTGAGATTGACTATTATTGTAGGTTGCTAAATGAGATTGTTTCACTGACAAAAGCTCCTGTGTTTGAAGAACAAATGAACAATGTTATCCATGTAAGTTACTTAATCATGTAAGATAACTGTTGATTGTTGCTTGCAGCACAGTATATATATCTTGCAGTGTGCATGCAGTAAATAACTAACAAACATTTCGTGACCAATACCGCCGGTGTGATTCAACCCTACCTGCATTCTTGCCTATAGATACGTCAGTTATAATTATGTATATCATTTCTCGCTCGTTTGTATGGAGTGTCCGGGGTGTGACTCTGTATTGTATAGGGGAGAGGGGGGCAAGACGGGGCAACGGCTTTAAACGGCGCGACAATTGACCAATCAGAATCCAGCTAGTGCATGACAATGCGCCGCCATGATGCCAATCAGTTAGCACAGAGGCCGCGTAGGAACACTGTGATATTTGTTTAATAATTGAAAAAACCTGTATTTAGTCAAATCTCTTGTCATTTTTGCATTTCACTTGATTCGTTTTAGTGATCTAAACATTGCCATTACAGATACCGAGTTTTTTTTCCAATGTGCGAAGATTCACGAAAACAGGCCAGTAGTTACTTGTTTGCATGTGGAGTGTTGCTTTTTGTTTAATAATTTATTAAAGTTCGTAAGGCACGCATTGGCAAAATGGGGTATAGGTAAGTATAGTATATCAAAAGAAGAAAAATTGCCGACGGTAAATCGTCATCGTCAGAAAACAGCGACAGTGAACCCGAAAATACGCCCTGTCATTATTGTACAGGTCGCTATATAGAGTCTACAGACGGATGGGTGGCATGTGCTTAATGTAAAAATTGGGCGCACTGTAGTTATGCTGGTGTCGACGATGAAGACGAAGACACGGTATTCAGATGTGAATTTTGCCAGTCATCATATATTTACGACTTTTCACGTAATGATACTCATTATATTAATAATAGTTATCTTGAAATTATGTATTAAGTATTTAGTACATTTTTATACATAATTATCAAACAAAAGTTCCTAATAATTGTTGAAATTGAAAGACTACTTATTGTAGATAATAATTAAAGTAAAAAAAACCCTAGAAAATAATAATATTATTCGTTTTATTGGCTTTCAAACATTTACTACCCCGTCATGCCTCCCTCTCCCCTAATACAGATTGAATTAAAATTTTCATTTTAGGAATTTCATTAAGATCCTCCATTACGGCAACAGAAATTAGTCACAAGGAGTTTTATTAGTCTTATTTATTCGCGGTAGCGCTAGTCATTTGAGATACTTTTTACATCTGTCAAAAACAACAATTTGTTCTATAAATAATTTTAGAAAAACCTAAAAAGGTTTTAGGTATATGCTTTTAATATTGCACTGTCATGCGATATACGAGTACATATGCATGCGAAATTCGGAAACCGCGAAATGGGTCAAATTTAACTTGCTAGATTTCACCCGAACAGACATACATACATTGCACTTTAATTAAAAGCTTGTAAAATGCCTAAAGTAGTTCCTTTATCTAAGGAAATAGCGCGGCATCACTTCATAATTATTTTTCAACGCAATTATTTTGTGGTTTTGATGAATTTAAAATAAACCACCTAAAAAATAAAGCGCGTAAAATTTTCAGGGTTCCGGAGTCAATAAGCCAAAAAACGGAGTCCTTATTACGTCATATCCGTCCGTCTGTCTGTCTCAGCTTCAGTCGCGGCTTCGATTCCCGGTGGGGTCAACTTGTAAGACTCGGTTTGGTTGGTGGTAGGGCATTTTCTAAGACCGCCTTGCTAGCCACCTAAATCTTGCCGCCAAATCAGTTTTAACAACATTGACGTGTTCCGGCTTGAAGATAAGATAGACAGTTCTCCATTGCGTTAGGGAAACTTGGTAAACCCACTTCCATCTTCGGCATCATCATCACTTACCATCAGGTGAGACAATGCCAAGGGCTTAACATTTAAAAAAAAAAACTTTGTTCACAGTGCAGTTAGTATACTTTGAGGTTAAACGGCAACTTGCGTGCGAGATAACAGGACTGTCACGTAACCACGCTCTCACTATTGTTGAAGACATCTTATTTCCTCCGCTATAATTAAGCAATTATCCGTAGAATCATATAGAGCTTAATCGTAACGACAACAATCTAATTACCTAAACAATCTAATTAAATTTAAAAACCCAACTGCATAAGAAACATTACCCCTTTTTTGGCCAGGCGGGTATAAAAGTATCATGTGACACTCACGGGACCAAGACAAATCTAACGACACTACCCACTCCAGAATCCGTTTAGGCTACAGGCTCAGCTTAAGAAAGAGACATACATACATACACCCGGAAAACGCTAAACACGTTAAAAAAATCGACTTCCATCGCAAGAACTTGGTACATGTATTTGTGATCAATTTTCTAAAAAAAGTACTACACCGATTTTGATAAAATTTATACAAGAGACCAACTCTGGAGCATACTCTATCGATTAAAAAAAGAATCATGATAATCGGTTCACAATCTGTGAAGATATCGCGTAACAAACACACAAATAAGTATGTTCTTTGAAGTCGAATTGAGAACCGCCCACTTTGTTGAAAACATTACCCGCCTATTTGGGCAGCCGGGTCAAAAGATTACCCACCGAAACGAATGAAACGCTCTTGCACAGCTGCTAGGCTAAATGAGAAATGCTAATGTTCTAACTTCTAAGCTCTTGGGGAATTCAAATGTAAAAGCCAAAAGTGTCGATCAGAATGATTGATGTGATGTTATTTGTGGAGCGCCCTGAAAGGAAATCTTGATGAGGGCAAGATTTATATCTTCCTATAAAAAAAATAACTCAGGTCATTGTGACAAGGAACAAATCGATTTGTTCTCTTGTCAAATGATCAATATTCAGGTTCTATACGCTGTTCTTTTTGTTTTTGTAGAGACAAAAAGTTAGGTATCCTACTTGATACTTTTGATTGTAGGTTCTTGGTGGAACATTATATCACTCATTAAATTTCTGTGGAATTAGTGTAAATATATATTAAAATGAGTTAGGTATCCTATATTAGGCCATCATATCAGCTTATATACGTCCCCACCGAGGGGCTCGAGTCCATTCTTAATTAAGGCGATGGGACAGTCGACCACGCGGGCCCAGTGCGTTTTGGTCGACTTCACATATAAACTTCGAGTTATGCGTGCGCAGGTTTTCTCACGATGTTTTCCATCACCTTACAGGCGTAGATATTAATGTATACTGTACTACAAAAATATAGCAGAATAACAGGCCTGTGTCTCTGAGCTAGATAAAATCCGTACTAAATCAAAATTATATACAGATATGTACAACTAATTAACGGGTGGGCGATTTAAGGGGATAACCAACCTGAAACGCTAAACTTTGAGCGTTTCTAGTGAAACTTAAGCACAGTTGGTGGCCGACAATGTTAGTACACAATAAAATTTAGCTAGCGTAGCACTTGATGTCGAAAGGTTTAATTTTATCCATTTTATTTCGTTTTTGTACGAACAACTAGGTCCGTCGAATACATCTGAAAAAAGCTTTTTTTTAACTTCTACGATTGTAGTACCTAAAACATCGTGAGCAAACTTAGACATATGATTCCAGATGTGTATGAAGGTCGCGTTGCACACGTCCGTAGGTGTTAATCTAAATACCGTACACGTGACCGCGGGTGATGCTAAGTGCAACACCAGGCAACCACCGTCTATCCCTTGAATAGCACGGTTAATTGTGCCACACGACAAGAAGAAGATGAAGTACCATTTTGACAGAAATTGCTTATAACGAAATATTCCTTGTAGTTTTCTTGATTGATTGATTGAAAACACTTTATTGCACAACATAAGAGAAAAAAAAAAGATACAATGATTAAGGAAGTTGTACATATAGGCGGTCTTATCGCTAACAATAATATCTTAATGCAGGAGTTATGTGATTCAAGTATATATTTCATGAGGTTCACAGATCATTGCTCTGAAAATATCTATATTGCTCACAAAGGTAGTCGTAACCACTACGTCACGGTGCGCACTACTATGAACGTTAATACAGTGTAGTTTCGATCTAAATTTGTACTGGCGCAAATCAATCTGCTAATTTGAGGTTAGTGTAAGCCTTAAACCTTCGCATCTGTTAACCCTTTAACTTTGATATCTGTTGTCAAATGTTCTTAATATGACAGCCCTCGTTCGAAGCGTCAGTTCAAGAGAATCTTTGTCATGAAACAGTACATCAATGGAGAGCGTTATCGGACCATAAGAACGTTTTTTTTTAATGCCAACAGCATGGACCTTTTGGTTCCTAAGGACGGTGGCGCTACAGCTAATAGAGCCCAAGCCACGATCGCTTTATTGAGTCCTTTGCTCCTCGGTCGCCTCATTTCGAAAAATTGAGATTTTTGTCTGGCCTATACGCCTTAACGCCTCTAAACTAAATAAATAAAATAACCAAGATTTTTTGCGAAAACGCCGGGACAACTTTTGAGGTAGAATAGAGAATAAAATTTTAATAAAGGAAAAATCTCCCATCCATCATACAGGTAAAAAAAAATGCTCTGCTCAAAAATTTAACTTCTTTGTCTCCCACATAATGCACAACCTATAAAAACAACATAAATTAAAGAGATCAATGAATATTCGTATACTGAATATGCTGAACTCAAATCAAGTATTTTGTTGCAAAGTATTTCGAATTTAGATTTCATATGTACATTTATCCGACGCTCTTACGGTGAAGGAAAACACCGTGAGGAAACCTGCAAAGTTGCACACGCCTGCGGAGAAACTCGTAGGTTGTGTGTGAAGTCGACCAACCCGCACTGGGTCCGCGTGGTCGACTAAGGCCCGATCGCCCTTAATTCAGGGTAGGCTCGAGCCCCTCGGTGGGGACGTATATGAACTGATATCATCAACATTTTGTTGTAATAAACACAAAAAGTCGCATCCGGGGGCAGCACATGCTACATATATTTTTGCAAAAAAACACTACTCCACATCTCGTAAAAATCATTGAACAATAGAGAATTGCACATAAAATAAAAGGACTTAGCTAAAGTAATCAGCAAAGTGAGATATACGGTAACTCCGTACTGTTGGCTATTAAATTATTCTACGGTTCGCCCCTGCCGGGGTTAGTGGCATTTGCTATCGGTGATCTTTCGTTCTTAACTAATATTTACTTACAGCGGTGGTCCTTAGTACGTTCGTATCTCTACCTACAATTTTAAGTGACTTTATTTTATAACATAGCGAAAAAACACATTAAATTTCAAACAAATGTATCAAAGTAATTAATTTGTATCAAATTCCTATAAGAATATTAATGCTGATATATAAGGTCTAACAAATTAGCTGAAACTATTTTAACTGGTGCTTCTACCCATGAAACTGAACAACTGTGCCCATGAAACCCATAGTCAAATCTTAAAAAAAAATTGAACTTCCCATACTAAGTTGGCTGATAAGCTGATCGAGTTAGTATGGGACAGCCAAATTTTTTTTGCGATGTGACTACGGGTTCCATGGGGAAAGTTGTTCAGTTTCATGGGTAGAAGCACCAGTTAAAATAGTTTCAGGTAATTTTGTTACACCTTATATATTTCCTTTAAAAGATTGTGAACCTATGGCTAAAAATTTGATTTTTCATACGAACGGCGATTGCTATTTTTACCTCTTAAAAGTAAACTGCTTTTAAATCAATTTTTGAAAGGTTTTCAGTCAGAACAAACGTACTGCATAAGTGGTGTACATTAAATAAGTTTCCTGATCTTATCCTTCACTGTACTAGTGGTGTTCTATGAGATATAAAAGTAGCACGAAATGTCATAAATACGAGAGACCACTAAATCCTCTAGCAGCCGACAATACCGCAACCAGGAACCTTGCCCTAATGAATAGTTGTGGCTGGACATAACAGAACCCACGTAACACGAGCCCTTATTTATATTCCAATGGAAATGGGTTCAGAGTTGCCATAGTGTGAAAACGTGAATAGTAACTGTTGGACGATCATCTTTTATTGGAGCACAGGGCTACCCGATGAGTGAATGGTGAGAAACTATATTAGTGAGCTCGTAAGAGAATAACCTAACTAATTTAATTAAAAATTAAAAACACGCCTGCGTAAAAACTTAACCCCTCTTTTTTGGAAGTCGGATTAATGAGTATACTTATACTAAGTCATTTCCGGTGTCTCACGACACCTCACATTCCAAAATCCATCGATCCGTTTAGGCTACAGGCTCAGCCAAAGAAACAGACATACATACACCCGAAAAACTTACCCTCCTTTTTTAATAGTCTGGTAAAAATAAAATAAAGAATATAGGCTAGTGAGAGTATGTAGCTGTAAAGCAAACTATAACCTATGAGTCAATGGGTAAGACTGTCATTAAAAACCCGCCTGCTTAAAAACATTATCCCACTTTTTTGGCAGTCAGGTCAAGAGTATGCTTCGTCACTTTCGGGATCAAGACGAACCTAATGATACCTCGCACTCCAAAATCTATTAAGCCGTTTAGGCTACAGGCTCAGCCAAAGAAACAGACATACATACACAAAAAAAACATGATCCTACTATCTGGGCAGTCGGGTAAAAATAAAATAAACTTTTCACGCTTCAACACCTCGACCAATCTTGATGAAATTAGGCATGCAGGTAGCCTGTGTCACTGGGAAAATCGTGAAATAGTATGAAAACGTGAAATCCTGTGAAAATAGCATAAACCGATTCATTTCCTGAGGATACTGATAAAATACTCTTTATTTGGTTTTTTTTTAATCGCAACAGAACAATGCATTGTTGTGATTTTTTTTGCACAGAAATGGTTGAGGGTGGGAAATGACATAATTTACTAATTAGCATATCCTGACAAAGTTCCCGAGGGATATGGAGCAAACTCATTTCCACGCTGGCGTACGTTGGCGTCGCAACGGAGCAACGGATTGAAGTGATTTTTTGTATAGAATTAGTTAAAAGGGTGGGAAGTGACATAGACTGCTAATCATCAGAGTAGCCCGATATAATCTGGAGAAAACTCATGTCCACGCTCGCGAGCCGCTAGCATGTCGCGCACCACTCACCCTCAAAGACAGTCATAAAACTGATGTCCACGTGGGCGAAGCCGCAGGCAAAAGTTAGAATTCCAATAATTTTCACACCCCTTTGTTCTTGAGTATTTTGGATGAAGAAAGAAAGAAATGTTTATTTGCCAGAATACATACATGTAAAGATATTAATGTTAAATGGTAAATGTATTCAACCGTCATACATAACGGATGGCACGCAAATTTTAACAGGTTAAAATATTATTATTATATCAGCTCATATAAGTCCCCACCGAGGGGCTCGAGCCTACCCTGAATCAGGGCGATTAGGCCTTAGTCGACCACGCGGGCCTAGTGCGGGTTGGTCGACTTCACACACGACCTTCGAGTTTCTTCGCAGGCCTGTGCAGGTTTCCTCACGATGTTTTTCCTTCACCGTTAAAGCAATCGGTAATGATATGTACGTAAGTTTTGGAAAAACTCATTGGTACATTGGCCGTCCAGATTTGAACCCGGTACCTCTGGTTAGATGGACCGAGTCGTTACCGGTTGAGCCACCGACGCTTTTTGTATAAAATATTATACCTACGATAATTACATTATAAAGGTTAATTAATTTTATTAAATAGAAACCTCAAAGCAGAACAAAGAAATCACCAACCTTAATCTATTTGTTTACCACTAAACATCCACTGTTTGCTATAAATATCTCATCCCAGAACTTCGCTACTAACAGCAAGCGTCAGACACAGCTATAAATTTTTATATGCCTGTGACAACGACAGGAAACTATCGATGTTGGGAAACGGATCCTTGGAACTTTCCCGAAAACAACCTTGCCGTGGTTGCAAAAAAAAAACTAATTAGAGATAAAATAGGCTTGGTTGATTCCTAAAATGGCTATTTAGGCACGTAGGAGACAACAGAAAATTAGCATTTTAATTAGTAATTATTTCAGTCCCAAAACGCAGACGCGGTGCTGAGGGTTTAGCATGAGACAAGAAAGTGCGGTATATTAAAATTTCAAATAAAGTGCGTGTCCGACAACGCGTAAAGAAGGGTTCCACAGTAATTTTTTTTAAACCGGCCAAGTGCGAGTCGGACTCGCGCACCGAGGATTCCGTACCAACACACCTCTCATACATTCATTTCAAACAAAATACATCAACGCGAGCGACAGAAAAATTTTTTTTATTTATTTTGTTCGGACTTCCTTACCGCGGTTTTAATTATTAGTTGTTTTACTTAAGTATTAGTATACTATACCTAGGCTGTTTGATAAGTACCCGTTTACTAAATATATTAATATAACTGGCCGAAAATAAATATACCACCTTTTTAAGCCATTTTTCAGAGGCGGGAAAAAGAAAAAAAAATGCATTCTTTTGTTTTTTTTCTCATTTGACAGCGATTTAGTGAAAGCGTGAACTTAAAATTGTTAAAATGGAGAAAGAACAGTATCAGTCTGTAATTAGATTCTTGTTTTTGGAAGGAAAAACATGTGATGAAATAAAAAAAGAATGCAAGCGGTTTACCATGAATGTGCTCCTTCTATGACAACCGTCAGATATTGGTATAACGAGTTTAAGCGGGGGAGAACAACCGTCTTTGATGAGGATCGCCTAGGCCGGCCAATTGAGGTGACTACAGACGATATGGTTAAGAAAATTGAAAATATCGTTTTAGCCGACCGCCGAATTAAACTTCGAGAAATCGTTGATGGTGTAAACGTTTCAATCGAGAGGATACAACACATATTAGAAGAAAAATTGGGTATGAAGAAAGTATCGGCAAGGTGGGTGCCGCGTTTACTCACGGAGGAGCAAAAACGGAACCGACTGACTACTTCGGAGCAGTATTTGGCCGTGTTCAAACGTAACCCGAAGGAGTTTCTGCGTCGTTTCGTAACCGTGGACGAAACGTGGGTTCACCACTACACCCCGGAAATGAAAGAGCAGTCGAAGCAGTGGATTTTACCGGGTGAACCTGCTCCAAAGAAAGCAAAAACCGTCCCATCGGCTGGAAAGGTCATGGCGACTGTTTTTTGGGATTCGCAGGGTATTATACATATTGACTACTTAGAAAAGGGAAAACGATAACAGGGCAGTGCTATGCTAATTTATTGGATGAATTTGACGCCGTCTTAAAGGACAAACGACCCCATTTAAAAAAGAATAAAGTACTGTTTTATCACGACAACGCCCCGGCTCATTCGTCCAGAGTTGTGACGGCTAAATTAGCACAGTTACGCTACGAACTATTGCCTCACCCCCCGTATTCTCCAGATTTGGTCCCATGCGATTTATTTTTGTTTCCCAACCTAAAAAAATGGCTCGGTGGTAAGCGATTTGGATCAAATAACGAAGTCATTGCCGCCACAGAGGCCTATTTTAATGACTTTCCAAAATCATACTTTTTGGATGGTTTATTGAAGCTTGAGTATAGGTGGAACAAGTGTATAGAGTTAAAAGGTGACTACGTAGAAAAATAAATTCATATATACAAAAAAAAAGGTTTTTTTTTGCCATAAACGGGTACTTATCAAACAGCCCTCGTAATCATTAATCTAATTAAGTTTCAGGTTTGTATTTTTTACCGTTTTTAAGATAGAGCAAAAACAAAAAAAGGCCTTAAAATTACGTTCTGTGATTTTTTTTAACACTTCGTAACGATATTTTAACCGCCTCCGTAGCTCAGAGGCAAAGTTCACTGGCTTTACACAGGAGGTCGCGGGTTCGATTCCCGGCGGGGTCAATTGTAAGACACGGTTTGGTTGGAGGTAGGGCATTTTCTAAGCCCGCCTGGCTAGCTACCACCATCATAAATCTAAGTCTTGCCGCCAAATATCAATGTTGATATCATTGGTGTGTTCCGGCATGAAGATAAGATAGCCAGTTCCCCATTGCGTTGGGGAATCTTGGTAAGCCCGCTTCCATCTTCGGCAACATCGTCACCTACCACCAGGTGAGATGTTGTCAAGGGTTTACCAATTGTAAATAATAATTTAAAAAAAAACAGTTATTGTAAGTAAATGTCAGGACACGGGCAAAACTAAAACTTTTTTTTATTTAAAATTGTAAATCCCTTGGCATTATCTCACCTGATGATACCATTGGTAAGTGACGATGACGCCGAAGATGGAAGCGGGCTTACCAAGATTCCCCAACGTAATGGGGAATTGGCTATCTTATCTTCAAGCCGGAACAAATCAATGCTGTTAACTTGCGGTATGCGGTAAGACTTAAATAAGATGGTGCTAGCCAGCCAGGCGGGCTTAGAAAAATTAAGACTCCGCCGAGAATCGAACCCGCGACGTCCTGGTGTGAGTGTGAAGCGAATGGACTAACCATTACGCCACGGAGGTGGCTTACGTTTAAATGCTTATCCAATAATTAATAAAAGTGTTTTGAGTAGAAACTTTGTAAGTACTAAAAAGTTTTAAATAATTACTTTTCTTATTATTTATCAGTTCAGATTATCAAGCAGTGGTATCGTCTCAAGTAGGTATAATTAAAGTACAGTAATATGTATAACATCGTGAGGAAACCTGCACACGCCTGCGAAGAAACTCGAAGGTTGTGTGTGAATTCGACCAACCCGCACTGGGCCCGCGTGGTCGACTAAGGCCTAATCGCCCTGATTCAGGGTAGGCTCGAGCCCCTCGGTGGGGACGTATATGAGCTGTTATAATAATATAATAATAATATGTATAAAATTTACGATCAAGGGAGAGTAATTATTTTACCGAGTAAAGCTTCTTAAGCTGTAAAGCTGTTAACACTACACTTACAATAGGTAAAAGGAAAAAACCGACCAAGTGCGAGTAGGACTCGCACGAAGGCACGAAGGGTTCCGTACCATTATCTATAAAAATAACGTTTGTTGTATGGGAGCCCCCCCTAAAATATATATTTTATTTTAATTAAATTATTCATTTTTAAAGTGAATAATACAACTCGATATTCTGTGAATATTTCAAGCGTCTACCTGCTGCCGTTATCAATCGAGCAATAACGAGCAAGAAATCACATTTATTGTATGGAAGCCCCCCATAAATATTTGTTTTATTTTAATTTAATTATTTTTTGGAAATCCTTGGGGGAGGCCTATGTGCAGCAGTGGACGTCCTTCGGCTGATATGATGATGATGATTTATTTTTAAAGTGAAAATGTAACTAAATATTCTGTGAATATTTCAAGCGTCTGCCTGTTGCCGTTATCAATATCGAGCAAAATCGAGCAAAAAAAATCACGTTTTTTGTATGGAGACCCCCTTATGTTCAATTTTTCAAACTTTTAGTATTCGTTGATATAGCGGCAACAGAAATACATCATATGTGAAAATTTCAACTGTTTAGCTATCACGGTTCATGAAATACAGCCTGGCGACAGACGGACAGACGGACGGACAGCGAAGTCTCAGAAATAGGGTTCCGTTTTGGTACGGAACCCTAAAAAGAAGACTGAATACAAAACAAAGAAAAGCCTAAATAAAGCTCTTTTTTGTGTGCGAAAACGTGCGACTATATGCACATGCACGCATATATATGTCACCGGAAAATAACAAGACTCGTAAGTTGATCAATTTTCAAGGTAGTTGATCAACTCCCGGAAAATAATAAACAGCAGTTAAAATGTATTATTTAACGTATGTATTTTAGTAAATTGATTAATTTACGGCGCCTTGTCGTAAGATCATCCGACGAAGGCGAGGTGTACGTTGATTGGTTAAACGACTCACGTGCTTGCTTTTACACTGCTCCCCGCCCGCCACCCGGCCGCCACCAAAAAGCCAAAGTTTTGTGTAACTCTAGATGCCATAAATCATTAACATGTAGTAATAAATAAGTGAAATACGAATAAGTACAAATAATAGATATTCAGACTGATTGTACTTACTAATTAAACTAACTATAATACTTATTAGGTTAATAAGTGATAATTAATATCTGAGCTCAAGTATCTTTTGTTATTTAAAATATTTTTCCTTTTATTATACTAAGTCATAAAACTGTATGGCTAAATGAATAAATATAAAATATAAAAAAAATATACATGATCTTTCACATCTCATCATCGGTATTAAAATAACATATCTAAGTGTTTGTTAACTCTATGAATAAACACTAGCCAAATGCTTATAAAATGCCCTCGACCAATCAGAGAACAGTGTATTATGTGACGGGTAATAGTATACCGTTAAATAGTACACTGAGCAACGATTGGCCCGTTAGTGGATGATTTTACTTGTGGCACAATCGTAAATTATTAAATTACTGCCAGGTACTGTAAGTTGACCAATTAGCTAAAATGCACTGCGTTAAATAATACATTTCTACTAACGTTTGTTATTTTTCGTCAGTTAATCAACTAACTAGAAAATTGATCAACTTACGATTCTTGCTATTTATCGGTGACATATACAATCAAAACCAAGGTCACGTTACGTTTAAGATAGCCTCACTTTATCAATCAATACTCAGCCTTCCGTCACACTTACTATTTTATTTATCTGTGGTTATACTTTATCTCTTAATTGAACGAGCGAAATGAGTTCTCAGAGTCTACTCGAACAATCCGGCCTTTGTATGTATGTATAAATGTTTGTTCGACGATAACTCGAGTATCGTTGGTCGGAACGTCGTGAAATTTGATAGGCGAATTAATGAGAAAAAATCATTTTGAAGTTCGAACATGAGCCAAATCGGTCAAGGGGTTGCCGAAACATAGGGTTGTGAATGTTGAATCACCAATAAACTAGATGGTGCTGGACGGATCCTACATCGCGCAAGCGTTAGTAAGCGTACCTATATATTTTTTTAAAGAGTATATATACATAACGAGTTAACACTTCAGGGCGAACCAGTCTGTATCCTCTGATCCGGCATCCGGCTAGTCTCGCCTATCATCACCTAGATACACTGATGACGATATCGTCTGCCGACCGTACTAATCTACACTTTCAATTGTTTGCGACGATGTTACCCTGGACTTGCTTATATTAATTAACCTCCTGCGTGGCGTAATGAATAGTCCACTAGCTTCACTTCAGGAGGTCGTGGGTTCGATTCCCGGCGGAGTCTAAATCTGTGAGACTCGGTTTGGTTGGAAGAAGGGCATTTTCTAAGCCCGCCTGGCTAGCTACCACCATTTTTTCTAAGTCTTACCGCCAAAAATCAAAGTTAACAGCATTGATTTGTTCCGGCTTGAAGATAAGATATAGCCAGTTCCACATTACGTTAGGGAATCTTGGTAAGCCCGCTATCTTCGGCATCATCGTCACTTACTAATCAGGTGATATAATGCCAAGGGCCTTACAATTGTGGATAAAAAAAATATATTAACAACTCTCATATCGTTAAATTCGAATTATAAACTTCAAACTAGGTATTAAATTCTCTATGCCCTCTATTATTAAAAATTTCGTTAAGGCTCGGTTTTTAGACTCAAACTTTTGTTTTAAGCACCTCATTATTATGCAACAGTTTCATAAACTACTATTTCTACCGTCAGAAGTAACACTCGTAAACATAATAGCTCTCATAATAAGGAAATATGTAGACTGCAGCGACAAATAAAAGAAATATGCCAGCAACATCTTGTAGATCTTAAGAGGACTGTGAACCCACAGCGAAAATTCAACTTTTCATACAAACGGCGATAACAATTTTCACCTCTTAAATGTTAACCGATTTGGACCAATTTTTGATAGGTTGTCAGTCAAAACAAAAGCTAGGCTTATTATACGTTTCGTTTTTTTTTAATTACTTATTATAAATTTTAAAAAAATGACCGAAATTAGTTTTGTATGAAAATACGTGAACGACAATAAAATTAAACTTAACTTTATCGAAAAAACAAAAAAGTTTAAGCCTAGCTTTTGTTCTGACTTACATCCTATCAAAAATTGGTCCAAATAGGTTAACGTTTAAGAGGTGAAAGTCGTTATTGCCGTTTGTATGAAAAGTCGCAGCTTCACAATCCTCTTAACGCTGCAATCTCAGAGTATCACGCGTCGACGTGAAGACATGGGGAAGGAGTATTCGCCGCGAAATGAGGTCGCATATCTAAGAGATTGTTGGAGTCCTCGGATAATCACGAACGGTAGAGACATCCGCTGCGCGGGGTGGAAAATGCGGGTAACGTTACGAAGAGTAAAGGCACTGATGAGATACTAGTTACTTGTAAAGGCTTAATTATATCTATAAAAAATTAACGAAAAAATTGAGACAATAACAACAAACGTGCGCCGAAATGGGGACACTGGAAATAGCGAGATTAGAGCTGTTCATATAAAAATTTCATTATTAGGTTGACTGGAAGAGATCCCGTAAGGGATAAGTCCGCCTTTATACCATAAATATCTGTTTTATGTTCTGTATTTAAACATGTCAATAAAGAGTTTACATACAAAAGTCATTATGGAACAATATACATATTTTATTAGAAACTAGCTGTTTCCCGCGGTTTCACCCGCGTGGACAACGTTTCTATGACTTTTCGAGGGTGCGCAGCGCGAGCCGCAAGCGGCTCGCGAGCGTGGTAAAAAGTAGCCTATGTCTGAATCCAGGTCCTAATCTGTCTACCTACCAAATTTCAGCCAAATCCGTTTAGTAGTTTTTGCGGGAAAGCGTAACAGACAGACAGAGTTACTTTCACATTTATAATATTAGTAGGGATGGAAGTTTCTCGTAGAAGATTAGTTAAATGAACTAGGGACGAACATACCTTCTCGAAAGAGCGTCTAACATTTTTAAATTCGTATGGGAAATCTTTTTTACCCGAGTGCGCCTGAAGGAGGGTTATGCTTTTCGAGTTTATGTATGTATGTATGTATATTTCTTTGGCACGCCCTGTAGCCTAAACGGCTTGATGGATTTTGGAGTTCGAGATTCGTTAGATTTGTCTTGATCCCGTGAGTGACAAAGAATACATTATTACCCGACTAGCCAAGAGTTTATTTATTTCTTTGGCACGCTCTGTAGCCTATACGGGTTGATAGATTTTGGAGTGCGAGGTATTGTTGGAATCGTCTTGATCCCGTGATTGACATAGGATCATAGAATACATTTTTACTCGGGTTAAGTTTTTGTGCAGTTGGGTTTTTAATATTTTATAAAATAAATATAAATAAATAAATAAATAAATATTCTGGGACAAATCACACATGGTCATCTGGCCCCAAAGTAGGATTCCCTGTGTTATGGGAACCAGAGACTGATTTAAATACTTATATACATTTAAATACATACATATATAGATATTTAACACCCAGACACAAAGCAAACAAATCTGCTTATCACACAAATGTTTGTCCTGGGTGGGGATCGAACCCACAACTCTCGGATCAGCAGTCAAGAGCACTAACCACTGAGCCACCGAGTCAGTCAAATTATAAATTTCTAAAGTTATTAGTTTTATTAGATATAACATTTATAGCAATTTATTGATGCTAGTCCAGCAGTGGACGTCCTTTAGGCTGATTTGATGATAATGATTATGATTGATGTTAGTAAAGTTTTTTATTGCGTAAATTTGACAAGTATCCTTAGCGCTATTTTGGAAGAAAAAAAGTCAAAACTCTTTTTGAATGACAAGTACCATTTTAGGAGCTTTGACATATTTTAAGTGTTAATATATGTCGTTCATGACGACAATTTTAAAAATATGCTTAGCGCCACTTGTGAGAAAAAATATATTTAGTTTTGTATGTGGGTAGGTAGGTACCTTTATTATCATGAAAATAAAAATAAAATAAAAAGGTTCCCCTGCCAAATATTTTAGGATACGGACATACAAACACACACAGGCTTGAGTAAAAGGAAAAAAATGCTTACTGTGTAAAAGATCTGTGGTATTAAGTATTTGAATCACACGGCGGCGAAACGATGACAAAAACTAATCTACGAATATTTTTTGTAGGCGTGTTTGCAAAGCGTGAAGGAGATCAAGCAAGACATGACATCAATATTACTATAAATAATTACCACCAGGTGAGATGTTGTCAAGGGTTTACCAATTGTGAATAAAAAAGAAAAAAATGAGGATAAAATTATTATCATTTACTGTTAAGTATGACACCCTATAAAAGCGTCGGTGGCTCAACCGGTAACGACTCGGTCCATCTAACTAGAGGTACCGGGTTCAAATCTGGACGGCCAATGTACCAATGAGTTTTTCAATAACTTACGTACATATACTTACCGATTGCTTTAACGGTGAAGGAAAAACATCGTGAGGAAACCTGCACACGCCTGCGAAGAAACTCGAAGGTTGTGTGTGAAGTCGACCAACCCGCACTGGGCCCGCGTGGTCGACTAAGGCCTAATCGCCCTGATTCAGGGTAGGCTCGAGCCCCTCGGTGGGTACATATATAAGCTGTTATAATAATAATGACATCCAATGGACAATGGAGCGAGCTACGAGTATGCTCGGAATTTCCCTACGCGATCGAATCAGAAATGAGGAGAACCAAAGTAACCGACATAGCTCACAGAATCGCTAAACCAAAGTGGCCGTGGGCAGGACACATAGCTAGTAGAACAGATGGCCGTTGGGGCAGTTAAGTTCTTGAATGGCAACCACGCACCGGAAAACGTAGCGTAGGGAGGCCTTTCACGCGGTGGACCGACGACCTGGTGAAGATCGCGGGAAGCCGCTGGATGCGGGCAGCGCAGGACCGGTCGTCGTGGAAAGCGTTGGGGGAGGCTTTTGTCCAGCACTGCACGTTTTTCGGCTGATATGATATATGATGATGATGACAGAAATGTTTCTTTTTTACAAGCTTTATATTAGTATGTGAACCTCCTGGTGTGAGGCGAATGGACTAAATAATACGCCACGGAGGCGGTTAATTATAATAAGAAACAAACAAATAAATAATCAACTTGCCGCACCTGTCAGTATTCCTGTCAGAGTATGAATTATGAAAGCGGTGTGTCGCTGTCTAGTTAATGTCGTACGTATCGTATCGATTGACCTAAATGCTGGCCAGTGAATCTCTTTAATATGTACTGTACCCAATATATCGATTTTCATGCTTCTTTAACAACCCATTTCCACGACGACCGGTCCTGCGCTGCCCGCATCCAGGAGGCCTGGCAACGCTACGTCTTCCAGTGCGCGGTCGCCACTCGAGAACTTTATACTGTTCTACGAGCTATGTGCCCTGCCCACTGCCACTTAAATTTAGCGATTCTGTGAGCTATGTCGGTTACTTTGGTTCTCCTAGGGATCTTCACATTTCTGAATTGTCGTGGAAATTCTTGGGGAGGCCTTTGTCCACCTGATATGATGATGATGATAACAACCCATAAACGTCCCCACTGCTGGGCCACGGATGTCTTTCCAAACTCGGGAAGGTTAGGCCATGCTCTACGCACGGGGGTCAAGTCCGGCTTGGTGGAAGTTGTAGGACTAGTGGCTTACCCCAATGTCAGAAGTTTTTCAAGCCACCTCTAAAGGCATCCGACACGGATTAACGACTACCATCTGGTAATGGTAAGGACGGGCTGTTTTCCGCAACCAGGTGCCCGATGCGCCCGTTTTGCGTGGTTAGCTGGCATGACTGCCAGCTCAGCTCCTCCAAGAAGTCTAGTAGCCCCCGCAGGTTGCCGGCGAATTCCGGGAGTGTCCTCAGGTCATCGAGATACTTTGCCCTGTATGCTGCCACCTCTCTGCAATCCAGGATATGGGCAGCTGTCTCTTCGCCTCCATGCACGCGCGGCACAGTGGGCTTTCCGTAATTCGACGACTACCTACCATCTAGTGATAGCAACCGGCACGAACGACTTAACGTGCCTTGCAAAGCACGAAAACGATCGAAAAAATTCCACTAGCACACAAACCCATCCCCAGGTAATGATCGTGCTTCTGCGTCTGATCAATCTGCGTGATCGACCCAACCACGCAATATATCTATCGCAGCCAAATGATTAAATTAGCCATTCAATTAACTGCCTAGCCGGGTCATTGAATGGCTACATTCAATTTAATGACTAGACTGAACGTTGATTGAACAAGCGTCACTCAACGTTCAACTAGTATTGTAAGCCAGCCCTTTGAACATGGCGGACGTATAATCCCATACAACGAAAAACGGAGTTAGCAAAAATTGTTTTTTTCTAAAAAGAACTGTAAATGAGCGAGCGATATTATGTTCGGTCAGCTTTGATTGATTATACAGTCAAAGAGCCTCGCGTTCCTCCACGGGTATCAGAACGCTTCGCAGAAGAAATCATTGGTTTTTGATTCGGAGTATATTCGGAATATCCAATTCAACGACTTGGCCATTTGTCCTTAGTCATTCAATTAAATGTCGCCATTCAATCAACGGGCTAGCCTTTCAATTAAATGGCGGATTTAACCAGATGGCTGCGACATATCGATTTTCATGCTTGTAAAGATAATACTCAGTTTCTTCGAAACCGCAAAATTTCCTTGCTAACACTACCCGATAAGTTTCAGCGCATCTAGTACCTATTGAGTTTTAAGAAAAGCACAAGTATTCGAAATTTCTAGGTAATTAAGTTGAACCATTCAATTACTGCTCTCAATAACTTGTCGACTGTACGGCATGTTTACACTTTTATCAAACTATATTTGTAAGTTAAACGAAACACGATTACTCTGCTACGAAGCTCAAAGGTAACCAAATATGTTGTTCGGAGGCCTCGTTGATTTGTTGGCTTGTCGACATTTGACCCATTTAGTTGGGCTTGATTGGTCAAACGATCGGTCTTGCTTTATATGGATGTAGAATTGAAACGATTGAAGTAGATCTGTATATACCATGATAATATTGGTCTCGGTTCTGTCTTTTTTATTTATTGCTTTATACTTTGACACAACTGTGATAAAGATAAATCTTGAAGGTCTTTATCTATCTTCTTTTCTAAACGTGTCGTCTTTCATCCTCTCTTGAGTAAAAGGCAACAAAAACAGCATTCGAAAATCTAGTTCCGTGTTTAGATCATCGACCTGCCCCTGCTCTGCCGTGCAATGTTGTAACCACTGCAGCTTGTTTGGACTTTTTGTGTAAACACAACCAACAAGAACGCACGGGTCACGCACGAACCATATATAAAAGTCTTGATAAAGATCTCGAGGAAAGTGGGTTTTAATTTTTTGGTGTCAAGTTTCAATGGTGTTAGTGGAAGCAGTAAGAAAGAAATGACGTACTCACTAAGATTTATGTACTTTTTAACCGCCTCCGTGGCGTAATGGTTAGTCCATTTGCTTCACACCAGGAGTTCGCGGGTTCGATTCCCAGTGAGACTCGGTTTGGTTGGTGGTACGGCATTTCCTAAGCCCGCCTGGCTAGCTACAACCATCTTATCTAAGTCTTGCCGCCAAACATCAGTGTAAACAACATTGATGTGTGATAAGATAGCCAGTTCTCCATTGCGTTGGGGAATCTTGGTAAGCCCGCTTCCATTTTAGGAATCATCGTCACTTACCATCAGGTGAGGTGATGAAATAAAAAAATATATAAAAACTACTAGCTGACCCGGCAAACGTTGTTATGCCATAATGAAATATACTTTACGACCTATTCCCATACCTACCAAATACATATTTAAAAAATCATGGAAATCGGTCGAGCCGTTTCGGATGAATACTAACACAAACATCGTAATACGAAATTTTTACATATACATATATGCATGTATTTAATATGTAATTGAATAATGATAAGATATGTTCTCCGTGTTTATGTTTATATTCTAGTCTATGTGCTTGTTTTTAAATATTTCTGGTAAGCCTATAAGCACGCGCTTACATTTTCACCAGATAGTGTATTGGTGGTGCCTAACTTACGAAGATATAAAGATATAGGTGCCTACTTTCTTCGCACTTCATAAATGAACAATTCCCCTTGAACTAGCATTTTAGTTTAGTTACTTTAGGCAACTCAAATATACAATATACTTGGAAGTACCGCATTGATATTTGCATAATGCAGTTTGCAGTGCGCTTATTGGTTTCAAGTAACGCCATTATACACCATTTATAACTCAAGAACGGCTGGACCAGATTTTATGATTTTTGTGTTTTTACATTTGTCTTCGTTCGAAATAGGATAATAAGTATTTAAATATGATAATGTCAAAAAATAATTGGTGTTAGGGTAGGGTAGTGTAGTGTATGTAGGTGTAGTGTATGTAGGTGTAGTGTGGTTAAAAAATATAAAAAAGGGTACAACGTGAAACGGTGAAGGTGAGAATAAGAGTCAGAAGAAAAAACAGTAAAACAAAATAAACAGATTTACAAAAGAAGGTATTTTTTTAGAAATAATGACAAAAAAAATTAAAAAGAAGATAATATTAAAACAGATTGGAAATAAATATTACAATTTCACAACAGCTTTTCTTAAAACCATGTTTTGTAAGTTCCTTGTAATACCCCTAAATACCGCCGACCTTCACATCTTTGGTAGTTTTTCCTGCATTAGGGCAACTATATCAAGAACTTCATAATTGAAAACGCTAAACATGTTAAAATACCGACGTCCATCGCAACAACTTATACATTTTTGCATTACTATTTTTGGTTTTTGTTAATTTTCTAATAAAGTACTACACCGATTTTGATTAAAAAAAATTATGGGACCACACTGGAAGCACTAGCTTTCAAATAAAAAAATAATCATAACAATCGGTTTACCAAGTCAAAAGTTCTGAGGTTACCTACCTAAAAAATAAAAAAACATTCGAAATGAGAACCTCCTCCTTGTTGAAAAGAGAACGCTACTTTGGCATGCATGAAGAAGGCGATACGTAATTCAATATTGAATAGTATTTTCCAGATCTGATACGCCAATAAATTCACACGATGGCAACTCTTTTCAACGGCTCCATCGTAAGTATGTCCTTTTCGCAAAACATGCCCTGGTAGCAAAAGGTAGCTTTCTCAGGATGTCCCTTTTGCAAAACGTCACTTTTTTTAAATATACCTTTGCTTCTTATAGAAAAAGTAGCAAACTCCAAGAACATTTTAAAATTTGGCATGTGTTCAAAGAAGATAATTGAAAACGCTAAACACGTTAAAAAACCGACTTCCATCGCAACAACTTCGTACAATTTTGCAACATTATTTTTGTTTTTTGTAAATTGTCTAATAAAGTACTACACCGATTTTGATAAAATTTATATGGGACCACACGAGAAGCACTAGCTTTCAAATAAGAAAAGCATCATCAAAATCGGTTGACCAGTCAAAAGTTCTAAGGTAACACACATAAAAGAAAAAAAAACATACAGTCAAATTGAGAACCTCCTGCTTTTTGGAAGTCGCTTGAAAATCAAAATAATCAAATACTCTTACTTACCACCAGGTGAGATGTTGTCAAAGGGTTTACCAATTGTGAATAAAAAAAAAAACTCTTTTTAAATATTATGAGACACTTTTTTTAAAAAACGCAAAGGGGATTTCTGCGGCAGGGACATTCTGAACCAGTTGAAAAATGAGTGGAAAATAAAAGCAAACTCAACAGACCAACATTTGCTCTATTCAACTTTGAATCCAGTTACATGTATACAAGAGAACATTATTATGTGACGTTAAAATTGGTCACGAATAAGTTACGTTAGTTTTGGTTTTAAGGTAAATAAGATAAGATAAATACTCTTAATGGCACACACTACTCGTAGTTAAATAAATAAACAAATTTTAAAAACTTATATAAACTTGGAAAATATAAATAAAAACAATATAAAAAACATCAACTTATGTCAAAGGTTATTGGTACCTACTACAGCGGTGCAATTGGAGCAGTCTTATCGCTCTAAGCGATTTCATCCAGACAATCTGGTGTTTAGAGACTAAATCATAAAAACAGATATTATCTAAATAAAATAATACTTATGTAGTTAGAACTGAACAAGTTAAAACTGAATAATAGAGTTTGCTTTTTAGATTTATGCCTATAGTAGCCGTGTCGAGTCTTCTGAATAATTGAGTACTTGCTTGTGAATAAAGTATTGCCTATCCTTCATGCACCTACCTAAAAGTTAATACATATGTACAATGGTAGAAATAAGAACAGTACATGCTTCGCTAATTAAAAGGTTATGTGTTGTTTTGTGCATGATGAAATTGTGGTTTCTGTAGACAATGTCCCGTAAAACAGCATTTTTTGTGGTTTCCCTCCACACCCAATCAATACAACGGTCCATTCGATCGATGGATTTAAATTTATTATAGAGAATTAAAATACAATTTTGAAATACTTCCGTTTTAAAATACGCTTTATAGCTGTCGCAGAGTCACAAATAATAAATTACAAATACGATTATCGTCCTTATTTCGGATGCATGCAATGTATATTTTCAGCAACGGGAGTAATGGCGGCATTCAGTTTTATTGAAATGCGATGCGGACCCTGAAAAGTTCAAGTGAAAACTGCTTGTGTTGAAGCCACAGATTAACTAACTTGTTCATGTATTTAGTGTAAAGCCATGAAATAAATAACAACAGTTCAGTAGGTAATTCAAGTTTCAGGAATGTGCAGATTTACATAATCGCACGATTAGTTTGGTGGTAGCTACAATGGGTAAACTGTGGACGTCATTTAATTTGCGAGAGATTGTAGTAAAATTGTTAAGATAATAGTTTCTTCTAAATCTACATCGTAACAAACAACATTTCGAATGAATTACTGGACTGGAAGTCACAAAAGAAGAATATTTTTTTTGTGAACTCAAAATCATAAAACTTTTAACATAAAAACCCCAGACAAAAAACCTCTTAAAATCTATATCTATATATATATATAAAATGCTTATGTTAGTACGTAAAGCCAGGGTTTTCTCTATCACCACTAACTCCAATCAACTTCCCGTTGGGGTGGTAAATACCCCTTGGTCTCCAGGTGGGAGTAAGGGAGTTTGGTCGCGGTGGGTGGAAGTGGGTGGTTGTGGGTGGCGAAAATGTATTCAGATATATATCTGTCCTTTTCTATCTCATGAAAACTCTTGAAAAGATCTAAAAATTTCTGGAATGATCTAAAAAGCTCCAGAATGTGTTAAACTGAATATTATCGATCTGGAATGTTCTAGAAAATTCTAAAAATTTCTGGAATGATCTTGAAAGCTCCAGAATGAGTTAAACTGAATATTATCATCTGGAATGTTCTAGAAAATTTTAGAGATTTCTGGAATGATCTCAAAAGCTCTAGAATGAGTTAAGCTGAATATTATCGATCTGGAATGTTCTAGAAAATTCTAGAGATTTCTGGAATGATCTCAAAAGTCCTAGAATGAGTTAAGCTGAATATTATCGATCTGGAATGTTCTAGAAAATTCTAGAGATTTCTGGAATGATCTTGAAAGCTCCAGAATGAGTTAAACTGAATATTATCATCTGGAATGTTCTAGAAAATTTTAGAGATTTCTGGAATGATCTCAAAAGCTCTAGAATGAGTTAAACTGAATATTATCGATCTGGAATGTTCTAGAAAATTCTAGAGATTTCTGGAATGATCTCAAAAGTCCTAGAATGAGTTAAGCTGAATATTATCAATCTGGAATGTTCTAGAAAATTCTAGAGATTTCTGAAATAATCTAGAAAGCTCCAGAATGAGTTAAACTGAATATCATCATCTAAAAAGCTCTAGAATGTACACAACTTAATGTTATGGATCTGGAAAGCTCTAGAAAGTTCTAAAAATTCTGGAATGATCTGGATAATTCTGAAATAAGTACAAGTGTTATAATTTATCTACCAGACCTAAATCTAAATGATATACATCTGAATATTCTAGAGTGTTCTGGTACTAGAAATTTCCATGTCTGATGCTATATAAGCCAAAATTCAGTGACTTTTCGTCAGTTCAATCGTGTTAGCAATCGAGTATAGATCAATCGGAATCAAAAGTGAATAGTGCTCAAAACAATTCAAATGATTTTGACAAATAAAAAATAACAAGCTATCTGCATGTTCTAGAGTATTCTAATTCGAGAAATTTCTATGTCTTATGGTATATAAAGCGAAATTCAGTGACTTTTCGTTAGTTCAATCGTATTAGCAGTCGAGTAAAGATCAATTGGGATCAAAAGTGAACAGTGTTCAAACAATTCAAGTGATTTTGACGAATAAAAAAGAACAAATTATCTGAATGTTCTAGAGTATTCTGGTGCTAGAAATTTCCATGTCTTATGGTATATAAAGCGAAATTCAGTGACTTTTCGTTAGTTCAATGGTGTTAGCAGTCGAGTGAAGATCAATTGGAGTCGAAAGTGAACAGTGCTCAAACTAATTCAAGTGATTTTGACAAGTAAAAAATAACAAACTACCTGTATGTTCTAGAGTGTTTTAATACGAGAAATTTATATCTTTGATTGTTTATAAACGAAAATTCAGTGTTTTTTCGTCAGTCTTATTATCGTAACAAGCAAGAGATCGATTTGTGTAACTTTATTATATTACATATACAATATGCCAAAGCGTAAAACAATATTTACAAAATCTAAAGTTGATTCAAAAAGAAAAAAAATAGCACGTCAAAATGAGACAGAAGAACAAAGGGAAAAACGACTTTCGAATATTCGTAAAGGTGTAAAAAGAATTAGAGAAAATCAAACCGATGAAGAAAGAGTACACACTAACGAGGAAACCCGGTCCCGAGTACAGTCGATTCGAAATCGTCAATCTGCTGACCAACGTGAAATGGAAAAGAGCAAAAGTAAAGAAAAAAATGGCTGCTTTACGCACGCGAACGAATTATTCTAGCTACAAAGAACGACGTTGTCAACAACATCAACAGCATCATCCAGGGAATGATTCCGGGAGAAGAAAAAAATTTACACATCAATTGATACAATGACTGATGAGGCAGAAAGTGTTAATTTTCCTACTGAATTTTTAAATTCATTAAATGTTCCAGGAATGCCATTACACAGTCTTAAATTAAAAATTGGTTCACCAGTTATTTTATTACGAAATTTGAACTCGCCGAAACTATGTAATGGTACGAGACTCTGCATCAAACAACTACATAATAATATTATCGAAGCCAGTATAATGACTGGTAAAGATAAAGGACAGATAGTATTTATACCACGGATACCTTTAATATCAAATGGATTGCCCTTTACTTTTAAACGCTTACAATTCCCGGTAAAGTTGGCTTACAGCATGACTGTCAATAAAGCACAGGGCCAAACATTTCAATATTGTGGCGTTGACTTGAAAGAACCGTGCTTTGCACATGGCCAACTATACGTCGCATGCTCACCTGTAGGATCACCTCAAAATTTGTTTATTTATAGTCCAAACAATAAAACTATAAATGTAGTGTATAAGCAAGTATTAGAAAAATAAATTTAAAACAAAAAATATATAATCATATAATATAAACAGAAACGTGTACAATATATGTTAATGTATAGAGTAATATGTATATATATATATATATATATATATATATATATATATATATATATATATATATATATATATATATATATATATATATATATATATATATATATATATATATATATGTATATGAATGATATAATATGTGAATAATTGTATGAATAAAACATAAATTTTCCATTTATTGAACTGTTTCTTAAAATTATTTTAATTCTCTAATTAGTTTATTGGATATAGTTTATATACAACGTATGTTTAATGACAGAAAATATTTCAGATAGGAATGTTTAATATTTATATTAAAAAATGGATTCTTATGTATTTTTGACACTACTAAACATGCGGTGTATTTTAACCCGTGCAACGCCGGGTTTCGCTGCTAGTTAGAAAATAATATGTTTTGGCCCTTTAAGTTTAATATAAGTAGTTATATTTTGATCTAAGAGTCGTCGCGTCGTAGGGGGACCGCTGAAAAAGCAAAGCCATGTCAGAATATTACAGATTGGCTTTCCCTAGGGATCTATACTGGCACCCCTGCTCTTTAACGTGTATGCGCACGATCTGCCCGATACAGCGTCAAAGAAGTTTGTGTATGCCGACGACATCGCTCTAGCGTATCAGCACAAAAAATTTGAGGTATCGGAAGAACTACTCACAATAGACCTGCAGACACTCAACATCTATCTATGTGGCGGCTGGTGCCAAATGCCAGCAAAACCGAGGTATCAACTTTCCACCTAAACAACAGAATAACTTCATACAGCCCGACGGTCAGCTTTGATAGAAAGTCCTTGGCTACAACCCAACCCCTAAATCTCTCGGTGTGACCCTCGACCGCTCCTTAACTTACTGCCCCCACCTCACCACTTTGAGCAAGAAACTGGGATCCCGCAACAACATCCTACACAAATTGACAAGCACCTCGTGGGGAGCTAGCGCAGCTGACGTTCTGCGTACAACAGGGCTCAGCTTAGTGGGGAATATTGCGCACCGGTCTGGCTCAATAGTGCGCACACGGAGAAGGTCGACGTCCAGCTGCGAAGGACTATGCGCTGCATATCCGGTACGACACAGTCAACCCCCCTTCAATGGCAGCCAACCCTGAGTCTCATACCTCCACCACAGATCAGAAGACAACGAGCACTGTTTAGTGAAGCTAATAAAATACTCAGTAACCCAGACCTGTCAGCTGACCAAGAATTTATCTACCTTCTGCGTCACCGCTTGAAATCTCTTGACCCGCCTTACCAGACAGCGCAGAGCTTGTTGGAACAACCTTTCAACATAAACACTAGATGGAAAGAGGAATTGAAGGCAAATCCACCTTAAGACAGTCCTTCGGACTATGCCCCACACATAAACTCTACGGTTTTACGGCCCCAAGACGGGACTGGTGCCAATTGAACAGACTCCGTACTGAGCACGGACGATGTGGAGAGTACATGTTCAGATGTGGGTGGCGATATACTCCGGCATGTGACTGCGGTGAACCTGTGCTTTCCATCCACCATATCATACACGACTGCCCAAAACTGGTGATCTCCTGGATCTTTTCACTCTTAATAAAGACACAGCCCAACGCCAACTTGGAAAGCCATACGAATAAAGAAAACTTGATATTATCTCACCATATGGAACGTGCATGTAATTAATTAATTTTAAGAGCTACATTATAATCCTAAGTCTAGTCTATTGAAAACTACTTCATTCGAACGCTTCTCTTTTGGTCACTGCGCGCGCGCCGGTCAGCTGTTCTTACGTAACATCACGGCCGCGACGGGTGCCAATCAGAGCAGCTCGACTACAAACATTGCACTCGAAGGCTAAGGAATGGTAGGATCTTTAAAAAAGTTAGGATTTTCATCGCTATAGCTCGTCATATATACTGCCTTTTTTTGCTTCATAAAAATGAAATGAAGTCCATAAAACCTTTACAGCTTAGTGATGAGATCGAGACAGGTAGTAAATAATACGATGTCAGTCTATACTACTTTTAACCTTTGTATTATTTTTAGGGTTTCGTACAACAAAAAAAACGGAACCATTATAGGATCAATCGTGCGTCTGTCTGTCCATCCGTCTGTCACAGCCAATTTGTTCCGAATCTACTGGACCAAATCAGGTGAAATTTGTACTTTTTTTTAAATAAGGGTCATTTTCGGGGGAAAAATAAGGAAATTTAAAAAAGTTTTGCAAACCTTTCTGTGTCATATATTATCAAATAAAAGGGCTCGTTATGAGAATCTCAAATAATATATTTTTGTAAAATAAATAGTATTGATTTTATTCATAAAAAAATTGACCATTCCCCCTCCCCTCTGATCTCCGAAACTACTGAACTTAAAATTTTGAAAAAATACAAAATATAGTTCATTGCTTGTAGATATTACAGGAAAACCTATATAAGAATTCTATCAATTGAAAATAAAGTGGTAAACTCAATATAATACGTTCACTTACGGAAAATAGTTCACTAAACCACTACTAGATAGCGCTAGTAGTATTTTCTGTTGCTTGCGTTTGTGTCTTTTGTTTGTCACGTGAATAGGTATCATTGTCATAGTTGTGTGGAGAGGTGTGTAGCGGTATGAAGCCCTCATACCGCGAGTCAAACTCGCACTTGGCCGGTTTTTTTTACCTGATTCAAGCTTTGAAGAAAATTCATGACTGTGCGTTAACAAAACTTCAGGCACTAGAACACAGCACTTGAAAACTGGAATATTAAAACAGCGACACAGTTCGTCAATTAGCGCTGAAAAGTAGGTCAATGGATGAATTTTAATTGCCAGTACAATACAGAATCATGAATCATTAAAAATGAAATATAACAAGGATTTAACGCATTTATAAAGTCTAGACTAAATTATGCTTGAAATATGAAAAAAAAAGAAACGAGGAGATCCGCAAGCAAACCAAAGTAACCGACATAGCTCACAGAATCGCTAAACTGAAGTGGCAGTGGGCAGGGCACATATCTCGTAGAACAGATGGCCGTTGGGGCAGTAAAGTTCTCGAGTGGCGACTGCGCACCGAAAAACGTAGCGTAGGCAGGCCTCCCACGCGGTGGACCGACGACCTGTTGAAGATCGTGGGAAGCCAATGGATGCGGGCAGCGCAGGACCGGTCGTCGTGGAAATCCTTAGGGGAGGCCTTTGTCCAGCAGTGGACGTTTTTCGGCTGATATGATGATGATGGAAAAAAAACCGAAGAGCCTAAAAACTTTTAGGTACTTACAAGCTTTTATTTCAGTTCAAGTCCAATGACAGGAGTTATCGGGATATCCTACATTCATAGGTCCTGCATTATCGGGTAGCGTATTATTAATAGGTACCCCATAATAATGCATGTTTTTAAATTCATAGAAAGGCGAGCGTAGTAAATCTATAGAAAATTTTAGGAATCTATTAAACCAATAGACGATCCTGGGACCTTGATTCCAAATCCAAAGTTCATCATCGGATAGACTTCAATATACAATAAAAGGGTTATTGTCACCGGGAATACGGCTTCATGCCTCAGCTCAATCTAACACCGTGAAGTGGACCTATACGGCTTCATGCCTCAGCTCAATCTAACACCGTGAAGTGGACCTATACGGCTTCATGCCTCAGCTCAATCTAACACCGTGAAGTGGACCTATACGGCTTCATGCCTCAGCTCAATCTAACACCGTGAAGTGGACCTATACGGCTTCATGCCTCAGCTCAATCTAACACCGTGAAGTGGACCTATACGGCTTCATGCCTCAGCTCAATCTAACACCGTGAAGTGGACCTATACGGCTTCATGCCTCAGCTCAATCTAACACCGTGAAGTGGACCTATACGGCTTCATGCCTCAGCTCAATCTAACACCGTGAAGTGGACCTTTACTTTAAAGTTTTTAAACGGACAATTTACATCTTCTTCTGTATATATAAAAGGAAAAGGTGACTGACTGGTATATCAACGCACAAATGAAATCACTGAACGGATTTCGCTGAAATTTAGAATACAGATAGCAATTAGAACGTGGGCATCCGCTAGGAAAGGTTTTTGGGAAATGCCCACGGGAACGACAAACAACGGGATCTGCGCGGGCGAAGCCGCGGGCACCCACTAGTGCATACATACATACGAACATTGCACGTTAAAAGCTTTTAAATACAAGTATTTTTGTTCAGAAGTGAGATCATAATAAAACTATACCTATAAATGTTTCTTCGTAATTTCGAATGAGAATCATAATAAAACTATACCTATAAATGTTTCTTCGTAATTTCGAATGAGAATCATAATAAAACAATACCTATAAATGTTTCTTCGTAATTTCGAATGAGAATCATAATAAAACTATACCTATAAATGTTTCTTCGTAATTTAGAATGAGAATCATAATAAAACAATACCTATAAATGTTTCTTCGTAATTTCGAATGAGAATCATAATAAAACTATACCTATAAATGTTTCTTCGTAATTTAGAATGAGAATCATAATAAAACAATACCTATAAATGTTTCTTCGTAATTTCGAATACGGGGTGTAAAAAAAATGGTGTAGGAGCCGTTAACTGGGGTTCTACTCATTATACTGAGCAACGTCCTGCAAGGAAGTCAATTATTAAAAAAATAAACACTCCATATAAAAATACACAATTTTTGGTCGATTAGATCGATTTGTATGAAGAGTTCTTTTTGCGATTCCAGTAAAATCATAGAGCAAAAGTTATTCAGTATGATGATTAGAAGCCCCAGTTAACAGGACCTACACCAATTTTGTTACACCCTGTATAGTAAGAATTTCACCTTGCAAGAAGAAGTTTTCACTACATTTACCAAAAGGCATTCAGAAAAAACTACGGCAGATTTTTTTGTCTATTAATGTTGGTCTGAAAATAGAACTAAGTTCATGTTAGACCTAAAAGGGTTTAGCAGCTATCTAATTATAGTGTCTTTTTGCTGAGCTCTTGATCAATTTCCTTTTAAGGAGGCTAAGTAAGAAAGAACTCGACGTAAGGGTATTAATTGTTAATGACTTCGTGTGGCGTATGTGGTTGGTTACGCTGGTTACGCAACTACGAGCACGGTCTGTACTAAGATGGGTTTGGACGTTACATTCTGGACCGTTTTCATGCTTCACAAAAATACGACGAACCGTTGTTTACGTTTGCTGATACAAGATGGCAGTCGTTAAGCCATGCTCACTAGTAGTATTACGGCTTAAATGTAGCTGTGATCCTAGATTGGCAAAAATCAATCCAGACTTTGGCACCCATTCCCTATTGTAGCCAGGCTTCCCACGATATGGGACACAACCGCCGTGGTTCCCATAGATGGAAATCGTGGATCGACGATGATGAAGCTGATGATTCAAAGCCTTACCTTTCTTTTTCATGGGGCGACTGCGGGTACTGCAGTATAGTTTGCTCGCTATCCATCTCCACAACGCATTGTGTGCCCAACTCGAGTTCTGGAAAAAAATATAGATAAGTGATGAATCTTAATGATTAAATGTATGACGCACTGACGTAAACAAAATCTCTAAACAAAACCGTGTAGGTCTGTAGTATGTATGAAATAACGTAGTTTTCAGGCTATTAATTCGTGACCATAAACTTTGCGAAATCCTTTGAATAACTGTTTTAGCGATGCCAGAACGACACTTTCAAATAACATTTTATATTACACTAGCTTTTTCCCGCGGCTTCACCCGCGTGGACCACGTTTCTATGCCTTTTCGAGGGTGCGCAGTGCGCGAGCCGCAAGCGGCTCGCGAGCGTGATAAAAAGTAGCCTATGTCTTAATCCAGGTCCTAATCTGTCTACCTACCAAATTTCAGCCAAATCCGTTCAGTAGTTTTTGCGGGAAAGCGTAACAGACAGACAGAGTTACTTTCGCATTTATAATATTAGTAGGGAAGTAGGGATTATACAGGGTGTAAAAAAATGGTGTATGACATGTTAAATGGGGGCTTCTACTCATCATACTGAACAACTTTCCCCAAGGAACCCATACTCAAATCGCAAAAAAAAATTCGACGCTCCATACAAAAATGCACAAAATTGGTCAACAGCAGATCGTTTTTTATGAAGAGTTCAAATATTTTTTTTTGCGATTTCAGCAAATTTGTAGATCAAAAGTTATTCAGGTTGATGAGTAGAAGCCCCGGTTAAAGGGACCTACACCAATTTTGTTACAACCTGTATATTACTTATTTACGTTACTTTTTTTTTATTCGCAATTGGTAAGCCCTTTTGACCCCTTTTTGTTACTTTTGTGTTACATGACCTGAAATGGTACTATTACCTTACTTTTTCAGATCTGACAAACTGAACATGAGAATACGAACAAATTGGTTTCGTTCAAATTAGAATTCACTAGAATATGCTTTATAAAAGTAAGTAAGTAAATAATATTTTAATGCACACCAGAAAAACATAACAAAAACGTTATTTAAAAGTTAATATTTAAGATGCTACCTAAATAAAATTTATACGTTTAGTAAAGCCGGGATGTGCGAAGGGATTTCTAATTCCCATTTGATTAGTTCCTGTAGCTCGTAGGTTTTGGGTCACGTAACACGGTCGCATATCAAGCTAGGAGATAAACGGAGGGGTTTGAATTATAAATTAACCTTGATGAATCTTGGTAGTGGTGCTGTCAGGGTTGACTTGATTTTCCGTGACCCAAAAAACCCCACTGGGTTAAATTGGGTAAACCCACCTGAAAATTGCTGAAAAAGTGGGTTTTAACCGAGAGAGCGTCTCCGTTTCAGCTTGGGCTAAAATCTGCTTATGTATACTCTAAGGCAAAAATGCTTTCGTATGTCCGGCTGTTCTTCTCTACAGGTAGCATTTTACAACCGATTCTCGTGAAATTTTGTGACCACGTTCGATTATATATGGATTTTATTGTCGATTAAGTTTTTGGAAATTTCTCAAAATGCCGGAGCCGTGGGGGTTGAAAACGTAAAAACTATCACATTTCAGCCATTTAGAAAAACTCGCGAAGTCTACAGCTCACAGACCTGTATTAAAAATTCTAATAAAGCTATCAAATCTTCCTTTATTGATAACTAGCTGTTTCCCGCGGTTTCACCCGCGTGGACAACGTTTCTATGACTTTTCGAGGGTGCGCAGTGCGCGAGCCGCAAGCGGCTCGCGAGCGTGGTAAAAAGTAGCCTATGTCTGAATCCAGGTCCTAATCTGTCTACCTACCAAATTTCAGCCAAATCCGTTCAGTAGTTTTTGCGGGAAAGCGTTATGTGTTTCAGACAGACAGAGTTACTTTCACATTTATAATATTAGTAGGGATAGCACTAAATATTACTACCATTGTGAATATATGAAGGGGATTTCTTCTATCGACAACTGACAATAGGGATTTTCGAGGGTACCCCGTTCATGGTTTTCCCTGTCAAATAGTGTTGACATTTAATTCAGTATTAAATAGATTTTGTACAAAAATCTACTTGAATAATATAAAATACCCGAAAAGTGGGTAGCTAATTTTCGAAAAAACCCGGGTTGTGCTGTTGACAAAATAGTTTTGGATAAAAGACCAAAACATAGCGTATACACGGATAGCTAAGCAGCCAACTTTGTATGGAAGTTTTTTTTTTCGATGTCAGCAACGATGTCCAGTTCCTTCAGTAGAATGACGTTTGTTGTTTTGTTCTAAAACTTGAAAAGTTTATATTTTTTAGTTTTCATATAATCCATCAGCTAAGTAGTACGTAAGTAGTACTTTGTATTGAAAAGTTTAGTTTTTTTGTGATGTCAGCCAAGTTGTTCAGTTTCGTCAGTAGAATGACAAGCCTATGAGGTTTCGGGTTCATTACTAATAACTTTGTTTACCTACGTTTGTATACCTAGAATTATAGATAAAAGACCCTAATTAGCTTCAACACGGTTAATCGTAATAAACCCGAAACCTCGTAATCAATTAAATCGGTAACTGAACCAATTGAGTTCTACAACTTTAAAAGCTCACATTTTTCTTTTGAGTTTTCATACGAATCATCAGTTATGCAGTCAACTTTGTATGAAAAAGTTTACTTTTTTTTTGTAATGTCAGCAAAAGCAATATTGTTGGAATTGCACAATTATTTACCTACAGTTTGAGCTTTCAGCACACCCCGGACACAGCATACAAAGTACAAACGGTCGTGAAATGACATTTGTAAAAACAAATGACGGAGCAAACAAAATCACGGCGAAATCCCATACGTTCGAGAACCAAACTATAACCAATCTGAATCAATCTGGGTAACGAGGGGGTGAGGTCGCAATCTAGAGAGCGGCAGGGATAGTCTATACTGTATGTTAGTTAGTACTTATATATATGTGGCAGTCAAATTGTATGATTAGTCATTTTACATACGGTCAGACAAATTGTATAATTCGTCCGTATGTAAACGGTCAGGCAAAATGTAAAATGCTGTACGCCGATTCAGGCAATTTGTAATAATTCGTCCGTATGTAAACGTTCAGGCAAAATGTAAATTTCTGTACGCAGATTGTAAAATGCCGAGCCAGGCAAATTGTTATATACGACCGTATATAAACGGTCAATGCCGAGTCAGGCAAATTGTCAAAATGCCGTACGGCAGATTGCAAATGAGCTCGCGAAACGAGCGATGTTAGGTTCGGTCAGGTTTGATTGATTTAACTGTCAAAGAGCCTCGTGAAGCGAGGCTCCCCGCTCTCGCCATTATATAATTTGTCTGAACATATTTATAATAACAAATTATACAGTATGTCTGCGACATATATACTTTGCTTTCGGTAACATTCGCTCCTAATTTTTACAGTTCCATATAAATGTGCTAGACTTGGACGTTTCATTAATTAGTGCAAGCTTCAAAACAAAAGCGGCCATTAGGAAAATCATCAGAGCCCTTTAACTGGGCTGCGGCCCAGTTTTATTGCGTTTTCAAGGATTCTTGGTCAACAATTTCTACATATGCGTTGGCAGAGCGCTGAATAGGCCATTGTTGTAGTTTGTAGTCATAGGCTAGATTTGACCTAGCATTGTAAAACAACTGCGTACACCTTTTTTTAAAGTAGTTAAATATAACAGTTACTTGCCTACGTTTTATGCAGGTATATTTTTGTAATTATAAATAATTTTCCGTGACTTGCGACGGCAATTAAGTTAAAAGTACCAGTTTAACCACATTCGTCGCGTAATGTTTAGTCCATTAGCTTTACATCAGGAGGTCGGGGGGGGTTCGATCTCAGCGGAGTCTGACTTTGTAAGCCTCAGTTTGGTTGGTGGAACGGCATTTTCTAAGTCCGCCTCTGGCTTACTACAGTAACTTTATCTAAGTCTTACCACCCCTGGCTTACTACAGTAAATTTATCTAAGTCTTACCATCTTTGATAAAGTTGCTGTAGTACTTAAGCCAATTAATGTTGATTGCACTACAAGTGCATTGATGTTTTTTGCTTAAAATAAGATAGCCAGTTTTTCATTGCGTTAGGGAATCTTGATAAGCCCGCTTCCATTTTCCACATCATCGTCACTTACCATAAGGTGAGATATGCTGCTTACCATATATACTAGGAGGTAACGACAAATTTGGTAACTATAATGAAAATGGATAAACTTTGGTTGAGAGGATAAATGCCAACCCTCTGATGTTAAATATGTCGGTGTGCCTGCGCAAAGTGGTTGCGTTGTGTACTTATAGCGCCTGAAAAACTAGTTATCGTGACCAAAAAAAAAACGATAAAGGAAATGGCTGATTAAAATAGAAAATAAAAGCACTAGTTGTACTCATGACAATTATGCAAAAACTGACCAAATATAAATCTCGTTTTTGACAGTTCATAAAAAGTAAAACAGATGATAAATGGTAAGTTCATAAAACAGTATCAGATTGGCTAGACGCTATTCAGACTACTACGTATTGTAAACTGTTCGAATTTAATTTGAAAGTAACTTAAGTTATAAGTACTGTTACACAACGTCTAATAAAATGAAAGAAAGAATTCAATTACGTCCAAATTGTTAGCTACGCTGTTGCCGTATCATCTTACAGAATTGTATAAAAAACATTTTAGGGTTCCGTACCAGATAACTGAACCCTATTACTAAGCCTACGCTATCTGACCGTTCGTCTGTCTATCCGATTTTTTTTATAACTATAACTATTATGATCGGTATATGATAATACAATGTTAATCTGGGCGGCCAATGCAATGTACCAATGAGTTTTTCCAAAAAACTTACGTACATATACTTACCGATTGCTTTAACGGTGAAGGAAAACATCGTGAGGACACCTGCACACGCCTGCGAAGAAACTCGAAGGTTGTGTGTGAAGTCGACCAACCCGCACTGGGCCCGCGTGGTCGACTAAGGCCTAATCGCCCTGATTCAGGGTAGGCTCGAGCACCTCATCATTACAGCTCAAATACGTCCCCACCGAGGGGCTCGAGCCTACCCTGAATCATATAATAATTAGGCGATTTACTAACAAATAATAAAAATTAAAAAAGTTAAAAATTAAGGGACTCCGTACCAGAAACGTATTTTCTTTTGCTTTTGCTGTATCGTCATAAAAACCGCAATCAATCCCTACTAATCCCTAATGATCCCTACTAATATTATAAATGCGAAAGTAACTCTGTCTGTCTGTTACGCTTTCCCGCATAAACTACTGAACGGATTTAGCTGAAATTTGGTAGGTAGACAGATTAGGAACTGGATTAAGACATAGGCTACTTTTTACCACACTGCGCACCCTCGAAAAGTCATAGAAACATGATCCACGCGGGTGAAGCCGCGGGAAACAGCTAGTAATATATATAACAGCCGTTACGTGGAATCCGCCGGATTCCTAAACGGCGCGGCGCGCTGCACGGCGCCGAATTGTAAACGGCGACGTTTTCTACAGCGGCGGATTTGCGCCGCTTTGTAAACTAGGTACTAAAAAAAACGGTAAAGTGCGAGTCAGAACCGCTTACAAAGGGTTCCGTACTATTATACTAGATGGCACTAGTTTCTATACGTTTAAAAAAACACGTTTTTTGCATTGAATTACTACTACTACATATAGAAGTCAGAACAAATATCTTGCTCTGCCCGAGGGTCACGAGGAGTGCGCGGGGACGGGACTATCGTGTGACGTTTATGAAGAATAAATAAACAGATGCGAAATTCACTGTAATGGAGTTAACTGCCTAATTAGCACTAACACTTGAGCAACCCACCTGTTAACCAAGACCTTTTTCGGGTATGCATGTGTGTGCGTGTTGTACATTTCATTGTTACCGCTTGTAGCCAAAACGGCTCGTTGGATTTTGGAATGCGAGGTGTCATTGGATTAACAAAGATTTTTTTGCCGACTACAGAAAAAACAAAAAGAGCGTTGTGATTATATGCAGTCAGGTTTAATGTATTTTGTTAATTGGTTAAAGTAAGGGGTATTCTTACTCATAATTTGAACCTATTTTTAAAAGCTTTCATTTAACCTTCAATGTATGTATGTATGTATGTATGTATATATGTAATGAGTTACGTTATGAGTTACTTGGATAAAAAAAAATTAAATTAATAAAGTAAATGATAATAAATTGTTACGCATTTAAAATCAAATTAAATATAAAAACTAATTGGCAATAAAATACACATTTGCGCTTTCGCTAAATAAATCGAGCGGTACATGGAATGCAGTTGCAATCGGAAAAAAACATACATTAAACATCCAGTTAATAAGCTCTTTTTCATGTTTACAGCTCTTTTTCAGGTTACACTTTTTTGGTCCGACCCGGGGATTGAACTGTCACAGTAAAGTGCAACCCAGCTCAATTGCGCCACGGAAGCATTCATATAGTTCACCTCACCAACCATTAGTACCTTACCTACGCGTCCTATCTGTATGGTTCACTTTTCATAATCTATGATTTTCAAACAAAATGTCGGCATGTGGTTAAAAATATTGTAGGAAAAAACTAGTTTTGGTTGGTTTTTATTAATATTGTGTTTACTTACCGATGATAAGTCACGCTAATATCTTTTTTCTTTGCAGTGGATCGATTTTTACAAGTTTTTAACACGCAAGCCGGCATTTTTGAATTTTCCTTAGGTATCGGCACGCGGGCGATCGCTTGAGCGTTAGGCGAGAGACTAAACGCGTTGTTGACAATTGTCATCAACACACGGCGCAAAAATCTGGTTTGCGGCGTCGGTTCCACACGTAGTAGTAGTAATTCAATGGTTTTTGTATGGAGACTCACTTTTTCAAATTTTTAGTATTTGTTGATATAGCGGCAACAGAAATACATCATCTGTGAAAATTTCAACTGTTTAGCTATCACGGTTCATGAAATACACCTTGGTGACAGACGGAGAGACAAACAAATAGACGGACGGACAGTGAAGTCTTAGTAATGGGTCCCGTTTATACTCTTTGGGTACGGTACCCTAAAAACCGATGATTTGACTATATAAATAATCCATCAAACGAGGCTCTTTGACTGTATAATCAATTAATCAATCAAACCTGACCGAACCTAACATCGCTCGCTTCGCTCGCTCATTTAAAATATGTTACTCAATAGTTTTTACACAAAGCGGCGCCTTATACAATGTGGCGTACTTTCAGCCGAATTGCAATCCGGCTGAACGTGATGTCGCCGCATTAAAAAACACAGTCAATTTACAATCCGGCATTATTTGGCGCGCTGTTTTGGAAACCGGTGGATTCTACAATACGGCTTCTACATAATATACAAGCGCGAACATGGTGTATACTAATCCTATAGTAAAACAGCAAATAATAAAAACCGGCTGAGTATGAATTAAGTATGAAAAAAGCGTCGGTGGCTCAGCCGGTAACGACTCGGTTATTCTAACCAGAGGTACCGGGTTCAAATCTGGACGGCCAATGTACCAATGAGTTTTTCAAAACTTACGTACATATACTTACCGATTGCTTTAACGGTGAAGGAAAACATCGTGAGGAAACCTGCACACGCCTGCGATGAAACTCGAAGGTTATGTGTGAAGTTGACCAACTGGGCCCGCGTGGTCGACTAAGGCCTGATCGCCCTAATTCAGGGTAGGCTCGAGCCCCTCGGTGGGGACGTATATGAGCTGATATGATGATATGATGATATGATGAGTATGAATTGTACTCGCGTTAAGGAGTCTGAACTGAATAAAAAAACCGGCCAAGTTTCGTGTTGGAATAATATTCCACCGCCTGTTCGCGATATTCCTTGTAGGTGCAGATTCATAGCAGAATACAAATCACACTTATTAAACAAAAGTCCAACACATCTCTCATTTAAACGTAAGTTACTAAGTAGGTAACTGCCTGCCCTATAATTTTAAATGCTTAATTTTATTTCTTTTTAATCTTTCCTATTTCGCCCACAAGACAAACCAGACCTTATAGTCATTTTTAAACTACCGTCGTAGGTTAGGCCTCACACATATGAATTGCACCATTTTACTTTTATTGGTATACATTCTACATCCTTTTTACTAAGTAGTTTTGTTTCTCACTTTATTTTATACTTCTTGGTTCAATCCAATTACTCTACAGCCAATATTGCGCAACACAAAACAATGGTAACGTTTTAAATGACAAAGCATAGGGTAACAGGTAGAATTGATTTTTTTTGTTATTACGTAAAATACGCTCGACAGAAAGTGGAGCGAAGTGCGACGCAAGCGCACCAGGCCCGACGTCCACGTGCTTAACACCATGACGAATGCACGTACCATATTTTGGGGTTTAATTAAAAACTATCTTTGGTATTTTATTTATATACTGTGTAACTTGCTTACTTGTCATCCGGCAAATTATAGTGGACTGCCAAATTATCTACTGACTGTTCAAGTCATAACCACTGATAAAGAATACTGTGAACAGTTTTATATTTGACAAGTTAATGATGTTCTAAAGATTCTCGAATGTGATACCATTAATTAGGTACGTAAACGTATTAATATGAAGAATAGAATTGTTAAAAAATTTTAAAAACCAATTTTAATCTCACCAAAACGGTATGTGTTTGATGAAATGGCAGCAGAATATAGTCATATCGTCCTTAGGATCCCTTTCTCACTGCCAATACAACACCATAGAACTAATATGGGCACAAGTAAAAGGGCATGCTGAAAGAAGCAATACAAGGCCCCCATTCACAGCGAACTAAATGTTGCAATTAATCAAAAACGCTTGCACCCACGTGACGGCCGAGAACTGGGCACGTGTGGTGGAGAGAACTAAGAGAGCCATAATATCTGATTGGGACTGTGATATTGCATTTGATAATTTATGCACACAAGAGCTAATCATTAATATTACTGAAGACTCCTCATCCGACGAATCTAGTATAAATGATGATTCTGTCGACTAATGATAATAAAAGGAATTAAACTACTTTAATTGCTTTATTTGTGTGCCTTATAATAAGAAGAAATTAAAACTTTAATGTTAATACTTCAAGTACTGTATTTCTTTTTAACTTAATGTAATTTCCTTAACATTTTGTCCTCGTGGCAGATTTTGTTCAAACTTTTCTGTTTTGACTGACTCCTTATTAAGTAGGTACCTAAAATGACGCAATTTTTTTGACTTGACTGACTCACCCAGTGGTCTAGTCAGCACTTCTGCCTGTAAGGCTGAGAGCAATGGGTTTGATTTCCAGCCAGGACAAACATTCCTGTAATGTATAGGTTTGTCCTGTCTATTTTTTTTTAATACGAGTTTCCATACAACTACATGCCGGATTGAATCCAAACATTGCAAATATATTGAGTAAACACACAGATGTTTGTAATTAGATTTCGATGTAGTAATATAAAACGGAATTTTAAATTTTTTAGTTTAATTTGCATTTAATGCTGGCGATCCTAATCACTAATCAGGATAATGAGATAAACTCGAGAATAAAAAGTTCTTTGGTTCCTTAAAATTTTTTTTGATAAATCTGTGCCCCTACAATCTTGATGAACTTTTAAAGAAATGACAAAAATGCCATACTTGTTTTTTTCCTTGACAAAATTTAAATAATGATTAATAATTTGTATTCTTGGTAATATAATTATTGTGTATTTTTAACTAACAAGTGCATTGATATTGTGATAATTTAATTTTTATTTTTAATTTAAGTTATGACTACACTACTTAACGTGGTATATTGCATAGAACCTACTATATTTTAAGAACTTTTATACTTGCAATTATGGTCAAATAAATGAATGAATAAAACTTATGAAATTATTGTACTATCACTGATTTTTGATACATGTACAAAGTTTGAATTAAATCTGTCCACTCAATATATGTAAAGATTGTAAAGTTTGGATTCAATCCAGCATGTAGTTTTTGTATTAAAACGGAACTATTGTATGGAAAGTCGAGCCTCCTGGGGACCCTTAGTTGAGTATTTTCCAGTAGGCATCAAAATAGATTATAAGTTATATGGGCCTTTCTCTACTAACTGGAAACTTGTCTATTGACAGTTGTCCCAACCCTATTTTTCTAGAAAATTAAAAATATAATATGTTAAGTCGATAGATAGTTATAATATGAATACATATAAACAAGAAACCATTGTAATTTTCCCTTATTTTTCGAATTATAGGCAATTTTGTAAAAAAATGCGACAGAGGACTGTTTTGCCACCCAGAGGACTGTTTTTTCTACCCAGAGAACAGTTTATGTCAATGTTTATATGAAGAAAAACACAATATTAATTATTAAATGTAATCAAATAAATTCTCTTCTTTATTGAATACTGTATCACATACAGAATTTAAATATTTATCAGGAACAAATTGCGAGTTTAGCTCTCTAAGTAACGAATTAAAATAATTATAATCAAAATTAAGCTTAGGTACTAAGAATCAGCCTTGTTTACCTAATAATGCAGACTTATTTCTCAAAAACAGGTACAGGTATATTAAAATAATAAAATATTCGTTTCCCTTTTAGGGCAATATCTGGGTTTGGCAACTTCTTTAATACTTGGTCAAAGGACACATCAGAAACATCATTTTCATCGACTCTGAATGTGTGTCCTTTGTCATCACAAATTTTTAAGAAGGTTACTGTTAGTTCGCCTTCTTCCGTGTCTATCTTATTGATTACTGCAGCATAACAATATTCAGTGTTTCTTACTAGAAATTTAACCAAGACGTAATCACCGATGGTGTAATTCTGTTGGTTGATTGAACTAGGTCCAGCCAGTGCAGCGTCGTCGTCGGTCTTCATTGTGGAATCCTGTGAGTTGTCCATGTTTTCACTTTCAGAGTCTGTGTAAATATCATCTACGTTAAGTTTTGTCTTGTTTTTGTACTGTAACACTCCTAAATTGAAATGCTGGCACTCGTCTTCACAAGTGCAACTTAAACTTTTCATTATGACTTTAGCGGCACTTGGAGCTGATTCCAGAGGACTTCTTAATATTTCAGCCTTTACTTGATGTATTTTTAGAGTGCCATTAAAGCTTTTTAAATTAACTGTTTCATTTTGAAGGTCGTCGGTCAATTCTTGGATGGCTTTATCGTCGATTGTGAGCAAGGTGGTTGCGGAACATCTTTGTTGAATGGCCTCTACAAATGATTCCAAGCTATCAATATCACCTCCTATAGCGACGACGGCATCAGCAGTTCTCTTGCAGGTCGCTCCAATGCCATCAGGGGCCCCTTTGCCATGGCCACTCTCTGAATAGTTCCACGTAAACTTCTTCACATTTAATACCTCTTGTTGAAGCCTTGATGCCAGGATGTAAAACATCGTTTTGTTTCTGTATTGAGTTACGGGTCCATCGCTGACGAAGTGGATGCTCTTTATGTTAGGTGGGAGAGTTTTAAAGATTGGCCGCAAATGTGCCCATATAGCAGCTGGTGAGTGTGTGAGATTTTTGGAAACGGTACAATAAGACTTGATAGAGTTTTTGGTATACACTACCACAGTATGAAGACTTAGCTGAAGTCTCGACCCTCCAAAATGAAATGCTTGTATTTCTTGACCGTATTTGGAACAATAATTTTCCGAAAAATCCATATGTATGATAGCGTCTTCGTCGGTAAGGTTTTGTTTGTATTTCTTGATAGCATTGTATTGATGGGAAATGTTTCTCTCGTGTTGATAATAGGCTTCCAAATCCTCGTGCAGCTCTTCTATTAGTTCTCGAGGGCGAACCGTGAACGTTTTCTTTAGGTATTTGGTAACTGTTCGAGCATTCTTGGTCTTGGGGTCGTTGTAAGTTTGTTTCTCGGATATCCATTTTTTAAATTCAATAGGCTTGCTGTCATCAAACTCCCTGTATTCAGGATTCTTGTCAATACAGCGTTGGCAGGTTCGTGACAAACATAGCTCGTCATAGCGATTACAACATGTCTTTTCAAGCAGTGCAGTGTGACTATTGTAAGTCAAAATTCTTCGCCTGTGCAATGCTGACAGTTTCAGATCGATGTTCGCGTGCTTTATGCAGAGGCACGTTCGTTTACCTTTGGTATTATGACCCAGAAAGGACGTAGACGACAAAACGTTGTGAAGCTTATTTTAAAATGTTCAGCTAGAAACTTCTTGTATAAATTTGCGATGCTATCCGATAGATATCTTTTCTGTTTTATAACCCCTTTTCTGGCCAGGCATTCTCGTTTTCCTGCGCCAAGTCTGCTGTTGTCATCATTTTCATAGAAGGATCGTACAGTATTTATGCAATCAGATGAAATTTTGTCTTTACGAGTCCGAAGCTTGGGTACTAAAACTGATTGACGCGCTGACTTCTGAATTGTTTTATAAGATATAGCACTATCTTTGCTTCGCCATAACTTGTACTTGTGTATTAGTTTACCGAACACGACTTTTCCGAATATTTGTTTTTCTTTGCAGGTTTTTAAATTAGCGTAGTTTTCTTTCAGCTGTGCATTCAACACTTCACCGAATAGCGCCTTTTTGACTACTTCTCTGCGAGTTTCTAGCGAATCACACATTTTGGTAAGTTTAGTGTTAGGTGTGTCTACATTTTCCTTTGTCTTAGCTTTTTCCAAACGTTCTAATCTCTTCCTATACTTCTCGGATTTTTTTTTGTAATACTCGATCTTTTTGTCTTTATTCTTTATAATTTTGTCACGTTTCTTTCTAGCATTGCGCTTTCTCGCATTACTTGCATCACTTCGTGGAGTGGTCATAGGTAGTATTGATGGAGAGACAGAACTTTGAGGAGGAGGTGAACCCTCGGATTCGGGTGTATTTTGTCGTACAAAATTGTGTGTAATTTCTTTCAAAGCTTTTTTTTTTGTGCGATAGGTAGCACAGTGCTTTCTCCATTCTTTAGTCACAGCTTTGTGTTCACGTCGACTCATATCTTTAACTGGCTTTCTTGTACCTTTTTCCTTCTTTCTTTGGTAGTTTCGTCGTTCTTTTTCCTTCAATTGCTCTCTTTTTACAGGGTCATTTTTTAGCCGTTGATATCTTAATCTTTCTGCAATTCGTTTCTGCTCTTTTATTTCTTCTTTGGTTTTAGGTTTCTTCTTTGGTGGCATTGCGGCAATACTAAAACAATAAAACATACTTTCAATATTAAAAAAAACCGTAAGGGTTTAAAAACAGGTAGTTACTAGGTACGTATTATTTTATATTCCAAAATTCATAATAGTAGAAAAAAAAGACCTGAATTAGCGTGACAGGCCAATGTAAGAAAGAAAGAGGGTATCGACAAGCAGTAGGTTAGTGCAGACTATAAAGAATATTAATAAAATACACGGACGTCAAATATAACAGTCCTCTGTCACATTGAACAGTCCTCTGTGTGATAAATTTCCAGAGGACTGTTGCACAGAGGACTGTTATTTTTACGTAAAAAATGTCATATCTCGTATCAGTTTAAATATTACTTCATAACACAGAAACAGCTATAAATTATCACACTGAGCAATTTTTTTGTTAAATAAATATAATTTAACACATAAAACACCGTAAAATAGACTTACCAGAGGAATGTTCACTCAACACTACAGAAACGTGGCTCCCATACAGACGCGGAGTTGTCACTGCGCAAAATGGCGGCGACTTGTTTAGCATGGCGACCGAGCAAACTTCACACTGTTAACGTTCGGTTTCAAAGGAAATGTAACCACATTAGTGTTTTATATTTTTGTGGCGCGATATTCAAATTGTGACAGAGGACTGTTCAAAAATGTATGGACAAAATTCGAACACTAGTTTTTAGTACTAAAAAATTCCCTAAAATTATAATTGTTTTTTGTTCACATGCATTCAATATTCTTTATGTTTATAGAGTTATAAGATTTTACATTTTTAAATACAACTAATAAAAATCGAACCGAATCATACTCGATCCGGAATTAGGACATAACAGAGGACTGTTTTTAGTGGCCTTTAGACCGAGTTTATGAAATGATTATCATTCTTAATATTGATTAAGCTTGGCTCCTTAAATAACAGGTTATATATTATGTGTTTTAATAAATAAAACTATGCATTAATATAGCCAAAGTAAAAAAAAAATGCTTGGACCATGATTTTCCTGTTAGTAGAGAAAGGCCCATATATCAAGTATTCAGCAAATAGTTTACCTTCTATCTGAAAATCTTACTAGTTTGACTCCTTCATTCGTTTTGAATTTCAAAATTCATAAAAGAACATACATTTGTGTAACACAAATAATTTTAGAACAAAATAGTGTTTTTGACAGATGGTAACTTGTATTTACTCGTAAGCTATAAGGTATAAGCTATCTTTGGGGTTTTTATCCACATTATTTTGTCAACAGCATCACTACTGAAATGGTCAAAAGTAACTTTACTGAAAAAACCCTATTGTTTGTATAAATGTATTTAAGTACCTATATCAGTCTCTAGTTCCCATAGCACAGATCATAGTTTGGGCCAGATAACCATGTGTGATATCTTTAACTACAATAATTGTATTATTGATTTCTTCCTTACATGGTCTTATTCTTCTTGTTATTGTAAAAAACTAAATGTACACTATCTCAGTTTCATCAGGAAAGTCACTTCACATTAAGTACTGTAAGTATGACTCATATTTTCATAATTATTTTTTAATAAAATAATATACACTCATCATCATCATATCAGCCAAAAGGCGTCCACTGCTGGACAAAGGCCTCCCCCAAGGTTTTTCACAACAACCGGTCCTGCACTGCCCCCATCCAGCGGCTTCCCATGACCTTCACCAGGTCGTCGGTCCACTGTGTGGGAGGAGGCCTACCTACGCTTTGTCTTCTGGTGCGCAGTCACCAATCGAGAACTTTACTGCTCCAACGGCCAAATGTTCTTCAAGCTATGTGCCATGCTCACTGTCACTTAAGTTTAGCGATTCTTTGAGCTATGTTAGTTACTTAGGTTCTCCTACAGATCTCATTTCTGATTTGATCGTGTAGGGAAACTCCAAGCATAGCATGCTCTATTGGCCTCTGGGAGACCTTGAGCCTTCTTAAGGCAAGCAACCATGTCTCAGGTTCGTATGGCAACACACACTGGTCAAAGACCTTAGCATGCTCTATTGGCCTCTGGGAGACCTTGAGCCTTCTTAAGGCAAGCAACCATGTCTCAGGTTCGTATGGCAACACACACTGGTCAAAGACCTTAGTCTTGAGACACTGCAGTACGACAAGAATGACTGACTGAGATATAATTGTAATCCACATATCCACTAACAAATCTATTAAATTGATATTTGTGACACTAATATACTAAGTAGAAGGTACAAATACAGACTCTCTCAGCATGTAGCTGACCATGCTATCCAAGGGATAGACGGCGGTTGCCTGGTGATGCACTCAGCGTGACTAGGGCATTTATATTTACACCTATAAATGTGTGAAATACAACCTTAAACATATCTGGAATCAGACGTGCACATTTCTCCTTTCGTTTTCCTTTACCGTTAACGCAGTCAGTAAGTAAATGTACGTATGTTTCGAAAAATTCATTGGCTGTCCCTGGATTCAAACCCAGGACATCTGGTAATTGAGAACTTATTTCTTACTATTGGCGTTGAGCCATCAACAATCTTGAGCTTTTATTCAGCAAATGTCTTGATCAACTAACTCCATAACAAGAAATAAAGACAAAAAGCTTTTACTTACTGATTCAACCTAGTGAATGTGGAGAAATTTTAACTTATACATTTGTATTAGACTACCCAAGGTTCTGTAGGGATTTTGTTGCCCTATTGTGATAAGGCACAATAATTAAGTCAAATGTCAATGTAGAAAAAAAAATCTCCGTGACATTGAGGTTGTTTCATGGCTGCTATAACAAACAGAGTCTCTGTGTGTATGGACCAGAATAAAATGATGTGGAAAACTTGTGAGATAAAGTTTGTTTGCTGAATTAGCTGCAGGGGGGGCCGCCCTAAGTTCAATTGCGCCGGCCTAATTGTTCAGGGCGGCCCCTTTGTCCTGAGTGTATGACTGTCGTCACTGGCGGCATTAATCAAAGATTTCATTAAATTTTATTGAAAAAAAACACACACACAACACTTAATCAATTTCAGTGTCAAACAGATTTTATAATAAGAGTGCATGATGAACCAAAAAAAATATTTTAAAGATTTTGAGAGTATTTTAAAACAGTATTTGCAAATCTACTATTGTTCTGTAAATTATTATGTTTTTTTGTACCTACTAGCAAAATATCTCAAGAAAATATAGAGTTCATTAGGATTCTAGCAGTTGTTAAAATAAAAATATGCTATTATATTGTAGCATCATAGGCATCACCATTTGCATATATATTTATGTATGGAAGTACCAATATTGTTATTTTGTACTTACTAGCAAATATCTCAAGAAAGTACAGTACATTTTTATGCTTTTCCTCGCACTATTCTACAATTAATATAAATAAAACACAAATTTGTTTATACAGCAACCCCTTTTGAGATCATCTTCAAGATGATGAAGGGTTGCAGTATAAACAAATTTGTGTTTTATTTATAATCATTGTGGAATAGTGCAAGGAAAAACATAAAAATCTTCCATCAAGAACCTACTATCGTAAGCATAAAAAACGCTAAACACATTAAAAACCGACTTCCATCGCAACAACTTCGAACAATTTTGCATTATTATTTTTGGTATTCGTTAATTTTCTAATAAAGTAGTACACCGATTTTGATAAAAGTTCTATGGGACCACACAGGAAGAACTAGCTTTCGAATAAAAAAAGAATCATCAAAATCGGTCAAAAGTTCTGAGGTAACACACATAAAAAACAACATACGACTGTATGTTATTGAGAAACTCCTCCATTTTGGAAGTCGCTTGACAAAGTACAGTACATTACGATTCTAGCAGTTGTTGAATTTAAGATAATATGTTATTATCTTGTTTCATAGGAATAACCATAAATTCATGTTTGTATGAAAGTAAAATATATGATGTATATATACTCACTAGCAAAATATCTCAAGAAAGTACATTACATTAGGATTCTAGCAGTTGGTGAATTAAAAATATGTTATTATCTTGTTGTATCATAGGAATTACCATATGAATGAGCTGAAATGAAATAGAACTTACAAATTTACAATATATCAGCACACACTGATGTTTTTTTACTCATAAAAAAGCCTGCTAGAAATACGCTACCTATGACTTTGATCATAAATATCAAGATAATTAGTGCATAAAATATTTATCTAAATTGCCAATAGCACAATGCATTGTGTGAAAAATTTACTACACCAGAACAGCGCCAAAAGGCAAAATACAGTACAAAGAAAATTTATTTTGTACTATAAAAGTGACTCATTTACATGCAATAAAGAGTTGAACAATCAATACGGTTATCAAACACGTTACGTAGGTATTTTAGGTGTGCATATTCACCTAAAAGATAGCAAAATACAACGATTTTGTAAATGAAATCAACTCACCTCGCCTGTTAAAGGGTCGAACTCGAACCGCCACTTTTATCTTATCCGAGGCCATTTTTACACTCAAATTACACAAATACAATTAAAACACAACACTATGCACATCTGAGTATATTAAATTAATGCACATATTCACCCATATTCTAGAAAAACAAAATTCATTATTTCACGTTACATTCACGACGTTCCCGAATTGACACTACTCGCCAGGTCTCGCCATGTTGTTTTCCAAATTCCATTCCACCAAGTCCATAGTGCTTGCAAATAACGTTTATCGACTATATCGATACGATACATTCAGTTTGTTACATAATCCTCTACGGAATTTAGAAAGTAAAAGTAAAACTCCCGTGTGCTGTGCTACTTTACTTGGTTACGAAAAAAACTTGTCCTACCAAAAACAAAAATGTTCGATTCCAAAAATGTTCAAGAGAGTCAGCTAATGGCTTTGCCAATAAAGGAAATGAGATTAACCAAATGGGTACCAAGTCACACCCCGGACACTGCATACAACGATCGTGAAATGACATTTCTAAAAAATAAATGACGGAGTAGACAAAATCACGAAGAAATCCTATACGTTCGAGAACCAAACTATAACCAATCTGTATCAATCTGGGTGACGAGGGGGTGAGGTCGGAATCTAGAGAGTGGCAGGGAGTGTCCATACTGTATGTTAGTACTAATATATATACTTTAGGTACACGAGGCCCGAGCCTACCCTGAATTAGAGCGATCGGGCCTTAGTCGACCACGTGGGTCCAGTGCGGATTGATCAACTTCACACACAACCCTTGCGTGCCTCCGCAGGCGTGCACAGGTTTCCGTATGATGTTTTCCTTCATCGTTAGAGTGTCGAATAAACGTAAATATAAATTAAAATTCGAAATCACATTGATACGAGGCAGTATTCGAACCACTCCCTCCTGGACAGGAAATAGCGGTCCTGGCCGTTACGATACTAGTGCTCAAATTATAGTTACGAAAATTCAAATAATTAAAGTATTTATTACAAACTTCTCCAATAATAGAAAATGTACAATGATTTACCGTCGCATGGCAAAAATGGCGATCGCACACGAGAGTGCTGTATGACCCGCGCGTGCCTATAAAAACCAAGGGCAAAGTTTACAAGACGGCAGTCCACCCAGCATTATTGTACGGCTCTGAATGCTGGACGACCAAGAAGGTAAATGAGCAAAATGTGCATGTAAACGAAATGAAGATGCTGAGATCGGGGGAGGTGTGACTCGTCTGGATAGAATCCGAAACGAATATATTCGCGGAAGCTTTAAAGTCGCACCAATAACGGAGAATATCACCGAAGGCGAAGGCAGACTTAGATGGTATGGCCGTGTGAAAAGGCGCAGTTAAGATCACGTGGTAAACATTGTTTTAAACCTGCTGGAAGAGAGAAGAGGCAAAGGCCGCCCGCCATTGACCTGGTAGTCAAACATAAAGAGAGACCTCAAGAAAGCCCAATTGCAAGATGTGACAACCCAAGACAGACTTTCCTGGCGCAAATTAGTGAGGAGACCCGATCCCTAGTAACGGGAACTGGGACGGACTAAGAAGAAGTAGAAGTACAATGATTTTCAGCCTTAAGGCGATTATAAGGGCAAACGACCTTAGACATCTGGGCGGAGCTTAAGCTTAGTAAGGTGTCCCTCCCCACGCAAACCACGCACCTACCCGATACTAAACACGTGGCACAAAGCGGAGCACAGATGCGGTGCTTTCGCCTATCTACCCAGGATAACATTTATTATGACTCAACCGAATGCAGACAGATCTATTGTGTACACTTCTTTTTGTTTGAAACTTGTGAAGACTTTTGCGCTTCTTCAACCTTGGTGAGGTTAAACTTTGTCTATTCCTTTTTTTTGTGAGCCCTTGGCATCATCTCACCTGATGGTAAATGACAATATGTAGTACCTTCCCTACATTTACAAAGTACTTACAGAAATTCATTGTTTCTTTTAGTATGAATTAGAGAGAATCACACGAGGACATAGTGTAAAACTCTGTGGAAAACCAGAACCTTTTTTTAATACAATATTTTTTATTTGGGAACTCTAATTAAAATCTGGTTAGTTTGGGACAAATCTTAGAAGCTAAATTTGAATCACTTTCCGGTTTCCGATTGAGCTGAAGTTTTGCATACACGTTAGGTTTGGAGAACAATGCATGGTAAGCTAAGTGACGTCATTCTTAAACCAATATGGCGGTCTCCCAAAAATGGCGGATCAGTAATTTTTATGCCCCCTATGACGTGGGCATCAAGTAAAAGGTTTTGCTAAGGAAAATAATAAATAATTAAAATCTTACCTAAAAGTTTCCAATTTGTTTCTCAATTAAAAACTTATTCTCCCATGAACTTTTTAATGATCTGATCTTATTCTTGACTTTGAAAATTTGATTTTACCTGTAGGAATGGAAGCACTTTAGATTTTCTCATAGATTTTCTTGTAATCTATACATTCAAACTCCTATACTGTGATTTTTTCAAGATTGTAGACCCAGTAGTGCTTGGAAGAAATGGTTAATTTTCACCTATTTTCTTAAATTACTTCAAAACGATTTGTATTAAAATGTATTTTAAAATATTTTGAGATTCTCACAACACAGCTTGCAAAACATCTTTTTTTAAATTTATGATTTACCCCCCAAAAGTTAAAAAATAATTTATTTACGTCACACGTCCATCTTTGGGTCACAGAATTACATATGTGTACCATAGTTCAACTCCATCGGTCCTGCAGTTTCCGAGAAAAGTTGAATAACCTCTACTACGTAATGGTTAAGTCTATTAGCCTCACATCAGGAGGTTACGGGTTCAATACCCGGCGGATTCTTACTTTGTAAGACTCTGTATGTTTAGTGGAAGGGCATTTTCTAAGTCCACCTGGCTAGCTACCACCATCTTATCTAAGTTTTGCTTGATCTGAGTTATATGGAGTTAAAATTAATTAAATCTGCCTTCAAGCCGCCGCGCACATTTCTCCGTCGCTCCACCCGCATATCGCGGTGTTGCGCGTTGCAGTGAATCGCCTTAACCGTACTGAAAAGTGGAAAAGATAAAAGCAGTGTCAGGCCAACTGAGTTAAAAAATGCACAGAATGTGTTTCGGAAAACTGCAGATTTTTTTATCGATAACTCATTATGAGTGCTAAAAAACAGCACCATAAGGTGTTGCCTAGGGAGAAATATTTTTATTGAAATACTGGCTTACGTTCGTTACTACGTAACTGATATTAGATACAATCAGTAGAAAAAAACATGTCTTGGACTTGGAAGTATTTAGTTTAAATCACGTTGTGTGTTTTAAAATTAATAATTGCTACATGTATGTAGTCCTTTTACATAACTTGTCGAAATAAAGATAATCTGTGTCAATGGTAACATTTCTGTTTGTCATTCTTGGGTTCGTAGTTTGATTTTGTTGTTTTTTCATTGTTTTCTGCTGGGATTTTGTTCAAGAAGTGGTGCATTTTGGAGAAAATCGTCTAGTGCACGTGAGCAATGTGGAGAACAAGAAAATAAAACGAAGGAGGACGTGAGAACCCAACTTGCTCTGGGTGCAGTTTTATAGACGCCCAACAGTAACTGGATGTTCCACCTCAGAATGCAGCTGCTGCAAATGCTGTCAAGAACTTCAGTGAAGATTTGTAATGCACCGGCACTAGCATTACAAATCCAAAAACAAATAAAGAAAGTGAAAATTGTTTACGAATCCGGCTGAAGGACTAGTTTCCATGGCCAAGAAAAATTCACAACAACAATCATTCTTGTTTTACATGCCATTTTGCCAAACAATGGCCTTGGCCAAATGACAAGTGAAAATTTACAAAACAAATCTCATCAAATCTGCAAATAAACAATCACTCAATCACTGAGTATTTTTCCACAAGTTTCCTTAATTATTTAGATATTTTCTTCGTAGGGAGGGACAAGTTTTCAACGATTTAGCGTTGACCGGGTCAGTGATTTTTTTCGGAAATGGCCGCAGACGCAATGTTTGGTTGGGATCTGACTTTCAAAACTGTTGAGAGGGATGTGAAGAGAAAATCTGATGTGATCGTTGCATTCCTGCATTGGAACTTGACGAAGAGGGGTTTCCGCAGCATCGGCATCGGAGATGAGGTACGTCAATTGAGTAACTCTTGCTCAGGCTAATTTTTCCATGAAATGATTACGAATTGAGTACCTACCGACATAAATCTAGCTTGCCGGTGCCGGTTTCTCTAAAACGTAGTGATTATTAAGCTCAGTGGTTTCCATTACATTTTGTTAGCAAAAATATACTGTGGAATGGGCTCAACTGTACAATAGGGTCCATCGATTTGGCAGTCCGCGATTTTTTTGGTAAGAGATATGCTTTAGCTGAACATCCATACCAAATTTCAAGGTTAGGAAACCAGCGGTTTTTGAGTTATGAATTTTTGAAAATTGTAATTTTAGGTACTCTTTGGTCCTTTAGAAATCGGTATTTTTACATACTCTTTGATCGGAAAACTCGCTAACGCTTATTACAAAAAGGTGTTAGTCAATTGGAACCCCGAGATTCATAATATGGGGTCCGCGAAGCGGACCCCTAACGGGGGCGTAGCCCCCGCCACCCATTTAAAACACCCAACAAACCTTCGGGATCCGAGGGGATGTGGGAGTATAAGGGCGGGGGAAAGCACGCGGGGCCGACTTGAGGGCGGACAAACTCTGGGGTAACAAATCGAAAACCAGGGGGTAATCCGTCAAGGTCAAGATCAATCATACAAGGTCATTTCAAGGTCAAGGTCTAAGTAAATTGAATCCCAAAGATTCATAATATGGGGTCTGCGAAGCGGACCCCTAACGGGGGCGTAGCCCCCGCCACCCATTTAAAACCCCCAACAAACCTTCGGGATCCCAGGGGGATGTGGGAGTATCAGGGCGGGGAAAGCATGCGGGTCCGTAGGAAGGGTGTGGTACGGGGAGTTCTAAATGGAAGCGGGAGCGAGCGAAGCGAGCTCGGACTTTCGGAGCACCCCGACTCGGATGCGTTAGGTTCGGAGACTGTGCGGGGAGGCGAGCTTAGCTCGCCTCCCCGCACAGTCGTAGTGTTAGGTTTGACATGAGAACACAGAAGTAGGAGCCCCGAAGGGGCTCCGTCGACCACTCAACACTGTAGGAAGAGTGTAGAACGGGGAGTTCTAAATGGAAGCGGGAGCGAGCGAAGCGGGAGCGAGCGAAGCGAGCTCGAACTTTCGGAGCACCCCGACTCGGATGCGTTAGGTTCGGAGACTGTGCGGGGAGGCGAGCTTAGCTAGCCTCCCCGCACAGTCATAGTGTTAGGTTTGACATGAGAACACAGAAGTAGGAGCCCCGAAGGGGCTCCGTCGACCACTCAACACTGTAGGAAGAGTGTAGAACGGGGAGTTCTAAATGGAAGCGGGAGCGAGCGAAGCGAGCTCGAACTTTCGGAGCACCCCGACTCGGATGCGTTAGGTTCGGAGTCGTAGTGTTAGGTTTGACATGAGAACACAGAAGTAGGAGCCCCGAAGGGGCTCCGTCGACCACTCAACACTGTAGGAAGAGTGTAGTGGATGAGCTTTTTTTTTAATAAGCGGTAGCGATTTCGGCCGGTACCGAAGTAGGTGACCTTTTTTTTTAATATTTTTTTTAATAAGCGGTAGCGATAGGTCATTTCAAGGTCAAGGTCTAAGTAAATTGAATCCCAAAGATTCATAATATGGGGTCTGCGAAGCGGACCCCTAACGGGGGCGTAGCCCCCGCCACCCATTTAAAACCCCCAACAAACCTTCGGGATCCCAGGGGGATGTGGGAGTATCAGGGCGGGGAAAGCATGCGGGTCCGTAGGAAGGGTGTGGTACGGGGAGTTCTAAATGGAAGCGGGAGCGAGCGAAGCGAGCTCGGACTTTCGGAGCACCCCGACTCGGATGCGTTAGGTTCGGAGACTGTGCGGGGAGGCGAGCTTAGCTCTTAGTGTTAGGTTTGACATGAGAACACAGAAGTAGGAGCCCCGAAGGGGCTCCGTCGACCACTCAACACTGTAGGAAGAGTGTAGAACGGGGAGTTCTAAATGGAAGCGGGAGCGAGCGAAGCGAGCTCGAACTTTCGGAGCACCCCGACTCGGATGCGTTAGGTTCGGAGACTGTGCGGGGAGGCGAGCTTAGCTAGCCTCCCCGCACAGTCATAGTGTTAGGTTTGACATGAGAACACAGAAGTAGGAGCCCCGAAGGGGCTCCGTCGACCACTCAACACTGTAGGAAGAGTGTAGAACGGGGAGTTCTAAATGGAAGCGGGAGCGAGCGAAGCGAGCTCGAACTTTCGGAGCACCCCGACTCGGATGCGTTAGGTTCGGAGTCTTAGGTTTGACATGAGAACACAGAAGTAGGAGCCCCGAAGGGGCTCCGTCGACCACTCAACACTGTAGGAAGAGTGTAGTGGATGAGCTTTTTTTTTAATAAGCGGTAGCGATTTCGGCCGGTACCGAAGTAGGTGACCTTTTTTTTTAATATTTTTTTTAATAAGCGGTAGCGATTTCGGCCGGTACCGAAGTAGGTGACCTTTTTTTTTAATAAGCGGCAGCGATTTTGTCGCTGTCACAGAAGTACATGAGCTTTTTTTTTAACAAGCGGTAGCGATTTTTCAACGTAAGTGTCGTTAACAGGCGGTTTTCCGCCCAAAGAGTATGTAAAATTACCAATTTTCAAAACTCATTTTCTCGAAAACTACCCCCCTCCTAGCTTCCATCTTTTAGGGGAGGGTTCCCCTCCTCCCCCTCCCCCCTCCCCCCCCCACTCCCAACCCCCAAAGCGATGGACCCTATTGTACAGTCCTACCTTTTTTTTAGTATGGCAGCCCCTTTTAGGTGCACTCCAACCCATTATCATCATATCAACCAAAGGATGTCCACTGCTGGCCTCCCCCAAGGATGTCTATGACAACCCGTTCTGCACTGCCCTTATCCAGTGGCTTCCTGCAACCTTCACCAGGTCGTCACTATATTTCACAACATTTGTTTTCAGCGCACTCTAACTGGAGAAGAAGAAAAGAGTGAACTGCTCCCGACTGGGTGGAATGATAAGGACAACTACACCCTCAGATATGTCCTCAATAATAAACTGTACATTCTGCATGGGTTGAACACAGATGGAAATCTCATTGTCAATTTGATGGTAAACATTTACTTATTAAAGTCTGTTTCATGTAGGTAGCTCCGTGACAGATAGGTGTGTTGTTTTTTTTATTATAGAAAACAATCCAATACAAGCATTTAAAAATAATCTGTATTAGTTGTGATCAATTAATGCCTAGCGTCCCGTAGTCGTTATATCGAACCCAGGCACAACAGTTAAATAAAATATGTTTTTACTGCTGTATTGAAGCAGTTAACAGTGAATTGAACATGAAAAACACAGACAGTCATTTAAGCTGAAATAAAATATTATGTGTAAGCCACACTTGTTTAATGTAAAATAGATGGTAGATTTCATTATTAAAATACATATTACTTATTGCTATTGTTATTCCTTGTAAGATTAATATATTATTTTCTTTATCTCACTATGACATGTAGGCTTTAAAGCTTTGTAATTTTTTATTCCATTGCCCTTTGGGTGACATTGATTGAGCCTTCTTATGAAGCCCATAGTAAGTGGCCATATCTCACTTCCATATACACAACTGGCAACACACACTGGTTGATGACATTAGTTTTGAGTCACTTTGGTATTTGGGGATCTGAAGATATTGTGAAGCTTCCCGAACACTACCAAGCAGAGTTGGATTTGTCGTTTGATATCTTTCTTCAAGTTAAACCTACCTAGCTGGAGTGTTTGTCCCAGGTATACATATTCATCAACAACTAAGAGTGTAGTCTCCAACCTTCAGAGGAGTGGGTGTGACACGGACATTTAACATTATTTTCGTTATGTCCATGTTGAGTTGAACCCACTTGTTGAGACAAACATCTTTCTTAGAAGCCGCTGGATGTGGGCAGTGATCCAATAATGGTTCCGTTTTTACCTTTTGAGGTACGAAACACTAAAAAATAAGAAAAAATATAAAAAGTTAGGTGTTTTTTTAAAATATTTTTTATTATCAGTAATAAAGTTGAAGCTTCTTATATGAATAACTAGTGGGTGCCCGCAACTTCGCCTGCGCAGGCTCAGATCCTGTTTTTTTGCCGTTCCCGTGGGAATTTCCCAAAATCCTTTCTTACCTGTGTCTTAATTGCTATCTGTATGTCAAATTTCAGCCCGATCTGTCCAGTGGTTTCGACTGTGCGTTGACATACCAGTCAGTCACCGTTTCCGATTCTGATTTTCCTTATATTTATAAGAGGCATAACTTTCAAATTATCAGGACTATTGAGTTGAAATAAACACAAAAATGATGACAAATAATGTGTAATGAGAAATAATAAAAAAAACAACCATAAGAAATCACTCTTATTCAGAAAATATAATGTTTTAACAGAAATAAAATAACACAATTTTTTAGTAGCATTTTTTAAATTAAAGTAAATTTTCTCAGAATAACGGCCACATAACCCTATTGTTTTATTACTGTTTGTTAAGCAGCATCCAATTATCGTTCTAAAAAAAGTGAGCCCGTCTTATTGTTTTTACTAGTAATTGTTAAAGGGTAGCAATAAAATGAGTGACTGTAAATTACAGTTTTAAGTGTCAAAATTAATTAATTTGGGTTATAGAATTACTAAGTGAGCAACTGACTGCGAGTGACGAGAAATCAACAGAACAGCAACTTACAAATATAAATTTGAGTTACTTAAAATACAAAATGAGCAGCTTCATAATATTTGAGCGACCTAATATTTGTTTGAGTGTCATCGTTACGTCCTGCATTTTTTTCAATATTTGGCAAATGTCTTTTTTATACTGAGCGGCATTTTATTTTAAATGAAGTGTTTCGAATACAAAAACCACTTTGAAAAATACACTCATGAGCAGAGTATAATGAGCTCACATTAAAAAAAATATATATGAAATAACTATTTGAAGAAACACTATTCTATTAGTTAAGAAATTTTATTATTAAAATTTAAGGGTAATTAATTAAAACAATTTACTCCGTAAAAATAAAGTAACATGCATTTACTTAAACGAACAAAAATAAAATAAGACGCTTCAGTCAACTAAAAAAAAAAAAAAAACTTATTGATAGGTATGACGAGCCCTTCTACTCATCGTCACTGGTAAATAAGTGCTGGCTTGGACTTAGCGGGCCGGCCTCGTTTTCTTTTTTGTCCAATGGGTATCATTTTTGCTTCCAGTGGTGGTGTTGTTAGTTTGAGCCGAATTGCTAGCCCCAAAACGTGTTTGCATATATATCTATTGAAAAATTCGGGACAGTCGCACGATCCTTTTTGCCAGTCCAAATTTGGCAGTGTGGTTTTTTGGAAATTCGCGCGCATTTAAAAATCTGTAGTTGTCATTAAAAAAACGTATCAAAATAAAAAACATAAGCCCTCAAACAGAATATCAGTAACCAATAATCATTAATAAAGCAGCTTACAAAACTTTGCTCAAAGTGAACTTTTTAGTAGTTCATTATGTATAACCTCACTTAGAAAAATCGAATCTATCTTAATATTAAAGTTGCCCTCTCCGTATTTCCAGTCGCTCACTTAGTAATGTAGTCGCTTGGATAAAATTTTAATATATGAAATGGATTAATCACAATCCACTTTTTGTAAGCTCGTTCTGGATTTTATTATTGATCAATATTCGTCGTTGGTTTAGTAAATTTTTCGCTTACTCAAATTCATACCGCTCAAGTTATTAAAACAGTATGTCATCATCAGTCGCAAAGTTTTTTTTTATTCGCTCGTTTTATAATTCCCCATTGTTAAATAAGAGAACTTAAGGGTTAACTGGAGGGACGAAATCCCATACAAACGTACTTTCGTTTTAATTTCGAAACCATAAAACTCATCGTATTCAAATTTTTTACAAGCATTAAGATGATAAATATCTAGATCTGTAATTAGTTTTGGTTCGAAAATAATAAACAAAAAAAAGTTACTTATATTACTCGATTTCGTCGATAAAAAGGGCAAATTTTTTAAGTTGCTATAACTTTTTTTTTGTTTATTATTTTCGAACCAAAACTAATTACAGATCTAGATATTTATCATCTTAATGCTTGTAAAAAATTTTAATACGATGAGTTTTATGGTTTCGAAATTAAAACGAAAGTACGTTTGTATGGGATTTCGTCCCTCCAGTTAACCCTTAAGGAGTCGAAACTTATATAATAATAATTAAAAATTACACTAATTATTTCTAATTTTTTTCTTATTTTTTAAAGAAATTTAAGTATCCTATAGATTATTTATTTCATTTAGGGAACCACCATTCAACATTTAATCAAAATCGGCTTGGTAGCTTTTGCGTGATGCCCGAACATACAGAGAGACAGACAAAAATTCCAAAAGTTGTTGTTTTAGCCTCTATATCTTTAGTAATGTCCAACACAGTTATTATTTTCAAAAAATATTTCATGTACAGACACGGCCTCTTACAGTTTTATTATATGTGTAGATTAGTTTCAAATAAATTTGTGTTTTACAGAGGTCTGATGATCTAGCTGTATCCAATATTGCAGTCAAACTGGAGGATACAGTAAAGGAGTTGAAAGGACCCATAGAAAAAATGATACCAGCCCACAAAGATCTGATGTACAACATAAAGAGAGACTTGATAGACAGTGTCACAGAGAAGAATACCGCCTCGAGTGAAACACAGACTCACAGAAGTATGTACACTCGGATACTTATTTACTTTTGTGTTTTGTTTTCCTCTCTTGCTTTGGGTACCAATCATCGGTAGTACAGTCTTCTGTTCATCATACCAAACAACTTTTTTTTTTTGACTCTGGTGAAATCGCAAAAAATAAAAATCTTCTTTATATATAATTAAAAAGGGATCTCTATTTCCCTTGGTCATCGCATCACGCATGTACGGCTGGACCAATTTCGCTAATTCTTTTTTTTTGAGTTTGGGTAGGGTAGGGTAGTGTAGTGTAGTGTAGCTTAGGCTAGAGTGTGTAGTGTAGTGTAAGGTGGTACGAAGTTTTACTCTTTTAGATAGGTGTCTAAAAATTGGTCTCTCAAAAAAAGTTTCCTATTAGATAGGTACAGATGGCGCTACATGACTAGACAGTGAGTAAAGCTTGGTCGCCAAGCTACTCAATAGACGGCACTACATCACCGAGAAAAGCTTGGTCATCTAGGTACCATTTATACAATAAACAAGGCCTTCTTAAGGTAAAATTATTTATCTTGATCACGCTTATTAAGAATGAAACTAGACGGCCTCCCTTTTAACTTCATCCACCCTCAGTTATAAATGTGGGAACATGATTTTCCATATAAATTCCTCATATCGCCCTGTTATTGGTTAATAATTTTCCGAAAATTCCGTTCTTAGTGCATTTCTAAAATAGGCTGACAAACCCCCTAAGTGACAAAAAGTAGCCGCGACGCCATTGATATCTTACTATGGTAACTGCCGCCTATAAGCAACCAACGACACAGTGTTATCACTTATCATTATCCATATCTAATATAATGTCCGCTGGGGTAGTAAAGTTCTCGAGTGATGACCGCACACCGGGAGACGTAGCGTAGGCAGGCCTCCCACTCGGTGGATTGACGACATGGTGAAGGCCGCGGGAAGCCGCTGAATGTGGGCAGCGCAAGACCAGTCCTTGTGGAAATCCTTGGGGGAGGCCTTTGTCCATCAGTGGATGTCTTTCGGCTTATATGATGGTGATTCACAGAACAGAAGCCAATTATAATGCAACATTAATCCTTCTCCTAAGTTCCTCAATATCAATAGGTTCGAAAGTTCTTTTTTTATTATTTCCAGTTGAGGGAAACAACAGCAGACAGCCAGATGATCCCCTCAGGGTGCTTCCTAGGCCACATCCTGGGCCCCAGCCTGACACCCCAGACCTATGGTACATGTAACATGACATACTGATAGGTTAATATTGAAGTCTTCTCATAACGAAACTGAGGAGATTTATTTATGACTGCGAGTTGATTGATATTCATTTTTGCAGCAAAAATTAATGTTTTGTTTTAGCTACTGACATCAGAGCTCTATGCTGTACTAAATCTCACCAGTTTTAGAACAATTGTAGTTTGCTTTAGCATTTTAAGTTCTGTTTTTAAATTGGCTTAACATGCCTTCCAGTCCACCTGGCGGGGGGGGACGTCCATAGAATTGGATTTCTTTTTATTATGCAGGCCTCATCCATTAAATAGACCAGCACTCAGTACAATTTCGAGCCACATGCATCCAGCAGCATCTTGCAAGCCTTACCAGATCATCAGTCTACCTGGCGAGGGGACATCCGTAGGATTGGATTTCTTATTCATTACACAGACCTACACTCAGATTTCGAGCCACATGCATACAGCGAACCAGATCATGAGTTCATCTGGCAGGGGCGTCCATATATATATATATACTAGCTGTCCCGGCGAACTTCGTACCGCCTAACATTACATTACACTGCCCTACCCTACACTACACTACCCTACCCTACTACATACACTACACTACACTACACTACCCTACACTACACTACCCTACCCTACCCTACACTACCCTACCCTACACTACACTACACTACCCTACACTACCCTACACTACCCTACACTACACTACCCTACCCTACACTACCCTACCCTACCCTACACTACCCTACCCTACACTACACTACACTACCCTACCCTACCCTACCCTACATTAGAACCTTCTCCTGACAATAACGAACTCGACAAAAAAAGAAAGCGAAATCGGTCCAGCCGTTTAGGAGGAGTTCAATGACTAACACACGGACAGAAGATTTATATGGAATAAAATCTTTTTGTACCTATCTCTATAAATACAAACAGCTGTGTCTTAAATAAAAATGTTTTCGCATTTTATAAATAAAAAATAATCAAATCTTTTTTGTCATATGGAGGTATATACAGTTTATGAAAAGAGTTTTATTATTCTCCGAAAATGATCAAATCTTCTTATATGTTTGTTTTGACAACCGATATTGTTGCCATGGCAACCGAGCGTGAAGTTTTTTTCTTCGTTACGGAATTTCTGGATTCTTAATTAAAATTGCGACTATAATTTGAGATTTAAACTATCCTATCTCTCAAGTTGGATCGAACTGCACATGGTGTGCGAATTTTATTATAATCGGTTAAGTGGTTTAGGAGTCCATTGGGGACAAACATTGTGACACGAGATTTATATATATTAAGAAGATATACGAACTGTAGATACGAACCTTGAGTGTAGATGTGGTGCGGTCTCTCAAAGGATGGACCACATCATTACATGTCCTTCTTGCCCAGTCACCTGCACGCGGGAGGACTTGATGCAGGCCACTGAAAAGGCAATTTGCGTGACTCGGTTTTGGGATGGGACTATTTGAGTTTGCCATCGACTCGAAAAGAAGAAGAAGGGTCCAAATATCGTTAACAAATAATAAACATTCCCACTGCTGGGACACAAGTCTCTTCCCAAATTCTGGAAGGTTACGCTATATTCCACACACTGAGGCCAAGTCCGGGTTGGTGGAACCCCACTGTCAGGTCTCCCTCATCCTGTAATACTCACCTATGAATTTAAGTCTTATGACTATTGCAAAAAAAATACAAAAAATAGTCGAAATTAGTCGCACGATAAAAAAAAATAGTCGATTCTTATTTCCAAAGTTACAGACATACGTTGATAAGTATTACAGGCATAACCTCATTCCATAATACTCAAATCATTACTAGTAAACGGTGAAAGCTAAGACCTTGGTTTACACTTCAAAAAATTAACAATAATAAGTCGATGCTACATAATAACAAATCTCAGAATCAGGCATTCAAGGGAACCATTAGATATGAACATGGCCTGATGAGTATTCTGGAATGAGGTTCGAACGATCTCCTATTTCTCATAAATGCCCGTGGCTTTGACGTGAAATAGTCTACTTCGTTGATATAAGTTTAAACCTAGTTAATAGCCTAGAACACAATCAAAAACACATTGAATTTTTTTGTTTAAACTTATATCAACGAAGTCGACTATTTCACGTCAAATTTTTGAAACATAAAGCAGATCAAAAGCTACGGGCATTTATGACAAAAAGGAGATGAGTATTACAGGCCATTCCATAATACTCATCAAGCCATGTTCTTAACTAATGGTTCCCTTGAATGCATGATTCTGAGATTTGTTATGTAGCATCGACGTATTATTGTCAAATTTTTGAAGTATAAACTAAGGTCTTAGCTTTCACCGTTTATTAGTAATGAGGTGAGTATTATGGAATGAGGTTATGCCTGTAATACTCATCAACGTATGCCTGTAACTTTGGAAATAAGAAGCGTCTTTTTTTTATTGTGTGACTAATTTCGACTATATTTTGTATTTTTTTTGCAATAGTCAAAATAATTAAATTCATAGGTGAGTATTACAGGATGAGGGTCACACTGTCCGAAGTTTTTCATGCAGTCTATAAGACATCTGACAAGGATAAACTGCCATCTAGTGATAGCAATGATGCTGGAGTAAAACTTTATTTGGACACGTCTCTCGACGCGGGGACGTATCTATATCGAGCGACTCGTGGTTCAAGGGAAAGTTGAACCAGATCAAAGCCGCATTGGAAGGTTCCATGACCGAGTGACCAGGAAAAGAACCGTCCGAGAGAAATGGCGACGGATTGTGAAGCGTGCCACCAACATGGTTTGACGATCACGACCGCTTTATCCAGAGTGTACCGACTGAGAAGAAGAAGTGGTAGCAACCATCACCAACGGGTTAACGTGCCTTGCGGAGCACAGAAACGGTCGAAAAATTGTCAGTAACAGTCAAACCCATTCAAGTAGTACCGAGCTTCAGGTCGGTTAACCAGCGTGATCGACCCCACCATACAAGTCACAACTGAGCTTCGACCGCTTCTAGCGAAATGCAAAATTAAATCAAGTGAGAAATATAAAGCTCTAGTATTATCATATTCGCGATTTATCCCAGCAATCATAGCGATTTACTCCGTCTGACAATAGGGGATCTGACTGTATCAAAAATAAAATCTAAATTGCTCTCCTCTTGAAGTTTCAAAAACCTTACTTTCTTTGTTTTTTCATCACATCTTCAATTTTTAATTGATCAAATTCACAAAATAAGTTCGTCAATGACGCTAAAAATCTATGACGTCACTTGTGGGTATTTCAAACATTTTTAGAACAAAATTTCGTATTTGACAGATCATAAAAAGTAACTCAAATGACTAGCAGTCCCATCCCCTATTGTGCAACTGCGATACTTCCATTCATGAATCGAACAATCGATTTGTCGTTTAACTAATTTTACAGGACTAGTCTAAATTTACGTATTTTGTCTTTTTCTTTCTATCTATGTTTAAATTTAGTTGAGTCCTGTCAAAGCACCAAATCGACACGCGTCTGCACAAGAAAGAGGGTAATGTTTTTCAGGTTAGAACTGCATAGTGTCGTTAGTTTCGTCTAGGTCCCTCGCGTGCTAGTCATGTTATAGTAGAATTTTCAATTTTTACTGACTTCAAAAAACCACGAAGTTTTCCACCGTTTTCTCCGTCAATTGTGGACCCATTTAAAAAAAAATATATTCGAAAGAGTATACTTCTGAGGTGGTTCCATATAAGGTTTATCAAAGTCGTTAAGTACTTTTTAGAAAATAAACAAGAACAAAAAAGTTGCGATATCGTACTTGCATGTTGCGATTGTAGTCGGTTTTTTTAACGTGTTTAGCGTGGTATTTGATTGTGTCGTTCTCGTTCTAGGGACCTACCGCCGGCGCCGCTCCGAAACGTGGGACGCTCCGACCTGGACCCATTCGCGCCGGCTGGCGGCGGCATGATTTTCAACCCGTTCACTCCGCGGCGCGACATCGAGAACCCCGGTTTGGGCATACCCGGAGGTCTACCCAGGTTCGACATTTTAAGGCTGAAGATGCATGCCGTTTTCACTGCCTCGTAACAGGATATAGCCACAGATGAGATACTAGTTACTTCGTAAATATAGCTTTATATCAAAAGACGTACTTGTTGAGGCTCCCTTTTGACAATGGCGCAAATTTTAGAATAATATAAGAAACCATTTTGGGGTTCTGTTTTGCGGTTGGGTGTAGCGGAGGCAAAATGGGAGGTGCGCAGTAAAAGTTTAAGAAAAGCAAGGTGTTTAGTAGCGAGGAGCGTACCGACAAGCTGTTAGGTTTGACGTGATGGACAATACGCGAGCAGAACGAGCGAAGCGCCAGAATTAACTTTGCTCGTTGCCCCTGTGTTACAGCAAAAAGTCACATACAGTGGAGGAATAGGGATTACGACAGCATCAGAAATAAATTTTGAATTCTATTCACTGAACATCTTTTTATAAAGTTTTACTAGTTTATGGTGTATTTTTATACTTAATTTTATTGTTTTTGATAATGGTTTTTTATGTCATTATTATACTTCATCTTGTCTATAAATGATCAGCTTTTATTTCTACAGTTCACTAAGCAATTAATAAATTCTTTATCACTAAATTGCCCTTCTACTTAAACTTCGGAAAACCTTACTCGTTTTGTTTTCCATCAAGTCTTCGCCGGATAGTGGAAGCCACAGAGGTTGGAGAAGGTGTCAGATTTCCGATTCTACTCCAGGGAAAACATCAAGCCGTAAGACTACTAGTTCAACATTTTCACATAAAATCAGCACATGCTAATACAGAGAGGGTCGTGAATGAGCTCCGCTAAAACTATTGGATTTTGGGTCTAAGAAATATCAAGGACGGTCGCGAACAACTGCCAGTTTTGCAAGATTCGTCGAACGCAACCTTTCAACCCACCAATGGGAAACTTGCCTAATGCAAGGACTAGCACATCATAATCGTCAATTTTCGTTTGTTGGGCTCGACTACTTTGGCCCCGTTACGGTTTCAATTGGTCGGAGGATAGAAAAACGATACGTAGCTTTGTTTACTTGCCTCACTGTTCGCGCAATCCACCTAGAGGTCGTAAATTCACTTTCAACAGACGCTGCTTTAATGGGAATAAGACGTTTCATTGCTGCAATGATGGCCAAACTGGAAGGCCTAGAGCGTAGCTAGGCTAGCTCGAGGCAATCATAGGTGACCAGCGAAGTATCATTGTGGGCCAAGGCTTGTATAGTGCTTTACTCAAAAATGAAAGTACCTAATCTAAATAAAAACAGCAAGTAATTTAAATGAAAAATATTTTTTTACCTATCCCTATAAATACAAACAGCTGTGTTTTAAATAAAATCTTTTTGGATTTGATTATTTAAAACGTTGAAACGTCAAAATAGCGGCTGGCAATGTTTTGCCGGCCTGTTAGAGCGGCCAGCAAAACTTTTACCACATTACATGCATTTTTGAGTAAACTGACTTTACTGACTTGTTTCCACCCCTGCCCGCATTATCTCTCGATATGAATAAATCGCGATATTACCTCTAAAATTACAATTATGTCAATATTGTGTACTCAACTACTCACACTAACAAGTTAAAGTTACCTTTGCCACCATTAGCTTTTTATATTATAAAAAATTAGAGTGCCATTGGCTGCACCTTACCTGATGGTAAGTGCCGATGCAGCCGAGTATGTGACACGCAATGTAACTACAATGTGTTTAAAGATTTTCTTTTCGTCTTATTCAATAAAAAGTTAATTTTTGCGGCACCCGTTGTGTTTTCTAAGCGGGATGGCAAGTTAAAAATCATGCAAGAGCGAGGAGGAGAAACCTTTTGCTTTATACACCCTCTTAATGACCATGCATTCCATGCATTAAATGCTTCTTGTTTCTTTTACATGTACTACATACAAATACATACACATCTTGTATGACACCTTGCTAATTTCAACTGAAATTTTCCAGAGGCGCAGTCCCGCCCGGCGCACGCTTTGACCCGTTTGGGCCCCCCGGCAATCTACCCATGCCGGGCCGCCGCCCTGGCCCGCCCGACGCCGACCACCTGCCGCCGCCCGGCTTCAATGACAACATGTTCCTCTAGCCACGCCTCGATGCGGCCCTGTGCTTTCTATACTGATGTAGCTGTGATAGCTCGTGCTGATAATCACTATTGTATTCCACGAAAAAGACCACGATCCGTGAGATCCATACGGACATTCAAAAGTTAATGTTAATGATAAAATGATAACTGTAGAATGGTGAAAACCTAAATAGCCAGCAATCGGAAGAATATTGCTATTTTTCTATTGGCACTTTATTACACCAGTCTTAATTTTTACTTAAACAAACTTTCTTTGTAGATTATTAGTATTTCAAGATTAGATTGGATTAACTTTTACGTGGAATTGAATACCTATGTTAAAAATTAAGTACTCCACTCACCATTCAATTTCAACCACAATTTGCAGACTCAATCTGCTGAGAGCTGACAGATTGAATCGTAAATAGGTGTGTTGGGGGCGCGGCCCATCATGCATCGTATACCTACTGCGACTTCAACACCTTCAACAGATTGAGCCAGCAAATTGTGTTTGGGATTGAATGGTGAGTAGGTTACTTTATCCAGATACGTACTATTATAATATCGATAATGATACGGGACTGGAAACTGATATTAATAAAAGTGGTTTTGTTACTTTTTTGTTTTATTTAAAGGAAACTTTGAAGGTAATATATGGTAATAGACACCAAGCAGAATAGACTACATAGATTATTAAGATGAAAGTAGGGTTGGTGACACTGCAAAACGAAATCATGGTGCAATAATTTCATCACAAAGGAACAAATTGTACAGTAATCACCAAGAATAACACATAAAATAAATTTTATCTACACTCATGTCGTAAATCCTTCATTTACTTATCAGAAACGCTAAGCAAATGATATACCTTTCGATGGAGTCGTGACTAAGGATCCATACAAATTTCATTTCGTTATCGCAAAGTTGTAACAAAATGAAGTTTTTTTTTTTATTATTTTTACGCAGATGCTTGCTATTTGAGCACACTAGCGTGTTTCGGAACGCAACCTTGGCGGCGCGCATGCGCGGTGCGGTATTACTGCAAATTTATTTTCGCGCCATTAACGTTTGTATTTTTCCTTATGCAGTTTGTATAATATGTAATTCGTTATTCGTTGTAATAAGTAAGTCGTTATTACAAGTTTTTTTACTAAAAACCCAGTAAAATGTCTGAAACTGATAGTGATATCAAAGACTATAATTATCTTTGGTGATATAGACGAAAATTTGACACCCCCGGATATTCTGGAAACAGCAACTAAAATGACAAATAATCTTCTATAAACAATGATTACTTTATTTTGTCTTTATATTTAAATTTGTTGTATGAGTGTAGATAAACTATTGTATGCAACTGTACATAATTAGTATTTAACACTCGTGTATACTTTTATGAAACTCGCTGCGCTCGTTTCATAAACCACACTCGTGTTAAATACCCCTCATTATGCAACAGTTGCATAAATAGCTAATAGATTATTATTATTATCGCATTTAGCACATACATTCTAGATTTTTTCGCGGCAAAAATTTTGAAACTTGTTTATTGGCTGCTATGTTTATAAGCTCCCTTGTGGAGAAATAGTATTCTGTGGTTATAAGTAGGTACCTTGTCATCGCCATATCGTTTTATTACGGTATTTCACTAAAGTCATTTGAGTTAATTTTTATCAACAGTCAAAAACGAAAACTGCATTTATTCGCATTACTGACATAGTGACGTCTTAAGTGACAGTCTATTACGAATCTATTTACTGTTTTTAATAAATATAAAATTAAAAATGGTTTATTATTTCAAATGAGCAAGTGTTTTTGCTATTCTAGAAGTAATGATATTTATTGAATAGTGTTTTTTAATTTATTTTTTATGCCGTAAAACTAGGTTACATAAGTTTTAATGTAATATTGGTTGTATAATTGTTCTTTAACTGGCTTGTACTTAATTACGTGTTTCTTTGTCCTAGTTAAGTCCTCTTGCAAAGGTTGACTGGAAGAAATCCCTCTAAGGGATAAGTCCGCCTTTGTACATAAGCTTTTAAAAAAGTATTTTTTTAAGTGTGTGTTTTGTACAATAAAGAGTATACAAAAAAACTAACGGTAAAATAGCCTATTGACCAGATCATGAAATGCCCGGGCCGACAAATAGGTTTGATGATCACTTTATCGGAGAAAGTCTTGAGAGAAAGTCTAAATATTGCGGGAGTTTCATTATTACTGCGCAATATTATTGTAACTTATTGTGCCATGTGTAGCGTATATTGTACAATATTTTTACAGATCAACGTTGGAAGCGGAACAGTATACCTACCTAAGCACGTAAAAATGGTCAAAGCTGCAATCAAAGAAAAGGAACATACATACGGCCTATGCTTCAACCAAGCCTACCTAGATTCAACGTTTTTGTCGTTTTGGCACCATCAACAACAATAGTGTGTGTGCTATACAGCTGCAGCCAAATATTTATCAAACATGTTGCTCTCACAGATCCAGGTTGTCGTCAACCGATGCCTCCGACAGATTCTTGGTGCATACTTACTGGCCCGAGAAGATCTCAAACGAAAATCTAAATGGGATATTTGTCGCGAAACGCCGCTCGGCCACCAAATTTTTTGTCGCAAGTGGACCTGGATTGGCCACACTCTCAGAATTGGCCCTACCCACATACCTAGACAAGCGCTAGAGTGGGCCCCGCTAGGAAACAAAGCCATCCTTAACAATACTGGCCGCGCTCAGTGGTAGCGTATCTGAAGGCGATCGGGCTGTCGTGGCCCGAAGTAGCGAATACAGAACGAATAGCGGAGCACTTTGCGTGACTTTGGACGCCCTCTCTCCCACCTTGGCAAACCTAGGGGACTTAGGATAATAAGTCAAGTTGCTCTCACGAAAATATTAACGTAAGTAACTGGTTCGTCAATTTAATTGAATGCCCTTAACTTCTTATACCTTGGTATTGTATAGGTGTCAAATGTTTTAGTTAAAATTGTGTACCTAATAATTATTTTGATCATTATTAGTGTAGATGTATCCTGGGATTTGCACTCAGCCCCTGCCACTGCCAGAAATATTGCCCTAAATACTTCTGCGGCAGCATGGACGCCACTTCCACACGAATTTCGTGCCACGAAAACGTGGCAATGGCAGCGGTATGAGCAGTGGCAGCGCGAGTGACATATTTACATATTCGCGATGCCCAATTTTGTGTCTAACAGGGCTGAGTTAACCTAAAGATAAACCTCTTGAATTACTGTCCTGTAACGTTGATCCGAAGTCTTCAGTCAACCAAATAAACTCTTACTTTACTAGTGTAGGAAAATCGCTTGCTGAAGCAATAATAAACCACAATGTATTATCACAAACCACATGCCATACAAATTCATATCCCAACTCGTTTGTTCTTTTGGATACGGATGAAGAAGAGGTTGAACGTATAATAATGTCATTATGAAGTGACTGTGCTGTTGGATGGGACGGTATCTCTGCCGGAATTCTGAAACAATTTAAAAACCTTCTGGTCCCTCATATTGCCTATATCTGCCGCATTAGCATCTCGACAGGACGCTTCCCAAAAGCCTTTAAAAAGTCTCTAGTACATCCCATTTTCAAAAGTGGTGACAGGCAGAATATGAATAATTACCGCCCTATTTCTATACTTAGCTCTCTCTCCAAAATACTTGAACGAATAATGAATAATCGATTAGTTATCTACCTTGAAAGCAATAATATTCTGTCTGATTTCCAATACGGCTTTCGACGTAGAAAGTCCACGGCTGATGCCATTCATGATCTTACTGATTTCGTAACAACCGCCTTGGATTCAGGTAATAAATGCTTATCTATATTTATGGATCTAAGTAAAGCGTTCGATACTGTCTCCATTCCACTTCTCGTCTGTAAACTTGAGGCTCTCGGTATTAGAGGCATACCCCTGCAGCTTTTTTCTGACTACCTTGCTGATAGAAAACAGTGTGTTGTCATTGACAAAGTAATAAGTGACGAGTTACAAACCACTTATGGAGTTCCACAGGGTTCTATCCTGGGACCTACTTTATTTTTAGTGTACATAAATGATCTCTTCCAAATCCAGTTTCCTAACAGTAAAATAATAGCATATGCAGATGACACGGCTTTAGTGTTCTCTGCTAAGACTTGGAATGATGTATTTCTAGCTGCACAAACAGGTCTCAACCTAATAGCTAACTGGTTTCAACACAATCTTCTTACCCTAAATTCTTCTAAAACAAAGTATATGCTTTTCGGAATGCGCAGCCCGAAACCTAATCACTACACGCTAACAGTCCACTCCTGTGAGTTACAGTCTGGTTTATCATGCAATTGTGAGATGCTTGAAGCTGTATTATCTATAAGATACTTAGGTCTCATTCTCGACCAACATCTTACTTTCCTACCACATATTGATTTGCTTACGTGTAGAGTTCGTAAACTTGTTTATGTGTTTAAACAAGTTCGTCATATTGCTGGCCCCGATCTCCTTAAGTCAGTTTATTTAGCAGTCTGCCAATCGTTAATCAACTATTGCATTAAAGTCTGGGGTGGTGCAGCAAAAACCCACTTCATAAAAATTGAACGCGCTCAAAGACTCATACTCAAAATTGCTACATTTAGACCATTTTTATTTCCCACTTCTGAGCTCTATAAACAATGCCAAACTCCTACTGTCCGACAACTCTTTATCCTATTTACAATCCTAAAACAACATTCACTCGTGTCTCTACCTGATCCACTCAGCTCAAGACATAGATCAATTGTTTGTAAATCATATAAATGTAAATCTTCTTTTGCCCAAAGATTCTTCTGTTTTCTTGGCCCATTTCTTTATAACAAACTCAATTATATTTTAAAAATAATAGCGATGAGTAAATATGAATGTAAGCAAAAACTTACTCAATGGTTACTGCAACTGAATTACGAGGACACTGAAAAGCTTATGCAAACATACAAATGAACTTATAAAACAGACACACACAACACACACTCTCTCTCACAGACACACACACACTCACACACCCACACATACATACACCCAAACACAGCGTAATCAATCATCATCTCTATTATTCACATTTTTTTCAAATTATATCTGTACCAAATCCATAGGTGGGGCCTGGTGTCCCGAAACACAGACTTGTAAAGTCTAGCTCAGGCACCAGTCCATCACATCTCTTTAATATGTTTTTACCTTTTTGTTAATAACTGTACGATGATGTGGTGTGAAAATAAACTGATATTTTTTTATTTTTTTTACTATTTAGTAATCTGTGGCTGAGTGTAAATTGCGCCATTTGAGTTGCAGTGATACGTTAAAAAACCCCTCATCCCTCCCCTTTTGAAACGTGTGCCCTATTACAGATTTTCTTAATTTTCAGAAAAACTGTGCAAGCTAGGACAGAATCATCAAGGAGTAAATTATTTCTTATTATTCATAGTTTTTCGTTTTGATATGAGCTTTAAATAGTTTCTTTGCTTTACAGTCAGTAGTTTATCTTTTTACTAAGTGGCAACACTTTTCGAAAGTTTTCATTTTTGCAGACTGGTAACACAGGAATTTAGTTCAGCGATTTTTTCTGTGCGGTGCACACGTTTTCTCGTGTGCTGTGATTTTCCCGTCGGCTGTTCACGGCTGTCTCCGTTCAAGTCTAATTCAATGTGTATGGCTGTGGTGGTGAGTGTTATGTTTATATTGCACGTATTCTTGTTGAGATTCAGAAACTGACAGCTCGTTGGAACAAGGAAGGTCGTGGCCCCCGCCAATGGACGTCACTCCAGTGACTGAGCGTCTAGCCAATTTCACACCGAAATACCTCCACAGTTTAATGACTAGTTTAACAGTCTAAATTATGCTTTTGTAGTGCTATTTCCACAATTACGTTGTGTTAATCAAAGCACGAACAGGGAGCCTTCGAATCTAGCCTCGTTCACCATTTCAAGAGTGGATTGGATTTTCATTGTTCACGGGCAGTTATCGCCCTCGTTTATGAATTTATGTTTTTTCGGTCGAGATGACTACTAATGACGCATTCTGATGGTCTGATGTTGCTCGTATATCACACAATAGGCATATAACTTAATGGGTGATACAGATGTCTGCACATAAGCTGGAATATAGTAAGTATGTAGGTACCTACCTGCGTGGTACTGTACAGCAAGCAGCGTTTCTAAACGGCTTGGAGAAAGCTAGTTGCGCTTCCTTACTTTACGTTGCATTGTCTATCTAGTCTAGGTATGATGTTTATACCTACGTATTGTTATCTTATTGAATAAGCTTCTAAGGTTTCGTCAAAATAATTCATGTGAAAGGTTTAAAAGTACGTATGTTTGGGCAAGTCACCTACTGCAAATCAAGAGGAGAGAATAATTTAAAAATTGCTCGCAGTGCTCGCTTATAACTAAACTAGCTGTTGCCCAAGGCTTCGCCCGCGCGGATCCCGTTTTTTGCTGTTCCCGTAAGAATTTGTATGCCAAATTTCAGCTCGATCCGTTCAGTGGTTTGAGCTTTGCGTTGATGAATCAGTCAGTCAGGCATGGTTTCCTTTTATAGTATACAGGGTTACATGTTAAGTAGACCTAAATCCTTAAGGGCGATAAATCACATCTAATTTGTAACATAAAAAGATATTAACTGGGGGTCGGGAATCAGCGTTCAAGTTAAAACCCATTTAATATTTTTTTTTATGAAAATGCATTTGTTTAAATGTTTTGTGATTTTCCAAAAGCAAAATATACTACTACAGTTGGCGTGCAAAATACAGTAAAAACTTCCTCATTTTATCAGCTTTCCAACAAAGTAAAAAAATTAAAAAACACAAATTAGTTGCAACAAAAAACAATGATTGCTGTCAAAAGTGCCTCAAGTCCCATACATATTTTTTTTTTTTTTTTAATTCCAATATTATGTTTTTCATATTTACCGACCCTCTAGCATCATTGACTAACTAACTTTGATTCACAGTCTCATCCAAAAAATTCAAACTAGATTTTTTTCTATATAACTTTTTACTTTGTTGGAAAGCTGATAAAATGAAGAAGTTTTTATGTAAGGTATTTTGCATGTCTACTGAATATATTTTTTTTTGGAAAAATCACAACATTTAAACAAATGCATTTTTCATACAAAATTAAATTAAATGGGCTTTAATTTGAAAACCGCTGAATCCTGACCCCCAGTTAATGACTTTTTTGTTGCAAATTTGCTGTAGTAAAGGATTTAGGTTGACTTAACATGTAACCCTGTATACAAGTTATTAGGTATTTTGCCTTTCCAATTAAATTACCACACGTGAGATGATGATGGGATGATTTCATGGTTGTTAATACCAGACATAACTACTTCGGTGGCATAATGATTATAATGATTAGTCCATCTTCACACGAGGAGGTTGCGGGTTTGATTCCCGGTGGGGTCTGATTTTGTTTGTTTGGTTTGTAGCAGCACATTTCCTAAGCCCCCCTGGCAAGCTTATCTAAGTCTTTCTGCCAAACATCAGTGTTACAGGATTTATGGGTTCCGGAATGAAGATAAGTCAGCCAGTTCTCAATTGCATTGGGAAATCTTGTTAAGCCCACTTCCGTGTTTGGCCTCATGGTCATTTTACATCAGGTGAAGTGATGCCAAGGGCTTCTCAATTGTGGATTCAAAAAGATTATATTCATCAGTATTGATGTTAAACCAAGCTTGTCTGTCTATCTTGTTTGTAATACCAGTCAGTAATTGTGTTCATTTTATAAAATAACAAACATTAATGGATCTGATTGTCTTTGCCACACATAATGCCCATTGTCTGATTTTATGATTGTTCCTACTTCTGTCCTTCAGATCAGTCATAGGAGAATATAATTTGCACCAAGTGATGTCAAACTTGATTGAGTTTCATGTGGTCCCACTGTGACTTTGTTCCATTTTGGAGATAGAGTTTCGCTTACACAAGTCAATTTGCAATTTTTTCAAAATAAAATTCTAACGAAGTCAGCCAACTTTGCTTTGGAGGTCCAATTTTTTGCCAGTTGGCGTTAAAAGCCATTTGGAGCTATAAAACTTTTGTACTGTAAAAAGTAATTTTATAAAATTAAATAACTAAATTCATTTAAATTGAAATTAGTACTGGGGCCATTGCTTCATAGTACTAGTACTTTGGCACACTACAATAAAGAGTACTAGCGTAACTTTGGTTCCCTAGTCTTTACAAAAAATAAATGAATATTTTAAAAACAAAATTATTTTTGCAGTTGGTAAATAGAACATTTTATACGGAAAATTAATGAACTTTTTAAAATTCCAACTGCATATTATCTTAAGTTGGTCGACTTGAACCCTTGTTACATCATCACTTTTTAACATTTGAACAATTACAAAAAAAACAACCAGTGATTAAAAAATAACTTAATTTTTTGAACAATACCAATTGACTACTAAGAAAAAAAGTTTTTTTTGAGATTTTCATGAAAATATTCCTACTCAGAAGAGGTTAGGTTAAAAAGAAGATTAAGTACAATAAATTCCAGTTTGTTTAGAAGAACTGTTGTAATTTATAGGTAATAAAAAAAGGTCACCTACCTGGTTTTTTTTCTACTTCATCTTTTTACCACTGTGTGAGTGAGATGGACAATGGTACCCTACTTTTTGGCTATAGGGCATGCTGCCATGGTGGGCATAGTTTTTTTAGGGTTCCGTAGTCAACAAGGAACTCTTATAGTTTCGCCATGTCTGTCTGTCCATCTGTCCGTGGCTTAGCTCAGAGACTGTTAGTACTAAAGCTGTAATTTGGCATTACATATTAATCACGCCTAAAATTTTTTAGGGTACGACCCCTACATGTATAGAGGGGGTGATTTTTTTGTTATTGACGTACTCTATCGTGTAGCGTGTTGTTGAATAAGTCCTTGAAAACTACTGAGGGTTTGCTAAAACCATTAATTGTCGATTGAAGGATCGCTTTGTGAAATATTAAGCTTTAAAGGGCAAATTTTTCGTTCCCCCTCCCCCCACCAGCTAAACCGCTATTTCAGGACATCTATTTTTTTAAATAGTAGAACATAATTATAATCAATTTAAAAGGAAACCTATCACAGCTAAGTAGGCTGTCTTAGTTGGTTTAGGAGTAATAGTCGACCAACTTTAGATATGCAGTTGGAATTTTAAAAAGTTCATTAATTAAAATGCAAAAATAATTTTGTTTTTAAAATATTCATTTATTTTTTGTTAAGACTACGGAATCAAAGTATACATATTAGTACTATCATACAGTATGGACACTCCCTGCCGCTCTCTAAATTGCGACCTCACCCCCTCGACACCCACATTCAAACAGATTGGTTACAGTTTGGTTGTTGAACATATAGGATTTCGCCGCCATTTTGTTTGTTTCGTCATTCGTTTTTTGAAATTTCATTTTTTGCCAGTTGTTTGAAGTGTCCAGGGTGTGACGGAACCCTACTTGCACGAGTCCGATTCGCACTTGGCCGATTTTTGTAAGTAGGTTATAGTAAAGTTGGTTATATTTTAAACTGGTCAGTAGATTTCTATAGAATAAAATAAAATGAAGAGATTTAGCCATCAACATAGAATTCCAAAATATTTTTTTTTATAAATTGACCATCAATATCACATAATGAACCCATTAACGTCTACCTCGTACTTTGTCATTACCATGTCATCTTACTCTCAAAAGTTAGTAGATAAGTCGATACTCACTAGTGTGGAGCAGATTTATCAAAATAAGTGTTAATATGTATGAACACATAAGTATGGGCTATGTGCACATAGCTCGTAGAACAGATGGCCGTTGGGGCAGTAAGGTTCTCAATTGGCGACCGCGCACCGGAAAACGAAGCGAAGGCAGGCCTCCCACGCGGTGGACCGACGACCTGGTGAAGATCGCGGGAAGCCGATAGATGCAGGCAGCGCAGGACCGGTCGTCGTGGAAATCCTTGGGGGAGGCCTTTCTTCAGCAGTGGACGTTTTTCGGCTGATATGATGATGTATGAACCTACATACTACATTCTAGATTCTAGAAACACGTGTTTAAGCTACATATACCTAGATTTTCTATTCAGCGCATGGCGCAGGCACGCATGATTATGTATACATTGACGTCACTTTATGCGCAAACGCCTTTATTTTGCACACTTTGCAATCCTTACCTTTACGTGCATGCAATAGGTAACGCACTTACACGTGAATTACATCCAATGTTGCATAACTTATGCAGTTGTTAGGTACTAGTAAGTCTTGATAAAGACTTGACTCAGTACTTATTACCTATTGATAATTTTTAATTTTCTAGAACGCAGTTGTTTTGCGTAAGAAGCGAATACTTTTTGCGTTTGCAACTTACTTGCGCAGGCAAATATTTACAAAGGGTATTTTACCGTGGCTTCTTCTGAGCAAACTGTAAACTTTTCCCGCAAGGAAACCTAGTGAAATCTTGTAAACATGTTTTCGACCTTGCTGACTTTAGCTTTTCCTGACTTTTAATAATTTCTTGATAGCAAAGGATATGAATGCACTCGTGATTACAAACAACTTTCCGGAAGAAATTATATGTCTAATATAAAAAAAAATTTTGGTCCTTTATACATTTTTGCCGATTTTATATCGAGGACCACATTTTTTTTCTGATTTATAGTTTCCTTGGGAAAGTTGTTTGTAATCACGAGTACATACTTATCTTTTGTTATCAAGTACTAATTAAAAGTCAGCTTGTATATACTGGGTGTTTCACACACACTGTCAAGCGGTGGTCCAGAGATAGAACACCTCATGGGGTATCCGAATCACCCCCATGTATGTTCCGCGAAGGTCTACGGTTTTCGAGATATGTATTCGCATTTTTATTTTTAGATTTTGTATGAAAAACATCTTTGCTGGACTTTTACGTCATTTTGGGAAAAAAAAGCCAGCCAGATATGTACAAGAAAAACTTCCTCATTTTATCAGCTTGAAGAAAACGTGAAATAGTGAGAAGACGTATTTAAGAAGTACAACTACGGTCATTAGGTGAGATGATGCCAAGAGATTACTTACAAATCTAATATATAAAAATGAATCGCAAAATGTGTTGGTAAGCGCATAACTCGAGAACGGCTGGACCGATTTCGCTAATTCTTATTTTGTCGAGTTCGTTATTCTCAGGAGAAGGTTCTTATGTAGGGTAGGGTAGGGTAGGGTAGTTTAGGGTGGGGTAGAGTAGTGTAGGGTAGGGTAGTTTAGGGTAGGGTAGAGTAGTATAGTGTAGGGTAGGGCAGTGTAATGTAATGTAAGGCGGTACGTAGTTCGCCGGGACAGCTAGTCTAATATATAAAGATGAATCGCAAAATTTGTTGGTAAGCGCATAACTCGAGAACGGCTGGACCGATTTCGCTAATTCTTTTTTTGTCGAGTTCGTTATTGTCAGGAGAAGGTTCTTAGGTAGGGTAGGGTAGTGTAGGGTAGGGTAGTGTAGTGTAGTGTAGGGTAGGGTAGTGTAGTGTGTTGTAGGGTAGTGTAGTGTATGTAGGGTAGGGTAGGGTAGTGTAGTGTAGGGTAGAGTAGTGTAGGGTAGGGTAGTGTAGTGTAGGGTAGGGTAGGGTAGGGCAGTGTAATGTAATGTAAGGCGGTACGTAGTTCGCCGGGACAGCTAGTTGTGAATAAAAAATAAAGTCTGCATTTTACGAAATACAAACTTTAACTCTGACTCCGGCTTCGACTTCGACTCCAACTCCGATAAAACAAATCTAAGACCTCCGGCTCCGAATCCGGTTTCAGTAAACCTACCCCGGTAACATTAAACCTATCCCGGTAACATTCCTAATGTACTCGTATTGTAATTATGTAAGTACTACATAGCATAGGTCATAGGCGTTATATATCTTACAGAAATATAGAGATGCTAAGTCCTAGAGATGCTTACAAACTTTGTATGAGCGAAGGTACGAGAATACGCAATAGCTTCACTCGTTTTTCACACACGCACAGAGCTAAAAAAATATCGATCCAAGGAGTTACACAGAACAAAACCACACCCTGGACACAAATGACATTTCTAAAAAGGATTGACGGAACAAACAAAATGGCGGCGAAATCGTATACGTTTGACAACCAAACTGTAACCAATCTGTATCAATCTGGGTGACAAGGGGGTGAGGTCAGAATCTAGAGAGCGGCAGGGAGTGTCCATACTGTACGTTAGTAATATATACTTTGACAAAACCAACTCGCGAGATATCGTAATAAACGCAACGTTTAGGCCCAGTATCCACCAAAGCGGAAATGTGCGTTTTTTCTTACATTCTTTCTCCGCCTCGATCAAATGTGTAGAAAAATGAAAAACATCTATAATTATAGACTCCATATTTTCATTTTCTATTCCATGTGTGTAGAACGATTTATCTTTTGCTTTTTCTTTCTTTTTATCTGAAGCAGTTTCTTTAAGTTTCCAAACAGCCAGTGGTCACTGGGGGCCAGATCTGCAGAATAAGGTGGTTTTTGTTTCCTCATTTGGAACCTTTTTCCGCCTTTTCGTACTTTAATCGCTCCAATAATCCCATGTATCATATCAGCCACAAATTGTCCACTGCTGGACAAAGGCCTCCCCCAAGGATTTCCACGACGACCGGTCCTGCGCTGCCCGCATCCATCGGCTTCCCGCGACCTTCACCAGGTCATCGGTCCACCGCGTGGGAGGCCTGCCTACGCTACGTTTTCCGGTGCGCGGTCGCCACTCGAGAACTTTACTGCCCCATCGGCCATCTGTTCTACGAGCTATGTGCCCTGCCCACTGCCACTTCAGTTTAGCGATTCTGTGAGCTATGTCGGTTACTTTAGTTCTCCTGCGGATCTCCTCGTTTCTGATTCGATCACGCAGAGAAACTCCGAGCATAGCACGCTCCATTGCCCTTTGGGTGACCTTGAGCCTTCTTATGAGGCCCATAGTAAGCGACCATGTCTCAGTTCCGTAAGTCATCACTGGCAACACACACTGGTCAAAGACCTTAGTCTTGAGACACTGCGGTATTTGGGACGTGAAGATATTGCGAAGCTTCCCGAACGCTGCCCAGCCGAGTTGGATTCGTCGATTGATCTCTTTCTTGAAGTTGGAACTACCTAGCTGGACTGTTCCCATGTAATATTCTTTATTTATATTTTTCCCCTTATCAAGATAGTCGATAAAGAGTATTCCATGGCATCCCAAAATATATTGGCCATAACCTTACCGGCAGATTTTTGTGTTTTAAGCCGCTTTGGATGGCTTTCAGCGGTCGCTATCCACTCTGCTGACTGCCAATAGGATTCCGGAGTGAAATGGTGAATCCATGTTTTATCTATTGTTACGTAAATAATCCTTTTTCTTTCTATTAAATAGTGCCAAACAGCGCTCTGAATTATTGATACATTGTTGCTTTTGATCAATTGTTAGCAAATGCGGCACCCATTTGGAAAAAATAAATATTTTTCGTGGCCAAATTTTGATGTAGGTAATATAGTAAAAACAGTTGAAATCTTTAGTATCTCAGCTATTTCGCGCACTTTTCTCTTCCGATCTTCCTTCACGATTTTGAGGACTTAGTTAATGTTATGTTGAGTCAGTGCTTCATTTGGACGACCAGAGCGTTCAGAATCATTTGTGTCCATACGACCGCGTTTAAAATCGGCATGCCACGGACAAATGGTTGGTTTAAACAAAGCAGATTTCGGATAACACTTTATAAGCCACTGCTGTGCTGAACGGTGTTTTTTACCATTAAAAACAACGTTTTATCAACACGCGAAACTCGTTTTTTTCCATTGTTTTCGGAATTACCAAAGTAGCATCAATTAAATGTCTGTAACTCAATATTTTATTGTTCGATTAAAAAAAAATGACACATCATTGATGGCCAGTACTTTCTAAAAATTATATGACTTTTTAATAAATGTGCTTCTCCAAGTTAGTCTCGGGACTTATTGAACGATCTAGTATTTGTAAATATTTTAACGTATACCAGGCGATCTAGTATATGTAAATATTTTAACGTATACAGGGTGTCCCTGGAAGTGTGAATAAAATTTAACAGGGACATGGCGGAGGTCATTTCCAAACTTATTAACCCTATAAATCGCGTCGCTGTTTTGACGGTTCATAAGTTATGTATGATTTTGTGCTTTTTCATAATATCGCATAGAATAGAAATAATAAAAAAATTGTGGAAAAAAAAACTATTATTGCTATCAGCATATTTTTTTCTCTCAGAATGTTGTACTTACGAAGTAACTATTTAGTAATCTGTGGTTGTACAATGATTTACCTTTCCTGAAGTATTACTTTTTACACCTACCAAACGTCTGTTAAATAAGATAGCTTGAAAAAAAAAACATAGTACTGAAAGTTCATTGAGTTGAGCGTCGGTGGTTTAATGGCTAGGGACGATGCTTCCAGTCCGGGAGATCGTGGTTTGAATCCTGCCACGTACCAACCAATGTGTTTTCGAATTTCGATTTCATATGTACGTTTATCCGACGCTCTTAGGTGAAGGAAAACATCGTGAGTAAACCTGCACATATACCTGCGAAGAAACTCGAAGGTTGTGTGTGAAGTCGATCAACCCGCACTGGGCCCGCGTGGTCGACTAAGGCCCGATCGCCCTAATTCAGGGTATGCTCGAGCCCCCCGGTGGGGACGTATATGAGCTGATATGAATGAACTGAAAGTTGACCAGGTGTTTCAAAAAGTTTTCCATCTTAACAGATTTTTTTTTTTTTTTTTTTATTTACTAGGGAAACGATTTACTTTGAGTCCTCGACTATCGGTAAGTTATCTGAGTAACAGTATGATTAATATTAAATCAAAATCTCTTTTTAAATCTTATGTTTTTCGAACCACTAGATAGGAAATATTGTCTAACATTATTTATTTCCACCTGATGAATCTATACTATGACCTAAATGGGCTTGTGGGTGCAAGAAACGATGCCCACAAGGACGCGCATGGGAGCTAACTTTTCTAGAGTTTAATTTATGCAATCGAGAATTCATACTAGCAACTATAATATCCCATCAGTGGTGTGTCTAGATGATGATTATTTTATGTTATGAACCGTTTACAATGGGACACACATTCATAGGTCTAAAAAGTTTGGAAATGACCTCCGTCATGTCCCTGTTAAATTTTATCAATATATCCAGGGACACCCTGTATAATTATTGTATATCAGTCTCTGGTTCCTTTAGTACAGATAATCCTAGTTTGGGGTCGGATGACAGTGTGTTAGTGATGAAACGATACGGCTATTACGATACCGACACGAATGACGAATACACAGTAATTCGTATTACGATACGAATGCTTTACGAATTTTCTTGTTTAATTTTGAAGTACAAAAAAGAGATTTTCTTTACTCTACTTTTATCAATTTAATGCAATATTCACAATTTATCAATGGAAGCTTTTTTATTTAAAAAACATAAAAAAAATAAGTTCTCGCCCTTTAGCTTTATTATATCCGTTTGGATCCATCAAGCTGTTAAGAATAGTCTCTCGGATGAGACAGAAGTGAGCTTGAACAAACTCAAACATGATATCCATCAAATGTCAATATCAACTAGTGTCACTTATTAATAATAGGCTAAGACAACTGATACCATACAGCCTTGTCTGGTATTCTGCATTTTGTTTCATGAAAAAAAGTAGCTGTAAACCAAGATTTAATTAAAAAGTATGTATCGTAATAAATGCTACGATAACCGATAAACGATTATCGCATTCGTATTCGTTTTATCACTACCGTGTGTGTTTATAAAAAAACGTAAAAAAAAAACCAAACATGTCCTCTCCGTTTCGATTCAATGTATGAAAAAATTTCTCCGCTTGGGTGGATACCGGGGCTTTCAACAAACACCCCACCAACGCTTTTAGACTCTTACTTGATGCTAGAGGCGAAAAAGTGCTGGGTGAGGCCCATGATTCATTTATTTATAAATAACTGACATGGGTTTACCCTAGGCCGCCCTAGACAGGGCATCGACCCGGCCTTCACGGGCGGCTGTTGACCCTGCGCAGGCGCCCCGCTGATGTCGCCCAGACGATACCCACAGGCCCTCACGAATTATTTATTGCGAAACTAGTTCCATTCATCTACCATTCTACCATCTTTGAATTGACTAATTATGAGAAGTTTCTGTGAGATGCGGCTTCGTGTTTGTCGCACCTGTGTACTAAGAGGTTTTTTTTTATCTAGCATCGTAATCCTAACTAATATAATTATAGATGCAAAAGTGTGTTTGTTGTTGTGGAGCAACGGATCAACGTGATTTTTTACCAAGATAGTTACCTAATTTTTATGCGATACTCACGCACCGAACACCCTCATATGCAGTAGTAAAAACGATTTACAATTTTGGCATCAGTCCGTGTTATAACTTTTATCGCCTGAGCAAACCTACCATTTCCGGTGGTATCACTAAATTCGCGGCAGGCCCCTTTTTAGGGTTCCGAAGTCAACAAGGAATCCTTATAGTTTCACCATGTCTGTCTGTCCGTCTGTCCGCGGCTAAGCTCAGAGACTATTAGTAATAGAAAGCTGTAATTTGGCATGGGTAATGGCATTGGCATTTAAGTACGAAATTGCCGATTCAATTTTTGAAGGTAAATGCCAATTTTTATTGAAAAAAGAAGTTATTGTTTTTTTTTTTATTATTGACCTTAAGGTGACACTATTTATTTATTAGTAACTAGTGGCATGTCTTTCATTTTCCAATCCCCTGAACTATGTACCATTGAATGGAACAAAGGCGTTTTCTTAGTGGTCAAATGAGGCAATTTTATAGACTAGCAAATTTTCTTGAATCTTCCTGAAAATGATGAAATCTTATGCGGGATATTCCCAAATATGACATTAGTAACGAAGAAACTGCTGCGATAACTCTAGAATTTTAAAATTAAAAATTTGTATTTTTTGCCTTTAAAAATAGACCTTTATTGAGTTGAAAATAACCGTCTTCATGGGTTTAAAGCCTTCATGCTCTCAAAATGTCTAAAGAATAGGCACATATTTACCAGTATTAATTTCTAATAGTCTAATGCTATTTTGAGAATAATTTTTATTTAATTAAAAAATACTTGAGGAATCGATTTGCGAAACATGAGTAGAGTGGTCCCCCCCCCCCCCCCCCGCCCTACCAGCTAAACCGCTATTTCAGGACATCTGTATTTTTTTTAAATAGTAAATCATTATAATAAATTTGCAACCGTTTTCAAAAAGGAGGAGGTTCTCAATTCGACTGTATGTTTTTTTTTGTATGTTACGCGATATCTCCGCCGATTGTGAACCGATTTTCAAAATTCTTTTTTTATTCGAAAGGGTATACTCTCGAGGGGGTCCCATTATCACCAAGTCAGGATCTGATAATGGTCCCAGGGAAATGGAGAACAACCCTCAAATTTTATAGGCACGTTTTACGTGTTTCATGTATTTCCTAAAACTATTCAAGTTTTGGCGTCTGGTAGTCATCATCTTGTGTTGAAAAGCTGATGAAGAAAGCTACAACTCCTTTACGGTTAGCAGTTGGAGGATAATTCTTCACATATTTTACGTAGATACGTAGGTACGTATGGACCGATAGTTGTATTCTTTCAGGTTATTCAGATGAGCTGATGATGGAAGAACCTCCTTAACTTTCATGCTGTTGAGATGATGATTTAAGCCACAGGAATCTGTATCTGTTAATGAAACACATGCATTATGATTTGATGGTTCCTATTGGCGAGTGGGTGATTGATTATGTATAACGTTGTTAGATAGATAGCATTATCACTAAAAATAAATATAATAAAAATAAAAGTTTCAAAAACTTAAAAACCGACTTCAAACTGAAATTCATTTAAAAGTATGAAATAGTTTTATTATACTTGAATATACGACATTAACCAACAATAACGAAATCAAAGGTGGGTACGAATTTAATTAGGGGCCTTAAATTTTTTTTGAGGTCGGTGTCAGCAATGCCATCGATTCTAAAACATTTAATACGTAAGTACCTGTGTGCTGGTACCGACTTCAAAAATAAATTTAGGCCCCTAATTTAATTCGTACCCCACCTTTGATACGGAAAATTGTTTTTCGTTTTAATTAAAAACTACAATGAAACTTTAAAAAAGAATAACATTACTCATTTTGTATTATCATAACAAATATTGTTGTATATTTTTGTATACTTCAATATATTAGTCATAACTAGTGTTAAAACTAACGGTGTAGACCTATCTTTGGGTTTTATTTCCATCAAGCCAAAACTCAAAAAAAATCTAAAAAAAACTCTAAGTCAAATAATTCGAAACGCTAACACGTCAAAAAACCTACTTCAATGACAACAGCCAAGGACAATTTCGCTACATTTTTTTGTTTCAGTTAGTTCTCTAGAAAATTACTAAACCGATTTCGATGAAATTTTTAATCTTAGGGTTTTATTTCTATCGAGCCTAAACTCAAAAAAAAATCTCTCAAAAAAATTCCAAGTCAAATAATTCGAAACGCTATCACGTCAAAAAACCGACCTCCATGACAACAGCCAAGTACAATTTCGCAAATTTTTTTTGTTTCAGTTAGTTTTCTAGAAAATTACTGAACCGATTTCGATGAAATTTTTATAGGACCAATCTGAAAGTATATCCTTTTAAATAAAAGCAGAATTTTCCAAATCGGTTTGTAAATGACGGAGCTCTGAGGTAACGAACCTTTTAAAAAATAGAACCAAATTGAGAACCTCCTCCTTTTTGAAGTCGGTATTGATTGATTAATATTCAAATACGAACCAAAATTACTTTGTATGGAGTGGACTTCGAATACACTCCTCTTAAGCCGTTTTGTGGAGGAAGGCCGGTTGTAAGTATAAAAAAACCGCTCGTATTCAAGGGCTACGGTCATTGATCCAGTGGATAGGTCTGCGAACTCTGGTCAACGAACTATGTACCACGCATATACAACACATACAATACAACCAAGAATACCTCTACGCACCCGTATCTTGGCCATTGCGTGCCCTGCGAAACGTGATTGATGAACCCTATTCTGCTTTCGACCCCAAATTGCTGTGATGGCTTAGTTTAAGACGGATTTAGTGAGTTTATAGACTTTTTTTGTCAAGCCTTGTTCAGTATTCTTTATAGTTGTTTTTGTTATATTCTTTTTAAAAAATGGCCAAGTGCGTGGTGGACCACGCGCAAAGTAGGATTCCCGTAGTCTTTTAAAAAAATAATGTATATTTTAAAAAACCAAATTTTACTTCACAGTTGGTAATAGAACATTTTGTATGGAATACCTATCTATTTACTTTTTACAAATCTAACTACACATCTTAAGTTGGTTGACTATTAATCCTAGATTAAGAAAGCCTACTTAGCCGTGATAGTTTTTCTTTTGTGTTGCTTTTATGTCTTACTATTTACAATTTTGCGTATAACCTAAAAAAAAATTCAAGATTTTTTATTTTATCACTTTGTCGATGTGATTAAATGTATACTTATAGGGTTCCTTGTTGACTATGGAACCATAAAAAACACGAGCGGTTCTTTTATGGTTAGTCTGAAAAATTTAATACATATTTCTTCTTTGTATGAAACGGGAATAATAAATATCCCGTGACGTGACGTTCTCTTTATGCCTTTGGTCATACTTCAAGCGCTCGCCAGGTGGTTTTTCCTGTGTTGTCTATACAGGATGTAACACTCGCCAGGTGGTTTTTCCTGTGTTGTCTATACAGGTTCCCTGTTGATTACGGAACCATAAAAACACGAGCGGTTCTTTTATGGTTAGTCTGAATAATTTAATACATATTTTTTCTTTGTATGAAATGGGAATAATAAATATCCCGTGACGTGACGTTCTCTTTATGCTTTTGGTCATACTTCAAGCGCTCCCCAGGTGGTTTTTCCAGTGTTGTCTATACAGGATGTAACAAAATTGGTGTAGGACTCGTTAAATGGGAGTTCTACCCATCATACTGAACAACTTTTCCCATAGACAAATCTCAAAAAAAATGTACCCACCATACAAAAATGCACTTAATTGCGCGATCAGCTGATCGATTTGTATTTTGTATAAAGAGTTAAACATTTGTTTTGCGCTTTCAGCAAAGTCATAGAACAAAAGTTGTTCAGTATGATGAGTAGAAGCCCCAGTTAACGGGACCTACACCAATTTAGTTACACTCTGTATAAGCCTGGTGTTATAACTGAATAGCGACTCCCAAGTGGCAAAATTGGAGCACATTTATGCTTCGTCTTTTGATTCTGACGCATTTGGCGTTACGAAGTGACTTAGTAATCCAAATGCTGATTGTTGATACTAATCAAATGCTTATGACATGAGATTCCTGCCTGGTAGTTCGCTACCTGTTTTACGTCGTCCTTGTATTAAATTAAATCTTAGTATGGAACTAGCAAAACCTGGACCACCTGGACGGTGGGTGTAATGATTATACCTATAGACAAGTTTTATCATCAGTACCACAATATGACACTTATCATTAAGAAATTATGTAAATCAGCGGAAAGATTTATAGTATAAGATACTAGCTGTTTCCCGTGGCTTCACTCGCGTGGACAACGTTTCTATGAGTTCTCGAGGGTGCGCAGAGCGTGGATAACTGTAGCGTATGTGTTAATTCAGGTCCTAATCTGTCTACCTACCAAATTCCAGCCAGATCCGTTCAGTAGTTTTTGCGTGAAAGAGTAACAAACATACATCCATACATTGTTACAAACTTTCGCGTTTATAATATTAGTAGGATATAAGCGTTTCTTGGCAACGTTGTTCAGTTTGTTAACAGGAGGATAAAACCTAATTTAAAGAGTACTGTCCAAGTGTTAGTAGCACAAGAATGTCTATGGTCCTTGGGAGCTACATCGCAAATTAATATTATCTTCTCGCGTTTTTCATCTTCTCTAGATCTACTATACTTACTACTCTCGCAATTGGCAGTTTTTAAATGTCACACAAAAAGTAAAATTAAACATTATCCAACGACTCCACTGTTATTTATAAAATAAAAATAATATCTGTTTAAATGTAGGTTATATGTCTTCCTATAAATAGAGTTGACAGATACAGGTATAAATGAAACCGTTAAGCGGGTCAGTTTGACCCACTGGTCTTGCAATCCGGGTCACCTAGCCAGGTCAGCCAGGTCAGCCAGCTCCACGGTCAGGACTCGAGCTGCCTTGCGCTGAAATAGCTGAATCAATACGAAAAGGCTCGATACCATGCTGGAAAGCTAGAAGATTTTGGTTGAGCTATTACAGAAGCTGTATAGGAAGTTGTACGTAGTTTGAATATTGTCACGCTCTTTAAGGGGATTGTGAATTGCGACTTTTCATACAAACGGCGTTAACGATTTTCACCTCTTAAATGTTAAGCGATTTGGATCAATTTTTGATAAGTTGTCAGTCAGAACAAAAGCTAGGCTTATACCTTTCGTTTTTTTAAATTACTGATTATAAATAAACATAAAATAGCCGAAATTAGTTTTCTATGACAACACGTGAACGACAATAAAATTAAACTTATTAACTTTATCAAAAGAAACAAAAACGTATAAGCCTAGCTTTTGTTCTGACTGACAACCTACCAAAATTGCTCCAAATCGGTTAACATTTAAGAGGTGAAAATCGTAACGCCGTTTGTATGAAAAGTCGCAGCTTCATAATCCTCTTTAAGAGTTGCTGCGCTTTTTCGGGTATCCAATAGAAGAGTTAAAGTTAAATTTTAGTCTACTATATCTTGAGACAGTTCATAGCTCTTTGAAAACTACTTTGTAAGAGTCAGAGAATCCTTCCTTATAATTAAAATTGAAATCTTTATAGATTTCAATTTTAATTATATCTACTGGCATCTTTCAATATTTGGAATTTCCTAACATTACTTTTAGTCGTCATGGATTAATATAGAAATTATAGGAGAGAGAGAGAGAGAGATAGAAAATAAGACTTCTTGGAAATCTGAGTCACGCTCGACTACCTACAGCTGCTACAGCCATCTTCAAGGAAAGTTTTCCACCGTACATTTGATTCTCTTTTCTTAAAATTTCGCTAGGTAAAATTTATATTTTACATAACTGCTCTTAAAAGTAAAATTTATTGCTTGGCGTACGAGTACAGGGCACGAGAATCTCTGGCGGTCGGAGGGTTAAACTGTCCTTTATATAACTAACTATGTATAGTCTGCCACTGACGTCATGCGCAGTGCGTCACAGCTGTGACGTACGTAACCGATTGTTTTGTTGCGTCTCTTCATCTCCTTTCATTATCACATGTACAATTGTACATTGAAGATTCTAAGCGGTTTGATGTGGGTTTGATTGATACAAATTGTTTTTTATGATATAATACTGAAGTGGAGAATACATTAGTGACCTAATAGTTTTCAAGAACACATTTATGAATTCAGGAAGTTAATTGGTTGGTACGTTGATAACTTCGAGATAAAAGCGTGATAGGCGATGACATATCTTATCTTCTGTCAATAGTTCTGAGATTATTATTATTTATATGACTTAATATGTATTTTACATGATTTTTTAATTAGGCACCTACTTAAAAAATATTGGTACTTACCTACAAATGCCTACAACCTCAGAAACATACATATACTGTGATTGGAATTGTTTTATTTTTTTTATTTAAAAAATAAAAAAATATTTTTTTTTATTTTTGTTATTAAAAAAACCGGCCAAGTGCGAGTCGGACTCGCGCACGAAGGGTTCCGTACCATTATCGGTTGCCGCTATTAATATCAGGCAAAAAACGGCAAAAAAGTCACGTTTGTTGTATGGGCGTCCCCCTTAAATATTTATTTCATTCTGTTTTTAGTTTTTGTTGTATAAAGCGGCAACAGAAATACATCATCTGTGAAAATTTCAACTGTCTACCTATTACGGTTCAAGAAATACAGCCTGGTGACAGACAGACAGACAGACTGACGGACGGACAGTGAAGTCTTAGTAATAGGGTCCCGTTTGTACCCTTTGGGTATGAAACAAACTTTTTGGACATTAACTTAACTATTTATACTGTAAAAAAAGTAATTCAATAACACTATACTACTAAATTCATTTTATAATCGTGAATTGAAATTAGTAGTAACTGGGGTTAGTAATTTTAATAGTTTTGGGGCATGTGACGTCATCACTTTTTGAAATTTGATTAAACAAAAAATATAAACAGTGATTAAAAATATACGTTTTATTATTTTAAAAACACTTTCTTTTTTCAACAATGCAAAGTTTCGTCGACTGAGGTATTACTGCGGGGTCCACTAGTTTCCTTCCCTACACTATTTTGACAGTATTTAATTCGAAAGTAGACCGCTATGATTTGTCCAGGAATATTTTTATTTATTATACTCGTAGGTACCTACTGCAGATAATAAACCGGTCACATGAAATATGCCTGTCATTTTGTTTTACATTCTCTGCACACGTTCTTTCTACGCTCCATCGGAATTAGCGACTGCGTTCCTCGCTAAACCCTTAATATTCAGAGCGCGCCTGCATAGCAACGGATCGTACATGCAAATATATTGAACCAGTTTTAGAGTTTCTGTATTTTGTGGTAATCAGACATTGGCTACAAGGTTAAGGGTTTAGGAAAAAGTGAAAACTTCACGCTACGTCTAGACCTAAGACCTACAAATGCCCTAAAGGTCATTGATGTTGTATTATAGTTGTCGGTGTATATGTCAATTCTTTGGGTCACATAAAACTTATCAAGCTAAAAGCACACTCTTTTAGTCCTGTCATATTCTGTAATCTTTGGTGATCTGAGTCTTAGGTCCTATTTCGTTTCGTTAGATTGATCCTCAGGTATTTGTGTTGGCTTAGAAAGCATCGGGAGGACATTCCAGGGTGTAACCGCCTGATGTATAGTGTAGACACGAGGGGGCCGTTGCGGGTCGAGTCGTTGACCGAGTATTGATCCCGGCAAAGTGGGTCGCGACCCGCTTCTCGATGCACTGCCGCGCGCGGCTGCATCGGTCACACCAAAGTTACACAAACCCTGCAAATACGGACCTCGTATACGTACGCGAAATGACATCAGCAATTTGTAGTAAAGTGGACCTGGATTCCAAGTCCCCGTCTAAAAACCATTTATGGTGATTTATTTAGGTGAAGGATCAATATAAATCTCCGCATAATTGTATTTTTAGACAAATCCACGTAAAAAGGTTATGTTAAAATACTTTTTTTGACAAGTACTTTAAGCAAAACTATGCTACTCTGTGATCAAAAAACTATACTCTGTCTCAAAGAGAATATAAATCACTAATCGGCTGCAAATAAAACGTAGTGTATCATATTTGCTGCAAAGACCTAATAGAAATAAAGCACACGCCATGGAGCCAATAATGTGCGGCCAGATAATGTTCAACAGGAATCCCCGACGTGATAATTGAAGTATTTGTATAATAGCTAGCCCAAAACATCATATAATAAATCCAAAATATCTTATAATCATTGCCTTGTCTTAAAAAACGATTTGATGAATAAATTGTATGAAAAATCCAGAGATATGCTATATATAAGGGGAGGAATCTCTGGAAAAATCCCTATTTTTTCATACATATCTAATGTTTAGACGCGCCCTAGATGGCTTCAGGCCCGTTGTGGCCGACCTTCTTTACTTTTAACTGAAAAATGAGCTTGATTTGCTCGTCATAAAAAGGAAAATGTACCTGTAATTGTGCGGAATTGCCTCCTCAGCTAGGAATTTCTAGAAACCAATCAACCATACTATTCAAGATAGAACTTACATGCCTACCTAAATCAAAGAGAGGATATCACCTACCTTTGATTCAACAACTTAGTTGCGAAATGTCTGTCAAGTGAAACCCGCAGCTTTGTTCGAAGTCTGGATTCAGTCTAATTTTAGCCGTAATCGACCGTTTATTTCAAGCGTTTGATAAAATTTCCCCTTAAATTGACTTTGGAGAAAATTGTGAGTTAGAGATAATGTTTCTAGCGTAGTTAGTTTGGTAGAAATATTGATATACGGGGAAAGTTTGAATTATTCATGATAAAGTACTTAGATTGGCTATCGGGCTCGGCTCCGATTTAAGCCCATAAATACATATAGACATTGAAACAAGGACCTACTTCCTACGCAGTTAGCTATTGGTTAGTAGTTAGTTGCGAAGGTGGGTGTAGTTGCTATGAGAATGCTTATTATTTTACCTCATGCCTACCGCCTTATACAGGATGGGGAAGTTGCTATGAGAATGCTTATTATTTTACCGCATGCCTACCGCCTTATACAGATGTAACAAAAGTGGTGTAGATACCGTTAGCTGGGGCTTCTACTCATCATACTGAACATTTTTCGTTCTACGACTTTGCTGAAATCGCAAAAAAAAGATCAGCTGATCGACCAATTTTGTGCATTTTAGTATGGAGGGTCCAAATTTTTTTTTCGTGAATTGACTATGGGTTCCTTGGGGAAAGTTGTTCAGTATAATAAGTAGAACGCCCAGTTTACAAATCCTACACCAATTTTTTTTACAATCTGTATATTTATTACTTTTGAGCGACGAAGGAGTGAAGAAGGTATTGTGATGGCAAAAAAATCGAAGTTGAAATTTTAATGGGGATCAATTGTCTCACACTAATAGTCAAAAAAATTAAAAAAATGTGTGTGTGTGTGCGTCCGTCCGGTGCTCTAGTTCCCAAACTACTTTACGGATTTGAATGAAATTCGGGTTAGAGCAATATTATTTAAATTTCCAGGCGTTTTTTTAAATTTCCCTATCTTGATTTTTAGGGTTGCCACCATAGTAAAAAATAGCTTATTAGTTTTCTACTGAAAAATGGCTAACGATTTTGATAAAACTTGGTATGTTACTGTAAATATATATGGCTTAAAGTACTCAGTTGTTTGAAGAAAAATCGGAATAAGGTACCTCCCATACAAATCCAGTTTGTATATTACTTATTTAAAAAATGTGTAACGATTTTTAATAAACTTTGTGAATAATTAGGCCTTAATAAGGCCTTCTACACTGGGTACTTCTATATTCCAGTAAAATCTGAGTAAGGTACCTCCCATACAAACCCAGATTATTTGTAATATTTTCATCAAGTCTGATTTGCTACTAAGTAAGTGTAATATTTTTATTGATTTGTGTAATTAACTAATTATGTATGCCCGACTATGACAGACGGTGGAGGCTTCGTGAGAAAGAATGCTCTGCGTGGCTGTATACAATTTATTTTTCATAGGTAATTAAATTAGGTTTTGCAACAGACTATATTTTGCTTTAGCTAAAGACGTAGTGCTAAATAATAAATTGTTTTGAAGTTTACAGTAAACATTTTCTTTCAAGAATTATTAAGCACAGCTGTTTTGTCTTATTATTAAATTATATTTTCTTGGAATTTTTGCTTTGGATGTTATTGTTTGTGCATTTAGTTTACATCGTTATTAATATTAATCAGAGAAGAACGATACATAACATTATTGTTATCAATATAATATATCTGCACTTATCAAATTCAAAATTAATTTAAAATTAAGTAAGGAAGCGTCGGTGGCTCAACCGGTAACGAGTCGGTCCTTCTAACCAGCGGTACCGGGTTCAAATCTAGACGGCCAATGTACCAATGAGTTTTTCAAAACTTACGAACATATACTTACCGCTTGCTTTAACGGTGAAGGAAAACATCGTGAGGAAACCTGCACACACCTCCGTAGAAACTCGAAGGTTGTGTGTGAAGTCGACCAACCCGCACTGGGCCCGCGTGGTCGACTAAGGCCTGATCGCCCTAATTCAGGGTAGGCTCGAGCCTCTAGGGACGTATATTAGCTGATAATATAATATGTAAGCGGCACACTTTTTAAAATCTATGGGCACACCTCTTTGTTATTTTTTTTATCGTAAAACTAAGACTTGTAAAATAAACTCATCTGTATAAACATGTATAGACGTACATCATTTAAGCGATACATCTAAAATAAGTTTAGTTATTTCTAGAATCTAAAGAGGACGAAACTCGCGAAACATTGGTTTCTTCAACAACCTATAAACGTTCCCACAACTCCCCCCACCACTCCCCACTACAGGGGCACTGGTCTCATCCCTAACTGCCACTTAAATTCAAACCCATCCAGGTATTGACCGTCCTTTAGGTCAGTTAACCTGTGTGATCAACGCAACAACGCAAGTCGCACTGAGCTACGAACGGTTCGTGGTTTCTTCAAGGTAAACCTATCTATTCGTTACCTACCATCATATCAGTTCATATACGTCCCCACCGAGGGCTCGAGCCTACCATAAATTAGGGCGATCGGGCCTTTAGTCGACCACGCGGGCTCAGTGCGGGTTGGTAGACTTCACACAAAACCTTCGAGTTTCTTCGCAGGCGTGTTTCACGATGTTTTCCTTTACAGTAAAAGCGTCTGATAAACGTACATGGGCCATTCTCTTATTTTGGGTCCAATTAGAATTGTAATTGGACGAGAAGTTAGAAAAAAATTATAAATGTATTTCTAACTCTTTTATATTTATTTGTGTTCTCTATTAGCTACAGTAAACATTAATAAGATTTGCAGCGATGTTTTCTTTTTTTTCATATATTTATTAACTTTTATACTAAGTAGAACGAGAAAAAATTACAACTGCGTTACTTACTTAGAAAATTTAGTTTAATCGTGAGTAACATTTGTCCAGTTTTAGAAACTTATCAAATATAAACTTATGATAGCATAGGATAATCTAATATAGTAAAATCACAAATTGTTTCAGTCTAATGATTTCTTTTATAATTAAATGTACCACTGTGTTACCAAACTTATTATTAAAATGTTAGACTTTTCAAAAATAGGATTAATAATAGTAATTTAAGCTTAACATTTAAGGAACGGCTTCATATATATTAAATAGTGAATTTGACTTTAAATTTAAGTTTCTTATTTTAAATTAACTAACTGAAAGGCTCTAAATTGTCATCAGGAAACTAGGGACAAAAAAGTAACACAGTGGTAGACGAGGTAACATAGTGGTATCTTAATCACAGTATTTTGATACTTTGTTGTTCTTTTCTTTGTTCAAATTAAATAAAAATTAAAAACTTAAGAAAATAAACAAAAAAATACTTAAATTTTTAAAATCAAACAAAAATCAACTTCAAATTGTAAACAAAAAACAACAAGAACGTAAACGTTATTATGACACTTTGATTTGTCTTATTTTTCAAAAATGTTTAACGGCACGTTGAATTCGTAAAACGCTCGTTTGCCTTTCTTAATTAATGTAGGCTTTGTAACTATCTCCAAAATATTTTCATACGGTTCGTAAGAAACATCTTTCTCGTTAACTTTGAACCTTTTTCCAGAATTATCAATTGATTTAAGAAACATAATCTTAATCTCACCCTCCTCATCCACATCACTTTGAGCGACGCCCAGATAAGAGTAAGATTTTTCTTTGTCAGAGCTAACTTTAACTATGACATAAACGCCAAAGGATATTTTCGATGGATGTACATTCTCCTTTTCAATCATGTCCATTTCATGTTGATTAGAAACCGAGGCTTCTTGACTTTTTTTTAAGATGAAGTTTTGAAAGAGGCTCGTCTTCATCTGTGCTTGAATTTGGAGAATATACCATTTGGAAATAAGCCTTCTTGGGGTTGCTCACGATGTTAGATATATTCTTTAATATTTCCTCCTCGTTCATATTATCTAAATCATTCCTTTCTGGCGATTGGTTAACAGTGTATACCAGACCATTGCTGTCAGGAAGTAGGCAGGTGGTGTCCTCTAAATCATTTCTTTCCAGAGATCGATCGATAGTGCTAATGGAAATAGGAATAGGCTGATATATTTTCGGTGACAAACACGCGCAAAAACCTCTTTGACAGAAGCAACTAAGGTCACGATATTGCAATTCACCAGAAATGTTCGAAAAAACTTGATGGACCTGCATAGTACCTCGGAGAGGAATAATACTTTTAGGAACAGTCTGTTCAACCTTTTCAATATCAGCATTGGTTACGAAATAAAGCTGGATTTTGCTTGAATTTTTAAGAGTCTGAAAAAAGGTCTCTGCGTCAGGAATATCTGAGCCAGTAGCCACTATTTTGTCAGCTGTACGTTTGAGATAACCACCAACACCATCAGCTGCGCCTTTGCCATGGCCAGCTTCAAAGAAGTTCCATGTGATGCGATCAAAGCCGTAATCCTCGAATATTCTTGTGCAGATGAAATGGAAGTTCTGCTTCTGCCGGTACTGTGTTGCAGGGCCGTCGGAAAAAACATGGATAGTTTTTATGTGAGGATGGTTAGCATTTAGATTGCTGATAAATGGGTGAAGGTGAGCCCAAATGGATGCAGGGTTGTGAGAATTATTACCTGATACGCTACAAAATGAAGTGACTTGTGGCTCGTTTTTACCCTCCGGTTTCATATACAGCACTCCAGTATGCAAAGTAACTTGCTTGCGGGATCCACCAAAATGATGAGACTGGATTTCCTCAGAATATTTGCAGTTATAATTCTCACTAAAATCAACGTGCACGACAGCTTCGTCACTTTTCAGGCCATCTATTGCAGCTCTATAACTTCTATATTGTATTTTAATATTATAAATATGGATCTTCAGTGTAACCACTGCCTCTTTAAATTTTTTAATTAATTCTGCGACAGTTCCTTCAGTAATTTCCTTTACATTTTTGGTGACTCTTACTTTCTTGCCCGATTTGTCAATAATTTCTGACTGTCTAACCCATTGATGCCATTTAACTAATTGGAATTGATTTTCGGTGTTGTACATTATTTCTTTTGTTTTGCAGGTCTCGCAATTACCGGTCATGCAAGCTCGGTTATCGGTAGCACACACGCTGTTCTCAATAACTTGGGTCATGTTTGACTCTGATATAATTTTGTTTCTGTGAAGTGTGTTCAGCATGTATTGTGGATTAGTATGTACCTTACATAGACAGGTATCCCTACCATCAACAGTTGGCGGCTTGACGTAAAATGGCCTCTGCTTAGCAAAATAAGAGTACGAACATTTCTCGCCAGGATTTTCTCTTTTAAAAGAAATAAAAAGATTTTTCATTGTATCGAGTAGGAATCTTTTCTGCACTCTATTCTTTTTGCGAGTTACTGCTTCTCTTTTTCCAGCTGTAGCTCTGGATACATCATCACGAACAAAAAATATCATAATCTTCTTTGCCAGAATGGCCTGCTTAGGTGCATTCTGCCTTTGTTTTATTTTATTAATTCCTAAAGCTTCTTGCGCAATAGTAAGTTTCATTCTTGATTTTTGTATAACCTCTCCTTGAAAGATTTGTCGAATTGCTCTTTTGTCTTTAATATTTTTTATCCTGGAATAATGGTCTTTGATAGCATTTGATAAAGCTGCATATTTTTTTTTGTCTTTGTTCTCCGACTTACTTGTTTTTTGTCTTTGGTATCTTTTTTTGTACTTATTACACTTCTTTTTCAGTTTATCTATTTCTTCTTGTAATTTCACATTTTGTCTGTATAGTGCGGATCGGTCACGCCTTACTTGTCTTCTACCCCTAGACCTTGGAGAAACGGGAGTTCCTGAACGTGGTGTTGAAACTGGGGTTTCTGCTAAAATGACCTGTGCCGCTTTTTGATACTCTCGTCGTTTTTTATTTGCAATCTTCCATTTGCGTTTAGCCGATCGATGTTCCCTCTCTGTCATGTCTTTTACAAGTTTTTTTTTAGCGTGATAGCGTGCAAGATGTTTTCTTTTGGCTTCGGCATTCTTAACTGGATCTTGTTTCAGTTTTTGCCTATAACGCCTTTGCTTCTCAGCCGGTGTTAAAGCCATTTAGTTTGAAGTATTATCCTACAACAAAATAATTCTTAAATGTAATATTTGTGCCATAAAATGTGTGATTAATGTTAAAAAAGGGCAAAGAAGACCACCGCGTTACTAAATCTACAACTGCGTTACTACTGGTAGTAACACAGTGTAGTAGTAACGCAGTTGTACAAATGAAACTAAATTGGACTTGATAATTATATAGATACAAATTCTAAAGAAATTATACTGCCATCAAAATATTAACTAATCATTTGGTACCTGCATTAAATAAAATGATCAAATAACCAGAAAACTCACCGTTGTTCGCCGGTAACTCAGCGGTCTCACAATAAACACACGCGCCTCTCCTGGCGACTGCCGCGCGACTGGCTTGGTCAGTTTCACTGCCCCGCACCCCCTTCGGTAACCCGATACTAATTCAAAACAGATTAAGCGAATTCGGAAGTAAAGACGTGTAAAAGCTTAATTTAAGGTTCACTTTCCTATGGTAACATAGGGCATGTATAATTTTGCGTTGCAACGGGGACAGAGAAAGAAGTATTTTTTTAATAAAAAGCTGTTATGGCAAAATCATATCTATTAGCGTTTACGTAAAGTTCAAACAAGGTCGACTTTCTAGAAAAATTGCAATATATTGGTGTCTCATCAAATTTTAAAACAATTTACGTTTATTTCAAGTGACTCGCATTGAAGGACAACCAATTTTTGTACGAAAAACAACTGCGTTGCTAAGGAAAGCCACTGAGTTACCGTTTTTTACAAATAAATACCGAGTTTCAATTTTAATAAATATGTTTTTTGGATAAGTGTGTTAATCGGTAACTACCTCTAGAGGTTTTTATTTTATAATTTTAAATAATTTACCAACAAAATCACTTTGTTCATAAGGGACCTATTATTGGACCCAAAATAAGAGAATGGCCCACATATGAAATCGAAACTCGAAAACACATTGGTACGAAACAGGACTCGAAACACGATCTTCCGGACAGGAGGTAGCGGCCCTAGCTGTTACCCCATCGACGCATGTTAACCTACCATGGAATTATACTTAAAAGGAAACCTCCGGATGATCTGAGTATGGAATTAAAGTGGCAGGGTTCCGTATCGAATGGTAACAGGACCATATTTATTACTAAACGACGTCGTCCGTCTCTGTGTCCGATCTTTACTGAGCTGAATCTGTTGAACCGTACTAGGTAGCCGGTTGTTCTTTTTACAGAATGTGTTATTTTGCCAGATTTCTAACCAAGTAATAAAAATAACAAATATATTAAAAAATTTAAGGGGTGGTCCCATAAAGGAATTCCCATGCAAGGAATTGTATTAAATCTATATAAATAAAAATGAATCGCTGAATGTGTTGCTAAGCGCAAACTCGAGAACGGCTGAACCGATTTTGCTAAATCTTTTTTTGTTGACTTTGTTATTGTCAGGAGAAGGTTCTTATGTTGTTTTTTTTTGTTGACTTTGTTATTGTCAGGAGAAGGTTCTTATGTTGTTTTTTTTGTTGACTTTGTTATTGTCAGGAGAAGGTTCTTATGTTGGGTAAGGTAGGGTAGTGTTGTGTAAGGTGGTACGAAGTTCGCCCCGGTACAGCTAGTTTATAATAAAAACGTTAATACATCCCTACAGTAAAACCACAATGATAAAACCTGGCCAAATGTGAGAAGTACTCGCGCTTAGAATTCCGAATTTAATTAAACTTTTTTTTTTAAATAAATCATCATCATCATATCAGCCGAAAGACGTCCACTGCTGGACAAAGGCCTCCCCCAAGGATTCCCAATACGACCGGTCCTGCGCTGCCCGCATCCAGCAGCTTCCCTCGGCCTTTACTAGGTCATCGGTCCACCGAGTGTCCTGCCTATTTAGTGTTTATCTTCTAATAAATACACAACACAAATACAAGTCTTAACAAAGGTATGCACTTTCTTTTAACTGGAGCTTGTACCACAGATTACTAAATGCTTGTACTCATGAATTTGAACAACTTTCCCCAAGAAACCCATGTTTAATTCGCAAAAAAAATTTTTGGACTTTCCATGAAAATCGATCAGCTGGCGGGCTAACTTTATATGGAAGTCCAAAAAATCTTTACTCATGAATTTGAACAACTTTCCCCAAGAAACCCATGTTTAATTCGCAAAAAAAATTTTTGGACTTTCCATGAAAATCGATCAGCTGGCGGGCTAACTTTATATGGAAGTCCAAAAAATCTTTTGCGCAATGTTGTTTCTTTCCGTATTCAGACTTGAAGCTTATGAAAGTTTCCTTTGCAAATGTTTTCTGAACTTTTTTATTTGACCTGTCACGTTTTTGCCATCTGATGGCTTCTTGTTTTCTCCTACTCTCTTTCCAACTTGTGGGTCCAGAGTTTTCGATAAACACAGAGTTTTTTTATTATACAGGGTGACTTTTAATTAGTTCTAGATAACAAAAGATATGCATGTACTCGTGATTACAAACAACTTTCCCAAAGAAACTGTATGTCAAATTAGAAAAAAAACTGTTGGTCCCAAAACAAAACAAACCAAAACAACATTTCGCAAAAGAATTTTTGGACTTACATATAAAGTTACCCCCCCGCCAGCTGATCGATTTTCATGGATTTTCATGGGTTTTTTGGGGAAAGTTGTTCAAATTCATGATTACAAGCAATAATTTTATCAAATCGGCAAAAATGTATAAGGGACCAAAATATTTTTTTTCATATTTGTCAAAAAAAAATTGGGAAATTTGTTTGTAATCACGAGTACATCCTTTGCTATCAAGAACTAATTAAAAGTCACTCTATATAATATAACAAGTTTCATGTTAGCAACAGTTCGATTGTCGTGCACGTTCCGTTTAGATTCAAACGTACACGTGTTTCAAGTCACGTGGTCAAGTGGTCTGCTACTCCGCAGGAGCACGTTTGCATATGACAAGATGTTCGGAATTATTTCCAAAGAATTTTTTAATTCTGGTTTAATGTCGTCTCGTTACAGCTTATTTACCTCAAAGATATCCTGTAGGTCTATAATTAAGGTCTACCTGGAGTTAAGAGTCTCCAGGAGGCTCGCGTTTCCATACAAACGTAGTTCCGCTTTAATATAAAAACTGCACGCCGAATTTAATCCAAACTTTGCTAATATGTTGAGTAGACACATATCAATGTTAGTAATTAGTTTTCATCGTAGTAAATAAAAACATAACTAAACAAAGGCTAAAATTAGTTTTGTACTGAAAGTTTGAAACTGCTCTTATTTTTTTTCCGTTTTATATTAGTACATCGAAAAATAATTACAAACATTGATATGTGTCTATTCAATATATTCGCAAAGTAATCCAGTATGCAGTTTTTGTATTAAAGCGGAACTACGTTAGTATGGAAAGTCGAGCCTCCTGTACACCCGGCCCAAAGTTTCATTTGTAGGAAAGGCGGTTTGTTCCCACTCTTCGGTACAAAGGGAGATATCTCCGCCAGGCGAGGTAAGTATGTAGATAAGGGTCCAGACATGGTCTAACTGTTGATGGTTGAAGTTAATGTCAACCCTAAAATTTTTTTTTCCATTAGCGTGACATACCTATAGTTAAGCGAAAATTTTTTTGTTGAGCGCGCGTCAATGTAATTTATTATCTTATCTGTGGCCCCTGCTACTCGCCGCATTAAGAGCGTATTCACAAAATCTTTCACATACAAACTTAAAATTACTAGGTACTTCTTGAAAACGGATAAGCCTCTTCTAATGAAATTTTATATACGTATGCAAGTCACGAAGTTCTAGTTTGTGGAGAGATTACATTTTTAAAATACTTTATTTTAAAAAGGATTAGCGAGTTTTAAGATAACAATGAAAACCTTAAATTACTGTTATTTAGTGAAAACACTATTTTTTTAAAAATTTAATCTCTCCACAAACTAAAATTTTGTGACTTGCATAATTATGTGTATCATTACAGCGTCATTAGAAGCGAATCGGCCCATCCATGTTCAAGAAGTAGTTAGTAATTTTAAGTTTGTATGGGAAACGATTTTGTGAATACGCCCCTCTATTGCCTTTATACTCACAGAAATGTAATTACCACGTCTTTGCCTGTTTCTATAGATGGCTTCTTTGTTGCATTACACCAAAGAACATACCAGATATTATGATTAGGTACACCAAGATAACACAAGAAGAGCAAGTGCAAATGTTTTACATGGTTTTAAAAAAAATCCACAGTTGATAAGCCCTAATGATTTCCATAAAACAGCGAATAGTGGTAGACAAAGAGCTATTTATTATTGAAGTGATCGACGAATAAGAGCTCGCAAACAGCCCTCAAGGGCACTCTGCTGCATCGAGTATTCGAGTGTTGGATGGATGGCTCTTTTTGCAAAAGCTTTTCTAGTTTACTTGATTTTGTTCACATTTGGATAAATATCCTATTTTTCACGTGGTTTACAATTATTGCAAGAGTTTTTTTGCCAACAAACCAGTAAGTGAGAAAGAAATGTCAATACGAACGGGTAGAGGCGTGTTGGAGATAACAGACTTCCAAAAAGGAGGAGGTTCCGAAATGGACTGTGTGTTTTTTTTGTACGTTTGTTAAGCAAGTACTTTTTATTCGATAGGGTATGATGCCTGGTTGGTCTCACATATATTAATCAAAATTGGTGTAGTACTTTTTTAGTAAAATTAATAAAAGCAAAAAATAATAATGCACAACTGTACTAAGTTGTTGCGATGGAATGTATTTAGCGTTTTCTTGCGCCGTGTATACAATAAATAAAAAAAAAATTCACATTAGGATTTCAAATAATATTGTATTGCTTTCAGTCGAAAAACAACAACCGTTGAGCATATTCGTATTGATAGCGCGATTCCGGTCCGAGTCGCATGTTACTAAACATCTTAGCATTTAGTACAAGTTTCACCAAGTTTGCCTTAATCGACTTCTAAAGTTACAATGTAATTTGTTTTGATCCGTTATAAATAACCTCTATCACAATATTCACAAATGTGACTTGTGTAACTTTAGCAGGTACCTCAGTCAACAACTTTATCTGATTTCATAGTTCTTTAGCATAATGTAGAGACCTCTATTACAATATTCACATTTAACTTACAATTAACTTTTCCATAATAAATAAAATAAAACTTGAGTACCTTAGTCAACCACTTTATCTGCGTTCTTAGTTCATGAGCATAAAATAAAGACCTATATCACAATAGTCACAATTTACTTTAGTACCTATCTCAGCCAACAACTTTATCTGCGTTCATAATTCTTTAGCATAAAATAAAGACCTCTATCACAACATTCACAATTAACTTTAGTACCTCAGCCAACAACTTTATCTGCGTTCATAATTCTTTAGCATAAAGTAAAGACCTCTATCACAGTATTCACAATTAACTTGAGTAGGTACCTCACCTCCGCCAACAACTTTATCTGCGTTCATAATTCTTTAACATAAAATAAATACCTCTATCCCAATATTCACAATTAACTTTAGTACCTCAGCCAACCACTTTATCGGCTTTCATAATTCTTTCGCATGAAACAAGACCTCTATCACAATATTCATAATTAACTTGAGTAGGTACCTCACCTCCGCCAACAACTTTATCTGCGTTCATAGTTCATTAACATAAAATAAAGATTCTATCACAATATTCACAATTAACTTTAGTACCTCATCCAACAACTTTATCTGCGTTCATGATTCTTTAGCATTAGCATAAAGTAAAGACCTGTGTCACAATATTCACAATTAACTTTAGTACCTCAATCAACAACTTTATCTGCGTTCATAGTTCTTTAGCACAAAATAATTGCTTGAGTTTATTATTTACTTTGAATGATAAAAAAAATATAAACTTACATACTATGTTAGTTCATATCTGCGGAAATGCAATTTTTAAGTTTTTAAATTTCACATTTTAAATATTTTTAATTAAAACCAGTGTGTAATATGTATGCCATTTACACATGGTGTAATATAATTCTTGTGGGTTCCGTTTATCATACTGAACAACTTTTGTTCTATCACTGCTGAAATAGCAAACAAAATAACTTCATATAAATCGATCAGCTGAAAGACCAAGTTTTATGCATTTTTATATGGAGGGTCCAATTTTTACTATTGAGCGACGACGCGACGGAGTAAAGCAGGAATCGTGATGGCAAAAAAACAATCGAAGTTGAGACTTTGAATCGATTGTCTTACATTAATACTCGTAGTCTAAAAAACTAAAAAAATATCAACAAATCTGTGTGTGAGTGTGTATGTGTCTGTACGTCCGTCCGGTGATCCAGTTCTCAAATTACTGGATGGATTTGGGTGAAATTTGGGTCATAGCTTTATATTTTTTTATCTCCAGGCATTTTTTTTTCAAATTTCCCTTATCTTGATTTTTAAGGTTGCCAGTTGCCACTATAGTAAAAAATCACTTATTATTTTTTTACTCATCTCCCTCTAATAATTTTGATGAAACGCGGTATGTTACTATAACTGTATATGACCTTAGTACGCGGTAGTCCTTCGTTCCAAGAAAAATCGGAATAAGGTACCTCTCATACAAATCCAGGTCGATAGGTTACTTTTTATCAAAAATGACACACTTTTAATGAAACTTTGAAAATAATTAGACTTAATATAATAAGGCCTACTGCACAGGATACTTGATTATTCCAGGAAAAATCTGAGTAACGTACCGCCCATACAAACCCAAATTATTTGTACATTTTTCATCAAGTCTGATATAGCTATAGTAACTAGTATCTCATCTGTGCCTATAGCTTTATTGCTACTAAGTAAGTGTTGTTTATTGTGGATTTGTGTATGCCCGACTACGAAAGACGGTGAAGGCTTCGCGAGAGAGTATGCACAGCGTGGCTGTACAATTTGTTTTTTTTTTTTTGAAATAAGTATAGGTTTCTTGGGGAAAGTTGTTCATTATAAGTGGAATCCCCAGTTAACGGGTTCTACACCAACTTTTACACCCCGTATAGCTGGCTCTTAACCAAGACCACATAAGGAGTGTCATTGGCGTCATGTTTAAATTGTTAGTGAAATTGTTATTGTTACTATAAAATGTGTGCGGTGTATACTTATTCATGCTTGACGTAATTAAACCACCTCACTTCGCTTGGGTTATTTATTTATCACATGGCTTCATATTATTATAAAGTTTCACGAACATGTCATGTTATATACAGGGTGTTAATCTAAAAGTGCGTCAAATTCTCGGAAGCAGGTATACCGCTGATTCTGAATCCAATAAAATAACGACCTAACATTTTTACCAAAAAATATATTTTATTTTTTTACCGACACTTTTAAGTATCCACACAAGCCAAATTATCGAAATATCATGCACACATCACTATGCGGCTTCGGTACATCTTTAGGCATCTTTCGGCAGCTGGGCGGGTTGGCGTCGCAACAGAGCAACGGTTTGAAGTGATTTTTTTTGTATAGAATTGGTTGAGGGGGTGGGAAGTGACAGACTGCTTATCAGAATAGCCCAATATAGCTCCTGAGGGATCTGGAGAAAACTCATGTCCACGCTCGTCAAAGACAGACTCATCTACGACGCACCCCCAAAGACAGTCATAAAACGAGTGGCAAAAGCTAGTTCCTGATAATATTATACAGGGACGGATCACACACAATATTATACTGTGTCTCCACCAAGGGGCTCGAGCCTACCCTGAATCAGGGCGATCGGGCCTTAGTCGACCACGCGGGCCCAGTGCAGATTGGTCAACTTCACACACAACCTTCGAGTTTCTTCGCAGGCGTGTGCAGGTTTCCTCACGATGTTTTCGTTTACCGTAAGAGCGTCGGATAAACGTACATATGAGATCACATTGGTACGTGGCAGGACGCGAACCACGACTTCCCGGATAGGAGGTAGCGGCCCTTGCCGTTACGCCACCGACGCTCTCAACACACGGTCATCTGGTCCCAAACTAGGATTCCCTGTACTACGGGAACCAGGAACTGATGTACATACTTATAAACGTTTTTGAATACATACATATTGAACACCTAGATATATAGGGCAAACAAACCTGTTCGTCACACGAATGTTTCCCTGGGGTGGGGATCGAACCCACGAATCTCGGCCCGCCAGGTAGGATCCCTGCTACTGGACCAACGGACCATTATGTTACTTCATTCACGCATTAGTTAGATGAATAAAAGTATCATTATCATAGCCGAAAGACGTCTACTGCTAGAAAAAAGCCTCCCCCAAGGATTTCCAATTTCCACGTAGACCGGTCCTGAGCTGCCCGTGACCTTCACCAGGTTGTCAGTCCACCCAGTATAGGAGGCCTGCCTACGATAACTCTTCCGGGGCGCAGTCGCCCCTCGAGAACTTTATTATCCTATAACGGTCATCTGTTCTACGAGCTGTATGTGCCTACGGATCTCCTGATTTCTGATTTGATCTAAAGAAACTTCGAACATGAATAACATACCTGACTAATATGCAAATCAATATTTTTTGTTCTAAAAGTGGATTTACTGAGAGATTTCCTCTGCCTTGGGGTAGCCTTCCCCTGAAGGCAACGGCCGTGGCAGGAACCTTCCTATGAATGAATGTCGCTTCAGGTAATAGGTGATCCCTACTTAGCGCGAGGGATGCGTTTTAAAGAATTTCGCGTATAACGGGTTTCTATAGATTCATAATCAACCGAATTTATTGTTGATTCCTTAGGTAGTTAATGAAAATTAACGAATAGAAAATGATTAATTTTTCACAATGCGACCCAGTGGATTGTAAAGAACACTAGATGGCTATGTGTAGTAATAAACAATAGGTCATCTTTGATAACGCTTTGAATAACGACAACTTAGGGTCCAGACACACGGACTGCATTTCGACTGCAAGCCAGCTGCAAATTCGCGTTTTCTATGCAGTTCTCCTAGTTAGTTGCGCTTTAACTGCATCCAAACTGCGAATTTGCAGCTGGAATGCAGTCCATGTGTTTGACTGAACCCAAAGAGTTTGTATCCTAGCATAATCCCAACCCTCGCTCTCTTCCGTCAAATATAAAAGTAAAGGTCTTCTATCTTTCCAAGGCTCCTCAGCACCCACAACCCAACGTAACAATGATGCCAAAAGCGGTCTAAGGAGCCGTCGATAATGTGTTGGATGTATAATCGCCAATTTACAATTTACATCCATTTTGTTTGCGTTAACCAAGAACGAGGCAGAGAAATCGCGAATACTACATTGTTATAAGTTTATACAAAAGCTTAAAAAAGACCAGCCAAGTGCGAGTCGGGCTTATGCAACGAGGGTTCCGTACCACCAAGTTACATATTTGTGTTGTCTGTTTATAAAATATGTCGTATTGAAAAACAAATTTAACTTTGTAGTTGACTAAATGGTTTCCCATTTATATCGACATGTCACGGTCAATTTTTCAACTGCAAATGTAAGTTTGTGGCTACAAAAAATAACTACCTATTTTTTCTGTAATAAAACTATAAATTAACGATTTTCAATTTTTTTCTTTTCTTGTGCTGTGAGACCCTGATTATTGCCAAATAATGTTTCTAAGTTAACGTGAGTTGTGATTTACATACGAGTATCAAAATGTGCGGCATAAAAAAGGCCGTTTTTTTTACTTTTGACTGAGAAACTTAATTTTCTTACAGCTCTATGAGATTGTAGACCTTAGTATTATTAACCCCAGACGCAAAAAAGAGGGGCGTATAAGTTTGACCGCTATGTGTGTGTGTGTCTGTGTGTCTGTCTGTGGCACCGTAGCTCTCAAACGGGTGAACCGATTTGGATGCGTTTTTTTTTATTTACAAGCAGGTTTTTTGGCGATGGTTCTTAGATACGTTTTATCAAAATCGGTTCAGCCGTTTCAAGGTCATCAGCTCTTTTGTTAGCTGCGGTAGGGTTCTTAGACTCTTAATGTATATTTACTTTACTTTCAAACATAAATGTGACCTAAAACTTGAAACTCATGTATGCTTAATAACTATGCAGGATTATGGAACTCTTGGTCTGATGCTGCAGCCAGGATATCCAGAACACTAGCACACTCTTAAAAAAATAATAGCAGATATGTCGTGTTTGGACTCGTTTTGTTCAGTATTTGATTCTGCATACAATGCAATGGTGGCAACACGGTGAGCTGATGCTGCGGCCAGGATATCCAGAACACTAGCACATCCTTGAAAACATAATAGCAGATATGTCGTGTTTGGACTCGTTTTGATCAGTATTTGATTCTGCATACAATGCAATGGTGGCAACACGGTGAGCTGATGCTGCGGCCAGGATATCCAGCACACTAGTACACTCTTAAAAAAATAATAGCAGATATTATGTCGTGTTTGGACTCGTTTTGATCAGTATTTGATTCTGCATACAATGCAATGGTGGCAACACGGTAAGCTGATGTTGTTAAAATCCGTTAAATTTTTGACATACCTACGTACCTGAAACTATGGCTAACTGTAAACTAAATATTATTGAGATAAACCTTCGCTTTGATTTCTTATTCTTTGCAATTCTTACATAACTTCCAAACATTTTGGTTTAAAAACAAAACAACCGAACATAATTTTGATGAATGTTGTATAGACAAATCTATATTCTTTTAGATATAACTGTACTTGTCATTAATTATTTTGAAAATAAGTTAAAAATTTTGAAATAAAATTTAAATTAAAAAATTTAAAAAAACCCCCCGCAAAAAAGTAAAGCGGACATTTAAAAAGTAAAAAATAATACCTTTCGTTGAGCCATCAAATTCATTTCAGAATTACCTATATATATTTTAATTATCGAAATCGATGGGTTTGCTCATTAAAATGGCGCTATAATGTCGCGTCGGGGTACCGCTAAGTTTAAAGCAATAACTAGTATTTTGTGAATGAGGCTGCTAACTTCCCAAATATAATAAAATACATAGCTAAAATAGAGAACTTTCAAACTCATAACGCTCCCAGACTCATAACACCCAATGTTACTAGATTTGTCACAAAAGTTGATTGTCTTTGCAAGTTGGTCGAAAATACTAGTAAATAATAGATAGTCAATCAAATGAAGGGTCTGATTCACTAAAGCGGTACCCCGACGCGACATTATAGCGCCATTTTAATGAGCAAACCCTATCGTGCCATCCATCGATTTCGATAATTAAAATATATATAGGTATTTCTGAAATGAATTTGATGGCTCAACGAAAGGTATTATTTTTTACTTTTTAAATGTCCGCTTTACTTTTTTCCGGGGGGGTTTTTATTCACTTCAACTTGATACCTCCACGCGTTACTGAGAAATTGGGTCTTGACAGACAGACAGACGGACAACAGTGATTATATATCTTTCTTTTTTTTAATCCTTAATTGGTAAGCCCTTGGCATCATCTCACCTGATGGAAAGTGACGATAATGCCGAAGATGGAAGCGAGCTTACCAAGATTCCCCAACGCAATGGGGATCTGGCTATCTTATCATTAAGCCGAAACACATGTGAACACTGATGTTTGGCGGCATGACTTAGATAAGATGGTGGTAGCTAGCCAGTCGGGTTATGAAAATGTCCTACCACCAACCAAACCGAGTTTTACAAAGTTGATCCCGCTGGGAATCGAACCTGCGACCTCCTGGTGTGAAGCGAATTGACTAACCATAACGCCACGGAGACGGTTAAAAATACGGCTAATCGAAAATCCCTAAACACAAATGTTACGATTTCATTCCTTCACTTAAAATTAAGTAAATTAATAAATATTTAGAGGCATTTTAGCGTGAAATTTGAAATTCGCATTATAACCAATTCGTGCAATTTGGGGCGCGTTAAGCGAGGTATAACTGTAATTAAACTACGCAACTAACATAAAATACGAGCAAATAATCCTACTAATATTATAAACGCGAAAGTTTGTAAGAATGTATGGATGTATGTTTGTTACTCTTTCACGCAAAAACTACTGAAAGTATCTGCCTTACATTTGGTATGTAGACAGATTAGGACCTGGATTAACACATAGGCTACTTTTTTCCACGCACCCTAGAAAAGTCATAGAAACGTCCACGCGGGTGAAGCCGCGGGAAACAGCTAGTAGTAAATATTACTACGTCAATTGACTAGTTATTTGTTTCCATTGTATTTAACTTTGAAGTCCGCAGTCCATTCCTGACTAGTTTCTGTTGTGTATTTATGTGGCTGCGTGTCATTTGTTTCGTCAGATGGCTTATAGTCAGTTATAGTTAGTCTTCACTCAATCACATTCTTACAATTTGCCTTAGTAGAATTCAGTTTCGGTAAATTCCAAGACCTAGCCTCATTTTGCGCCGGAACAGCTTGTATGTACTTTTTATATTTTTTTACCTCTTCTTTTCGACCAACTACAATTTTAAGGCGCTAAGATCACTCAATTCGAGCAGGTTGATACGTGTTTCAATCATATCGAACGTAAGTCTATTCATTTTTAGTTCAAATCAATGCGGGCTTCAACGCGGCTGTTACGTTGAAACCGAACGCCCAATTCTCGATTTTTACATGTTTTTATTACTTTTCATCACTTTCAAATAAGTTTAAAAAAAATGTAGTAAATTAAAATGAAAGGTCTTAAAGTCACCGATTTTTGTGTGTTAGTTTCATTCAATATTAACTATTTTTTGTTCGAGAAATTTTGCAATTTATGCCAAAAACAGGGTCTACAGTATATTTTTTTACATCAATAGTGGTAATATTTTTAAAATTGTATTCGATTATATCGATTTATTATTTCTTTAAGTATATTATATATTTTTTCCATGGTAATAGCTTTACACAGGGTTTCAATAATTTGAATTGAATATTGTCATTTGACTCATTTTAAGGTGTAGTGGTACCTAAAAATCCACTTAAACAGGTTTTTAGAATTCATTTTTGAAGTAGTTAACAGTAAATTTAAAATCTAGGAAAACATATTATTGGTATTATTGAGAATAGTTTCTTGGCTCGATAAAATAATTTCGCAAAGGTACCTCTTTTCAAGTCATTTTATCGTATATTTTCGGTTTTATTCTTAAAATAAGTAATTTGATAATATGATTTATTTACTAAAATAAAGTTCATAGGTGACTGAAGGGAAAACATCGAATGGATTTTTATTTAAGATAAATATGATGAAAATAAAAACAAAAACATCGAAAAAGTGCAAAAGTGTGGTTATTTTCTTTCCTCTTTACACGTAAAGAAAAAGACAGAGACAGATTTTTAAGTGCCACTGGGCCTTAAGGCCTTAAGATAATAGTCTGCCAGTAATAATAAACTGTTAGCGTTGCACTGCGTGGGAGTTTCAGCTCAGATTGTCTCGCTTCAAGCTATTCTTGGATAAGAATGCGACCGACGACGCCGGATCTGAGCGAATCTTCTGAGGCGTAAAAATTACCTATTTTCCTTATTGAAACTGCAACTGTGGCCCGTTTCATAATTTAAATTATCGCCTATATTTATCCCTACTATAGCTTTAAAATCTTGTTGATAGATTTTTTTGTCTGAAACTGCTTGCTGCTCAGTACTAATGGCGAAAATTTTTTTTTGTTGAATTATAAGCTCATGTTTTCAAAATCATCGTCATTTCTTGCGAATACGAGAGAATAACAAATATACAATGGCAATAGCTGAAGTGACAATCTCCTCGTCTGTGTTTATAGCCATTTAGTTGACGCCTACATTGTTTTTTTCATCTGTCCCCACAACAACTCAAGTTCTCTGCTATAAACACGTACCTACGTAAGTCTTCATGAAAAGTTTGTAACTTTGCAACTGTAAAATGTGGTATCGAAGTGCGCCGTATGTCTGGCGGGTGACGCCAACGACGCCCCAGCGCGCGCCGCCTCCGGTGACGTCGCCGCCGCCGGCCGCGGCCACCTCGCCTGACGCCTCGCGGCTCGTGCACAGGCAGGCAGTCTCTGACCGACCGCGGCACGGATTGTGTCGAACCGCTGCGATGTAAACGCCTAACCTCTAAATTTGTCTACAACGACAGCTCCTGTTGCGTTTGCTTTATCGTTTCTTCCCTAGTCTACCGATTCAATAACTTTGATTTTGTGTTCTCACTGTGTCCCGTAATGTGACTCTTTACTCTGGATACATGTAAGTGAAGTTTCTGTGTCATCTTAACCTTGTGTCCCAAATAACTAACCAACGTTTCAAGAAGAACTTTTACGTGCGTGAGCAGGATCTCAAGTGTGTGGTGATCGTATATCTTTCGGCCTTCGTTCCGAATCGTTCCTGGGATATGGTCAATATTGGTGGCCAGGTAATGTGGATATTGCACAATTTTACATAATCCCGTTATTTTATTGTGTTCACGTAAGCTGAATTTTAGCGAGCGAGGAGCGAGCTATGCTCGGAGTTTCCTGTGCGTCATCGAATCAGAAATGAGATCTGTAACTCGCAGTTTTTTTTTATTAACCATTGGTAAACCCTTGACAACATCTCACCTGGTGGTAAGTGACGATGTTGCCGAAGATGGAAGCGGGCTTACCAAGATTCCCCAACGCAATGGGGAACTGGCTATCTTATCTTCATGCCGGAACACCAATGATATCAACATTGATATTTGCCAGCTAGCTAGCTAGGCGGGCTTAGAAAATGCTCTACCACCAACCAAACCAAGTCTTACAATTGACCCCGCCGGGAATCGAACCCGCGACCTCCTGTGTAAAGCCAGTGAACTTTGCCTCTGAGCTACGGAGGCGGTTAACTTAAGTTACGTTAGTACTAATCTAAAATCTAAAAATGAATTGCTGTTCGTTAGTCTCGCTAAAACTCGAGAACGGCTGGACCGATTTGGCTAATTTTGGTATTGAATTATTTGTGGAAGTCCAGAGAAGGTTTAAAAGGTGAATAAATATGAAAATGCTCAGTATTAAATAAAAAAAATCAAAAAATAAAATATCAGTCAAAAAATAATTGGTTTTAGGGTAGGGTAGTGTAGTGTAGGTGTAGGGTTGGGTAGTGTAGTGTATGTAGGGTAGTGTAGTGTAGTGTAAGGTGGAACGAAGTTCGCCGGGACAGCTAGTAAATATATATAGGTACTTTGACTTTACTTAAGTAGCAGTGGGTGGAGCATATAGCTCGTTATAACAGATGGCCGTTGGGATAGTAAAGTTCTCGAGTGGTGACCAACTGGAAGATGTAGCGAAAGCAGGCCTCCCACTCGGTGGATCGACGGCCTTGTGAAGGTCGCGGGAAGCCGGGGGATACGGGCATCGCACGACCGGTCGTTGTAGAAATCCTAAATCAAAAAAAGTGAATCATTTGGTCAATAAAAAAGAAATAATTTAGTACTACATATTCTTCAGTAAGACGAGAGTTTACTATCGCCTTAAGACTAAATATAATTTAATTACTAAACGACTACTGTATACCTATTTGCCTTGTTTATTGTGTTTCTTTTGTTTTCTCATGTTAGATGCATATTTTTTATTTTATAATTTCAATTAATAAGCCATTGGCATCATCTCACCTGATGGTAAGTGACGATGATGCCGAAGATGGAAGCGGGCTTACCAAGAGTTCCCAACGCAATGGGGATCTGGCTATCTTATCTTCAAGCCGGGACACGACAATGTTGTTAACACTGATGGTTGGCGGCAAGACTTAGATAAGATGGTAGTAGCTAGCCAGGCGGGCTTAGAAAATGCCCTAACACCAACCAAACCGAGTCTTACAAGTAGACCGTGCCGGGAATCGAACCCGCGACCTCCTGGAAGCGAAAGGACTATCCATTACGCCACGGAGGCGGTTTTTATGATATGTATAAAGTACTCGTATCTTCAAACCTAATCCTTGGGGCCTATGTCAAGCAGTGGCCGTAGTTCAGCTGATATAATGAAAATGAATTTTAGATTTCACTTCTGGAATCAACAGGTGTCAGGTGAGACTGTTTCAAGTACATGCCACGTACATTTTGGTGCCGAGTATAGTAAATCACGCGCAGTTTATTATCTATCAAACGTATTGGTAGAGCATGGAAAGCGACCTTTTGACTCGACGTCGTTAACCGTACTCATTGGCACAATTAACTAATTGGCGTGTGTTTTCGCCAATTACGTTTAGCTGGATGAACGAGGTTAATTCAGTAATTCGCGCGATGTTCTGATAGGACTATCTTCATAGTGGTTGTGTTGCACAGGGCATGTGTTTTGTTAATTATTATTTATCTAACTAGCTTTTACCCGCGGCTTCGCTCGCGTGGGCATCGTTTTTAAGACTGTCTATAAGGGGGTGGAGTGGCGCGAGCCGCAGGAGTTTATTCGGGAACTATTTCGGGCTATGCTAATTAGTAGTCAATTGTCATTTTCCACCCCCTCTACTATCTCTGTGAAAAAAATCACAACAATCCGTTGCTCTGTTGCGATTAAATTTACGAAGAAGAGTTTTTTCAGTTTTTGCCCTTTCCCATGAAAAATATCATCAAGATTGATTGAGGTGTTGAAGCGTGAAGAGGTAACAAACAAACAAACACATTTTTACATTATAATATTAGTAAGGATTTACCTTTGTTGTTTGTAGAGTAATTCGTAATTTGGGTTATTTTACCTTTGTTGTTTGTAGTTATTTCGGAATTGGGGTTAATTATTACTTTACGTTTATTAAATGACATTAAGGGCAGCCCCTACCTACCTAACGCCGCCATCAGTTTAAAAAAAATTACTCGCGAGTACAGGAGCGTCAGTGGCGTAACGGCTGGGGCCGCTACCTCCTCTCCGGGAGGTCGTGGTTTTAATCCTGCCACATACCATTGTGTTTTCGAATTTCGATTTAATATGTACGTTTATCCGACGCTCTGCACTTGCACACGCCTGCGAAGAAACTCGAAGGTTGTGTGTGAAGTTGAGCAACTCGCTCTGGCACCGCGTGGTCGACTACGATGAAATTGAAGAATAGGTACTGTACTTTATTTAAAAACTATATTAATATTATTGTAAAATATACATTGCTGTAGTTACAAATAGCATAAGTGTGGCCACGTTATAACTTAAAGGATCGAGTCCTTGTGTCATACGAACATTTTTAGGGGTCGCACGGGTCCCACCTTAGAGCATTTTAAATGCTCTATGGGTCCCACCTACACGAGCGGTGAGATTTTTTTTTGTTTTTTTTTAATTGGTCTTTTTAAATGAAGTAGTGATTTATAAGAACATAAATTTGTCAGCTTAACGGCCTCCGTGGCGTACTTAGATTCACATGAGGATGTCGCGGGTTCGACTCTAGGCGGAGTCTTTGTATGACTCGGTTTGGTTGGTGGAAGGGCATTTTCTAAGCCCGCCTAGCTAGCTACCACCATCTTATCTAAGTCTTGCGTCAATGTTAACAGCATGTAATGGGTTCCGGCTTAAAGATAAGATAGCCAGTTCCCCATTGCGTCGGGGAGCAAGCCCGCTTCCATCTTCGTCATCATCGTCACTTACCATCAGGTGAGATGATGTCAAGAGCTTACCAATTGTGGATTTAAAAAAAGATGCTCCGTTCCCAGGATACATCTCGTCAAAATCGTTATTGTGCCCCTGGCCCTGGTGTTTGTAATCCATTAGACCTAGGAAAAGGATTAACGGTATCCTTCTTAGACAAACAGTTTTTAAGTAATGGCTCCGTAACCCTTACACTAAGCGTGGTCCAACACGTATTTAGCCGATTTTTTTATTTTTATTGGTCCATAGATACAATATTATTTATTGCATTACAACATCAACATATTATAAAAATATTAGGCCTAGGGAAAGGATATACGGTATTCTAAGACAAACAGTTTTCATACGGAACCCTACACTACGCGTGGTCCAACACGCATTTAGCCGATTTATTTATTTTTATTGGTCCATAGATACAATACAATAGGCGGCCTTATTGCTAGGTAGCAATTTCTACCAGGTAAAATTTGGGTAGGAAAACAGCGATAGAATAAACGGGTGGTGCAATAATGAAAAACAAAATAAAAATGCAAATAACCTAACCACTCCGGGAGTGCAGACAGAAGTGAAAACTTCTTACAGTTTTAAAAGTTTTGACCCTCCGAGTGTTCCTGGCGAACGACTAGGTACTAGGTTGACAAAGTTTTGACCCTGCGAGTGTTCCTGGTACCATGTCGGTTACAGTGTCGCGAGTTCATTGGTTTTTTCCCCATCTCATTTACAATTTTATAAGTTTGGACCTTGGTCCTGGCGAACGACTATGTTGACAAAGTTTTTAATAATATATATATTTTTGTTATCACGGCAATGGTAATAATAGTTCAATCGCCCACTTCAAGATCAACTCAATGCCAATGTCATCGCGTCACGGTCGAGTGCCAAGTAAACGGAGATTATCAATTTATCATTACTGAATGGAATCGTTTTTAAACGACTTTTAAATATTTAGTCCCTGGACGACTAGTACCGAGCGAGAGCCTTTAAAAACATTTAAAAATACGCTACCTATGATACACATTGCGCGGCATATTTCGTTTCGCGCCCGACTCCAGGTTAAAAATCTCGTTTTCCCAGAGATGAGACCTATCTAAATCGATTTTTCGCTCCCAAAAATCCCTGTATACAAATTTTTAAGCAAATCGTTGGAGCTATAGGGTGACTTTTAATTAGTTCTTGATAGCAAAGAATATGAATGAACTCGTGATTACAAACAACTTTCCCAAAGAAACTATATGTCAGACACGAAAAAAAAATGTTTTGGTGTTTTATACATTTTTGCCGATTTGATAACTTATTTTGTATCAAGGACTAATTTTTTTTTTTCTGATTTGACATTTAGTTTCTTTGGGAAAGTTGTTTGTAATCACGAGTATATGCATGTTTTTTGTTATCAAGAACTAATTAAAAGTCACCCTATATATACAAGAATAAAAAAATAATTAAAGGTATTAGGTTGACCACGCTAAATAAAAAACAATATTATCTAAATTAAAAATTAACCGAATTCAATGTAAGCTAACTGAAATTTTGATACATCTTTTTTTGTTAATTTTATAAGAAAAAACTACTAAACCGATGTTGATAACATTTATATGGGACCAACTTCGATGTATACCATAAAAAATGCCAATAAAAAGTTATATTTGAAATCGATCTAGTCTGTAAAAAGATAATCGTGGTCAGACATTAAATAAAAATACGGGTTTACTAGAGAACCTTCTCCTTTTTTTAAGTCTGTTCAAAAGGAGGAGGTTCTCAGTTTGACTGTGTTTTTCTGTATGTGTGTTACATGATTTCTTCGCCAATTGTGAATCGATTTTGAAAATAAATAAATTATACGGGTTTACTTAGAGATCCTCCTTCTTTTTTGAAATAGGTTCACAAGGAGGAGGTTCTCAGTTCAACTGTATGTTCTGTATGTATGTAACATGATTTCATTGCCAATTGTAAACCGTTTTAGAAAATTTTTAAAAAAAATACTGGAAAACCTCTTTCTTTTTTGAAGTCTGTTCAAACGGAGGAGGTTCTCAGTTTGACTGTGTTTTTCTGTACGTGTGTTACATGATTTCTTCGCCAATTGTGAACCGATTTTGATAAAACTACCCAAAAAGGAGGGTAATGTGTTTTCGGGTGTATGTATATGTATGTCTGTTTCTTTGGCGGAGCCCGCAGCCTAAACGGCTTGATGGATTTTGGAGTGCGAGGTGTCAGACTCGTCTTGATCCCGTGAGAGACACTGGAAATATTTTTAACCAACTGCCCAAAAACGAGGGGTAATGTTTTTATGCAGTTGGGTTTTTCAATTTAATTTTCATATAAATCTTATCAAAGTCGGTTTAGTACTTTTTAGCAAGTTAAGGAAAAAGAAACAAAATGTGTAGGAAGCAAAACTCTTTCTAGTTGTTGCAATTGAAGTCAGAGGTTTCATCATCATCAATCAGCCGAAAGACGTCTACTGGTCGACAAAGGCCTCTCCCAAGGATTTCCACGAGGACCGGTCCTGCGCTGCCCGCATCCAGCGGCTTCCCATGACCTTCACCAGGTCGTGGATCCACCGAGTGGGAGGCGGAACGTGTTTGGCGTTATCGATTAACGCAATAACAACATAACTTATACAGTTGAATTTTCGTGTTGGCTCGCCTTATTAAGTTATTAGCCAAGACAAGAATCACAATAATATTTAGTCGACTTCTTGTAATCAGTCGTTGGCGGTCCGAGTTGGGGTCATGACCCCCAAAATCGAACACATCAAGACAATTTACGAACATCTGCTTATATGACCTCTTATTACTGTTAATAATGACCCTCCCAAAGTCTGGCTGCGACCGCGCCTGCATTTAATATTCATTTTAAAATTATAATCACACTAATATTATAAAGGCGAAAGTTTGTGAGTGTGTATGTTTGTTACTCCTTCACGCAAAAACTACTGAACGGATCTGGCTGAAATTTAGTAGGTAGACAGATTAGGACCTGGATTAACACATAGGCTACCCTTTTTCACGCTCGCGAGCCGCTTGCGGCTCGCGCACTGCACACCCTCGGCAAGTCATAGAAACTTTGTCCACGCGGGTGAAGCCGCGGGAAACAGCTAGTAAAATATCTTTGGTAATCGTACAACAAGCCCTTTTATTTGGTATGACACGCAATGCAATGTATATTGAAAAATTTATTTTTTAAATTTCTAATTAACCCCCTAAAAGTGTTTTAAATGTACGTCCGTCTTTGGATTACCGCACCGACTTTCAATCTGTTTAGTAGTTTCCGAGAAAATTGTCTGTGACAGACGGACGGACAGACAGACACACGAGTGATCCTATAATGGTTCCGTTTTTACCTTTTGAGGTACGGAACCCTAAAAATTAACATTGCTATTGAAGTCGGGTTTTATTTAACGTGTTTAGCGCTGTTATACATACCAACATACATACATAGCAATTATATTTTACTGCTTTCGTGGTTTCAGGGGGTGAATGAGAAGACGAAACTGTACAACTTTCCCACAGGGGGGTACCAATAATTAATTGGTATTGTTCAGTTTTTATGAATCCCACTTATTTCGAAAACGATTTCGAGTAATAGCTTCTACGATATTTTGATTTTTCACTTATTAGATTTCCGAAATTCCAAGTATTTCCAAGTGATTTGGTATATTTTATAAAAAAAATGATTTGCACTTGATTGGCCTACGACGACATCACTCCGGCGTTACACAATTTTCATTGTTCAGATTTTTCCAAGGCACGTAAATAAAAGAACCATTTAGAGATATAACGGTTTTAAATTGTAAACTCGTAATCGCCAATTTGTTTATTGTATTTGGGCCTGTGACGTCATCATAAACATTTGAACCTTTAACATTTTAAAAATCATAAAAAATAACCAGTGATAAAATTTAAAAAAAAATTGTTTCTTAAAACAGTCTGTTTTTCTTTAAAAAAATCTTAATTTTTTTGAACAAATGCATTAGCTGATCGATTTGGTCTTTCCACACAAATCGATCAGCATGAGAACAAATGAGAAGCCATTTTTTATATACGAATTGGCCGTGTGTTCCTTGGCGACAGTTATTGGTCAGTTTCGTTTTGTCATTTTACCTTCTATAATGCCAGTCATCCTGTGAACTTCATGTAGATTTTAAATCTTCTTGCATGAGCTTATCACTTAAACTCCAGCATGGTAACAAGTTTGTTGGGTTTTGCAAAGTGACAAAATTTAATTGCAATTATTTCTGTAATTAAAATAGGAAGAGGCCAGAATAATTTTGAGAGATGGATCAAGGACGGCATGACTGAAGTGTGGCGTAATTGTCAACACAATTTATCGTTAATTCCGCTGAAATCTCTCAACTGGTTATGTAACATATTCAGATAAGGTATATCCCAAGCGCGTTAATCCTGATACACCGAGATAATATCTCATAGAAGGTACGTATTTTTGCAAATATATGTGAATATTTTCATTGAACTCGGTGATATCATAATATGTTACTAAAAGTGAGCAAATCTTTTATATTTACTCGATCAAGGATGTAAAGACTAAGTGTGGCGTGATTATTAACACAATTTATCGTTAATTCCGCTGAAATCTCGCGAATGGTAGACTGTAACCTCTGGCTAACATATTCAGATAATGTATATCCCAAGCGCTGTAATCCTGATACACCAAGATAACATCTCATAGTAGGTACGTATTTTTGTAATTATATTAGAAATATAATAAGAATATGTGATATCTTATGAGAAATAATAAACCCTGCGTCTAAAGTTTGAATCGCCTTCTTTTAAATTGCAGTTTTTGTCTGCTAAATAATTAAGTTGTCCTCTAAATTACTAGGTCAGCGACTATTTGTGGGCATCTAGAATAATTATTCTGTTTTGCCGAGAGAAATAATAAACCCTGCATCCAAACTTTGAATCGCCTTCTTTTAAATTGCAGTTTTTGTCTGCTAAATAATTAAGTTGTCCTCTAAATTACTAGGTCAGCGACTATTTGTGGGCATCTAGAGTAATTGTTCTGTTTTGCCGAGAGAAATAATAAACCCTGCATCTAAAGTTTGAATCGCCTTCTTTTAAACAGCAGTTTTTGTTTTCTAAATAAGTAAGTTGTCCTCTAAATGACTAGGTCAGCGACTATTTTTGGGCATCTAAAATTCTGTTTTGCCGAGAGAAATAATAAACCTTGCATCTAAACTTTGAATCGCCTTCTTTCAGTTTTTGTCTTCTAAATAAGTAAGTTGTCCTCTAAATCACTAGGTCAGTGACTATTTGTGGGCATCTAAAAGTATTCTGTTTTGCCGACTATGATTTTGAAAACAAGCTTAAAATTATTTGAATTAACAACGCAACTCAGGGCAACGATTCTGATCTGAAGTAACCGTATGTCAGTATTGAGGTTTAGGTGAGATACACGAGTTTACAATTACAGTGAAATTACTTAAAGTGAAGGATAGGACCTATCACGTGTCGAAACATTATTCGAGGTCACCACTTAAGGTAAAGAAACTATACGTATATGTCGCAGCCATCTGGTTAAAACTGCCATTTAATTGAACGGCTAGCCCGTTGATTGAATAGCGACATTCAATTAAATTACTATAGGACAACTGGCCAAGTCATTAAATGAAACGTTCAACGACTTGGCGAAACGTCATTTAGCCAAGTCACATGTCGCTAGCTTCACTCGCTCATTTACAGTTTTTTACTCAGTAGGTTTTTTTATCCACAATTGATAACTACACACTACAAATCCCACACAACGAAAAGGGAGTTGGCAAAAATTTGTTTTTCTAAAAAACATTTTTAGCGAGCGATATTAGGTTCGGTCAGGTTTGATTCATTATACAGTCAAAGAGCCTCCCGAAAGGCTCCCACTCCATGGGTAGCAGAATGCTGCGCAGAAGAAGAAACGCTACACTACACTGTCATACACTGTTGTTCAATCAACGTTCGAGCTTGCTTACAATCAGCCAACTAGTTGAACGTTGAGTGGCGCTTGTTCAATCAACGTTCGGCCTTGTCATTCAATTGAATGTCGCCATTCAAACAACGGGCTAGCCCTTCAATCAAATGGCAGATTCAACCAGATAGCTACGACATATAAAGTATAACAGAACAAGCGTTACCCCAATTTTTGATGATTGTTGTATGAAACTCAATATCTACATACATTATTTTTAATCTGAGGTGAAAATGGCTTTATCCGACGACGCTCTTAAGGTGAAGGAAAACATCGTGAGGAAACCTGCACTGGGCCCGCGTGGTCGACTAAGGCCCGATCGCCCTAATTCAGAATAGGCTCGAGCCTCTCGGTGGGAACGTGTATGAGCTGATATGATGAATGCGCCTAAATCAGTGTGATTAATACAAATTACCCTTGAATTACAAATAGTCGTTGATTTTACTCTACTTTAAAAAAACAAGTTTTGAGTAAAACATCTGTAAGTGATTTTGCAAATAATTTCTTGCGCGCTGCTAATAAAAGATGCAAACAGCTTGCCGTGTGCAGACGTGATAAATAACAAAACGCGATAAGGAATTAATTTGGTTTATCGTGTGTTCCCACTTTGACCTTCAGCTTCGTGATACGCCACTAAACTGTCCTGAATTTGTTCTTTTCAATACCTATGCTATGGAGACGCATATGAAGGCATCTTACAAAACTATTGGAGTGTTGCTTTTCGAAAAACATCTATTACCTTCGAGCGACGAAGGAGCAAATATAAGGTCATATAATCGTCCAAAAAGCGACTTTGCTCAAAATGTAATCTATATCACACCGAAAAAAAGTGTCGCGCGTGCGTACGTGTGTTCGATATAATTTGCACATGTAACTTTTAAGTTATTTGCCAGGTAAAAAGGAATCTTTTTTAGATTTTTATTTTCAAAATATTAAGGGTACTTCTCAAACAAAAAACCCTATTGTTGTTCTCTCAAAAATGGCGCTAAAGAAAACATTCCGAATATTTGTCATCGACAACACTCATCACCACATAAAATATGCCGTAATTACGTGGTATATCTGGGAAAGTTTTAAAAATGGTAACAGTCATCCAAAAAAAAGTTTTAAATTTTTTTTTTCAATACAGTTGCTCAAAAAGTGGTACTTTATATGCTAGTTTACTGTGCGCAAAATTGATTTTAACGCACACGTGCTTTTTACTTTACCACTTTTTTTTTAATTGTAGCTCTGAGAAACAAGACATTTCAAGCAAATAAAAAATATAATAACCAAAGATACATAATCTTCTTTAAGACTTTAGAAATGAGAATTTAAGAAGCCAGAAGGAGAGTTACATTTTCGTTCATGACGAAAGGAGAATAAATATGAATGAAGCGCATACGTTACACCAAGGAATAGGTCATCTTTTCCAAGGAGGTTTTAAATCTTACAATAATATCCCAAAAAAAAAATTGCTTATTTTTTCATTGAGTTTACAAATAGTATACAGTTTCTGAATACTTCTTTTAAGCAATGTTAAACTGTATCCTGTGACGTCGTCAAAGAGACGCCGGGGGTGTAACTCGTTTAGTATATTTCTTGCTATGGTATTAGGGAACTCAGCCCAGACGCGCGGATAAATGAAATATACTTTTACTCAAAGGACCTCTGTCCTGGCTCACGGTCAGCCCTCGAATCCCTCTATTGTTTCAAAAAGCTTCCGAATGACATACAAAATCAAATTAAAATTAATATTCTTAATACGATTCGCGTCAGCAAGAAACTAAGCAAAGAGGCTGAGAGTAGATGTATGTAGAGACATACGATCTCTACATCACCCACCGCCAAATGAGAAACGCACCATGAAGCGATGCTTTTCTGCACCTCCTGTCTACACCTACCTATAAGTGCCAACGTCTCTTTGCGCCTACCTATAGGGGAAGACGTCGTCAGAGAGAGATCTTTCGATATTGATCCAACAATGGGAGGTAAATTTGGAAAAGTATATGTGCAGACCAACTACACATATACATCGCGTTAATGTTGAAACCGCCCATTGCCCCAGCAGGTTAAACCCCTTAAATCCCTACTGCTCTCTGTCTAACATGTATACATTTCAAAATTAATTCCTCCCTATCTTAAGAAACATAAAGCAAATCTACCCCGCACCTCCACCAAATGTGACGTCGTCAACGAGACGCCGGGGGTGTAACTCGTTTAGTATATTTCTTGCTATGGTATTAGGGAACTCAGCCCAGACGCGCGGATAAATGAAATATACTTTTACTCAAAGGACCTCTGTCCTGGCTCACGGTCAGCCCTCGAATCCCTCTATTGTTTCAAAAAGCTTCCGAATGACATACAAAATCAAATTAAAATTAATATTCTTAATACGATTCGCGTCAGCAAGAAACTAAGCAAAGAGGCTGAGAGTAGATGTATGTAGAGACATACGATCTCTACAATCCCAAGCCTTATTGTAATCTATTATGGTAATATGTTGTAACTGAATTATGTTGTTTTAGTTGTGAATACTAATAAAATTATTAATAATTAATACGTGTAATAAAAAATATATTTATGGAAGAAACAAAGTGAGATTATTCCCCGGACATTTAAAATGAGCCACAAGTCGCGTAAAATGAACAATGGTTGCCGAAACCTTGATAGGTACGAGTATGTATGTACCCCATGTATTTTGTTTTTCTGTCACAGTAGTTTTTTATTTTACCTGTTTTCTCACAACTGTATTTAGATATAACTGTAGAGCTTACAAAATATCACTCGTTTGTTATTTACCTTTTTACCACCCATGTATCATCATAATATAAATAACTATTTACCTTTATGATCACGTCGTCGAGCCCATTCAAAGCTTACGTACATGTTTTCATATAATGTTCTCTACTATAACCAAGTTATAATAAAACACTAGGACCAAGGAGCTACGTGACTAAATCGTTGGAAACAACATTGTTGTGGCGCGTTTCAATGCAGTAATCTCTTGAGATAAGCACGAGAACAGCGTGTTTTGCTAACACTACTCCAGATTAAATTGTTCCAACAGCTATGAGCAGTCTCTTGGTGGTCTGTAATAACACTTAAACCTTCGTTACAGTCTGCTTAAATAAAAAAAAGAAAACCTTATTAGTTGCTTTTACTTTTTTCTACAGATCGTCGTCGGTGGCTTGACGGCAAGGGCCGCTCTACCTCCTGTCCAGGAGGTCGTGTTTCGAATCCCTACCAATGTGTTTTTGAATTTCGATTGGATATATACGATTATCCGAAGCTCTTATGGTTATGTGTAAAGTCGACCGACCCGCACTGGGAACGCGTGGTCAATCAAATATGGCCCTAGTGAAGTAACTATTTAGTAATCTGTGCCCTAGTTCAGGGTAGGCTCGAGCCCCCGGTGGGGACATATTATATGAGCTGATATGATGATTTTTTTCCGTAGCGGTGCAGTGGAGACATAATAATTATTCATCAAATCAACTCATATACGTCCCCACCAAGGGGCTCGAGCCTACCCTGAATTAGGGCGATCGGGCCTTAATCGACCACGCAGGCCCAGCGCGGGTTGGTCGAATTCACACACAGCCTTCGAATTTCTTCGCAGGAGTGTGCAGGTTTCCTCACGATGTTGTTCCTTCACCGTAAGAGCGTCGGATAAACGTACATATGAAATCTAAATCCGAAAACACATTGGTACGTGGCAGGACTCGAACCACGACCTCCCGGATAGGATGTAGCGGCCCTTGCCGTTACGCCACCGAGGCTCTAATAATTAATACATGAGCTGATATGATGACTTTCTTCCGTATACGTGATACATGTTACTTACCATAAGTTATAGTAACTAACTAGTAATCTGTGCCATAAGATTGTTGGCTGGCAATAAATTTTTATATGAATCGTAAAATTATAGGCAACTAACTATACCTGTTGCCCGCTGCTTCGCCCGCGCAGATCTCGTTTTTTTGCCGTTCCCGAATTTCCCAAAATCCTTAGCGGATGCCAACGTCATAATTGCTATCTGTGTATGCCAAATATTTAACCCGATCCGTCTTGTGGTTTGAGCTGTGCGTTAATAGATCAGTCAGTCACGTTTTCCTCTTTATATATACAGAAGATTTTATTTAATGGATCATTAAAACTCTTGAGTAATTAATAATTATCTAGCTCTTCTACATGACATGATCAAACTCGTATCTCAACTTTTTTATTTCAGTTGTTAATTATAATAAGTTTTCTGATGTCTAGCGCCTTGGTTCGATATTCTGATGTATTCATATGTTAACTGTGCAGACACCTACCGTGTAAATATAGTGACTTCGAACAATACAGAGTACAACCTTTGTTCATCAGGATCTACAAGTTCTACAACACAAACATATGATTATCCTGCTTGGCTTTCTGTAGTGCTAATGTACAATATATATTAATAATTTAATAAAGACGGCGATGAAAAGAGATGAATTTGCAAATGCAAATAGAGAGTAGTATGTGTTACCTATATGTAGTACATACCTACATTGTTTTTTTCCTCTGGTTAAAGTTCAACAATAGTGGTTCAAAAAGATTCCACAGTTGACAATAACAATTGCACAAAAGATAACCCAACCACAGTCTAAGAATTATATAGAGCAATTACTAGTCTATTAACTTGATAAAAAGCAGATGATTCCTATTCTTCCAAGAAATTGAGACAAGAGACGTCTCGTAATTGTAGAAGTTATCAGGTTTTTGCGTCGGTTTTAATAAATAAACTGCGTCTAACGCTTCTAAGAGTTTTTCTGTCTAAGCCTAAGTTGCTTGCATATACTCGTAATTTGCGCTTGGTACGTACGAGTTAACTACACCCCGGACACAGCATACAACGGTCGTGAAATGACATTTCTAATAACAAATGACAGAGCAAACAACCATTCTAATACAACCATTCTGTATCAACCACAGATCACTACTATATGTAGCAAGCTACAGATAAGACACTAAATATTTTAATTCTGCCACTGCCAGTTTTGGCCCTAGTATCGCTCCATTTTTGACAGATGTCAGTGAATAGTGATTGCCGTAACTTAAGTATTCATAGTCGATGTCGATAAACTAGTGTTGTATATTCCATATCGATAAAATGCACGATGTGCGGAGTAGGAAATCGTACCAACTTTATTTTTCAAAATAAAAATAAAACAAGGTAAGGAAATAAAAGTTTTATTACTAAGTAGTAGGTAATAATTGCAAAGTTACATACAACCACAGAGCACTACGCCGGCCGTGTCAGGTAGTGTTGTTTTTTTAGTGTCAGCATCAAAGGAAATCAAGATAAAAGATACAATAATTGGTTACACTGTTACAGGTCAATCTTACAGAAAAATAGTTACATAATCAGTATATTACATAAAATAAAACAATAAATTACAAATGTTCCAGGTATTTACAATTACAGCTTTATAAATTAATTATATTCGTAAAAACTATTCTTATAAGTGGTTTCTAAACGCGGGCGGTGGCAGAATCTGTTTGTTGAGCTCCAATAATTTGAACTAATCATTTATTAAATTCAAAAACTCATTATAAGATGTGACAAAGCCCCAACTCTTTGCTCTGCTTCCTCATACATATTCAGAAACAAATCATGTACAGTCTCGTACTATTATGATAACCACAATATACTTTTAACATTACAAGAAATATACAGGAGTTACGAAATTTTTGTCACAGCAGTTAACTGGGCCTTTTAACTCGTCATACTGAACACCTTTCCCTAAAAAACCCATAGGAAATTCTTATATTATAAAGTGTTGAAATCTTCATATAAATCAATCAGCTAATTGACCATTTTTTAAAAATTTTTTCGACATTTGACGATGGGTTCCTTAGGGCAAGCTGTTCAGTATAATGATTGAAGCCCCAGTTAACGGCAAATACACCAATTTTGTTTCAGACTGTATAGAGGATGTTATAAAAATCATAAGTGATATTTTAAGATCTTACTCTGTATCTAGTATAGAAGACAGGAAAAAGATGAAAAAAAATCAATTTAAATAACACCATTTTCATAAAAAATTTTTCGACTCGACACCCGAACCCAATAATTTCACTTATGATTTTCCACATTCTGTATATTAAGCAGCAAGACACAGATCAAGCAATCCTGTCATATAATTTTTTGCTCTGAGTGGAAATCGAACCTACGATCCTCTGCAGCGGAGAGCTAAACACTATGCCACCGAGTCCAGCCAAGTAACATTGCTATACGTTATTTTAATGTTGCAGCGCAGACCTTTGCTAGCTTGAGTTGACTTAACTGTTACAGTACATTGAATCACCACTGTTACAGTACATTGAATCACCAGATGATCATTAAAACCAGGCTCACCTGTAATGAAGATAAGATTAATGGTATTAATTTAAAGAATACGCTATAGTAAAAAAACATAATACATAAAATAAAATTAAAAAAAAAACAACCAAAACCGACTTCAAAATGAAATGAATTCAAAAGTATTATATAATATTATTATACCTGAATACACGACATTAACCAACAATAACGAAATCAAAGGTGGGTACGAGTTAAATTGCCCCTAATTTAACTCGTACCCACCTTTGATTTCGTTATTGTTGGTTAATTTTTTTTTGAGGTCGGTATCATCACACAGTTACTTACATATCAAATGTTTAAGATACGATGGCTTTGCTGACACCAACCTCAAAAAAAATCTTAGGTTACTTAATAAATCTACTTTAATTCTTAACCACATTTGATCCTTTATTATTGGTTAATGTCGTGTATTTTAGTATAACATATATTATATCATAGTTTGGAGTGAATTTCATTTTGAAGTCAGTTTTTAGTTTTTTTAAACATTATTTTTAGTTCTGTTCAAACTTTTTATTTTCTTTATTTTTAGTGATAATTCTATCTATCTAACATCATCAAATCCAACCTACTACCTATTACCTACTCGCCAATAGGAATCAGCAAATCAAAATGCATGTTTTTCATTAACAGATACAGAGTCCTATGGCTTCCACCATCATCTCAGCAGAAAGTTAAAGAGTTAAATCTTATATCGGTGTATACGTACCTACGTATAATATTTAAGGAATTATCATCCAACTCCTAACCGTTACGGAGTTGTAACTTCCTTCATCAGCTCATCAACATGAGATGATGACTACCAGATGCAAATACTTTAATAATTTAAGAAAATACATGAAACACGTAATACATGCCTTAAAATTTGAAGGTTGCCCTCGATTTCCCTGGTACCCCATCATCAGATCCTGACTTGGTGACAATGGGACCCCCTCGGGAAAATAATCTTTCGAATAAAAAAAGAATTTTGAAAATCGGTTCACAATATGCGGAGATATTGCGTAACAAACATACAGTCGAATTGAGAACCTCCTCCTTTTTTGAAGTCGGTTGAAAATTATAATATTAGACAAAAATAGGTACCATCAGCTCTCTCCATGAAAAATTTAAATTGTGAAGTGACATCAACCACACCACACCTAATGTATTCATCTTTGCTCACTGCTCAATACCGTTCGAACCCAGAGCTATATTCCAATAGGCTGGCCACTCTGTAAAAAAAATTATTCACTATAGTAAAGTCATAAACGAAAATAATATTAAACAATCGCCTCCATGCCGTAATGGTTAGTCCATTCGCTTCATATCAGGAGGTCATGAGTTTGATTCCCGGTGGGGTCAAATATGTAAGACGCGGTTTGGTTGGCGGTAGGGCATTTTCATAGCCCGCCTGGCTAGCTACCACCAACTTATCTAAGTCTTGCTGCCAAACATCAGTGTTAACAGCATTGATGTATTCGGGCTTGAAGATAAGATAGCCAGATCTTGATAAGCCCGCTTCCATCTTTGGCATCATTGTCACTTACAATCAGGTGAGATGTTTCCAAGGGCTTATCAATTGTGGAAGCATCGGTGGATCAACCGGTAACGACTCGGTCCATCTAACCAGAGGTACCGGGTTCAAATCTGGATGGCCAATGTACCAATGAGTTTTTCAAAAAACTTACGTACATACTTACCGATTGCTTTAACGGTGAAGGAAAACATCGTGAGGAAACCTGCACACGCCTGCGAAGAAACTCGAAGGTTGTGTGTGAAGTCGACCAACCCGCACTGGGCCCGCGTGGTCGACTAAGGCCTAATCGCCCTGATTCAGGGTAGGCTCGAGCCCCTCGGTGGGGACGTATATGAGCTGTAATGATCAATTGTGGATTGAAAAAAATAGGTACCAGCACTCTTTCACGAGACATGAGGATTGTAAATCAGCATCATTATTGACATCAACTAATGAACTCATTTTTGCTCACTGCTCAATGCCATCCGGGCCCAGAGCTACATTCCAATAGGCCACTATGAAAAATAAAACTATTGCTATAGTTTTAAACCGCCTCCGTAGCCCTGAGGCAAAGTTCACTGGCTTTACATAGGAGGTCGTGGGTTCGATTCCCGGCGGGGTCAATTGTAAGACTCGTTTTGGTTGGTGGAAGAGCATTTTCTAAGCCCGCCTGGCTAGCTACCACCATCTTATCTAAGTCTTGCCGCCAAATATCAATGTTGATATCATTGGTGTGTTCCGGCATGAAGAAAAGATAGCCAGTTTCCCATTGCATTGGGGAATCTTGGTAAGCCCGCTTTCATCTTCGGCAACATCGTCATTTACCACCAGGTGAGATGTTGTCAAGGGTTTACCAATTGTGAATAAAAAAATAAATACAAAAAAATACTAAAAAGACATATTATAAGAAAAAAATAATATTGACAAACATAGGTACCAGCTCTTTCCATGAAAAATTAAGATTGTAAATCTGCATCATCTTCAACATCACCCAATGAATTCATTTTTGCTCACTGCACAATGCCGTCCGGGCTCATAGCTATATTTCAATAGGCCGCTCTGGAAAATAAAACTTTTGCTACAGTAAAAAGACATATTATGATAAGAATAATATCAGACAAACATAAGTACTAGCTCTTTCCATGAAATTTAGGATTGTAAATCATAATCAGCTCTCTCTATGAAAATTTAAGATTGTAAATCAGCATCATCACCAAATGAAATAATTTTTCCTCAATACTCAACGCCCTCCGGGCCCCGAGCTATTTCCAAATAAGTTGCTCTGGACAGTGAAAGTTACTGGTTTCTTCTTTTTTTGGTAGTGGTATTATTTGAGAAGGTGGGTATAGTAAACAAACTTTCTACATTTATAGAGTATATATGCAGAATTCAGTAGGTATTTAGTAGCTTTTAGGGCATGTGTGGAATGCAGTTCATTTCTTTTTCTGTTGAAGAAACGAAACCCCAACTTTTAATCATTATATTGTCCCTTTAAAGTATCTCACATGTCAAGTACCTACCTTACATCCATATGAATATCTAGATACGTGGTTAGGTTATAAGTAGGAAAGTAACAGAAAATATATCATGCAATTGCAGTGAAAGTTAAAATTACTTACCCCTGGATGTTTGTATAGGTACCATGACATGACATGAGATATGTTTTGCTCGGAAAAAAGCATTTTGGTACATATTTCTTTATCATCGGAGTTGCACTTACAAAGACGTTTCCTTGGATATTTGAGAAACCTTGATATCACTAGAATTGTTGACAACCGTGGCTATTCGTTGTCTGTCACGTTTAAATTAGTTTAATCAGGCACACAAAATAAGATAAAGTCATGAAAACCACATAAGTATACCTAAACAAATTAAATCGAATTTTCAAGAAAATGGCTGCTAACTAACACAGACTAAGTAGGGTTCATTTATAAGACTCGACACTCACAGATGAAAAACAAGAGCTGTCAAGTTTAGCAACAGCAACGCCAAAACTGGTCAAGAAGAACTAGAGTGTCATAGCCCTGGTATCAACCTGGGAGACGAGGGGGGTAAGGTCGGATTCTAGAGAGCGGCAGGGAGTGTCCATATTGTATGTAGTACTAATATATTGGTTCTAAATACTTGGGTCTAAATACATGCTATTGTTGGTTCAGGAGAGTAGTTACTCGACCTCGAGATCTACTAGACCATTTACCTTGTTTCGTGGAACGAGTTATGTTGTATGTTTTTCACCATATTAATGTTTATCTACACATAAATGATTTTTGTGTTTTTGCATTTGTCATCGTCTGGAATAGGATAATAAAGTATTAAAATATGATATTCATCAATAAAAAAAAATATCAGTCAAAAAATAATTAGTTGTATGGTATAGTGTACTAGTGTAGTGTAGTAGGGGTAGGGTAGTGTAGTGTATGTAGGGTAGGGCAGTGTAGTGTAGGGTAGGATAGTATAGGGTAGGGTAGTGTAGTGTAAGGTGGAACGAAGTTCGCCGGGACAGCTAGTATATAATAAAGGGCTTAGGGAAATTCGTGAATTTGACGACATTACGAGTTTATTAGAAGACTTACTACGACATGTATGAATATTTAAATGATGGATGACATATAGTGATATTACGTGATTTAAAGGTATATCGTGATTATGTCCGAGATGTTATAGTGATATTTACATAGTATATATATTTTTTTCTTTTTTTTGTGCAGTTGAAATGTAATGTATGTCTCTTTAGGTAGATTATGTGAAACTACATGTTACTATAAGATCTTTGACCATAATCAACAATAAAAACTCTGCTTCTGTTTCTGTCAATTGATACAGGTTGTTTATTCCTCAAATGGTTTTTCGGTGTAAAGCGAGAATGGATTAAACTTTTAACTTTCAATGTGTTTCAAGTTCAATGAAATCACCGGCTTTCCGTCACTATATTCAAACCAGTTTTTGCAAATCCCTGCTCTATTTTATATTCAATAAAGTCTTTTTTTCTTTAAATCTAGTGCTTTTTTTGTTGTTGTCCTTGAATGATATACTGTTAATACTCTATACGTACCTATTACTTAACGTTTTTCCTAGTTCTAGTTAAACTATCTGTTCTGCCACAACGTGTTTCGTATCACATTGTAAACCGCACTATCCGATATCCTTGCGGGCATTGTGTGTCACGTGTTTGCCCTGTGCCTATAAAATGGCATGTTTTGAGAGCATTTCTACACCATAGTCGATTATACATAATTATAGAGTGTTACAAAATTGGTGTAGGTCCCGTTAACTGAAGCTTCTACTCATTATCTGAACAAATTTTCATCTTCATACAAATCGACTAGCTGATAGACCAATTTTGTGCATTTTGATATGGAGGGTCCATTTTTTTTTTTAATTGACTGGGTTTCCACGGGGAAAGTTTTTCAATATGATGAGAAGAACTCCCAGTTAGCGGGACCTACACCAATTTTTTTACACTCTGTATACATATATATAACAAGATGTTGTCTTTGCTATTGATCTAAGCTATTGATAGACCAATAACATCCTCGTGCCCTTGTCATGAATAGTCCATTGTTAGTTCTGGCGTATAAACCCAAGCCTATACTTAGTGTCGTGTTCGTAATTTTTATATCTTTCCAATCATTATCATCATAATTATCTTCACCAAGTCATCGGTCCACCAAATGGGAGGCCTGCCTACGCTAAATTTTCCGGTGAGCGGTCACCACTCGAGAACTTTACTGTCCCAACGGCCATTTGCTCTACGAGCTTTGTGTCCCGCCAACTGCCACTTAATTTTAGCAATTCTGAGAGCTATGTCGGTTACTTTGGTTCTCCTACGGATCTAGGGTTTCTGATTCGATCACGCAGTGAAACTTCGAGCATAGCACGCTCCGTTGCCCTTTGGGTGAACTTGAGCCTTCTTATGAGGCCCATAGTAAGCGACCATGTCTCGGTTCCATATGTTATCACTGGCAACACACTGTCTTAAGACACTGCGGTATTTGGAACGTGAAGATATTGCGAAGCTTCCCGAACGCTGCCCAGCCGAGTTTGGTTCGAAGATTGATCTCTTTCTCGAAATTGGACCTACCTAACTGAAATGTTTGTCCCAGGTACACTTATTCGGCAACAACTTTGAGTGTAGAGCCTCCAACCTTCAAAGTATCTGCAATATTTTAACAGAAGCTATGCTGGGAGGTGCCTTACGCGATCGAATCAGTCGATCGTTTGGGGTAGTAAAGTTCTCGAATGGCGACCGTGCACCGATAGACGTAGCGAGGGAATTCCTCCCACTCGATGGACCGACGACCAGGTGAAGGTCGCGGGAAGCCGCTAGATGTGGGCAGCACAGAACCGGTCGTCGTGGAAATCCCTGAGAGAGGCCTTTTTGTAGCAGTGGACGTCTTTCGGCTGATTTGATGATGATGATGATGATGTTCATAAATATTGGACAACCCCTGTAAAAATTGCAAGTCAAACTTGGCCCCCCGTATGTGGAGTATGGGCTAACTTTTACAAGATACTTTGGGATGAGACTCGTGCCAAAGTATATATATATTAGTACTGACATACAGTATGAACACCCCCTCGTCACCCAGATTGGTTACAGTTTGGTTGTTGAACGTATAGGATTTCGGATTTCGCCGCCACTTTGTTTGTTCCGTCATTCCTCTTTTGCAAAGTCATTTTTGGCCCGTTGTAGGAAGTCGCCAGGGTGTGCCCGTGCTCCAACAGTGCAGGGTACGTGTAAGTTGTTATTTTTATTGTTAACGTATATAAATTCCTAAAGAGGTTTTAATTTTGGGTCTTACGCAGATCTTATCATTCTTGTAGATAAGTGACCTATCTGCTTATTACTTTAGTATATTAAGGAGAAAATATGATTTCAATATATTGAATAACCTCGAGTTTTCCTTATGATCTGAATGAGTAAAACGTCCTATCAACCTTGCCGAAACAATGGAAGAGACTAATTAACACATGCGTCATTCGTAATATCACCTGCAGGCTCTTTATGACTTTACACCATTGACAAATATATTTTTTGAACTGGCCTTTCTGTATAAATGGATTCAATTAGCTTAGTCATGTTGTTGTGAATTACTCAGTCTAGTCCTTTCAAATGGCTTTAACCTTTTGACCGCCACGCACCCAGACAACGCGCCGTCCAATAAATTGCAAACCTCATTCAACAATTTTCTTCTTTTTGTAATGCCATTAACCGCTTCTTGTGCAAATTGAGTTAAAAATTATCCGAAGTTTGTTATTTGCCAAGTTCTTGACGTGATATCCTGACATTGGCGTACGTAACATGGCAAGTTTACTCGCTGTCGGCTTTGTCAGTCTGTATCATTGGTATCCTTACTAATATTAAAAATCTGTCTGTTATTTTTCCACGCTAAAACTACAGAACCAATTTGGATGAAATTTGCATCAAATAGCGCGTGGTAGATAGAGTATATTATATGTCTAATATGAAAAAAAAAATGTTGGTCCTTTATACATTTTTGCCAATTTCTGTATCGAGGACCAAACATTTTTTTTCTGATTTGACATATACTTTCTTTGGGAAAGTTGTTTGTAATCACGAGTACATGCATCCTTTTGTTATCAAGAACTAATTTAAAGTCACCCTGGGAGGTAGATAGGTTCCATGCGTCCAAAAAGTGAAGCAAATAAAATGATGCTAATTGGTATCTCTTTTCTTAGTAGCATTCGGTGCAACGGAAGCGAACTACCTATTATATTGTGTGTGTGGGTTCGATTTTCAAATGTTGTTGCACATAACAAATCTCTGATAACTGGTGTTCAGTTGAACATAAACCATTTTTTATAAGGCCTTTAAATTAAAAGTCCTCTATCGGTTAATTAACCGTTACGAAAAAAAAAAACCCTCCACCTTTTGTAGATTATTTTTGCCCCTGTTGACTGGATTAGAAAATTAAAATGCAATTTTCTCGGAGACACCTTAAATCTCAATTACTCGACTAGACTCCAGAGCAGAAGCCAGACATTATATGTAAAATAGTTTAAAACGATTGTTGAGTGTGTGAGAGTCTGGGGCTATCGACCGCCGCGTCTAGCCAGGACCCCCCTCATCATCTTGCTTTGCAGACTGTGTATCAGACGAAAATGGAGTTTTATTACCTTTTTCGTAATGGTTCATTGATTTCCTTCCTTGCTTCGCATTCGGTAGAAACTTTTTATGGCTGCTAATGACACTTTTTAGAATCGGCAGTAATAAAAGCATCTTTCTCATACCTTTAATGTTTAAAGTGCCGTTAGAATTTTATGTTTTTTACGGACTAATATTGTCACTTAATCCTACTAATATTATTAATGCGAGAGTTTGTATGTATGGATGTTTGTTACTCTTTCACGCTTCAACAACTAGACGGATCGGGATGAAACTTGGCACACATATAGTTAATGCCCTGGAATAGAACATAGGCTACTTTTTACCCCGGGAAAACACGGGTAAATCGAAAACGATCTGCATGCGGACGGCTAGTTAAATACAAATTGGAAAATTAATGAAAGAGTAAAATAAGTCTATGGCTTTCAGATATTTTTAGAAGGTATACTATTAGCTGAATCCTTACTAATATTATAAATGTGAAAATGTGTTTGTTTGTATGTTTGTTACCTTTTCAGACCAATCTTAATGAAATTTGGCATGCAGGTAGCCTGTGTCACGAGGAAGGACATAGGCTACTTTTTATCCCGTGAAAATAGCGTAGCCGGATGCAGTTCCTGAGGGAACTGAAAATATACTCTTTTTTGGTTAATTTCTTTAACATCGCAACGGAAAAGGGATTGTGTGATTTTTTGCACAGAGATGGTTGAGGGGGTGGGAAATGACATGATTTACTAATAAGCATATCCTGATATAGTTCCCGAGGGATCAGAAAAAAATAATGTCCACGCTCGCGTACCGCGCACCCTCTAAGATAGTCATAGAAACGATGTCCACGCGGGCGAAGCCGCGGGCAATAGCTAGTATTTTATAATTTATTTTTAATACTGTACCTTAGCCCTAATGTAGTATTGCTTTAAGGATGCAACAGCCTTACCTCACTACTGCGCCCAGCGATCTTACCCTACTGCCCACGAAGGAGGGTAATGTTGTTCGGGAGTATACGTATCCTTACTAATATTATAAATGTGAAAATGTGTTTGTTTGTTACCTTTTCACGCTGTAGTGACACAGGCTACCTGCATGCCAGGACATAGGCTACTTTTTATCCCGTGAAAATGGCATAGTCCGATGCAGTTCCTGAGGGAACTGAAAATATACTCTTGTTTTGGTTAGTTTCTTTAACATTGCAACGGAACAATGGATTGCTGTGATTTTTTGCACAGCGATGGCTGAGGGGGTGGGAAATGACATAACTTATTAATTAACCTAACCTGATATGGTTCCCGATGAATCTGGGGAAAACTAATTTCCGCGCTCGCGCACGTCAACGTCGCAACGGAGCTACGGACTGAAGTTGTTTTTTGTAAAGAATTGGTTGAGGGGGTGGGAAGTGAAGTAGACTTCTAATTAGAATAGCCCGATATCGTTCCTGAGGTATCTGAGGAAAACCCATGTCCGCGCTCATAGACAAAGACAGTCATAAAAACGATGTCCATGCGGGCGAAGCCGCGGGCAAAAGCTAGTGTATGTACATATTTCTGTTTCTTTGGCTGAGCCTGTATCTTAAACGGCCTGATAGATTCTGGAGTGCGAAGTAACACTTAGATTCGTCTTTATGTCTGAGTGACATAGGATGCATTTTATTCTACTAGGTTTTTATTTTTAATTTAATTAGTTAGGTTATTTGCCTTTTAGATGCTAGAAAAGTAATTTAAGCTTCCTCAGAAATCGTAACTAGTGTATATTGTTTTACGATTGTCTCAGCCATAATAAACAAGACGCAAATAAGTGAAATGAAACAACCCTATTTATAAAACCGTTCAGTCGTTCTTTTTTGGCTTCCTCCCAAGTTGTACGGACCACATGAAGATCCTCGCTAAAAGCAGGAGACCATTACCACATTCCCTAATTTCTCGATGGACCATAGATCGCGGTTGTATTTTGATCGCTGCCAATGCATGCACCAAGAGATAAAGCTCCAAAATGTCCGGGTCGGATTGTAAACATGTGACGTCGCTAATCCCACGCCCAAGATATAGCTGCCAACTTCTGCTACGCCGTCTTAAACAAGTTTTTTCTCGAGTCTCAGTCGTAACTCAACAATCAGCCTCACAGTTTGGCTCTAATTTTATTACTCTTTTTCCTTTGTATATCATCCACTCTAAAAAATTGAAATTAAACAGTAGTTCCTACTCAGAATAATGCCAGTTTTTCGTAGTGCATCTGACTTCTACAACTTCCTTATTGTGACTCTTTTCTCTGTGCTACCTCAGTTTCTGCATGCTTTCAATGAGGAACAGTTTTTCAGAAATGTGTTAATCAGTGTTTAGTATTTGCACACGTAAGTGAATAATGCTTATATCACGTTTCACGATTTAATCTGGTTGAAGTGTACGTTAAATATATGATCGCCAATGGAACTTAGAACGTCCGCATCGGTAGCCATAGTATGTGAGCCGAATGTCATTATCGCGTATTTTCCTTATCAACCGCCTCCGTGGCGTAATTTATGTTAGTCCATTCGCTTCACACCAGGGGGTCGCTGGTTCGATTCCCGGCGGGGTCAACTTTGTAAAACTCGGTTTGGTTGGTGGTAGGACATTTTCATAGCCCGCCTGGCTAGCTACCACCATCTTATCTAAGTCATGCCGCCAAACATCAGTGTTAACAACATTGATGTGTTCCGGCTTGGGGATAAGATAGCCAAATCCCCATTGCGTCGGGGAATCTTGGTAAGCCCGCTTCCATCTTCGGCATCATCGCAACTTACCATCAGGTGAGATGATGCCAAGGGTTTACCAAATGAGAATAAAAAATAAAAAAATCAAGTGGAAAATTATTTTGACGCATCATCATCATATTGGCCGAAAGACGTTCACTACTGGACATAGGCCTCACCCAAGGATTTCCACGACGACCGGTTCTGCGCTACCCGCATCCAGCGCCTTCCCGCAACCTTCACCAGGTTACCGGTCCACCGAGTGGGAGGCCTGCATATCCCATTCCAATTAAGATTATATCCAATGTTTAATGGAACTGATTGGAGAATCTCTTAATACCTTTTTCGTTTTATTTTCACCTTCGCTATTTACTGTATGACGTCAGGAATTCTCAAATACAAATAATTCTCAAATATTTGGGCTGGTGTTTTCTTGATAATTCAGCGAAAGATAACTTGTAAAGCCTTAAATCAAGTTCTTTCATTTCTGTAACATGTTATTATAACGTCTTCGTCTTCCTACATCCCCTTATTATTGACTTAGAAATTAGCTGTTTACGTTGTTTGAAAATGTTTTCAGTTTTTCTTACTCTAGTCTCTCACGAATCACGATACACGTGTCGGTATACCTACTCTTAGAAATATCGAACAGGAAACCCTGAGAAGTAACTATTAAGTAATCTGTGACCCTGACGTATGCATGCAGTATTGCAGTTCTTATACAAAGTGGTTTTTTTTATAGCGGATGCACATCACGTTAAAATTTGGATAAAATGTTTCAACTTTACATCAACGCTTTTTAAATAAACGCCAATTTTTTTTGGACTTCATACTTTATCATTATTAGTTACGTCTATGACATTATTACGTGGTGGTGTTCTTTCCACCATTAAAAAATCACAATCCTCAAGTACTTGCAGTTCTAATAAGTCAAGCCACATTATGTATAAATAAATATTGAAAAAAAAAAACACAAAAGCACTCCGGGAGTGCGGACAGTAGTGAATACTTGGACAATTAGGCCTTGTACCCAGAGTATTTAAAAGTGTCGGCCTTGTACCCTGAGACATTAAGGTGTCGTTACAGTGTCGCGAGTTCATTGACTTTTTCCCATCTCAAAAAATGTCCAACGCGCCTATAGAAGTTTTCACTTCAAAAAATTATGAAATAAATATTGTCTACGTCTGAGAAGAAATTGCATTGTATTGACTTGAGCCTCCGTACTCAAGTTGCTTTTTAATATTTTTACAAGTCAGTAAATTCTCTTTCTCTTGTTCCAGCTGGAGATCCCTTCGGTGGCGACATTGATGGAGTTCCGCTTGGACAGCGCGGAGTACTGCCAGGCCCAACACAAATAAGCTGGGTGTAGACTGACGCGAGAGCGACGAGTCTGTCTAGATGCTGCCGGGAATGCGCGCATCGCACCTCGCGACTGCATACACCCACCCTCAGGTAGACGACCTGTAACTTTTAGTCATTTATTTATCAAGGCAGTGGTATTCAGGGTTCAACACTATGATGGGTGTGGGTAGGCTGACGTGAGAGCGACGACTGTTTAGATGCTGCCGGGAATGCGCGCATCGCACCTCGCGACTGCATACACCCACCCTCAGACGAGCTGTAACTTTTAGTCATTTATTTATCAAGGCAGTGGTATTCAGGGTTCAACTTTATGATGGGTGTGGGTGGGCTGACGTGAGAGCGACGAGGCTGTCTAGATGCTGCCGGGAATGCGCGCATCACACCCGCGACTCCATACACCCACCCTCAGGTAGACGAGCTGTAACTTTTAGTCATTTATTTATCAAGGCAGTGGCATTCAGGGTTCAACACTATGATGGATGTGGGCAGGCTGACGTGAGAGTGACTTTAATGTCTAGAATCTAGATGCTCCCGGGAGCATTCTTGCATATGCGAATTAAATTTATAGTACTTAGTCTACCTTAGTAACCACTAGAGATCTTTTTAGAGATTTTTAATTCTAAATAACACAAGATCGATAGGGGTTATACATTTTTTTTGGTGTAAATTATCAATTTTCTTGCTGACTGTACAAAGTCAACATATCTGTACACATTTTCCTGTAGCTGCAACGGTTAAGGTAGACACCTGCCCTTACTACCCATCTTAAAAATCCACCCTCTAGTGGTTCATAACTATTACTACAGTTTTTCTTTTAAATTAAAAATTTGAGCTTACGACGATTTTGATGCAGACAGTAGCTATCCAAACATGACCTTTAACATTCTCTATTAAATTCTACTTTCATTGTGCTACGCAATGCGCTGTACAAGAATTACCATAAATACCAATTTCCTTTATTAAGTACCTATTTTCTCGGAACAAACGATAGAGCTGAAATAAACCGTATTGAGAACTGGGTGGCACAAACCTTGACTGTAGTCGAGACAGTTATTTCTACTCACAAATTGGGCCACAAAATGGTGACAGATAAATTATGTTTTTGTGTACAGTATAAAATCGTAAAAGTTTAGTCGATGCAAGCTCCTTGGCTAGAGGCTAATTGATTACGACTGCGCTTGTGGGCGCCAACCGCAGTGTTATCAATATGTTATCTATTCCTGACTACGGCGAAGTTATGCAAAGTTTACTTATTGCCTTACATCACCAAATTTTATTGCAAATACATCGCAGATCATGAAAAGTACACAAGCAACAGAGTTTTCGTGCGGCGTAGTGTTTACCGTGCGCATTATTGTCGGTATAAGTGGAGAGCGAGCATCGCACAGTGAGTGACGCGCCGTTGGCAGGCTACCACAGAATTCACATATCGCGAATAACGACGCCGGTGGATCTGCGCTCACATGACCCAAACTCCGCTCCACAATCCCAACTCTATTTTTACCAAATCACTTTTTACTCCACTTCAGTCGTTGCTCTGGCTCTGACGCAAATACGTCTCCCAAAATGTTTATCTCCATAACTCGAGAAACTCGCAGTGTTCTAACAAAAGCTTCGTTTCTGTTTCAGTTACCTTAAATTCTGAATCCAATCGGAGCATATCAAGCCGAAGTTCGAGTGTCATCACATCAGCAAGCCTATGTTTTTTGCATAACTTTCAGTTTCATTCCGCATTAAGAACTTTTGTTTTTCCGTATCCGCATGCTGTCGAACGGTTGAAAACGACATCCATGCGGGTGGTTCAAATTATATAATTGGACCCTTTCTAAATAAAAGTACCGAAACTGCCGTGTGTTGTGTGGAAATAGAGTGACGATTTGTCTGTTAGACTCGACGGAGTTGAGACCTGCCTGCGTGCGTGAAGTGACATCGCGAGTGTTCTGTGTGAAGTGCGCAAGAGGAGAGAAGTCACCATGAAGCAGAAAGACATCCGGCCGGCGCCCTCGCTCATCGAGTACAAGGGCATGCGCTTCCTTATCACCGACAGGCCCTCGGACATCACTATCCAGTCCTACCTTCAGGTAACCATCACTCTTTCATCACATTGAGGTGCTAAATCTACCGAGAGCTAAGCTAAGCAATGTCAGCATAGAATGATGAACTTCTGATTTTTGTGGATGACGTGCTTTTAAAGATAGGCTAACTAGAAGGAGTTTCTCACTAGGGTGAGGACTCTTTGTATCTCGGTTACAACGGCATCCTAGTCAGTTCGTCACTTACCCAGGCTAGAGTTTACAAATAGTACATAAAATATTTAGCAAACTGGGTGAAAAAGTCATTGGCAATTTTTTTAAATTGGGGAATATAATAATACTCACTGGGGTAAGGACTCTTTGTAACTCGGTTACAACGACATCCTCATCACTTAACTAAGGCTAGAGTTTACAAATCTTACACAATTTTTTTTAATTTTTTTTATTCACAATTGGTAAACCCTTGACAACATCTCACCTGGTGGTAAGTGACGATGTTGCCGAAGATGGAAGCGGGCTTACCAAGATTCCCCAACGCAATGGGGAACTGGAAATATTTTGTCAACAGGGTGAACTTCTAATTTATTAGCAATTTTTAATGTTGGGGAATATAATAATACTCACTGGCGAGAGGACTCTTTGTAACTCGGTTACAACGACATCCTCATCACTTACCAAGGCTAGAGTTTACAAATCGTACATAAAATATTTTGTCAACAGGGTGAACTTTTAATTCATTAGCAATTTTAAAAATTGGGGAATATAATAATACTCACTGGCGAGAGGACTCTTTGTAACTCAGTTACATCCTCATCAAATCACTTACCAAGGCTAGAGTTTTAAAATCCTACTAATATTATAAATGTGAAAGTTGTTACGTATGAATGGATGTTTGTTACTCTTTCGCGCAAAAACTACTGAACGTATCTGGCTGGAATTTGGTAGGTAGATAGATAAGGACCTGGATTAACATATATGCTACTTTTTACCACGCTCGCTTACCGCTTGGGGCTCGCGCACTGCGCACCCTCGAAGACAGTCATAGAAAATAAGTTCACGCGAGCGAAGCCGCTGGCAAAAACTAGTCGTACATAAAATATTTAGTTAACAAGGTAAATTTTAAGTCATTGGCAATTTTTTAAATTAGAGAATATAATAATATTCGCTGGGGTAAGGACTCTGTAACTCTGTTACAACGCCATTCTCATCACTTGCCAAGGCTAGAGTTTACAAATCGTACATAAAATATTTAGTAAACATGGTAAAATTTAAGTCATTGGCAATGTTTTAAACTAAGGAATAATATAAACATTATGTGAAACCTTCCCCATTGCAAATCAGTTGATTAATGTATTCAATTTTTTTTTAGTATGGGAAGCTAAGATTTTTTTACTCCATCCTAAAGTTTCCTAGGAGCATGTTTTTCAGTTTCATTATGTAATCTTTAGATTAAAATTTTGCCAATTACTTCAGTTTTCTGTATATCTTTTTTTTTGTTTCACTAATACAGTCTATTACTATTACAATACTATTTTATAATAACCTATACTGTCATTTAAATAGCTGTCTATAATAGTCTCTTTTGAGTTTGTTAGAATATAAATTATTGAAGGAAAATAACAGGTAGAACTTTTCAAACAAAAGGGCATTTTAATAGCCTTAACTATCAGTTCCATTTATTTTTTATACCTACTTAACGTTTACTATTTTAACTAAATGAACGAAGGTCATTTTACCGATTATTTGGTTTACATACATGTGATGGTAAACTCATATATTCTTCTTCTGTAAATGAGAGTGACTGACTGCTCTATTATCGCACAGATCAAACCACTGGACGCAGCGTTCGAAAGGATAATTATCATGATAATTATCGCGATAGTAACAAGTAGATAAATATCGACTGATAATATAACAAAAGATTGCGTTTGTGAAAGTGAACTGTATTCGAACGTGTATTTCCGAACTTGTGTCTATCCGAACGCACAAAAGTGTCAACGTGCCGCGCCGTGGGGATTCCCCCTACAAGAAAAATTCAGTTCGGATTACTGGATTATACAAAGTAGAGTGACAACAACTACAGCAGCAACAAAGCCAATGGAAATAGAATCATCATCGGATGAAGATATTCGTTTGGCTTCTTTGCTCAATCCAATTTAATTTATTTATAATGTCGAATCTGACGGACACTGATTTTTACTTAATCTATCTACCTTTAATTAATGTCAATTTGTGTTGGATATTAAATAAAAATTATTAACTTTTTTTGTAAGAATAGCCCAAATTATAATGCATTTGTTATTAAGAAACAATATAACAAATGAATTTCTTACACTAGTAATTGGATAATTATCAAGAAGTGTAATTAATTATCTTGATTTTTTCGAACCCTGACTTTCACGGTTCGGGCTGAAATTTGGCATATAGATAGTAAATATGACGTAGGCATCCGCTGAGAAAGGATTTTGGGAAATTCCTACGGAAACGGCAAAAAACGGGATTTGCGCGGACGAAGCCGCGGGCAACAGCTAATTGAATAATAATAATATACTTGAAAAGTTAGGATTATGCAGATCGGCCTGTCGCAAAATATTTATAGGTTTCTCGACTTCATAAATTTCTATCTACATAATTATTTATACAAGTTCAGTATATTCACATCGCATTGGAATCATCGTAAACAAAGTGGCACAGGCTTGTACCAGTTGAGTTGATTTGATGTGAATAAAATGTTGGTTCAGTATTTGCGGACGGATAACTTAGAATTTATGATTATTGAAATGGGTCCCTTTTCGGTTGATACTCGAGTCAACCGTGTTTACTCAGACTTCGCACGCCTCTTGGAAATTGAATCGAGCAAGAAGTTCAGAAAGTCTAGTTTGCGGATAACCGGTTGTTTTCAAACTGCGGCGAGAGCGGTAGATGAGACGATGAATGTTTAAGAGGGTTGTGAAACTAAATCTGCTATTTAATAGGATTGTGAACCTGTGACTTTTATACAAAGGGCGAAAGTTTTTCACTTTTTAAATGTTACCGATTTTGACCAATTTTTGATAGGTTGTCAGTCAGAACAAAAACTAGCTTTATAGGTTTCGTTTTTTTAAATTATTGATGAAAAATGAACAAATAATGGCCGAAATTAGTTTTGTATGAAAACACGCGAACGACAATAATATTATTAAACTTATTGTTAATAATTTCAATTTCAAAAGGTTTGTTCAAAATTGGTGCATGTAAGATAGCGATTACATTACAAAATGTTACATTGTGTAAAAATCATAAACAAACAATCATCAGTTAATGTCAATAAAATCATTGTTTTAAAGCAAATAATGTCATTTGGACATGGAAACAATATTACACGAGATTAAATACATGAAAATTTTTGAATTAACTTTATCGAAAATAATTTTCGAATAACCTAAAAGCTTTTTGGTACAAGCTTTTATTTGAAAAGAGTTTTTTATTTAAAAAAAAAAGTACTCAAATGAATATAAAAAATACAAAAATGTGTTTCTCTGTTGAAAATAAAGACGATTCTGAGACCTTAATTCCGCCTCCAAAGTTCATCATCAGATCAACTTCAAAATACCAAAAGGATCTATTATCACCGAGAATACGGCTTCATTCCAAATTTCCACTCAATCAAACCTCTGGAAGTCGCTGTAAAATCAATCGCAAGATTTCAAAACCAACAGACATACAAGTTAAATAAAAGCTTTTAAAACAAAAACCTATAAACCTAGCTTTTGTTATGACTGACAACCTATCAAAAATTGGTCAAAATCTGAGGTGTAAATCGCTAACGCCGTTTGTATGAAAAGTCGCAGCTTCATATTACGATGACTGGGTAAGCATTCAGAATTATTTTCAAATTTGATATCTGTCTTGGAAGGAAAAGCTCATGTTTTCTGCTGTTTTATTTTTGTGATGTTTCTTGGCACTTGCTTTTATTTACACAATATTTCCGTTTTTTAAATATTTATTCGTTTTAAGAAGCTAGTGATACGTCCGAAATTCTGTTCATAAATAACAAATGTCTTAAGGGCGAAAGACATATCTAGTTTTACAAATGCCGTATAGGTCGAGAGTCCTACCTATTGATACAGATGGCACTCATAAACCTTCGTATGGACTGGCCCAATAGCACATAAGTCCAAATTATCTGTCAGCTATAACTATGGGCCTCATAAGAAGGCTCAAGGTCATCCAACGGGTAATTGAGCGTGCTATGTTCGGAGTTTCTCTGCGTGAGCGTTCAGTAACGAGGAGACCCCCAGGAGAACCAAAGTAACCGACATAGCTTACAGAATCGCTAAACTTAAGTGGCAGTGGGCAGGGCACATAGCTCGTAGAACAGATGGCCGATGGGGTAGTAAAGTTCTCGTGTGGCGACCGCGCACCGGAAAACGTAGCGTAGACAGGCCTCCCACGCGGAGGACCGACGGCCTGGTGGAGGTCGCGGGAAGCCGATGGATGCCGGCAGCGCAGGACCGGTCGTCGCGTCGTGGAAATCCTTGGGGGAGGTCTTTGTCCAGCAGTGGACGATTTCCGGCGGATATGATGATGATGAATAACTGAAGGCTGCGACTGTTGATTAGTATCACAGCAAAATGTTCGGAACTAGGTCAGTGTGAGGTGTATGCTGCCATAGTTTAACTGATTGTCCACTTGCAGGAGCTGCGCAAGCACAACGTGTGCACAGTGGTGCGCGTGTGCGAGCCGAGCTACGACACCGCGCCGCTGAAGGCCGAGGGCATTGAAGTGCGCGACCTGGCCTACGATGACGGTACCTTCCCGCCGACCAACGTAGTCGACGAGTGGTTCGAGATACTACGCGACAAGTGAGTCAACTAACTATTGCATGAACTGTGGAAAATCAGGGATAAAATGACATTATGATAGGGAAGGCCGAAGACATTGAAATGCGCGAATACGCGACTGATAATACTAGTAATAGTTAGTATTCTTTGAATGCGGCCTTCGACCAATATAACAGCTATGGTGCGTAATACGCGAACAGCGGTTTTGATGCCTACAGAATGAGCGAATTCGCTCATTTCGTCTTAGTCGATTGGTATTCCCCAAATCGGATGAAGGTCGAAGTTAGTGAAATTTGTTATCTCATTCGTGCTACATTCCGAGTACGTCTCTCTATCTCTGTCATTGTTTATATTTAAGCGAGATTCGGTAGACTTTCAAGGTTTGAGTGTGTGTTCGCGTGTAGATGTATTTAACTCATTTTTTGATAAAATTAATGTATGAATAGGGCCGGTCCATTATATTTGGTCGAAGGATGCGCCTTCTTCCACTCTTCCCCGCGCCAGCCAACAAGTAGATCTAAATGCAGCGCGACAAGTGAGTCACATACAAATAATAATAATATGTACCTTATACATATATCTAGTAATGCCACAGTTAACGACAAAGCTAGAACCATTGGTTAGAAGGAAATGTGTCGGATCGGGTGGGCCGCCGGCGTTTTTTGCCATCTCTTACTTTATACACGGACCCCTAAAAAATAGACGTATGACGGACGGGCTCGGCCTGGACTGGAAGAAATTTAATTTACTACGGAACCCTTAAAACTACAGTGTAAGAAACAGGGGCCAGGATGTCATTACACCGAAAACGTTAAAAACAGACTTCAATCGCAACAAACAAGCACAATTTAAGTACCTTTTTTGGTTTTTTTAATTTCCTAAAAAGTACTTAACCGATTTTGATAAAATGTATATGGGAACAACCTGGCAGTATAAGGCGTATGACGGATGGACGCGGCCTGGACTGGACTAAGTCCAGTCCACCCTTAAAACTACAGTGTAAGAAACAGGGGCCATGAAGACCGATAGGATAGGATAATAGATATTATTAGATAGATAAGGTAATAGTGAGTGATTTCACACAGGTGCGCTACCGTATTTTAAAAGTGTCCAGTAAACGGTCTTGACTCTAAACGATATTATTGGAAACACTGAAAACGTTAAAACAGACTTCAATCACAACAAACACAAGTATAATTTTGGTACTTTTTTTGGTTTTTGTTAATTTTCTAAAAAGTAATTCACCGATTTTGATAAAATTTATATGCGATCAACCTGGCAGTATACCCATCGAATATGGAAACAACCTGGCAGTATTATCCTATCGAATAAAATAATCATAAAAATCGGTTTACAATATGCGAAGATATCGCGTAACAAACATACAAAAAAACGTACAGTCGAATTGAGAACCTCCTCCTTTTTAAAGTCGGCTGATTAATAGTGGCCAAACAGTAATACGTCAGTGTTCACATCGGCAATGACAAATGTTCTCTGAAATACTATATTGTAGTGTAGTATGGTAGTCTATTTAATACGGATGAATAAGACAAGTGGTCTGGACGAATAGTGAATAAAATACGAATGTTGAGCATAACGTGATGAAAAATAATAAAATTCCTCTCGGTACAAAACATTTAACTTTGGGAAGTAACTAGTATCTCATCTGTGCTTTGGGGCTTGACTGATTAAGGCTTTAAGATGCCTCAATCCGAGCAGGTCGATACGTGTTAAAATAATATCGAACGTAAGTCTAATCATTTTAAGTTCAAATCTATGTGGGCTTCAGCGCGGCCGTTACGTTGAAACCAAACGCCCATACTTCTATACTTTCAAATAAGTTTAAAAAAATGTGTTCAATTAGAATAAAAGGTCTTACAGTCGCCGATTTTTGTGTGTTGGTTTCATTCATGCCAAAAACAGGGCCAGGGTCTACAGTATATTTTTTTACATCAAAAGTGGTAATATTTTGAAAATTGTATTCAAATAAATCGTTTTTTTTATAACTTTAAGTATATTATATATTATTTTCTAGCTTTACACAGTCATTCAATAATTTAAATTGAATATTGTCATTTGACCTATTTTAAGGCCTTAAGGAAATGAACTTACCAATCTTTTTAGAAATTGATATCTACACCAATATTATAAAGAGGAAAGATTTGTTTTTTGTATGTGTGTGTGTATGTTTATAATGAATAAACTAAAAACTACTGAACCGATTTTAAAAATTCTTTCAACATTAGAATGCTACATTATCGCTGAGTAACATAGGCTATATTTATTACTAGAAAAAATAAGGGACCCTTGATAAAACTTCAGTAACGTGAACCAAGGTGTAAAAAAATTTGCTTAAAAATGTATTTCATCGCATACGCTACGGAAGCTATTGATGATAGAACAACAAAATGTTCTACAATATTAGAGAACATATCAATACCTACAAAAAACTTCGCGATACTATATGTCCAACTATTGTAGTTATTTCACTATAACCACTTTTTACATTTCAAAAGTTAATAAAAAACTGACCAAAATCAGACAATGATAGATAACCATACCTTAGCATTAACCCTTATCCAAATAAATCATTTTATAATCAAAAATGTTTCGATATCTATAGATAACCTTTTGAATTACTTAAATCGGGCATTCCATTCAGAAGATATTAAGAATTTATGAAAATAAACACCGCCACCGTGCAATGACCAGTGTGGCCCCAAGCAATGCAGCCTTAGCGTAGTAATAATAATATTATAAAGAGGATGGATTTGTTTGTTTGCATTGACCAGGCTCCGAAACTACTGGACCGATTATAAAAATTCTTTCACTGTTGGGAAGCTACACTATCCGCGGTTGCTACAGGCTATATTATTATTATATTTTCAAATAGGGATCCTTTCTAAAACTGTAACCCAAGGTGTGAAAAAATTACCTAAAAAATTCCTGCATTATCAACAAAAAGTAGTGTAGTGTAGTGTGAAAGGGGGTAGGGTGTAGGGTGTAGTGTATAGTGTAATGTAGTGTAGAATAGTGCAGTGTAGTGCAGTGTTGTGCAGTGTAGTTCAGTGGAGTGCAGTGGAGTGAAGTGGAGTGCAGTGTATTGCATTGTAGTGTAGTTATAAGGCGGTACGAAGTTCGACGGGACAGCTAGTAGCATATAAAATGAAAAAAGTTGTCCTTCGTCAAAATTACATCGCAATAAAATACCCATCTTAACTAAAAATCGTAGTAGCGCTGTTATTTCGCACCTGGAAGGTGAAGGTCGAAGTTGCAATGAATTCCTATTAGCGGACCGTGACCACTCTGATCCCGCGGGAAATCGACGAAAATAGCGGGATGTTTTCTTCAGAGCAACTTTGGTACTCTGCGACCCAAGATTAGGCTCGGGTTTTACGGCTCGTAGAATATTAAATAATGACGTGACTTATTTACTGAGGTTTTCCAGTTACCTTCTTTGCACGAAAACGTAGGATTTGTAAATTAATTTGTCATTACTTTTATGCCGTATTTATTGCGCTTTACAGTCTTTGCAAGACACTTAAAGCCGTTAGTGCCGGTTTCTAGATGGCAGTTGGTAAGCCGTGTCCGATGCCACAGACGAGATACTAGATACTTCGTTGAGATACTAGTTACTTCGTAACAGATATTGCACTTCCTTATAAAACGAAAATACCTGCGCATTTATTCACCTACTCCTTCCCATACACGGAAACATGGGTATTAAGGCGCTCGACTTAGCGGTTATAACTGCGTACACGGGCGGCGCGTGAATTGCGGCGGCGATAGTACGGCCACGTACGGCGTTCTAGCGCTGACGAGCGGAGCGCGGCCTGTAAGCCGCGCCAATGTGTAAGTACTTATCTCGCCTGCTCGACCGAGTGACGGGGGGGCCCGATGCCTAATAGGCGGCTTGAAAAGTTTCTGACAGTGGGGTTCGTCACTAGCTCTACAACATCCATCAACCCAGGCTTTGCTCCCGTGTGTGGGAGACGTAGTAAATAGTCTTTATTCTTTGGTGGGAGTGAGGACTAACTTGCCCAAGTTTGAGAAGAGACCCATGCCCAAGCAGTGGGGACGTGTTACGCGCGCGACTTGAGAAGATAAATAAATCGTCTGGTGGCGCACGAGGCAAAACGCGCCCAAGCTGGTCAGATTTTTGAGGTCTTAAGATGTCTTTACATATTTTTCTTTGGACATTGTGTTTGCTTCACTGCACCAGTAGCAAGGCGACGTATATCTAGCGCGACGAGAGAGATGAAGCATCTGTTTCGTTCTAACAATGAGCTAATGAAAGAGACAAGAAAACTGTTTCCTTGAGTCGAGTGCGACGAAGTGTCTTGTCTGTGTATCATGCTCACCTTGCTGAAGTTCAAATTAGAGATTCACTTCCATTACATAAATTGTTGATCTTTTCCTTCCACTTACTACTGTTACTAAATCTTGTCACTTTCGTTCCAGGGCCCAAAACAAACCGGAAGCGGCGGTGGCAGTGCACTGCGTGGCAGGGCTCGGCCGCGCGCCCGTCATGGTGGCCATCGCGCTTATCGAGCTCGGCATGAAGTACGAGGAGGCCGTCGAGACCATCCGAGAGTAAGTACCGTCGATACATTCATCCGCACAAGTGGGGCATATTTTCTCTATAGCTGGGGCACAGGAAACCAACTAGAACCAGCGGTGACTGCATTGCGCTGTTGGGCTAGGCTGCACGCCCCTCATGGTGGCCATCGCTCTTGGCATAAAGTACGAGGAGGTCGTCGAGACCATCCCAGAGTAAGTACAGGCTATACAATCATCTGCACACTTGGGGCATGGGTTCTCCATTGCTTGGATACGGGGACCAAAGCATTGCGGGACTGGGCTCGACCGCGCGCCCCTCGTGGTGGCCATCGCGCTTAGCGAGCCTGGCACGAAGTACGAGGAGTTCTCGAGACCATCCGAAAATGAGTACTGCCGATATAATTATCCGCACACTGAGGTCATTATGTTCCCTTTGCTAGGGCACGGGGAACAATCCAAAAGTAGCAGTAGCGGTGGCAATGCATTGCTTGGCAGGGCTCGTCCGTACGCCTGTCATAATGGCCATCTGAGAATAAGTAACTTCTTCAGCTTGCAAACTTAAGTAGAGGCTCTTGTCGGTTCTCTCTTTTGTCAACACTCATCTATTAATATAACCCGACGTTAATCATCCTTCACCCTTTTACTGGGTAAATGAAGTTACATATTCATCATCATATCAGCCGAAGGACGTCCACTGCTGGACATAGGCCTCCCCCAAGGATTTCCACGGCGACCGGTTTTGCGCTACCCGCATCCAGCGGCTTCCCGCGACCTTTAACCAGGACATCGTTCCACCGAGTGGGAGGCCTGCCTACGCTACGTTTTTCGGTGCGAGGTTACATCTTAAAATTCTTACCTATTTCCTTCCTTCTGTTAATTATTATTTATATATACGAGGATAAAAAACGGTCATCTGGCCCTTAAAAGGCTTAACTTTGAGCTTCTGTAGTGAAACTTAGGCACAGCTGGTGGCCGACAATGTTAGTTCAAAATGAAGTTTACTTAGTGCCTGATGTCGTAACTTTTGATTTTATTTCGTTGCTGTAGGTAAAAGTAGGTCCGTCGAATAGATCCATTTTAATTCCCACATTTCGATTGTAGTCTCATTTGAAAGAAATTGTTTATAAAAATATTCCTTGTAGTTTTCGTGATAAAGGCCGGAGTTATGTGAATCAACTATATTTTACGAGTTTCACAGAATATGGCTCTAAAAATATCTACATTGCTTACAAAGGTAGTCGTAACCACCACTTCACGGTGCGCACTATTATGAACGTTATTTCAGTACAGTTTCAATTTAAATTTGTACTACTAACGCGAATCAAGCTTCTAATTTGAGGTCTTAACTAGAATTCCCTGTACTATGGGAACCAGAGACTGATGTACAGAGGCCAGCACATCAAGCTCGACACTCGTAGAGCGATTCTAATCCATACGCATACGGCATAAGAATGGTACAAAGTCCTAATTGTCTAGCTTGATGTGCTGGCATCTGTACATACTTTATATATAGTACCTTTCATTAAAATTTCACTGTGCGAATGTATGCCCCTGGGTGGGGATCGAACCCGCGACTGTAGATCCAGCAGGTAGGAGCGCTGCCACTGGACCAATGGATTAGCTATCATGTCGTATCAAGTATACGGGTTGTCGTCCATAATAACCAGTGTTAGGCAAATGAAAGATGAATTGAATGAAAAAAAAACTCATGAAAGATGCTTCTCATAAAAATCATTTCAAATTGTTCAGTATCACGAGTAGAATAGGGATGTCCAAAACTCCTGTCAAAAACGATATTTCGTTCTGAAAATGTTTGAAATACATAGAAGTGACGTCATAAATTTTACCGTCATTTATTGTATTGTATTGTGATTTTTAGAAATTAATAATTGAAGACTTAAAGGAAAACGAAGCGGCTAAACTCTATTAAAATTTCAGTCAATTTAGTCATCAATAATTAATGATTTATGGTTCATGCAGTCCTCATCCCAATTTACTATATGCCGCTTTATTTATTTTTTTATTCACAATATGCCGCTTTTCAGCGAATTAAAAGTCACTTGCGGCGTCGGCGTCCCCTCCAGTTACGCCGATGCGTGTACAAGATTGGAGTAGTTTCTGGAGGGAGGGGCAGGGTTCGTTGTAAACCAATCTATACATATAGATAGGGTGATTTAGGAGTCGTGAGCAGGATCAACCCTACGGATTCAATTAACTATAAGCTACTCTCTCATACTAGTATTAGTGTGATTAAGTTAGTTTTTTTGAAGTGTTAAATAAAACAGTTTTATTTTTATTTTGCACGTTAAGTTTGGTCACTCTACAATTAGAATAATCAGTCAAGTACCGGTTCTCATTTGTCTAGTGAACGTCAAATTATTTTATTCTTTATAAAGTGCTGTCATTACAGTTAAAGAGCTTGGGTATCTTTATATTTTAGGGTGACCATAATTAGAGACTTAAACTCTTATTTAACAAAAAGTAAAAAATAAATAAAAAGATGTGGTGGTTTAACTAAATTACGATGTTAAACGATGCAGTAATATTAATATAAGAGTGACGGGCCGTCTCTGTACATGAAATATTTTTGGAAAATAATAACTGTGGTGGATACTAACGAGTAACGATATAGACGCCAAAACAACAACTTTTGGAATTTAATTTTGTCTGTCTGTCTGTATGTTCGCGCATCTCGCAAAAACTACCGGGCCGATTTAGTTGAAATTGTGTATGGTGGTTCCTTATAGCCCGGGTTAACATATAGGATTTTTTTATCCCGGAAAATTCAAAACCTCCGGACTAAGTCGCGGGCACAGCTAGTAAAAGAATATGCTTCCACCAACAACACTGGACTATTTAATAATTAAAAGGAAAGTACGAATAATAAAGAGGTGAATAAAACCAATAAAAACAGAACAGTAAAAAGAAGGAATAAACGTAAAAATATGGAAAATTTTGAACCCCCTTTTTCACCCCTTTAGGGGTTGAATTTTTAAAAATCCCTTAGTGGAAGCCTCCAAAATAATTGCCATCTGTATGCCTTTCAGCCCGATCCGTCCAGTGGTTTGAGCTGTGCGTTGATAGATCAGTCAGCCACGGTTTACTTATATACTGTTTCCCGCGGCTTCGCCAGCTCAGATCCCGGTGAAAAATTTTCTATACCTATTCTCAGACCTATCGAATATACAGACAACACAGAAAATTTCATGGAAATTCGTCCAGCCGTTTCGGAGGAGTACGGCAACTAACACTGTGACAATATAATTTTATATATATATAGATATCTGTGTAAACAATGGTCACACAACGCAATAGAAACGGTTTCATATTATTTATGTTGTTAAAATACGTACTTGAGACAATAACGACGACGCACGTCATTTCCCGTTTTAAATGAAAACAGAGACGCAGACGATACGCATTGTTGTTATTGGGTTTTACGAGTGTAAATTGTGGCGTCGTCGCATTGCACGCTTCACACACACACACACAGGACTCCAATCGAATGAATATCGCAATAATAGTGTGGCACCGGCAATTCGCTTTCGAATTATCGTCGTATAATATTGCAAAATTTTCTATGATTTTTTTTCCAGAAAGTAATGGGAATTGTTTCATACGTATATGTGTCCGGACGTGTTCCTCGATATGATACCGGATCCGGCTTGGTAGGCGAATCGATGATTTGCGCAATGCTGCTGGCAACCGCTGGATGTCCAAAGCCGAATATAGCTACAATGAAGGCTTATGCCTATTTAGGGTTCTATACCAGATAACGGGTCCCATTTATTAAGCCTACGCCGTCTGTCTGTCCGACTTCTAAAGGGCTGTATGTTTTGAACCTTAATGATAAATAATTTAAAACGCTAAACACGTTAAAAAACCGACTTCCATCGCAGCAACTTAGTACATTTTTGCATTATTATTTTTGGTTTTTGTTAATTTTCTAATAAATAGGTTATCAATTCGACCCGTGTCTGTATAATAATGTTGGAATTGCACAATATTCGTATGTTGATGTGGGCTTCAAACAGGTGTACCAAAAAAATCATTAGTTTATGTATGGTCCACGTATTTCTCAGAAAATAGAAATTATATTTTTTTATTGGGTTAAGTATCTTTCAACTTAGGGAACAGTGCAAGTTTCATTAAAATCGGTTCAGTAGTTTTCAAAATATGGAATGTTAAGTGTGTATACAAATCACTGGAAAAACACGTCGTCGGGTTTATTTATGCCGCAATTTTGCGATTGAAATCGGTTGTTTTGAACGTTTTCAATTATTCTATTTCAATTGCTCTATCGTAAAAACGGTAATATGTCATACATACAAGCAAGTCGTACTCGCGTTCAGGAGTTCGAACTGAATAAAAAAAATCATTTTCTGGTGGTCTCGTTGATGTCTTTTGTTTGAAATGAATAAGTGTTGTTGTACTAGTGTGGCAAGGTGTGGTGGTACGGAACCCCCGGTGCGCGAGTGCGACTCGCACTTGGTCGGTTCCTTTTGCAGGATGAACTACCCGCTTTATGATATTACGTGCCCCCTCCACTAACCTGGAACGCAGTCCAACAAGAAATTTTATGTGTTTTTGTAGTTTATACAGTTGAAACCACACTCAAAAACTATTTTAATCTTTATCTATTCGTCGGTGGCTCAACCGGTAACGACTCGGTCCACCTAACCAGAGGTACCAGGTTCAAATCTGGACGGCTAATGTACCAATGAGTTTTTCAAAAAACTTACGTACATATACTTACCGATTGCTTTAACGGTGAAGGAAAACATCGTGAGGAAACCTGCACACGCCTGCGAAGAAACTCGAAGGTTGTGTGAAGTCGACCAACCCGCACTGGGCCCGCGTGGTCGACTAAGGCCTAATCGCCCTGATTCAGGGTAGGCTCGAGCCCCTTGGTGGGGACGTATATGAGCTGATATAATAATAATAAAAAATTCGTCTTGCAGCCCCTTGGTGCGCAAGTAGACTCTTACTTGGTCGGGGTTTTTTCGTGCTCTACTGCATAGGCTAACTACCCGCTTTATAATATAAACTTCCCCCTCCACCAACCTGGCACGCAGTTCAATAATAAACGTTATCTGTTTTTGCAGTAAGTTTACTGAGTTGAAACCACGCTTGATTATTTTAATCGGTTCCTATTTGTCTTGCAGCCAACGCCGCGGCGCTATCAACGCCAAACAGCTCTCGTACTTGGAGAAGTACCGTCCGAAGTCGCGGCTGAAGAAGAACGGGCACAAGAACTCGTGTTGCGTGCAGTAGACGGCGTCGTACCGCCGCCGGCACGCAGCCGCAGCGGCCGTCCGCACACAAACAGCGAATATAGCTCTGCTTTCACACACACACTGACACAGGGGAGCTTAGACTAAAGTAAAGTATATTTTTTGGAAGACAGAGCGAAATGGCGTGGTCCCGAGTATCCACGGATCACCGTCACACAACTAGAGATTGCAGGCGACAATCAGCAGGTACTATTTCAAATTTTAAAAAAATAGGAAAATCTGCAACGCTTTACTCTGTCTTCCAAAAACCAAAGTGTAACTTGATTATATTATACGATTCACTCGTCGCCGTATAGACGACCGCTCCTACCTTTCTGTTATGGGGTTGTAACCGAATTCTCGTTTGCTTTTAAATACAATATGTTCTCGTAGCTTTCAACACATTCCCGTTCCGAATTACTCGAGCAACCACAGCAATATGAGTTTGGTTATGATCTCTCTTCTGTTTTATTATTGCTGTCTTTTACGTATTTATCTCGAGTTTTTATATAAAATTTTAATTGAGAGCCTTATTTGTAAGCTTATAATGTTTCTACGTTTCAAAGTAAAGAAAGTGTAAATTATAACCCTTGTGCTGTACTGTGTATGTACTAGTGAAATATATTTTACCTAAATAGATGCAAGCCACGATTTGTGTTCATAGTAAAACAATTACTTGGGTACTCAAAACCTCATAATAAATTTCAATAGCCATAATAAATTCAATGCAGTCAAACTGGAAAGTAATTCTTAGATTTTCTTCATCAATAATATGTTTTATTTCTATGTGTGGTGAAATCATAAATATATTTTCCTTGAATTTTATTTTTCTTTAGACTTATTTTATTATAATTATTTATAATTGAGACATAATAGACAATCGTGTTTTGTTTCGTGAGACAATTTGATATATTATGACGAGAATTGTGCTGTTCATAAAATTATGTGCTTTTTGTAATCAAATGTTGTGAGAGAAATTAGATTTATTGCAAACCACGAGCGTTTAAGTAACAATACTTGACAAAAGAAAACTGTTAAAATAAATTTTAAATGAATTAATAGACACGCAAACACTATAATACAATAACAGAATGTTCCAATGAAATGGTTCTTTGATATTATTTTTCTATTTCTAATTTTATGAAGATTTATCGAAGTATAATGATCGTGTAGCTACGGAACAGTCAATCATAAATAAAACAATATTTATAAGCTATATCGATGTTTTATTGATCAAATAAATAACACCCGAACTTACCTATTCGAAGTTTTGACACAAAACATCAATAGTAAAATTAATAAAAATACACAAGTTAGAAATCCTACAACAAATTTTTACTTAAAAACTAAGTAATTGATAGCGTGCTTATTTATTTATTGCTTACATTAATAATAGAAATAAGTAGCAGCTTTGCAAATGCAAAAGGATGAGATGTAAAATCAAGAAGGTAATCACAGATATGTTGTAAATACTTGCTTATACATATACTTACTTGTTAATTTTTGAACTCCATAAATTATTAATACAATACTATTATAACGCATACATTTAACCAAAGTTACTACAGGAAAAGATGAGGTGAAATGATGTCGAGGGCTCACTAATTGTGAATAAAAAAAAGGCTGCTTTCATGTCGCTCAAGTTTAAAATGCTGGCTGAGGACAGGAATAATTTGAGGAAATCATTCTCCCGTCTTGTAAGACATGTAGGTTTCTCACAGAGGTTTCTTTACCATTAGGGCTTGGTTTCTTTATTTGTTCGTTAGTTTCTGCTACATTTATTAAAAGACACTCTTTTTTAAGTTCTGGAGAAGCATTGATGTCTTCTTTCCTACCATTATCAAGTTTTATAAAAGAAGCATATTTAGCATTCGTAGTGGAACTGTTCACTGGAAGGGTCCTCCCAAAACTTTCCTAAATGAAACCAACGAATTCAAAACTAAGTTGTTAATTGGAAACTCGCAAAAACTTGTGCATAAAATATACATGGTCTGAGTAATAAAGAATGTATGCCTGTTTGGGCACTTACTACTACTGATTATTAAATACTAGTTTCTTCATGCCCCTTTACTTGAATATTAGTTTTTGGAGGTTCGTTCATCTCAAATAGTTAACCATTTTATGACATCATTGAAAAATACTATAAAAAATCACAATACTCACAAGATTCATCGATTCCTATTCTTTCTCTTAATGACTGTAATTTTTTTAGCTTCTTTTTTACCAGGATTGCCTATCATTCTTCTCACAAACATCAATCCACCACGACCTCGCAATGGTTGCAATTATTTAACCAGCATTTACAACCAAACACAAGGGCCAGACTGCCACTATTTATTATTCCAGTTTTTAATCTACCTACAGTTTAAATTTCACTAATTGGGAACAGACAATATTTGGCCAACTAATGAATCATCAATAAGTTGTTATACCTACCTACAGTTCAGTTTAAAATTCACTTGGTGGGCACGTATTTGTGCACTTTTCCGCCATAGCGCGCGATGAAGGCTTTGATGTCGAACTTGCGCTTGCACCCCGCGTAGTTCATGTAGCGCACCTTGCCAAAGACGGCGCGCTCCGCCCAGCCCTGGTCGTGCACGCCGCAGACCGACCACATGCAGCCTGACAACAGGTTATACCATACATCAGATGAATAGAGAGAAAGAGCAAACCAAAGCACAAAGCTAAATTGTTATGATGACCTACCAGGAACACTTCTTAAAAATATAAAAACTAAAACCCACAAAAAAATTTAAGAGCGTACAGTAAGGCCTCGCTAATCCGGACCTCCGCTTATTCGGTGATCGCAGTAATCCGGACGGCTCAATGCGGGCGGCGGAAGGGGAATTCGCGGGGACGCGGGAGGCTATTCGTTACCACCGCCACGCTAGTCGGTTGTCATCAACCGTTTCACCTTCTGAAGCGATGAGGGGCTTTAAATATGGCTTTGTTATAGGCTGAAGATAACGAATTTGATAGTCACGAAATTTTGTTACTTCGTCGACTGAGGGACCGGGCTTTCGAAATGAAGTACGAAAGCCTTAAACAGAAGAGTATCACAGACTTTTTTACTACTATGTAACCTTTTTTAATTTACTTAAATCTTTCATTTATTCAAGTCCTGTAGCTATTAAAATTTTGCAGACGACAATCCGGACACCTTGATAATCCGCCAAGGGTCTTATTTTTGCCTGTCCGGATAAGCGAGGCCCTACTGTATTAACAAAATAGTTTCCCATACTAACTCAAAATTTGTACTACTTCTTGAAAATGGATTCTAATGAAACTTTAAACACATAAGCAAGTCACGAAATTCTAGTTTGTGGATAGATTACATTTAAAAAAAAAAAACAGTAAAGTGCGAATCAGAACCGCGCACAAAGGGTTCCTTACCATCATACTAGATGGCGCTAGTTTCTTCACGTTTCAAAAATAAACACTTTTTTGTATGGAGACTTTTTCTAATTTTTAGTATTTTTTGTTATAGTGGCAACAGAAATACATCATCTGTGATTCTGTGAAAATTTCAACTGTCTAGCTATCACCGTTCATGAAATACAGCCTGGTGACAGACGGACGGACAGCAGTCTTAGTAATAGGGTCCCGTTTTCACCCTTTGGGTACGGAACCCTAAAAATAGTGTTATCACCATTGATTTCATATTTTCATAGTACTCTTAAAATCTTTTTTAAATTATAGTATTTCGAAAATGTAATCTATCCACAAACTAGAATTTCGCGACCTGCATATGCGTATAAAGTTTAATTAGAATCGGCCCATCCGTTTTAAGTATTAAAGTGTGTATGGAAAACAACTTTGTTCGAGACGAATCTAGTAACTACACACACACCAAATCCCTTTCGACTTTAGATTTAGCCAAAGAAACAGACATACATACGAGTACACCCTAAAACATAACCCTCCTCCTTCTTGGGCACTCGGGTAGGGCGTTTACCCTTGGTCCCACTGGTAATTAGAAAAACAAATGAACATTTATTTTTATACTATACTGGTATCAAACAGTCGCTGCCGGAAAGAACAGGGCAATAAAATGTTGGAGCAGGACGCCATTTATAGTGCACCCGTCTTTTGGAAAGGCATAGTGACGTTCCACACTCGTATCGATAACCAGTGACAATCTAGAAAAGGTAATGAGGCGACCACAACACCTGTTCACGCTAGCGCACGTGTTCGTTACGGGAATCGATAAGCGGCCCACTGACTGCAAGCGGGAATCTACCCCACAGATGGTTTAATGCCCCGCGTACAGCGACTGTTTAATGCAGTTATGGTCTGTTTTCAACCGACTTCCAAAAAGGAGAAGGTTCTCAATTCAACTGTATGCTAGGTAATGAGGCGACCACAACACCTGTTTACGCTAGCGCACATGTTCGTACTTAAGCTTTCTTACGGGAATCGATAAGCGGCCCACTGACTGCAAGCGGGAATCCCTACCCCACAGATGGTTAAATGCCCCGCGTACAGCGACTGTTTAATACAGTTATGGTCTGTTTTGAACCGACTTCCAAAAAGGGGGCGGTTCTCAATTCGACTGTATGCTAGGTAATGAGGCGACCACAACACCTTCTGTTTACGCTAGCGCACATGTTCGTACTTAAGCTTTCTTACGGGAATCGATAAGCGGCCCACTGACTGCAAGCGGGAATCCCTACCCCACAGATGGTTAAATGCCCCGCGTACAGCGACTGTTTAATACAGTTATGGTCTGTTTTTAACCGACTTTCAAAAAGGAGGAGGTTCTCAATTCGACTGTTTGTTTTTTTGTAAATTTTATCAAAATCGGTGTAGTACTTTTTTTAGAAAATTAACAAAAACCAAAAATAATAATGAAAATTGTACTAAGTTGTTGCCATGGAAATTAGTTTTTTTTAACGTGTTTAGGCGTTTAGTAGGAAGGTGCGTGACATTTCTTTTTTTTTTTCAAAACAAATGACCGGTTCAAACAATCCAAAACATGCATATAAGTATGATAAATTGATAATATAGGTTACTACATTTCATTGTGATACATTTACAAGAAATTAAACAGGAAAAGAGTCGTAGTTTAAGATAAAATTAGCTAAATGCCCTGTGTAGGAACTTCCTGCGTGAACTAGACGAATTTTTTGGAATAGTTTTTTTGGGTGAGTAAGAAAACGAATTTTGTAATAACACTCATGGGAACAGGTAAAATAAAAACATATATCAAACTGTATATTAAACTCATGGGAACAGGTAAAGTAAAAACATATATCAAATTAAAATTAAGGGCGGGCTGGTTTCCGCAACCAGGCGACCACTGCGCCCAATATATCAAACTACTTGTAACATGAAAAACTTTGAGAAATAATAAATTCGGCCACAGAATTTTTTTTTGGCCACGTGGTCAACCTTCTCATTTAATAACTAAGCATCGGGAAAATGAGATAGCCTCTAATAAACTAAGTCATCTTCTTTACAACGCCAACTAAAAATGTTAAAGAAAGCGTCGACTCAAGATCAACAATTATTTTTACTTGTCCTTCTGATTTATACATTGCCAACTAATTTACTGACTCGGCCACTAATCCGTCGACCACTCAACACTGTAGGAATAGTGTAGTACGGGGAGTTCTAAATGGAAGCGGGAGCGAGCGAAGCGAGCTCGGACTTGCGGAGCACCCCGACTCGGATCCGTTAGGTTCGGAGACTGTGCGGGGAGGCGAGCTTAGCTCGCCTCCCCGCACAGTCGTAGTGTTAGGTTTAACATGAGAACACAGAAGTAGGAGCCCCGCTAGGACTTGCGGAGCACCCCGACTCGGATCCGTTAGGTTCGGTTCCGTTAGGTTAGGTTCGTCAATTAATGTAGGATGACTTACATTTTAAACATACTAAATTATACAATTAGAAGCTAATAGAATTACTATTTTGGTGTCATATATTATTATTTTAAAAGTTTGCTATTTGAATGCATGCCACAAATTTAGATGCTAAAAAATAACCATCATGCTGAGTTATATTTACAGTGGCTTACATAGAAGATAACTAGTGGCTGAGATACTATTATTCAGACGCGCGTTGGTTGTGGCCGACTTAGTAATTTAGAAGGTAACTTATATTTTCTGAGGCGAATAATGCTATTAAAAAGAAGCTTGTTTAATTAGTACCCAAAAACTTTTATGTGACCATTTAAGACAGAATAAGTAGTCCTTTAATTTAAAAAAAAATATCAAGGTAAAGGCAGGTACCCATGACCCACCGATTCACGTGGAGCAATCAGCGTAGAAAAAAATACCACAGTTGTGTAGTATTTATGTGAAGCGAGGACAGTGGAAGGTCCCAAAGCTTTACACATAAAGGCTAAAATTGTATCCAAACGATATGTATTACTGAATAAAGAACTCCGCAAAGGATTTCTACGACCAGCTTTGAGCTACCCGCACCCAGCACCGAGTAGGATACCTGCCTACGCTACGTCTTTCAGGGCGCGGTCGCCACTCGAGAACTTTATCACCCCAACGGCCATCCGTTCCATGAGCTATATGCCCCACCCATTGCCACTTACCCACTGCCATAAAATATGTAAAACGTTAATTTTTCATGTTACTTACCAACATATCCATTAGGGTCTCGACCATCGACACTATAATGATCATTCAGGTATATCGAGTACTTCAAAGCGTCTTCAGGACTGGGGGTCCACTCCAAAATCTTCTTACACCAGTACATGCGGAGGAATCCATGCATCTTCCCCTCTTTGACCAGCTGTATTTGAGCAGAGTTCCATAGGTCATCATGGGTTTCAGCTTTGGCTAGTTGCTCTAGAGTATAGATGTGGGTTCTTTTGTCTTTTCTGAAAAATACAATATTGGCATGACTATATAGGTACTAACAAAATTGGTGTATGTCCCGTTAACTGGGGCTTCTAGTCATCATACTGAAAAAAAGAAAGAAACACGTTACTGAACAACATTTATTATATGACTTTGTTGAAATCGCAAAAAAAACTTCATTCAAATCGATCAGATAAATGACCAATTTTAGGCATTTATGTATGGAGTCCATTTTTTTTAGAATTGGCTATGGGGAAAGTTGTTCAGTATGATGAGCAGTAGAATCCCCAGTTAACGGGTCCTACACTATTTTTTTACACCTTGTGTAAAACAAGCAATATAATATGCAATGTAAGCTACCAAACTTCTCAATAAAGTAGGCTTTTGTGTTGAAGTTTTAACCAAGTTTGGGGATGGTATGTTTTCTTTGATTGTTTTACAATATGTTGATTTATAGTATACTAGGTGCTGCCCGCGGATATTGAGAGTGAGCGGGTTTTTTTTAGCCTATGCACATCCTGAAAATTACATTCTGACTATTGGTGAAAGAATTTTTTTAATCGCTGTAGTAGTTTCGAAGACTACCTCCTACAAATAAACTTTACCTCTTTATAACATTAGTAGAAATAAGTATATAGTTAAGATTATTTCCCATTAGGCGCTTTGCACACGACGGGGCGGGGCGGGCCGGTCAATTTCGCCGCCAACGATAGCACAAGAATCCTATACTACGAACGCACATGGAGGACAAAAAGACCGCGCCGCAGGTGTCCGGCAGGCACTGGCGGCGCGTAGGGGTCGCAATCCCGGAGCCTTTTCCAATACCGGTATTTTCGATATTCCTATTTCATGAATACCGGAATTCCGGTATATTCGATACTGTTGTTTAATTTAGTATGGGTTTTTTGAATAATAATAAATAAAAAGAAATTCATTAGAAAATTACTTTTTAATTGTTTAAAATGAAGTTTTTAGATTAGGTCTAATATCACGTACCTACTTGTAGGCAGCGTAGCATTCAATCCTTAGTTAATCAAGTCAGTCTCATTCATCATCATACAGACAGATAACGTCCACCTATAAGAGCCAATGGTTCTATAATTCTATGATTCTCACCTTTCAAAGATAAAAAGGGACAAGGAGAAAAACAACCTAATATTAAAGATGTCAAACTTTATATATTAAATTATGAACCTTATTAATACGCAGATAGACGACACTCGTATCACGTTCTAAGGGAGGAATGGGGAGGACGTAAAACATCTAACTTAAAACTATAGAAAAAACTACAATCAAAGCGCCAATATGGTGCATATTTGGAGTTTGACAGCTCTAATATTAGGTGGTCCCTGTCCCTTTAAATTTCTAAAAGGTGAGAAAGACGATCGATTTTTGATTTAGGTTTAGAGCGTGACTGTGAGAATCAGCGCCAATAAGTAATATAAAATTAGTCTGTAATCGAAAAACTGAAAATAAAATATTAAAACTTACAATCAATCAATTATAAAAAACAAAAGCATAGAGGAATTGGATAGAATTCTTGAAATAAATCTTAACAGTTTTATTTAACACTAGCTTTTGCCCGCGGCTTCGCCCGCGTGGACATAGGTTTTATGACTCTTTTTGAGGGTGAGTGGTGCGCGAGCCGCAATCAGCTCGCAAGCGTGGACATGAGTTTTCTCCCGGTACCTCAGGAACTGCATCGGGCTATTTGGATTAGCAGTCTTTGTCACTTCCCACCCCTTCAAAAAATTCTATACAAAAAAATACTTTAATCCGTTGCTCCGTTGCGACGCCACCGACATGCGCGAGCGTAGAAAACAGTTGTCCCCAGATCCCTCGGGAACTATGTCAGGATATACTTATTTGTAAATTATATCATTTTCCTCCTCATCTCTGTGCTAAAAATCACACCAACCCATTTTTTCGTTACGATTTTAAATAACTTAACGAACAAAGAGTATTGTTTTAGTTTCCTCAGGAACTTCATCGGGCCATGATAATTTCCACAGATAAAAAGTAGACTATTTCATTCCCAGTGATACAGGCTACCTACATGCCAAATTTCATCAAGATTGGTAGAGGTGTTGAAATGTGAATAGGTAACAAACAAACAAACAAACACATTTTCACATTTATAATATGAAGTAAGGATTTCTAAATCTTAAATAACATATAGAGCGTCGGTGGCGTAACGGTTAGGGCCACTACCTCCTGTCCGGAAGGCCGTGGTTCGAATCCTGCCACTTACCAATATCTATACGAATATCGATTTCGTACTGGTATGTACGTTTATCCGACGCTCTTATGGTGAGAAAAACATCGTGAGGAAACCTGCACACGCCTGCGAAGAAGCTTATGTGTGAAGTTAATCAACCCGCAATGGGCCCGCGTGATCGTCTAAGGTCTGATCGCCCTAACTCAGGGCAGGTCGAGCCTCTTAGTAGGGACGTATATAAATTGATATGATGAAATAAAACATATACCTGTACTATCAAAAAACTAATTCAAATCATTATATCAATCAAGTAAAAAATTTCCTAAAAATATTAATATGCGTCAAATCCGCGAGTCGTATCAACTCCAAAGGAGCCCATAACGCACTTCTCGTTGCCGCGCTGGATGGCAATAGATAACCTTAGCAGCAGGTAGGACCTCATGTCACATCTCCTCTCTCGAAGGCGACGGCCAATCTTCTTTGTGAAGGCAAAGGCCTCTGAGGGTTCAGCAGCCGGTTGTCTCACAGACCAGCGGCACAAAGTACTTATTATGCTTCTTTCCCGCCGCAAATTGAGCAGCAGTACCGTATGGGTGAGGAGTGAGGCAGAAAAAGTGGCGTCCCAAAGCAAGCACGTTCCTCTCTGCCATAGCACCTGTTTAAACCCTCCAGCCTTTTGCCATCAGATCGACTAAAGGCTGCAACAAAGATGGAATATTCCATCTGGCCGAGACCAGTTCCTTCCGAGTGAGGTCATTATGGAATTGGTGACGTGGGAATCTTCACAAACAACGACCGCAACTCAGTGAGTGATGGCCAATTGCCTCCACAGTGGACCCGCAAATACATTGATGAGGTTCACAGATATTGATATTGCAGGCGGAGAGCAACTGCCACACGCAAATAGTCGTCGTCAGAAGAGTTCCCGTATCTGTGCCTCCTGATAAAAGATGCTAAACTCGATTTATGTATCTTTGATTTTTTACACGATTTGAATCTGTAAAAAAATACCTATCTGTTCGTATATGAAACACATCGCTACGTGCCATAGTTCCACTCAAAAGTATGAAATAATCTTTTAATGTTTTAATACAACATAAGCGCGTTTTATTATCCCTGCAGTGCCATCTATTGACATTCTGCTGCTAAGATTATAATGTGTGGTATGTGTAGTTAATATGTGCTATTCTTATTATTGTAAGTATCGATGGGTAATTTCCCACGGGACCTCTTTAGTTTTCCGGGATAGAGAATACCCGACTATACAATGATGATCAAAACACCCCATCCCAATGTAAAGGTTTCATATTGTTACGTTGAGCCATTCTAAAGATACAATTTTTTGCATTCCTGAAGGAATCCTTAATTTTTTTGGGATTCACAATGTCCCAGTTTTAGTTCGCGATGTTGATTTTACATGTTGATACCCTTTATCAACATGTAAAATTTGATTGTAATAGGTCAAGCCACATATGCTTGGTGACCCATTCTATAAATGAATACTTTTGATTTTCCCACGGGAACTCTTGAATTTTCTGGGATAAAAAGTATCCTATATGTTAACCCGGGCTATAAGGTACCACCATACAAAATTTCATCAAAATCGGCCTGGTAGTTTTTGCGTGATGCGCGAACATACAGACAGACAGACAGACAGACAGACAGACAAAAATTCCAAAAGTTGTTGTTTTGGCCTCTGTATCGTTAGTAATGTCCACCACAGTTATTATTTTCCAAAAATATTTCATGTACAGACCCGTTACAGTTTTATTATATTATAGATTCATCATTACAGCTCATATACGTCCCCACCGAGGGGCTCGAGCCTACCCTGAATCAGGGCGATTAGGCCTTAGTCGACCACGCGGGCCCAGTGCGGGTTGGTCGACTTCACACACAACCTTCGAGTTTCTTCGCAGGCGTGTGCAGGTTTCCTCACGATGTTTTCCTTCACCGTTAAAGCAATCGGTAAGTATGTACGTAAGTTTTTTGAAAAACTCATTGGTACATTGGCCATCCAGATTTGAACCCGGTACCTCTGGTTAGATGGACCGAGTCGTTATCGGTTGAGCCACCGACGCTTATAATTATTTAACATTAGACATAGATTATGTTTTGAGAGTATTAATTAAACCATTATATAGGATAGTAACATACTTTTTCGTAACATCAAAATAGTTTAATTACTAGGATTTTGGAATCAAATTAGTCTTTTTTTTGGTTTTGGTAATACGATCTTAAAAACAACAACGAATCAAGTGTTTTATCACTTAACTTCGAACGCAAATGATTGCAAAAGTATGCAGATGAAAAGAATCTCTCAGATTCCACACTAGTCGGAGGAATTGATCTTAAATGCCAACTCTAAATGCTTTCCTCTAGAACCACCGTTTTCATAGAGAGCCATTTCTATTTTTATTAATGTTTCTATGTCGTCGTCGTCGGCGGTCCTAGAGGTGTCTTGAGCCCGTAGTTTATTATTTTAATCTTTGTTTTGTTTGTCAAGTCAAATGTTTATCGCGTCACTTCACGTTGTCTGCACTTATTTGACTGATAGTTTTTGCTAATTGCTAAATGACCTTGTTCGGCTCGGCCGACTTCGTGCGTCCTTAGGAGTACTCGTGATCGCGTTGCCATAGTAACCGTCCACAGCACACAGCCACAGTGCCACAGAATAACTAATAGTACTAGCGTACAGAAGTTTCTAATTTTAATAGTACCAAAAATATCGTAAATCCCGGGATTTGATTCAATCCCGGTATTTTGATTCTTTCGTTTTGCTCTGGTATCCCGGTATTTTCGAGATTCGGGATCCCGGTTTGCGACCCCTAGCGGCGTGGTATGTCCGTGGCTGCCCGCCATAGATCACACAAACCAGTTTAAATGTGGCTAGCTCAGTCCGCGCCACGCTTCACTAAAACGAACGTACTGAACTGACCGTCTCTGTCCCCGTGTGCTTTGTGTACGCGGCGAGGGGAGCCGCGGGCATCGATGGGCAGACGCGGTCTTTATTGCTTCGCGGTCAAAAAGACTGCCCCGCCCCGTCGTGTGCAAGGCGCCTTAAAAGTAACACTGGAGTTATAGGTACCTGTGGTCATCCAAAGTTTTCTGTGCCCAGTTGCTAGCCCCCTTTATGCTGTCATAATGCTCGCAGTAGAAACAGAAGTTGTCGGCGAGCTCGCGACGAACTATCGCCTCCTCCAGAAAAGCATTCACACACTCCGTGTACTTGGACTTGTATTCTTGGATGCACAGTGCAACCCGTTGGACCGATATTTGACCTGGGAGTTGAAATCAATGAGTATTACGCACATTTTTAACAGACTTCTTAACTGACTTAAAAAAAGAGGAGTTTCTAAATTCTACTGTATTTTTTGTGTGTGTATGCAATATCTTCACTGATTGAGAAATAATTTTAATGGTTCTTTTTATTTGATAGACTATGCCTTCAGGGTGATCCATTATATTATATTGTTTTAAAATCGATATAGTACGAGATTCAGTACTTTTTGGACAATTAACAAAAACAAATATAAATTAGTGTGTATATATAATATAATATATATATATATATACTAATTCAAGAGAAAACATATTTTTCATGAACAGCTCCAAAAAAATCTAACCACTCCGGGAGTGCCAACAGAAGCGATAACTTTTTACAGTTTTATAATTTTTGACCCTTTGTGTTCCTGGTACGGTGTCGCTTACATTAGTGTCGCGAATTCAACGGTTTTTACCCATCTCAAAACTTTTTACAGTTTTATAAGTTTTGAGAATAACAAACCCAACTAAAAAAGAATTAGCGAAATCGGTCCAGCCGTTCACGCGTGATGCGATGACCAGAAGAAACAGGGGTTCATTTTTATATATATAGATTATATGTTATGTATTTGACTAGGTTTTGTCTTCGCGGACTTCGCCTTCTATTACCGTCTACAAGGGTGCATGGTGCGCGAGCCGCGAGCGGCTCACGAGTGGAAATGACTTCACCAGATCCCTTGGAAACTATGCTAATCAGTAGTCACTTTCTTCGCCCTCACAATATCTGTGCAAAATATCACGTCAATTCTTCGCTTCACAGCGACGTGAAGCAAATTTACAAAAAAGAGAGTTAACAAACAATTATCCCACTGGAACCACTTAAGAAATCGGGATAAAAGATAGCCTATGTCCTTATCCACACCACATAATACATGCATGCCAAATTTTGTCAAGATTGGTTGAGGCGTAAAAGCGTGAATAGGTTACAAGCACATTTATAATTAATATTAACAAAGTAAGGATTTAGCATTCTTCTTTTATCTAGTAGCTTGATTCTTCTAATAAGCTTTATCCTCGCTTGATGTTTAAGCAACTACAAGCAATAGAATGCTATGTATTTAAAAATTATGAAAATGTACCAAAATTATTGATATTAAACATTAATATATGTTAGGTGTTTATGCAGCTGAACTGAATTAGATATTGCTTAAAACAAAAACAACTGGGAAAATATATTTAGGGTATCGAAATATAAAATGTGAACAATTACCAAAATGAAACCATGGCGACAGATTGCTCAGAGCATCTTGTGTAGGATCGTTTCTTTTGGACGCAAATATCTTCAGTCTTTTATCAATGAAACTCTTCAGTATTTTGACGGCCTCATCGTAGCCAGGCCCAGCCCACTCGATGGGACCCACTGACTTGTCTGCCTCTCGAGATTCTATTGCTTCATCCCAGTCTATAGGCTGTAGAAAAATCATTTTTTAGTTGGTCATAAATAGAATAGAATAGAATAGAATTTATTGTAAAAAACAAACAGTAACATATACATGTAAGTACGTAACTTAATTTTAGTACATAAGTAATTATCTAACTTAATGTTAGTATATTTATAGGTACATAACTCAGTTTCAGTATGTAAGTAATTTAGTTTAAGTAAGTGTGTATTTTAGTTTAGTCAGTAAGTACATAACTTCAAAACTTAGATTAATTATAAGTACATAACACAGTTTTTGTAAGTATAAATACAAGTCCATGCGTCTTATGAATCCGATCTGAATTTATTAATAATAATAATAATAAAAACTTTGTGAATAACTAGAACTTAATAAGGCTAGGAATTAATATAAAGGTAGTTAAATATAACTTACATCCTAATTTTGAAATTTTTATGGTAGATAACATACATTTTCACTGTACATATTCAATGACCACTAGCATCTAAACTAGGCCGAGCCTGTAACTTAGACGCTAGTTACTTCCCGTGACGTTGCGAACTAATAAAAAATTTCACGCATACCCTCATTCTGCGGCACAGTCTTCGCGTCGTCGTGAGTGTAACAACTTCTATACCATGATTTACACAATAGGAAAGTTAGACCACTGATAGTATGAACTTGCTTATCTGATAGATTTACGTTAGGTAGTTATTTTTATTACGGATACTACGATACACATAATATATAATATATATAATATATAACACATAAATAATAAGAGCATGTACCAATGTGATTTCGAATTTAGATTTCATATGTACGTTTGGTTAGGTTAGGTGGTTGGTATGTACGTTTATCCGACGCTCTTACCACACCCCGGACACTCCATACAAACGAGCGAGAAATGATATACATAATTATAACTGACGTATCTATAGGCAAGAATGCAGGTAGGATTGAATCACACCGGCGGTATTGGTCACAAAATGTTTGTTAGTTATTTACTGAATGCTGTGTGAATACTAAACTCTTTTTTTTTCATACTTTTCGTTGTAAACGAACACCGTTCGAAAAAAAAACACCACTTTCCGAATGACGTACGAATTAACACTGAAACCTGCTATTATTTTGTACATCTTTAAACACTTTTTCCTTGACCGACAAATCACTCTACCGCTTATTAAAAAAAGGTCATCTACTTCTATGACGCCGAAAATCGCTGCCGCTTATTAAAAAAAGGTCCTCCACTTCTCTGACGGCGAAAATCGCTACAGCTTATTGCAAAAAAAAGGTGAAGTCAATTTGATCACCAAGATTCATGATATGGGGTCCAGGGGGCCCAGCCCCCTCCACCCATTTACAACCCCCAAATTTTATGGAAAAAGTGTTAGACCGTATAAAATAATAGCAGTTTTCAGTGTTAGTTAATTCATACGTCCACGTCGCAGTTGCCATTTACAATGTTTTATAGTCTCATACTGTGTATGGTGTATTCGGAAAGTGGTGTTTTTTGTTCGAGCGCTGGTTGTTTACAACATGACAAGTATGAAAAAAAAAAGATTTCAGTTAGGCCTTTACGTTCGGTAACTAGTTGGTTTTTATGCTTGTGAACGAAATCACAGCGGCGCGCAAAGTGAATATAGTGAATAAAAGTGCTTGCGTAGCTCGTCCTTTACGTTTGGTACCCAATCTACACCCAATCTGAGTGACGGGGGGGTGAGGTCGAATTTAGAGAGGGGCAGGGAGTGTCCATACTGTACGTTAGTACTAATATATATACTGTGCTCTTACGGTGAAGGAAAACATCGTGAGGAAACCTGCACACACCAGCGAAGAAACTCGAAGGTTGTGTGTAAAGTCGACCAACCCGCACTGGGCCCTCGTGGTCGACTAAGGCTCGATCGCCCCAATTCAGGGTAGGCTCGAGCCCCTCGGTGGGGACGCATATGAGCTGATATGAATGAATGAAATAAGAGCACTAAAAACGATTTCAGTACTTTTTAGTCATTGAAATACTGGAAACTAAAAAGTCTAAAAGCTTTTATATAATGTTAAAATTAAATACTAGGAAAACTTCACACAAATCTGGGCACAAAGTAGACACGTTTTTAAAGAGGATGACCATACATTAGGTCACAATAGGGAGGAGGAGACTTAAAAAGACCTCACATATTTAATACCATACAGCAAATGTGTAACATTACAATTGCTTCACTGCATTTTTCAAATTTAATTCAATATAATTTATTTCAAATAAATCAGTTATAAAAGAGAGCACAAAAAAAAGAGAAAACAATGGGCGGCCTTGTTGCTTACTTAACTTATTTTTTTGTTTACCTGTAAGTTAGAAGCTAAATAGTGGATGAAAATATTTTGTACCTCAGGTTCAAACTTGCTAGTGTACGGGTGCTTGATAACTGGCGGGAACTCTGTCAGGAATTCATCTAGCTTAGAATTGATTTTGTTTCTGATGGTCCTCGCGGAGTACTCCTGTTTGTCAGACGCCACCCACACAGGGACTATGTTGTGGGCATCTACCTGGAAGTCATCAACACTAATTAATTAAGTTTTGTTGCATTAACTAATAATCATGCAGCCAGAAGTGTGGCTGTATAGTTGCAGCCAGCCACAAAAATGATTTCATTTCAACTGAGATGCAAGGTGGGGTCTGTTGGTAAGTTAATCAAATTCTTTGTTAAGTAGTTTTTATAATGAACATAAGACTGTAATTTTACCTGAATCAAGGGCACATCTTTCTTCAGTTTTTTCTTCACATCCTCTAGCCAGCCTATGGGTACTCTAAGAGGGTTCATGTCACATACTACAGCACCAATCTTGTGGTCTACTACCCACTGGGGAAGCGCATCTCCTCCACTGCCTTCTAGCAAGTGGAATGATATGTTTAACTTCTTACAATCTGCTGCTACTTTTTCCAATCCTGTCATTAGAATATAAAACTAATATAACAAAGTTTAATAATAAAGGAGACAATAGGAACAGTGCCACATACATGTAGGGTTACCAGATAAAAAAAATCAAAAGTCTGCAGAAAAGGCCTGATTTCCATGGAAAAGTCCTGAGATTTGATGTATTCAGTTCGAGCTATACTTTTAGTTTAATATAACTTGAAGAGTACGACATGTGAGGCATTTTATAGATCAATAATTAAAGAAAAAACCTTACTTAAAAAGGTATCTTCACATATTAAGTACAATAAAACTGATTAAGTATCTACTTGAATAAATAAGTATTGATTTTAACTATGCAATTATTACTAGGGATGCATCGATACGCCTTTTTGCCAATACGATACCGATACTCTTATAAAAATATCGGCGATACCGATACGCTTATTGAATTCAAAAAGGAAGGTAGAATAAATAAAACACAATTAATTAATAGTTTTAGTAATCAAAATTAACATTTATAAGATTTTTATTTAAAAAACAAAGCATTCTTAAGTTTTGCGGGCAAAGGCGATTTCGCAAGTCTGTTTGAATAAGACCTGCGGTGGAAAATAGTCTCTCAGATGCGACAGACACCTCGTGCAACGAAATAGATGGGACAACACGCGCGTTTACATTACATTTTTAAAGCGCGAAATTTGAAAAGTATTGTTAAATCTGCCATAAGAATATCGCCGATACCGATATATCGGCAAACCCGAAGTATCGCCGATATATCGGTATCGGATGCATCCCTAATTATTACCAAAGGAAGATTGTTTTATGTTTGTTTACCTTTTAATTAAAAAGATCTTTAAAATTTAAGCTGTGTTTATTGAAAATCCTGGGATTTCATGATATTTGCAAAATCCAGCCGCAATCTTGAGAAAAGTCGAGAAATCCTGAAATCTCAGGACAAATCCTGAGATTTGGTAACCATACATACATGCTCAGTTTAGGTTAAATTTTAATTACTAGCATTTTGGCTAGACTGTAATGATCATCATTAAAAGGAAAAAAAACTTGAGAAAACCTGCTGATATATGCCAACAATAACAGTTTCAAAAGTGTAAACTTTTGTAATTGTCTGAATAAATAAAAAACGTAAAATAAGCCATTACAGGTATCTGGGCAGCGCAGGATCGGTCATAGCGGAAATCCTTTGTCCAGCTGTAAAAATCTTTAAAAAAAGAGGGTTAAAACGTAATGGACACATATACATATACTTTTGGTTACCTTTTATTAGGAAATGGAACTGTCTCACCGAAGCGTCTAGGTACTTGGCGATCAAACAAAAGCACACGTGCAGTGGAACCTCGTTTTTCAGCGCCAGTTTCTGGGCAAAGAGAAACGCCCAGTTATCCTGGACCCGGCTGTCCCGGGACATCCAGTATACGATCCCCTCACAGTTATCTAGCACCATCTGCTCTTCGGACACGACTCGCAACCGTTTTTTATTGAAACTGAACTCCAAAATAGACTTCGCGGTCTCTTCGCGCTTGGTCTGAAGTTTTTTCATGAATTCTTCGATGTCATTGTCGCTATCTGGTTTGGGCGGCGTTGCAGTGGACAGCTTGGGCTTTTTAGCAGAAGAAGCCATTATTGTACAGCTAATAAATAATGATCTATTCCCAATAAATAATTTTCTTGAAAAAAGTGCAGAAAAACGCGCCATCAGGCGCTACCGCTAGCAGTGTTTTTTTTTTGTTTTTTTTGCCCTTTGAGTTTTCAGGTCAGGCTAGGGTTCATTGGCCATACTGCCTTGTCTTCAGTACATTTTTTTTCAGTAGTATTAGTTTACGTCTTCAGTAATTTTCCTTTCACAGTTTTCATTATTTTTCTGCATCGTTATATTTTTTTCACTGGCACTATTTATCTAACGTACACTCTTTAGCAAAATGATAGCACTTTTGCTGGAGCTTTGGCGGACTTCTTGTGGGAGACCTCGAAACACAGCATACACACTTTTATTTCAATAACCTACACAATAAACACATAAATTTTGCTAATTCAAAACTATCAATATTTTAAATAAAAAAACTTGATTATCAGTAATGTCGGTTTACGTACGTACGTGATAACAAGTATCCGTCTAAGTCCCAGTCCAAGTACCTGTCCAATTCCCCGTCCGAGTCCCCGTCCAAGTCCCTGTCAAAGTATACGACCAAGTATCTGTATAAGTACCCATCCAAGTGCCGTCCAAGTCCCCGTCAAAGACCAAATCCAACTCCAAGTCCAAGTGCAAGTGCAAGTACAAGTACAGAATAAAATGTAGCATAAATAAAGTCGCTTGTTCCGCGCTCACGCTTGCATGCTCGACTCAGGCGTAACGTGACCGTGTGACAATGACGTCACACTTTTTCGTGTATGCAGCCCGTGTTCATCGATATAAAAGACGTTAACACGTCAAAAACCACGAAATGCACAGATTTGACAAAAGGATCCGCCTGTCTCCATATTTTACTCAGATTTTGTTCATACAAGCAAAAAGTAGTGTCATCTGACATAACTCGTACGAACTAACGTGGGAAAATGTTTACGTCAGTGCCGCGCTAAAAGGACCTTGGTAGAATAGTCACTTTAAAAAAGTGATTATTTAATTTGTCTACAGGAAAAAATACAATGTAAGGTTACTTACCTATGATACGATATTCCATGTTTCTTTTTAGCCTTTCTTTCATGATATTTACAGCCTCTAACAACACAATCATCACATCAGCTCATATACGTCCCCACTGATGGGCTCGAGCCTACCCTGAATTAGGGCGATCGGGCTTTAGTCGACCACGCGGGCCCTGTGCGGGTTGGTCGACTTCACACACAACCTTCAAGTTTGTTTGCAGGCGTATGCAGGTTTCCTCACGATGTTTTCCTTCACCGTATAGAGCGTGGGTTAAACGTACTATGAAATCGAAATTCGAAAACACATTGGTACGTGGCAGGATCGAACCACGACCTTCCGGACAGGAGGTAGCGGCCCTTGCAATTACGCCACCGATGCTCTTAAAACACAATAAGGCATTTTTATATGGAATATCTTTCCACCGTACCCTACAATTTCCCGCAGACGACTGAGTCGCGAGTGTGCAGAACTTCGCTGGGAGCATTAGTCGCGCGCTAGTAATATAAAAGTCATTGACGAAATGTAATTTTTCGGATATTATATAAGAAAAATGCATAGACTTAGGATTTTTTACTAGAAAAATGACGAACTGAACGCTTCCAATTCCCGCCAAAAAGTCCCCTAGCTAGCGGTAGCGAAATGCAATTTTTAAAGAATGTATTAACGTATCTGGGTACAAAAGCCCTTTTGAGACAGCCTTCATATAATGAGCGTTTTTTTCTTTTAGTTCTCAATCACGTCAAGGGATGGCAACACAGTCGTTCTTAGATTTACGTTCCTATTTGCGCACGGTCTTTCTGCCATTTGTATTCAATCTTATTCCGCACAACCAAAAAACTAAAGTTATATCACTTCACTAAGTAAACTCAACGTAGAAAACTTCTGTTCCTTTCTACGAGCTGATGAATTTGATAAGACATACGAGAAAAAAAGTATTCACAAAAATTCGAACGAAACGTAATCAAACGAACGTCACAGTTGACATGACTTCCAAAACAAAGTGTTGCCAAGTATAAAACCAAAAACTACCATGAAACAAACTTCATCTCTTTTACCGATAATTTAAAAAATTTCAGTCGTGAAAAAATGTGATTTCTCAATTTCTCATTTTTCTGTACAAAATATTATTTTCTCAATAATTGTTTTCTCAGACATTTTTCTACCTAGGTCAAGAAAAATTTTTGTTTTACATGTGGTATAAAATTTGAGTTCGACAATAGCGACATCTAGGAAGCGTCGTAGAATCGGTGAGATAAAAGATCATTAATTTTCATTTGCTTTTGATTTGCAATGCTGGTACCGGTGAATTACAAATCTTCTCTGGAGTTCTTGACGGCATTTACAGCAGCCTCATTCTGAGGTGGAACAGCCCCATTGCAGTAGGGCGTATATGAAACTGCACCCATTGCAATTTCACGTCCTTCTTCATTTTATTTTCTTGTACTTCACATTGCTCACGGGCACCAGACGACTTACTCCAAAAAGCACCACTTTTTGAAGCAAATTTTAGCAGAAAACAAAGCAATAATAAAAAAATAAATAAACGAATGCGTTCCACACAAATCCCGCCAGAAAAAACTCCAGAGAAATGCCAGTGCCATTGCCAGTGTCGTAAAACAACTCGGGAGCTGAAATCGCCATTTCAGCTGATGTAGGCTAAAATAGCCCAAACGCCAGAAATACGCTATGAATATAATAAAAACGTAGTTTTTAACAATTTATTTATATTTTAAGTTGTGTTAAATAAAATACCCTCATTAACAAATTTAAAAGTCGGTATAAAACATCACAAACTACTACCGACCGCACTACCTAATAATTGTGCGGGTTAATTGGACTTGAATATATTTCTTAATAAGATATATTGTTGATCAGCCTTTCTTATAACATCTTAACCAAACTGGGGCAAATAAAAAAAAATCCTATGCAGGACTCTAACTCACGACCCCACGTTGTGTCCGGCAGTGTTAATCCCTAGACCGATATCATAAAATCAATTACTTATGCATAGCGGTACTCTCTCCTTATAAGGCCATACTATTTGAAGAAAACATTTAGTTTAAAATGTTGGTTTTTTACCCATTCGGTACGATACTTTATGTTTACCCTTTCGCATACAAGATGACATAAAGTTACGTGCCATACAAGGTTGGGTCTACATGACCCGAACATAAGTGACTCCTGTGTAAATATATTTTAAAAAATACATTCAAAAATGCGTTTTTATCAATTTAGCGGATAGTTAGAACGACAATGAAAAGCCAATTTTCACTTGCAATCAATGGTTTGTTTTAATTTTGCAGTGAAATATAAGGCTCATGAGGGTCATTCGAACTGAAAAACTAAGCATAGACAAATCAGTCTTAAAACCTCGTTTAAACTTAAATGATGTTAGAAAAAACAGAAAATAATATTAAGTCTTAAAATAATAAATAGTGTTGGGAACTTTCGGGTACCTATATATTTTTTCATTTTTAAGACCATCTTTAGAAAACAAATGTGCATCTCACTGACTCTAAACACGTCTATCACAGTCAAGCGCCCGCGCAGCCTTGTATGCGAAGGCTTAACATATTTTCCGTGTTTTTCCATTATATGTTGTGTTTTTAACAGAAAAAAATGCCTTGGAAATCACTACGACGACGACGTAAATGCACAGGAGAAGATTTGCAAACCAAAAGTGACAAAAAATAACTAGAGTTTCCTCAAACTATTTAGTCAGTATAATACAGATAATTACAATGGTTATGAACAGCGAAGCGAATACTTAAAACTACACCAGCTTTTGCCCGTGGCTTCGCTTGAGTGGGCATCGTTTTTATGATTGTCTTTGAGGGTAAGTGGCTTCCCGAGTGGGGATCGAACCGGCAGTAGCGAAAGCCACGGGAGGTGAGCGTGTCTACAGCTCCGGGACCTACCTGGAGAGTAGGTAGTGGTTTTCTTCCACCAGGCACTCGCCTTGCAGAGTACTAGGACAACTGTGTTGGTTGCAAGACCTACCGCAACTGGTCCTTGCCTTCGCCTTATGGTGTTGGCAGGAGTAGCGATAGAGAGGCACAATCTGCCTAAGCGTTCGGCTTGTGATCAATGTTTTCTTATGACGTTATCTCGTAAAATTATCGTCCGTAAACCGACTTTACAGACAACCAGTTTTTTTTTAGATATCTCAAGAACTGCATCGGACTATGCTATTTTCACGGGATAAAAAGTAGCCTATGTCCTTCTCAGTGACACAGGCTAACTACATGCCAAATTTAATTAAGATTGGTCGAAGTGTTGATGCGTGGGAAGGTAACAAACAAACAGAGACATTTTCACATTTATAATCTCAGTAAGGAATACATTCTAAATTGTATTACAATACATAGTAGCTACGACCATCGTCAAAGTTTGTGGCCATCTTTTTAATCGACTTCAAAAGGAGGAGGTTCTCAATTCGACTGTATGTTGTTTTTTTTGTATGTTTGTTACGCGATATCTCCGGAGATTGGGAACCAATTTTTTGATGTCGTTTTTTATTCGAAAAACTTCTTCCAAGGGGGTCCCATTGTTACCAAGTCAGGATCTGATAATCAGATCCCAGGAAAATCGAATGCAACCATAAAAAATTATAGGCACGTATTACGTGTTTCATAAGTTTTCTAAAGCTATTAAAGTATTGGCGTCTGGTAGTCATCATCTTATGTTGATGAGCTGATGAAGGAAAGTACATCTCCTTAACGGTTAGGAATTGGAGGATAATTCTTTAAATATTTTACGTAGATAGATACGTAGGTACTCATAGACCGTTAGTTGTATTCTTTCAGGTTGTTCAGATGAACTGATGATGTCCTTAACTTTCATGCTTCTGAGATGATGATGGAAGCCACAGGACTCTGTATCTGTTAACGAAACACATGCATTATGACTTGATGATTCCTATTGGCGAGTAGGTGATTGATTGGGTTTAACGTTGTTTAAGATAGATTATTATTAGTTCACCACACACAACCGACCAGCAGGGGTTTCAATGGAGGAAGCCAATTCTTCCATGCAAAGTCTAGAGGGATGCCTCGAATTATATCCATTCGTGAGACATTGTGCGCGGGAATTATTGCAAAGAGTTTTGATTGCATCAAAATTGGGTTAGAGTCAAACTCATTGGCTCACTGTTTGACCTAATGGTTTAATCCTTCCTTAAACCATATTCTTTATGTTTCTTGGAACAAAATTGGCCTAATTTAACAGATTTCAGGATGAGACCTGTTATATTGTCAGGTTCTGTCCTAGATACGTGAACAACATAGGGACCTTTGTCACTCAAATTGTATTTATTAGGTTTACCTGCATCGAGATGTAAGTAAAGGGTGTCCAGCGGGAATTTTTCAAGTTCAAAAATTAAAATAAATAAAACTAAAGAGTTTTTATTATTTCTTATTAATACAAAATGGAGTTTCACAATGCGGATTTTATTTTTTGAAGACATTTTCGTCTAAGTGACGACCGTTTCTCTCAAGGCACTCTTGCAACCGGACCCTTACATTTTCAAAGACGCGAGAGCAAAGCGCTGGTGAAATTCCTGCAATTTCACGGTGGTTATTTTCTGGTAGAGCCTGAATCGTTTGAGGATTGTTGTTGTAAACCTTTGACTTGAGATATCCCCACAACAAAAAGTCGCATGGTGTGAGATCTGGCGACCGAGGCGGCCAGGGTATGTCCCCGTACTTGCTGATCAATTTATTCGGAAAAATGGTCCTCAGTTTCTCCATCGAGATTCTAGCCGTGTGTGGTGTGGCACCGTCTTGCTGAAATAGCGTTCTGTTGTTTTTGCTAGGGTGCAGTTGCAGTTTCGGTAGCAGAAACTCATCGATCATTCGACAATACACCTCAGTATTGACTGTCTCTCGCTGGTTAACAAAATAAGGGCCAATTATTCCTTGCCCAGAATAAATTTCGTCTTGAACTTGGGCCACACGTTCCGGCGTCGCTGCTGATGTTGATGGGCCTGGAGGAATCCTGTTGACGGCTGCCCCTTCTTGTCTGAATCTTTGCGCCCACGACGAGATAAGTTGTGTGCTTGGGCTATCACTTAATCGCCGAATATTAAAATGAGTACGAAAAGCGCGACGTGATTCGTCGCATTTCAAATATTGCTCAACCGCAAACGCGCGGTGGGCTCCCCACCAGTAACTCATGGCGACTGTCAAATCCGCATTGTCAAACTCCATTTTGAAAAACTAAAAAAGAGTAAAAACTCTTTGGTTTTATTTGTATTCAATTTTGAACTTGAAAAATTCCCGCTGGACACCCTTTATATAGTTTGGATCGACACTGACGCTTGATTTGGGTCAACAGCGATCTTTTTAGCGTTGGGCTGATATTGGACAGATTCTCTAATTTTTCTTTTGGTGCCGCCGGGTGCGGCGCTTCTTGTAACACAGCGGCCGTGGTCTCACCAGGATCTGGTGGGTCCCTGGTGCCTTCGACCACCTCTTAATCCGATATTAGTTACTACATATGTTATCTATCTACTAATACAAACCTATAAATGGTTAGTTCAGCATTAAACACTGAAAAAACTCAACCAAAATTGTATCGAAAGAATTCGTAACGCGTGTGACCACTCATCACTCTGACAGCAGAATCCCGTCTAATGAAGTTAAAGTACAACAAAGATTTTTTGGCATTTGGATGCCATGGACATAGGCATAGGGCGCTGCTCACTGACCGCCATTATACAGTTATATAATGGAGGTCAGTGGGCGCTGCTCTTGAATTAAGATGTCAATCGAAACGTCAGTTCCATGGACCGTCATGATAGTTCCTATGGAGGTGAGTGGGCGTTGCTCCTGAATTAAGATGTCACCCGAAAATTTAGTTCCTTGGACCGTCATGATAGTTCCTGTGGAGGTCAATAGACGCTGCCTCTGAATTAAGATGTCAACCAAAATGTCGGGTCGGTACCATGGACCGCCATTATTTTTCCTTTTTTTGCCAAGTGTTAAAATATCCTTATCTTTGTGAAAATTAGTTAAAAAAGTAAACCAGTTAAGCCAGTGAAAAAAGAGCTTTATGTAATTCAAATACGGGCGAAACCCCGCCAACCCGTTTAACAGCGACATCTTTTGACTAGGTTCGAAAACCGTTCGTGAGTTGAACATTACCAAATTTAATATGACGTGACTTGTAGCAAACACGAAGAAAGAGAGAACCACTATAATTCGTTCGGTTTATCTAAGTGCCTTGAAAGATAACACTGTCAAATTTAATATTCGTTGGATTATCAAAAGTAATAATGAAAAAAACCACTTTAATTTAATTCGTTTCACATAACCTGCTTGCTTTATATGCTTTTTTAATTTCTCAGTGTGTTGAATGTTGCTGTCGAGCGCGTTGTTTGCTGTTTTATTATTAGTTTTGTTATTGCTTTATCTACTTCGACTTGAATTTATAAATTCATTAATTTAATGTAAACAAAACAGCTAACAGACGCAATAAACAACAAACAACGTTATTATTGAATAAACTTTTTACAACTAGTTATAAATGCTCACTTTTTTCAACGAAAGTTACATTCTTAGCAAATAAGCAGATAAGTAATTAAGCAACTTAAAAAAGTTGCTTTAAAAAATTATCATAGCAGATAAGTGTGTTAAAAGTTATAAGCCGTTATTCCCATCTCTAGTTAGTATGCCGCTAACAGTACTACGGCCGTGTGCAATTTTGCCGCTGCCAGCAAAGTAGAGAAGTTTGGCTTCAAGCTTCAACAGATCCATCAATGAAAAAGGAAAGATCGATCATTTCTTGCCAGGGAATATTCACTTAGAATATTTTTGCTTTCTGTGAGAAAATATCGAGGTACCTATTTTGTTTGACAGTCATTCTTCAATATATGATGTCACAAGCCATTGAGATTTTTCTCTGTTTCAAAAATATAAAATTATATTTTTATTCAGTTTCATAATTGACTTGCACGCGCATTAGGATTAATAATTTCGCAGCCGAGATAATTTGCTCAGTAGCCACGTAGTTAGAGCGTAAGAGTAAACGAGTTCGAATCAAGGTTAGATACTTTTTGATGTGTAACATTTTTCTTCTCACTTTCCTAAAATTTATGGGAGTGATTTATGGAAAGGAAGAGTATAACAGCAGGCGTAGCATAAGGTCCATTTTGTCTACCCACTATTGTCAAATGTAGACTTCGAAGCGCGACAAAACGGTTGTATCTCGACACTGAGCATGGCCCTCGCGAGATAAGACTGGTCTCGCTCTCATCTGTCATTTGTAGAGAGTGTGTAGAGATTTTTATCTCGTGCCGAGCATGAACGCATCGGAATAGGCTTATTTTGACGTTTGATTGAAGACATATATGTCGGCACCCCCTTGAGGTGTCGACAAACTTCTAGCGACTGTTTATAGAATTTTTGTGTTTTATTAGTGTTTTATCATTAAATAACTAATTAGTTACTTACATTTTCCTTTGCTTTGGTCTCAGAAACTTGCACGAAAACCAACGGAACCAGACAGTCCCCTCAACTCCAAAGAGTATACAATCACACGTTTGCCCACCTCACAAACGATAACAGTTGTTTTTGTGTCAAATTATTACTTAATCAATCAAATTTTCATATCTTTGTCTCTTTTTGGAAATACAAAGCAAGCAATTTGCAAACAACAAAACAAAATCATTATCAAACTGCTATGTTTTTCTCGACACACTCTCTACCTGTTACGGCATGCTCGCACACGCGACAAAAGCCCGTAGAAAGACATAATTTTCTCTCGTCGCGCGCGACATTATGTCTATCACCTCATGCTACGCCTCACAGAGGAAACGCTAAGGTTTTTTTAAGTCACGAAGGCTAAGGTATCATGGATATGCCCCCTAATGTGAGGCCGAAGGCAAAGATGAGCTACTATCCGAAGTCCTGGCCCGCGAATGAGTGACCCGATAACTCATTAATTTCATAAATATTTTGTCACATGTTACACATTATATGCGACGACTGCAAGGCTCGCTCTATTTTTATATTTTTTATACTTTTTTATATTGTGTAGTTCGGACACTCGTTTGGACACTTAACACTAGATGTCGCTTACATTTCAAGCTCACTGACATACATGACAGACAACTGTTGTTAGGTGTATTTTGTTGTTATTTGTTATTCTATGGTTCTTGTTCTTGCTTTGTTTGTTTGTTTTGTTTTTGTGATATTTGATCGTTTCGTCCTTTGGAAATAAATAAAATTAATGGATAACAAAAAAATTGTGTGTCGCCATGGATGAAAATAATAAGTTGTCTCTGAAACGAGTAGAAATTTCACTGACGAAATTCAATGAAGTAGCGATACCTCACCATTTGGACTTGTTACGACAACACAAGGCTAATATCCTGAAGGTAAACTGTGTGTTATTTTGAAATAGACCATCCAGAGACTACGTCACAAAGAAGATCTATAATCATTTAATTTTTGCGTCTTTTCGTAATTAACGCGTAATATTCGCATCCTTCTGACGTCAGTATGCACCTAAAAATAACAACTGGATTGTATTGGCATTCGGGCATGTGCGTAGTCGTGGTCTTTTTATTTATTTATAATAAGTAACATCGTAAATGGGCTAAATTACGTATTATTTTATAGTACTCATAGGTATTTACTGTAAACTTTTTAGGGTTCCTGGTTCTGTAGTCAACAAGGAACTCTACAGTTTCACCATGTCTGTCCGTCTGTTTGTCCGGTTGGAGTGTACAAAACGGGGCTGCCATTAAATCCTAAAATAGGTTCAGTCAGGTTTGATTGATGACACAGTCAAAGAGCCTGTGAAACAAGGGTTGGGGTGCACATAACCGGGCTGCCATAATAAATAAAAAAATAAGTTTGATGGTTATACTTTTGAAGAGCCTCGAGAAGTGTGGCTCTTCTGCTATGGCAGCCCGGTTATGTGCACCTCAACTGAAAGCTGTAATTTGACATGGGACATGGGTATATATATCGACCACTGAGGCAATTCTATAGAATTGCCTTTAATAAAACTAATCATACTGACAAAGTGGTAAAATTATTTTTTTTTGTATGAAAAATCATGTAATCTACATGTAAAGAGGAGATGATTTGATGTACCCTATTTTGTGGGGTATCATTGAATAGATCTTTTAAAACTACTGAGGGTTTGTTTTCTTAAACTATTTTTCTATCTAGAGTTCTGTTTGTGTAATATTATGCTTTAAAGTACTAAATGATTATTTCAACTACTGACAAAAAAATTAAATAGTAGGACAATCAATTTTTTTTTAAATCTTTTAGTTTATTTATGAAGGATTTTACTACACAAAATACAAAGATATACCTCATTACAATACCTAAAACACCTAAAATAAAATACCTAAAATAAAATTTAAAAAGGAAAGCTGTCACAGTTGAGTAGGCTTTCTTAGTTTAGGAGTAAAGGTTGTCACAGACGGGAGCTACACTATAAGATATATTTATCGGACCAACATCTTACAATATCACTCTTCATAGAAATCCATGAGAGTACACACATGATGCAGATAATATATATTTAATCGTTGTCTATCTGCAGATACCAATCAATATCTGTAAGCTATAATATACGCACAGATATTTTATCTTAAAACAAATACAGCATTGAGTTTTTAACCGCCTGTGTGGCTTAATGGTTAGTCCATTCGCTTCACACAAGGAGGTTGGAGGTTAACAGCATTGATTGATTGATTGAAAACACTTTATTGCACAACATAAGAGAAAAAAAAAAGATACAATGATTGATGTGTTCCAGCTTGAAGATAAGATCCCCCATTGTGTTGAGGTCTCTTGGTAAGCCCGCTTCCATCATCGGCATCATCATCACTTACCATCAGGTGAGATGATGCCAAGGGTTTATTAATTGTGAATAAAAAAAACTTCGCATGGGTCGGATGTGTTTGGGGGTGGTGTCTAGTAAGTCCAATAGCAACATACGGGAACTCATGTTCTTAATCACCCTGTATAAAACGTGCAGGTGTAGCTCATTCAAAGACTCATAACAGAATGTTGGGTTTTCATATATTATAGTATAGCTCCCATGTGTGATACGATACCTTACGATACTATAAGTTTTTATCTTAAGATACTTGCAGATAAAATATTATAGTGTAGATCCTGTGTGTGAAAAAATTAATAGTTGTTTTTTAAATATACATTTATTTTTGGAAAGACTACTGAACCCTTACATTGTGGGACTATGACTCGCACGGGCAGGTTTTTGCGTCTACATGATACTGTAAATTCTTCATTCCAGCCCCAAATCACATGCAGTATTAACTAGTTCAATAATGCATGCTCTTGAAAACTTTCTGAAAATACTTACTTAACAATTTTGGTAATTTACAATTACAACAATGTTATTTTTTGATAAAAACATTTAAAGTAAACTCTAAGTAGAAATAAACTCAAGGTGAATTGATAGAAATCTGTTTCTTTATAATACGGCTAGTGTCCCTGCGGGCTACCCTTGCGTGCTGCATACAAACATAGTTTGATTATGTGAATCAGGTTGCTGAACATTGGTAAAGAGTTCTAGACACTAATATTGTCTCAATGGTTTGTCAGATTTGTGTATAAATTGACATATTTTTTTCAAAATTCTGTAAAGATCTGTATACAAATGTGACATAGACATTCACATTTACAAATGTTAAGGATTTTTACAGAAATCTGACAAACCTCCAATATAAATATATCAGTATCTGGAATGTGTTTACAAAATTTCAATTACTGATTAACATTCAAATAAGAACCAAACTATGTTTGTATGGAGCGTGCCATGAATACAATCCTCTTAATCGTTGTATCAGCTCACATACATCCCCACCTTAGAAAATTAAATATTCTGAAAATAAAATAAAAGCTATTTGGAAAGTAATTAATAAAGAGACAGGGAAAATGAAGCCATGAGAGAAACAATATGTTTTGCAAACTGATCGTGGTGTCATTTCTGAAACCTCAGATGTAACAGAAGAATTTGAATCTTTCTTAACAAATGTTCCACTCAAAACAACCGAGAGCCTTGACTCGTCGCCTATTCTCGCAAATAAATTACTTTCTGAAAATGTACCAATGTGTGAGAAAGATTTTACATTTCAAAAAATTTCTCCACACACAATTGTAAAAGCTTTTAACTTGTTGAAACTAAAAAATACTGAGGATCTCTAGGGCATGTCTGTTAGTTTAATAAAGTCCGTAAGTAAGTCCGTACTTTAGCCCCTTACTTGGCCAATCTAATCAACGTTTGTATTGGTACTGGAATGTTTCAGGATCTCATGAAATTTAGTAAAGTTGTTCCACTGTTCAAATCCGGAGAAAAGAAAGACCCTAGTAATTATAGGCCTCTTTCTGTACTACCAGTTTTGACTAAGGTTTTTGAAAAATTATATTAAACCAAATGTTGACTCACTCTAACATCAATAAATTACTCCATAACCTGCAGTTTGGCTTTACAATATGACATTCCACAAGGGACGCGGGCGTTGAACTCGTTAAAAACATATATGATGCTTTTGAGAAATCACAGAATGCGATAGGGATCTTCTGCGACTTGTCTAAAGCATTCAATTGTGTGAAACATAAAACTCTGCTTGTAAAACCGTACCATTCATCATCATCATATCAGCTGCTGGACATGGCCTTCCCCAAGGATCTCCACGATGACCGGTTCTGTGCTGCCCGCATCCAGCGCAGGTCATCAGTCAGGTTCACCAGGTCATCCGTCCACCGAGTGGGACGCCTGCCTAAAATTCAAAATTCAAAACAATTTATTTCAAATAGGTGTTTACACACACTTTTAAATAGTCAAAACAAAAAAAAAATTGTATATTACAAATAATGTCATGATTCAGATTACAGTCTCAGGTAATGGTATTTGTTATTGAATCAACATATATATCTTTGTCATTTACATAATCTATTATTTTATAATATCCTCTAGAGCACAAAACTTTTTTGACATGAGTCTTGAATTTATTCTCTGACAAACTAGTTACATTTTCTGGAATTTATTGTAGAATCTTATACACTGCCCCACAAATGACTTTTTAACCTTACTCAGTCTCGAAAAGGCTATATCTATTTTATTTACATTACGGATTATCAAAAATCTTGCTTTTATTCCGGTTTTAAAATTGAAAGTTAATAATTATTGGATAGAGTGTGCACGTCCTTGTTTCGTGCTGATGGTTAGACCAGACCAGGTTATCAGGGTGCCTGTGGCGGCCGTATAAATAACGATCAATGTACTTTTCATTACCAGTATGAAGAAAGTGGCGAGTACACGAGGGTCCGCACGGAACAGACGCACGCGCGCCGTGTCGCGTCGCAACTGCGCGCTCTTCTGTCAGAGTTAGAAGCCCTTCGGCGGCAGGTGCGACCCGAAGACTTGCAGCGCTTCGACAAACTAACACAACGCTCCAGAGACTTGACCTTGCGTGCTATTGTAGACTACCTTGGTCAGTATAGCCACTCTTGCGTCACTTCACACAATAAAACAAGAATAAGTAACTTAAGCTACTCCATATCTAACTCATTCGTGTCCGCAACCACTTAAAACGCGTCGCTACGCAACTACGCCCTGGAAACGGAAACTTCCATAAAGGCTACGTCTACGCGTCGTAGCGTGGAAGACACGAAAGTGTTACGTTACCAGTCCAAAATCCAAAAAAGCGACGTTGGCTCAGTGTGGTCGAGTGGTCTTCTCCTAACCAGAGGTCCCGGGTTTAAATCCGGACTACCAACGTACCAATGAGTTTTTCGAAACTTTCGTGCATTTACTTACCGATTGATTTAACGGTGAAGGAAAACATCGTGAGGCAACCTACACATCTCGTTTCAAGATGTGTATATGAAGGTCGCGTTGCACACGTCCGTAGGTGAAAATCTAAATGCCCTACACCGACCGACTAGGCAACTGCTCGCGCCCCGTCAGGCCCTTGGATAGCACGGTTAATTGTGCCACACGATAAGAGAGAGACTCAAAAATGTAATTGGGTATACTGCCGAATTTAGTCCGAGCTAAAGTATCAAAGCCAATCCGAACTTTGCCCCTATGTGTGAAAATCTAACCAAGGCTGCACCTCACCTGATGGCAAGTGACGATGCAGTCGAGGATATAACACGCAAGCTCGAATAGTGCCTATTCACTCTCGTCTTAAAGTTTTCTAAATTATACGAATCGGGGTACACAGACGCCGGCAGGGAATTACACTCCTTGGCCGTTCGCATGTTAAATGATGAAACAAAAAACGCTTGCGTATATGTGGAACATAAACGACAAAGGGTTGGACGTTATATGTTGAAAAAGTATCAAAATCGCGATCGAACCGTGCGCCATAGCCAAGTCTTAGGCAGTGATTACAGCAGAAGGTTGTGATTATAGGAACAATAGAACGCAGCTGCCGAGCGCTAGGGGCATCAGCGCATGCGCAACTCTTGGGTGAGATGGCTGTCTCGATTACCTTGCCTGCCTACTTCACATTATTCTTTACTAAGAATATATGTTCTTGTAACAAAATCATGTTTTTCAGTGTAATAATAATTGCTGTAAATATTGAGGAAAAAAAAAATGCAAAATTCAAACATTGTCATGAGCATGAAAACTGAAAACTTTGTGTTAAATGAATCTTCAAGCTACTTTCCAATAAAATTTAAATACTATTAACACATTAAAACTAATTGTCATCTGTAAAATATTCCATACCATAGTGTTTTCTTTCTTGTCTTTAATGGGCTAATACAGGGGTTCTTAAAGTGTGTGCTGTTGAGAGAGATCAGGTGTGCTGCAAACTAAAATACTGAAAATAGGCGCTACCGTTAAAAATACAAAATATATCATATATTTTCTTAAAATCAAAGAATATTTTCAATGGTGTTGTTCTTAAGCTCAGAATATGATGTTTGTTACCCAAAGTCACATCTTACCTTGTTTGTGATACGTACACGTAATGATTTTGCCTTCTTCTGCGCTTCTCTGGCATTGAAGCTCCAAAAACGGCTACACCAAAGTCGGTGCAATTTTTTTAAAGTGTTAAACCATGACGGGACATAATATAAGTATGATATACCTTGTTTACACCTGTATGAAGGGAGTCAAATGCTGATTTGCTCCATCCAAAAACTAAGCTCTGCACACGACTAGGGCAGCGCGCCGTGGAAAGTTACCAAACCTGAAAGTGCGCCTCGAACTTTTTAGTTTAGGAACCCCTGGGCTAATAAGTTAGAAGCTAGATAATGAGACCGTTTGATGTTTTAGCTTTTAGCCTAATTAATTACCTTGTTTACTAGGTACATAATAAATATTTTTTTATGTAAATGTGATACTGCAAGTGACCTGTGTCTGCCCACTTTACAGAGACATCCCCGCTCAGTATAAATCGGGCGCCGCATAGAGAAGATTCAAGCTGTCCAACCGGCAGCGTGATATCAACGGACTCAGTGGGGGTTGTTACACAAGGATTGGACACGGATGGGTGTCCGGACGAACGCCCCGTGCCGTTTGATGACCCACTCGTGCAGTTGCAGATTAATGAACATGTGAGTACTTATCTTGTGGTTCACCAGAATAAAAAAAACGAGCGAGCATTACACTAGTCGCATATATGTAACATCTGAAAAAAGTAAAAAACCCACCGGCCTTCCTGCCTCCGGCCCCCGGTCTCGCAGGGCGCGTTCCGGGCTTCGCCCTACGTAGAGCTCGGCCTCGGCCTCGTATTAGGCGGCATGGCCATGTTACCTTAACCTTCGTGACTGAAAAAAACGCATTTCCTGTGCCACACTTCCGTCTTTTTTCACAAAATTACTCCCAAATATTTCAGGAAAGCGAGAAGAAAGATGTTATACATCAAAAGAGTTTCATAATTTTACGCAAAATATACGCACTAGTATAAACAAATAAAAAAAACGATCAAGTATTCTTACTATTCCGTTTTCTGTAACAACTTTAAGACTTGGCATTTTCGTTGACGTTTTCCTGTAAACTGTACGAGAGGCCCTACATTCCCTATTTTTAGGGTTCCGTATCAACTCAGAAGAAAAAAAGGAACGCTTACAGGATCACTTCGTTGTCTGCGTCTGTCTGTCAAGACCCTATTTCTCAGAAACTCTTGGAGGTATAAAGTTGAAATTAATATCAAGTACTGAGTTCCTGTCCCTTGGAGCTGTAAAAATCAAGCTTCAAAGTCAAAGCGATAAAAAAGACCCGGCCATTCTAGGGCCATTTATGTCACATATTCTGATAGTCGTAGGTTAATCAAAATCTATGGGACTTCCCGTTGACCTAGAATCAGGGATGCATTCGATACCGATACCGATACCGATATATCGGCGATATTTTGGGTTTGCCGATATATCGGCATCGACTAAATTTTTACTGCCGATACAACTACAACTTTACTCGCGCTTTAAAAAAGTAATGTGAACTCGCCTCTTGTTTCGTCTATTTTCTTGTAAACGAGGCGCGAACTGTAGTCTGTGTTGGCTTTTGTTTTGACTTTTTCCATGCTAAGTAAAACAAAATTACTTAACAAAATGAATTAGTTTGCGTATGAGCATTTTTATAACTTAGTTGATTAAAATAAATAGCAAAATAATTTCAATTTCATAACACAAAAGTGCTATAATGAAGTAGAATAATTTTGAAATTTCGGCATTTTATAATTCACAAGCTATATGTATGTATTGTAAAGAAAACGTGTCCCGTGGCATCAATTTAAAAAAATATAACACATCAAAATTGTGGATTGACATGTTTCAGAGTCGAAAATAACTAGCCACATAATAAAATTTCCAAAGAGTATTGGTAGCGGTATCGTATCGGAAAAAGGTATATCGATGCATCCCTACCTAAAATCATGAAATTTGGCAAGAAGTATTAATAGCAGAATATTCAGTGATAGTATGTACTGAATAAACTGGAAAAAATCGTTAAAGGTAGCATGCATACAAAAAACAAAACGAAAAATGCAAAAACCACAAAAATAGCCGCAACGATTTTCATGAAACTGCGAGTAACAACTATTAGCAGTATTGGTTATTCTGGCCAAAATTCGTCAAAGGCATGCCCCCATACAACGGAAATTTGTTTTTGTCTATAAATCAATCTGCTTCTTATTAATATTGCTTGCCTCCACAGACTTAGTTTAATACTTCCATTTTTAGTAGTTTTGTAATGCTCAGGACTTCCTTTGGACCAACCATTTCGCACAACTGGTAATATTCCCGTTGACACAACTACGCAGAACTCTTTTTGAGAATATGTACCAGTGTGTCATCATATCAGCTCATATACGTCCCCACCGAGGGGCTCGAGCCTACCCTGAATTAGGGCGATCGGGCCTTGGTCGACCACGCGGTCCCAGTGCTGGTTAGTCAACTTCACACACAACCTTCGAGTTTCTTCGCAGGTGTGTGCAGGTTTCTTCACGATGTTTTCCTTCATCATTAAGGCGCTTTGCACACGACGGGGCGGGGCGGGCCGGTCAATTTCGCCGCCAACGATAGCACAAAGGGAATCCTATACTACCAACGCACATGGAGGCGGCGCGGTCGGCGCGGTCTTTTTGTCCTCCATGTGCGTTGGTATAGTATAGGATTCCCTTTGTGCTATCATTGGCGGCGAAATTGACCGGCCCGCCCCGCCCCGTCGTGTGCAAAGCGCCTTAAGCAATCGGTGAGTATATAGTAAGCAAGTTTCGAAAAACTCATTGGTACATTGGCCGTCCGAATTGAAATTGAATTTTGGTTAGGAGAACCGAGTCGTTACCGGTTGAGCCACCGATGTTTGATATTAAATGCATTAAATCTTCTTCTGATACTCGTATGCTGATAATTGATTCGCGAGTAAGTAGTGCAGTGCTGCTGTACAATTTGTTTGTTTGTCCACTCACTAGGAGGTAACCCTTAAGGAGCGTGAAGCAGTCCTCAAAGGCTGGAGCGAGTTGCAACAGGAAGTGCGCGCGCTACACGACGCGTGGCACACCATGCACTCCGCGGCGGTCGAGCAGAGACGATTAGTGAGTAGTTTTGTCTCTATGGGCCGTCCTTATATTACTAATTATTAATGTGAAAATGTGTTTATTTTTTGCCTTTTCACGCTTCAACATCTTGACCAATCTTGATGAAATTTGGTATGCAGGTAGCCTGTGTCACTGGGAAGGACATAGGCTATTTTTTATCCCGTGAAAATAGAATATTCCAATGCCGTTACAGAGGGAACTAAGAAAATAATTATTTATATATTACTAGCTTTTTCCCGCGGCTTCGCCCGCGTGGACATCGTTTTTGTGACTGACTTAGAGTGTGCGCGGTGCGCGAGCCGCAAGCGGCTCGCGAGCGTGGACATCAATTTTCTCCAGATCCCTCGGGAACTACGTCAGGATATGCTTATTAGTAAGTCGTGTCACACAATCCATTGTTCCGTTGCGATGTTAATTAACCAAAAAAGAGTATATTTTCAGTTCCCTCGGGAATTGCATCGGCCTATCCTATTTTCACGGGATAAAAAGTAGCCTATGCCCTTCCTTGTGACACAGGCTACCTGCATGCCAGATTTCATTAAGATTGGTCAAGGCGTTGAAGCGTGAAAAGGTAACAAACAAACTAACAAACAAACAAACACATTTTCACATTTATAATATTAGTAAGGATTTGGTTAACTTCTTTAACATCGGCAGGAAGAAATGGACTGTTGTCTTTTTTTGCACAGTGATGGTTGAGGGGGTGGGAAATGACATAATTTAATTATTAGCATTTCCTGAGTCCTGAAATAGTTCTCGAGGGATCGGGGGAAAACTCATTTCCACGCTCGCGCACGTCGGCATCGCAACGGAGCAACGGATAGAAGTGATTTTTCGTACAGAATTGGTTGAGGGGGTGGAAAGTGGCATAGACTGCTAATCGGAATAGCCCGATATAGTTCCTAAGGGATCTGGAGAAAACTCACGTCCACGTGCGGCTCGCGCACCGCTCACGCTCAAACATAGTCATAAAAACAATGTCCACACGGGCAAAGCCGCGGGCAAAAGCTAGTTTGATATATTCTCAAATCACAAAATGAGTTTTTCAAAAACTTTTCATATTGTGTTACACGAATAACTTTACGACAAAGTAGCGTTTTTGACAGATGAGAAATAGTAACTGATTTGCCTAATGAAAAATACCCTATTCTACGACTCAGTACAACAATACAATAACTAGTACAACAATATAATAACTATTACAACAATATAATGACTAGTACAACAACAAGAAACTTGACACTTCAGTCCACAGACGAGCGGTGTCAAGCTATCAGTGATGGTAGTTGAATTTTCTGATATTGTATAGATTTCCTTCGACCATTATAACAGCTAATTTTGGTCGAAGATCATTTTTATTTTGTGGTCTTTTTGATATATAAGGTGTAACAAAATTAGCTGAATCTATTTTAACTGGTGCTTCTACCCATCAAATTGAACAACTTCCCTGTGGTACCCATAGTCAAATCGCAAAAAAAATTGGCTCCCATACTAACTCGATCAGCTGATCAGCCAACTTAGTATTGGAAGTTCAATTTTTTTTTGAGATTTGACTACTTATGGGTTTCATGTGGAAAGTTTTTCAGTTTCATGGGTAGAAGCACCTGTTAAAATAGTTTCAGCTAATTTTTGTAGACCTTATATACAGGATGTAAATGTGCATTCCCGCCATATTTACAGAAGTAGTAGTTTATAATACTACAAATTGTTTCAGCATATACAAAAAATCTGATATTTGAAGGACTACGAGTTATGGTATGAAACTCTTTTGGAGTTCATGTAAGAATAAACCAGTTTTATGTAAGATCGCAGTGGAACAAACCGTACGAGAACATAACTGACAGACGCGAGCGGTTTCGACTAAACAGTTCACTCCTTCTTTCAATGATTCATTCATGCGTATAGCTGACTACACAGTCAGCTGATTTCAGATTTCCCTTCCTACTTTAGGAGGACCTACAAAAATACTAAATTTCCGCATTTACACTTTTATTACTTTGAGATAGCTGTGTAAAGTACTTTATGTGCGTTTACAGTATTTTTGGCGTAGTTAAAAGTCTGAAATCAGCATTACACATTATTGTTATTTACAAAAAAATACACAAATTTACAAAAACTTACGTACAAGTAGTTCATGTGCTACGCAATAACTGTTCAAAATGCCCACCGTCCTGCGATAGGCACAGTCGAGCACGACGACGCGAATTTCGTTTTAGTTTTCGCAATACATAAGTGTTCTCCTTTACAGTTTCAAACGCTGCCAGAACTCTTTCACGCAACACATCAACACTATCAATTTCTTCCGTGTACACTAAACGTTTCACGTCGCCACACAAGCATTATGTCCCGGGTCGGTCTCGGACTGTTCGGAAACATTTCCACGAACATTTCACAGGCTTGTCGCAAACTGTTACCACTAATAGCGTACAAGCGCACCATCTCCACTAACTCCACATTCGAAAAGTTTTCCGTCATTTTGCACGGCGGCGGCGCGACGGCGCCAACGGCGATGCGTAAGCGTGGCGCAGAGGTCACTGAGCGAGAGTCGACTCGACTGTCACTCACGGCAGCGCAGCGCGGCGGTAACTGAACTGATTGAACGCAGCCAAAGGGAAGACCGACTCGTTTGAACTATGCCGACACAGGCCGCCGCGCCGCGCTCCGCTTGTGCGTGCGCACCGCTGGTATTAGTGATGTACGCGGTCGATAAAATGTAGTGGTGCCAACGCAGTAAAAATATGAAATCATTAAAAATAATTAAAAAAAAAAAAATATTTTTTATTGATTCGTACTCAGCATCAGATGTATAGTTACCTCTGTAAATATGGCGGGAATGCAAATTTACACCCTGTATATTAGTAATTTTGATATTTTAACGTAGTATTTTGACATCTTGGACATTATGCAACGGAAGGAATTTCTCGAACTATTCTCGAAGTTATATTTCGTTATTCACAAATTAATGAAAGAAAATCGGTAAAGTGCGAGTCAGAACGCTAGTTTCTTCACGTTTTTTAAAAAAACACGTTTTTGTATGGAGACTTTCACTTTTTCTAATTTTTGTATTTTTGTTATAGCGGCAATAGAAATACATCATGTGTGAAAATTTCAACTGTGTAGCTATCACGGTTCATGAAATACTGCCTGCTGACAGACGGACAGACAGAGAGAGAGAGACGGACGCACAGCGGAGTCTTAGTAATAGGGTCCCGTTTTTACCCTTTGGGTACGGAACCCTAAAAAGGCAAATCATTGCTCACAAAACTCAATTTTGCTTTTCAATTGAATGGATCAGGCCTTTTTAGTGCACTTAATTTCATTAATTTCAAGTTAATACTGATAGACAAATGGTGTTAATATGCCTATTCTGTCATTTGTTTTTTTTTAAGATTTATCAAAATTAACGCTTAAGTGATCCCTAGGTCAGTCAAAGCGAATCAAGCACAGAAATAGCCTCTGACCTATTTTGTCATTTGTTTTTTTTTAAAGATTTATATAAATTAACGCTTTTGTGATCCCTAGGTCAGTCAAAGCGAGACAAGCACAGAAATAGCCGCTGTGAACGTACAAGCGGCGCGGGAAGAACTCAGAATAGCAGAGAGGTGAGTATGTTGACCGGTACCTTAGATCACACATAATATAAACTAAATCCCTGGTTTCATACAAAACATACTTCAAAAACCGTCAGAGTTTGAGTTTGGCTTTACATTCGGACACTTTTGACCACGTGGTTGTTAATCTAGTTCTTTTATGTGTGATGGAAGATCGGTACATGTTATTTAACAAAACGATATTAGCCTAAAATAGTGGGTGGAGTCCTAAGTTAAGGAATATGTACTAATAATAAGTGGCATACGTTTGCGACGCATAGACGGTTGTTTACGATAATCCTATCTTTCATTAGTTTCTGCCAGAATTAAAATGTTTTGATTTAAAGCAAAACATTGATAAATCCATATAAAAAAAATTCGAACGAGACCTACAGTACTCGCATATGATGTGTAACATGTGACAAAATACTTTATAAAAGGACGGCAAAGATACGGCAGACTAGGCTGTATGGTCATAGATACCTTTGCCTTTTTCGCGCTTTTAAAGCCTGAAAAAACGCGACTTCCTGTTACACATTTCCGTCCCATGTTACACATTTCCGTACCATTTCACGAAATCACTCCCACAAATTGCAGGAAAGCGAGAGCAAAGATGTTACACATCAAAAGTTATCAAAGGAACTGCGCTGTGCATCCGATACCAAATGACCTTTGTCTATGGATTCTCTACCGTTTCCGTAGAGCAGTGCTTTGTTAAGCTTGCCTTAACTTTATGTATCATAGGGAGGGATTCATCGTATTAGCTCATATACGTCCCCACCGAGGGGCTCGAGCCTACCCTGAATTGGGCCTTAGTCGACCACGCGGGCCCAGTGCGTGGTCGACTTCACACACAACCTTCGAGTTTCTTCCCAGGCGTGTGCAGGTTTCCTCACGATGTTTTCCTTCACCGTAAGAGCGTCGGATAAACGTACATATGAAATCGAAATTCGAAAACACAATGGTACGTGGCAGGATTCAAACCACTTACTCCCGGACAGGAGGTAGCGGCCCTTGCCATTACGCCACCGTCGCAAGGTGGGATTATCCGCAAAGAATTTTTTTATATATCAGGTTAGAATCATAGTCAAATATTAAAAAGTGTTCAAGCAAACAACGGCCAAGGTATTGAATGACGATTTTTTTTTCTTTAAATTCATTTCAAACGTCATAGTAAATAGGACAGTGAAGTTTTTGTCTCGGATTTTGTATGGGATACTTGGTGAGCACAAATGGGCACTATAAATACAGGATGAAAAGTTAAGATGGGGCGCACAGGGATCTACCAGAAGAGATTCAAGAAAACGTACTTTTGAGACTAACCCTAACTTTTGAAGTTTTTTTAATTAAGTAATTATAGATTTTAGAAAAAATATTACAGTCAGCAAGAAATAGCTAGATCCGTTTTCTTATTACGATCAAGCCTGTACTAGACCAACTGGGGTTGGAGTACTAGAAATTACAAAAATCGCAAAAATCTTTCCCAAACATATAATATAAAAAAGAAATTTGTTCTTTTCTGTATATTAACATTGATATTCCAATAAATTACTTATTTAATGATGCCAATCAGCTCTAACAACTTCTCGTCAGGGCCTGTCTAAGGAGCAAAACACTCTTAGTCTTCTATGTATGTTTTGTTGTAGCTATAATGCTTTTGGTAGAACCCATTTCAACGTTCTACCCTATGCTTATCGTTAACAACCAACGTCTCTTCACTTACTTTAATACGTAAATCAGCCCTGTCTCTGATAAGGAGCAAAATTTTTTTTTTTTATTAAAAATTTGAGTGCGTTTGACTGCAACTCACCTGATGGTAAGTGATGATGCAGTCGAGGATGGTACACGCAAACTCAAATAATGCCTATTCACTCTTGCCTTAAAGATCCCCAAATTATAGGAATCGGGAAACACTGACGCAGGCAAGGAGTTCCACTCCTGCGCTGTACGCATAATAAATGAAGAAGCGTAACGATTCGCATGCAAAATACTCTCAGTTAGTCTTCTAAGTATGTTTTCTTGTGGCTATAATGCTTTTGGTAGATCCCCATTTCAACTTTCCACCTTGTGCTTATCGTTAACAACCCATAAATGCCCAACTGCTGGAACATGATCTCTTCACTTACTTAATGATGCCAATCAGCCCTGTGTCTGATAAGGAGCAAAATACTCTCAGTTAGTCTTTTTTAAGTATGTTTTCTTGTGGCTATAATGCTTTTGGTAGATCCCCATTTCAACTTTCCACCTTATGCTTATCGTTAACAACCCATAAATTTTCCAACTGCTGGGACACGGGTCTCTTCCCGAACACGAAAAGGTAAAGCCACACTAAGCCATAGTCCACATACGGGGGCCAAGTCCGGGTGCGTAAAGGTTGTAGGGCTAGTGGGGAACCCCACTGTCAAGAAGTTTTTCAAGCCGCCTATAAGGCATCTGACATCGGCATCAATGGCTCAGTGCGTCTTACGAAGCACGAAAACGGTAGAGAAAAATGCCACTAGCAGTCAAAAACATCTAGGTTATGACCGTGCTTTAGGTCAGTTAACTTGCGTGATCGACAAGTCGCATTGAGCTATTACCGAATGCTTATCATTGTGTGACAAATAAAAATACATCACCTTGTCTACAGACTGTGGAGCGGGGGCGGCGCGTGGTCCGTGGGCGGGGCGGCACTTGGCGCTTTAGCGGGTGGACCTGTGGGATTCGCGGTGGGGGCGAAAGCGGGCGCCGGAGTCGCCTTAGCCGGCTCCCTTATTGGGTACCTGGGGGCTCGCGTGCTGGGCACGAGAAGGGCTAAACAGCTGACTGGTGATGATGGAGTGACGGTCAAAGATCATAAGCACACTGACTAACGAAACCGATGCGTCTGCGTTTAGTGGACGCCGCTTTTGTAGGAAACTTGTAAATTGTGTTGTTGTAAGAACAGTTTTTGTACAGTTTTCAGTTTTTTTCTCATTACCAATAATAAGGTATTGTATAGGTGTGTTTTACTGACTTAAGACCGTATTCACAAATTCTTTTCCCATACGAACTTCAAGAAAATTATGATTTCAAAATATAAAATTTAAGCTACTCTGCTCACTTGGCACGAGGCGAAGTGGCAGGAGCACCTTCAGCGGAAACACAGTCGGCTTTTTTTCTCATTACCAACAATAAGGTATTGTATAGGTGTGTTTTACTGACTTAAGAGCGTATTCTTCACAAATTGTTTTCCCATACGAACTTCTTGAAAATTATGATTTCAAAATATAAAATTTAAGCTACTCTGCTCACTTGGCACGAGGCGAAGTGGCAGGAGCACCTCTAGCGGAATACAGTCGGCTGGAGTTCAGTGCGACGGGGAGAGAAAGCGTCGGACTATCCGGGCATTATCGAGGAGGACTGCTTTCTGCCTCGGAGTTCCAGCCGCCTTAGGTGTCGTTCAAGGTCGTTTGGGATTAGCCCGTTCACGGATAGGACCACAGGGTGATTTCAGTGGATTCCATTTGCCACATATCAGTAACCTCGTGCGCCAGGTCCAGAGTATTTGGTTCTTTTTTCGGCATCAGCCTGCACGAGGTTTTCATCGTATGAGATAGTGACATCCACCAAAAACACCATTGACTGCGCCCGATCCATCAAAACAATATCAGGCTTATGATGTCCGTGATGATGGGTCGTTCCCAGGAGAGCTTGGCGCGGTCGTTCTCGAGAACCTCTAGCGTATACTTGTAATACGGCAACCGCCGAGATATGAGGCCATATTTTAGAGCGATCCATCCATCCAATTATTTTTATTATTCATTTATTCTCAGGTAACTTAGTACTAAAAGTACAGACCCATAGATATACAAAAACTTATAAAAATAACACGACAAAGATATGTACTATAAATATAATACATGATAGATATGTTAGTCATGGAAGGAAAGATAGAAGAAAAGCGGGGTAGAGGGAGACCAAGTTATGTATCACAAATTAAGAAGATGATAAATGTTAAGTCGTACAGGGAGATAAAGGAAACGGCTTTGAATAGAGAAAGATGGAGGGAGTTGCACAACTGAACTGACATGGATGCTGCACCGACAAGAGCCTAGCTCTTGAAATTATAAAAAGAACGTATGTTAGTATCTAACTTAACCTGTGTTAGTAGTATGTAGTGTCGCGTGGATTGGCATGGTGCCTCGGTACCGACGAGACTTGAAAATGGTTGGGACGATTCTAATGAAATTTTATACTCATAAGCAAGTCACGACAGTCTATTTTGTGGATAGATTACATTTTCAACACAATAGTGATTTAAGGTTTTCATAGTAATCTTAAAAATCTCTAATCTTTTATTAAAATAAAGTATTTCGTAAATGTAATCTATCTGTCGTCGGCATACTGTATAATTGGTCATTATACATACGGACAGACAAATCTCAGGCTAATTATATAACGACGAGGGGCAACCTGACCGAACCTATTATTACAAATTGCTTGACATACATACATACAGACATACAGCCTGACCGTTTACATACGGACGAATTATACAACTTGCCTGACCGTATGTAAAATGACTAATCATACAATTTGCTTGCCACATATCCACAAACTAGAATTTCGTCATTTGCTTACGTGTATAGTATATCATTGGAATTGGTCCATCCATTTTGAAGGAGTAGTGATTTTAAGTTTGTATGGGAAACACTTTTGTGAATACGCTCGCGCTCTTAAAGAACGATGGTACCTACAGTACAAGCTTGTTTAATACTCGTATTATTGAAAATTGTAACAAGAATCTCTGTTCCGTGACTCAGTCGTTAAAGAGCCTAAGTCAAAAGGGATAAGAAAGCTCCAATAGGTATTTGTCGGTTTTTTCATCATTATACTGATCAATTTATGTATGCTTTTGAGCTTTAAGACTTTTCCTTATAATATCACTTATAAGATACGTTATAAATTGTATTGTACTAGTGGCTAAACCACAACTAGTAAATCTAGTCTAAATGAAGATTCGTCACAGCATCTTCTCTTTTCAATAGCACAAATAAATCGTAAAGTAGCTTCATATTATTACGTTTTACAGATATAATAGGTCTTTACGTTTTTACCTATGAAATTTCCGATTTAGTTATTTAGGTTAAATGTCAATTTTTATTGAAAACTAGTTGATGCCCGCGACTCCACCTGCGTGGACATCGAGGGTGCGCGGTGCGCAAGCCGTAACAACACGCAATTTCTTTTGTTATTAACCTTTCCTGGCGTGCACACAACAATTCACCAAAGTTTCATTGTAATCGGTCGAGACGTTTTCGTGTTTTAGCGAGATTAACGAACATCAATTCTTTTTTATTTTATACTATAAAACAAGAACATTTTATGTTCTTGTTATTGGTCATATGATGACACAATTTATGGTCTTTTATTATTTACTAGCGACCCCCCCGCGGCTCCAACCGCGTTCTGGGCTACTCTGAAGCTTCCCTAAAAAAATTATCAAAATCGCTCCAGCCCTTTGGGGACATAAATAAACACATGGTATAAAAAACCGGTCGTCATGGATTTAAAGCCACCGTGCTCTAAACAACATGCATACATTTTCCTACATTTAATTTCTAATAGTCTAATGCTGTTTTCAAAATAAAATTTGTTTTAAAAACTATTCCTTTTATCTTAATTTTCTTTTTTAAACTTTATCCTCCAAACGGCAATTTCATTGGTAAATTCATACTTAAATAAAAAAATGTGCAGAAATAGTTTGGTTGCGGACAGACTATAGGCAGAGAGCTTAAAAGTTTCTCTGAGCCAGCAGAGTAATATTTTTAAAATTATTTACGAAGTAGGTAATAGGTAGGTAATATTGAAATAATTTATTTGAAACTTAGAATTAAGCAATTTATATTTATAGATTAATCCCCTGTGCAATTATGTATCATTATGGTCTTATTATTCTGTAGCTTTATTTATAGATTGTTAACAAAGTTCACTTTTTGTGATTTTATAATTTTATTTCTAGTTTCAAAGTTTACTTTTTGTTATTTTAAAATTTTATTTCTAAAACTTTAAAGTTTACTTTTTGTGATTTTATGATTTTATTTCTAGTTTCAAAGTTCACTGGAGAATCCACGCGCTTTATTTAAATAGTGTAAATAATTACTCAACTAATGCTCTGCTGTGATATTGTTACTATAGTGATTTGTAAATTATGAATAGAAATAAAGACCTAAATTTAACACACATTCTTTTAGTAAGAAACCCACAAAAGACAATAAGTCGTGATTTAAAATAAAGTTCAGTACTTATAATAAAGTAACGATTCAAAATAACAGTTATAAAGACATACTCGTACAGGGTATTAAAATACATATAACTCAAGGTATTAAAATACATAAACCTCAGAAAAAAAGTTCAGATAGAACCTCATGTAAATTCAATGGGAAGCCAATCAAAACCACTCCAAACCTGTACGTACACTGTACACGCACACATAAGACATTAAAACCACTTCAAAATACTGGATAGTATATGCTAAGATGTCGTCGTCGAAGACACGCACACACACATACATATCACACCGATACCGCACACATGTTTCAAAAATTGTCTTGGACAGTTCGCTGCATTTTATCTGAACTTTTTTTTATGATTTGAGCCTAAAACAACAACTTTACGGAATCCAATCCATAATGAATTAGCAAAAAAGTACCAGGATCTCAAGACAGCACCAACAGTAACTGGCGTGTGTTCTCCAAGCCTTTAATCAACTATAGTTTCAACTTCACGCGCATGCACCGTATCGGCTACAGCCTTATTACGCTTTTTCACCTTGATAGCCTTAATAGAAGAGCTTGTTGGTAGTATTTCCAGCCCATTGTCTGCCACCCCTGTCATACTCTCAGTAATAATGGTAATAGTAGGAAAGTACTTGTCTTTAAGGTATTCATTGCAAGGATGGTGGCTTTTTCTATCGATGTTCTTCTTGATGCAGTCCAGGTTGCAGAAGGAGACCAGCTCGCACTTAGAGCAGAGGATCTTGAAGTAATCGTTGAGAGGGAGGGCGCATTCGAAGCATATTTTATATTTGTGGTCCTGAAACGATTGGTGTGGTAAAACTGGGTTAGGGTCGTACAGATTTTGGTCGTTATCTAAGAGATAATCAGTTGAAAATAGTCTCAGCTGGAAGACGTCTCCTGTAGAACTTAGGCCTGCCCCATAGACCTGTCCAGCGGCATCCTGCGAGCCTTGTTAGGTGGGGGCATATCCAATAATACGTCATCCATCCCGTTCGATAACCTTTCTCGAAAACTGTTGCATATTATATCTAAAGCATTAAAGGGGAAGGCTAAGACGAAAAATCATGGAATAAGGTAAAAGTGAAGATTCATATGGTGCAATATTCTGTAGACAGGATTAAATAGCTAAGAGCCCCAAATCACTGGGACGCTATGGCGAAGTGGCCGGCGACGTAGGTATGGCTACCTCGAGCAACCGAAGGTCGCCAAACAGGAATATCCAGTGACTACTGTCTGTCCAGTAAAAAAATTATAAGCCTTTGGCATTATCTCACCTGATGGTAGTTGACGATGTGATACCGAAGGTGAAAGTGATGTTTGGCGGCAAGACTTAGATAAGAGGGTGGTAGCTTCCCAGGAGGATTATAAAATATCATACAATCAACACACAAAGGCAGAGCCCGCTGGGAATCCAACCCGGGACCTCCCGGTGTGGACTAACATTGCCAAACCGTCGCCAAGTGCGGTAGCTGCCAAAAATTTCAATATGAATCGTTTGGCGACATCGCCCTGGCGTCCCAGTGAGTTAGGGCCCTTAGTTCTTAATTTTAAGAAGAGGCAGAAGAGGGCTAGATATCTAACGGTTTGTTTCCATTGACAAGTTATTTTCTTAAGTCTATTATGAGGAAAAGGGGGGTTCTATCTAACTGTATTTACTTTATGTCTCGCATCTTATATCTCACTAGATAATCATGTGTTAACAACTTACAGCTTTAACTTCCAGTTCCGGTTTGACATACACTCTTTTCCACGCTTCAGCTTCCGCAGCTAACTTAGACGCTGCTTTGTGCTCTTTCAACAGTAGACCCATGTCCATTTCAATAAAGGTCTTCTCCGGAGCCGTCATCGCCGTGTTTGACGTGGGCTTATTTGACCTTCTGTTGTAGAACTGGACTATGTACAGCAAATATTTCAGAATTCTGCCATTGGTGTAAAATTTTTTCTTGGTGGTCTTCAAAATGTCCCAGATTTCGAGACACCGTTGTGGGGTCAGCCATATACCGGCTCCTTTTTGATTCTTGTGCTCTTTTATTATCATGCACCATTGTCTGTGTTGGTACCTGATGAAATTAAAAAAGTTAGATCTATGTATATTTTGAAATACCTAAAAAAAACTTTAAAAGGGATTCATTTCATGAGATTGAACAACTTTCAATTGATCAGCATAAAGCGAACTTTGAATGGCAGGTCCAATTTCTTTGCGAAATGAATATAAGTTCTTCGGGGAACATTTTTCAGTTTCTGTACCACCATGTACAATGTACAACCACCCCTTAAATTCAAGTATAATTCAAAATGACCCTATTAGATGTCGCATACTATAAAAGTGACTTTTTAATTGTTGAAAATCAGTATAGATCGTGAAATCTAAGTTGAAAATCAGTATAGTTCGTGGCATCTTAAGTTGAACAGTGCGCAGTGTTTTATTTTCAGGTCTCAATCGAAGTGCGGGACGCGGTCGTCGCGCGCACTTACAGACGCCAGTCCCACGCAACACGCGCTCTGTGCCCGCGCTACACCCGCACGCTGCCTACCTGATGCGCGAACGACTGCCGTTTGTGTTCAACTTTCATGCCTCGAATTATACAATGCTTCTGTTTTCTTAATGTCTCTCGGAAAACTTCGTAAACAATAAAGTACGGATTTAGTTCTGAAGTTCTCAATTCAAATTATTATATGATTACTAGTTGTTTCCCGCGGCTTCGCTTGCTCAGATCCTATCAAATTTTCTATACCTATTCTGAGACCTACCGAATATACACAGACAATTTCATGGAAATTCTTCCAGCCGTTTCGGAAGAGTATGTTGCGTGTGTACTCTTCCGAAACGGCTGGAGGAATTTCCATGAAATTGTCTGTGTATATTCGGTAGGTCTCAGAATAGGTATAAAAGATTAACACTCGATTGCAATGGGAAATGCGTTGATTGCCGAGAGACATTTCAAAATAGAAGCACTTGTAAATGGTATTCTACAGATGAAACTGAGAAATTTTTTAAGCAGTAAGGCCGCCTAAATTGTGCAATTTAAATTTTGACTGTTAAATCTGTACTATTTTCTATATATTTTTTTATTTATTGTACAATAAATCATATTTGAATGATTGATTGATTGAAACTGAACAACAATTTACAACTGCCATTTTTTTAAAACATGTGTGAGGTATCTTATCGGGTGGTATCAGTGTGTTGTGTGTGTATGCGAGTCTTCGACGACGACGTCTTAGCACATACTATTGAGTATTTTGGAGTGATTTCGATGTCTATGTGTGCGTGTATAGTGTACGCATAGGTTTTAAGTGTTTTTGATTGGCTTCACATTGAATTTACGTGAGGTTCTATCTGAATATTTTTTGATCAGACTCAAATAGGTAAATTTTGTGCTCCGGTTGTATAGGTTCACGTCAAGCGCCACGAACTTACTACATAATACTAATAGTCCTCTACTTAGGAAGAACTAACTGCCCCGCGGTGTGCGTGTGTATTAACTATCGGTTACAAGCTAGAAGGTGTTGAATCCGCCTCCATTAAGTCCAAGAGCTTCACATCAGGAGACATCAGTTCGATTTTCGGCGGAGTCCAACTTTGTGAGACTCGGTTTGGTTGGTGGAAGGGCATTTTATAATCCTGCCTGGCTAGCTACCACCATCTTATCTAAGACTTGCAGACAAACATCAATGTTAGGAAATGTTATCAGCTTGAAGATATCCAGGTTACCTAATGCGGTGGGGAATCTTGGTAAGCCCGCTTACATCTTCGTCATCATCATCACTTACCATCAAGTGAGATGATGCCAAGGGCTTACATTGTAAATAAAAAAAGAAACCTGTGTTGTCAGGGGGCTAAGAAAAATAATAAATAAGTATACTGTGGTATTTTTTACTCAGTAGCGAGTGACGCGGGGTTAAGTCTTACTTGTAAATGATATCAACCAGCTCCTTCATTAACTTGGCCTGCAGCCACCGCACATGCAATAAACAGATGCATTCCGTCATCAGACTTATCGTCGACGTGTAGTCCGATATTTCATCGCCCAAACGTTTTCCCATCACTTGCTTGGTGTCTCCTTTGCTTTGTTGCTTTTCAACTTTAGCTTTTGTTTCAGACTTGTTATGACCTTTTGTTTCAGACTTGATATGACCTTTTGTTTCAGACTTGTTATGACCTTTTGCGTCTCCTTTACTAGTTTTACTGGCTGTGCCTGAAACTGCAATACGGTATTTGACTAATAACAAGTATTTGAAAAAACAGGCCAAGTGCGAGTCAGAACCGCACACAAAGGGTTGCGTGCCATCATACAAGATGGCGCTAGTTTCTTCATGTTTAAAAAACCACGTTTTTTGTATGGAGACCCCCCCCCTTTTTTCACTCTTTCTAATTATTAGTATTTGTTGTTATAGCGGCAAAAGAAATACATCATCTGTGAAAATTTCAACTGTCTAGGTATCACGGTTCATGAAATACAGCCTGGTGACAGACGGACGGACAGACAGACAGACAGACAGACAGACAGACGGACGGACAGCGACGTCTTAGTTATAGGGTCCCGTTTTTACCCTTTGGGTACGGAACCCCAAAAATAATACTTTTTTTCAACTATCGCAAAAACGTCATTTTTAACCGACTTCAAAAAAGGAGGAGGTTCTTAAGTATACTCGTTTTCACAGTTCTGTACCTCAAAAGGTAAAAACTAAACCAAAATAGGATCACTCGTTTGTCTGTCCATTCGTGTGTCACAGCAAATTTGCTCCGAAATTACTGAACCGAATGAGTTGAAATTTGGTAAACATTATGTAAGTCGGTGACTCAAAGACGGACTAACTAAAATAACTTTCTTCTAACGTAAATAAATGAATTTTAAACACTTTTGGAGGTTAAATTAGAAAATAAAAAGAAAGTTTTGCAAACTATATCGTCTAAATAAAAGAGCTTGTTGTGACAATCTCAAATATATTTTTTATAATTTTAAGATATTATATAGTTTAATTATGACATAATTATAAGATAATACATAATTTTAAGATTTATTAGTTAGAAGAGCGTCGGTGGTACCGGCTAGGACCGCAGCCTCCTGTCCGGGAGGCCGTGGTTCGAATCCTGCCACGTAAGAATGTGATTTCGTATTTAGATTTCATATGTACGTTTATCCGACGCTCTTACGGTGAAGGAAAACATCGTGAGGAAACCAGCACACGCCTGCGGAGAAACTCGCAGGTTGTGAGTGAAGTCGACCAACCCGCACTGGGCCCACGTGGTCGACTAAGGTCCGGTCGTCCTAATTCAGGGTAGGCTCGAGCCTCTCGGTGGGGACGTATATGAGCTGACATGATGATATAGTAATGAAGTTATTTAAAAAAATATGTGAAAATTGACCATGTTTATCTCCTTAAATCTTAACAAAATCACAGTACATGAGGTTAAATGCATCGATTACAGAAAAACCTACAAGAAAATCGAAAGTCCTTCCGTTCCTACACGGAAAATGGAATTTCCAAAGTCTAGTTATGGGGATTGGTCACTATTTACCTATTTTCTTAAACAACTCCAAAACTATTTGGCTTAAAAACTAATTTATATACAGGGTGGGAAGGAGTATACCGACAGATTTTAACCATGGATTCCTGGTGGTATTACAAGTAAATAATGTTATGTCAACATGGGTCCAAAACTGCCTCATTAACTTACTTAATTTCGGGAACAAAAAAAAATTAACGATAGTAGTCCCTTATGAACGAAACTTTAGTCTAAAGAATAAAAAATGTTGTACGATGTCAGTATGACACTTGATTAAAATCTCAAGATAACAAACGTCAGATAAACATCTGATATTATTAGGGCGTGTTACCCTTGAGATTTTTTGAACTTGTGAATTATTTAAAAAATTAATATCTCGAAAATTAGGCTTTACTGGCCTATGTTTATATTACTTTTTTGTCTAAATAGGCATTAGAATCTTTGGTTAAAATCTGTCGGTATACTCCTTCCCACCCTGTATATAGATTCTCACAACAAGCCACAGATAAGAAAAAAAAATTGACACTCCGATAGATTGCCGAAGGAGGCGTGGCAGACGCCTTTATTTATGCTACATTTTATTCTGTACTTGAACTTGGACTTGACGGAGACTTGGACGGGTACTTGGACGTGTACTTTGACTTGACGGGTACTTGGACGTGTACTTTGACTTGACGGGTACTTGGATGGGTACTTGGACGGATACTTGGACGGGAACTTGGACGGGGACTTGGATGGGTTTTTGTTATCTTATCACGTAAAATTATCGTCCGTAAACCGACTTTACAGACAATTGGTTTCTTTTTATTCACAATTGGTAAGCCCTTGACATAATCTCACCAGATGGTAAGTGACAATGATGCTGAAGATGGAAGAGGGCTTACCAAGATTCCCAATGCAATGTAGAACTGGCATCTTATCTTCAAGCACACATAAATGTTGTTAACACCGATGTTTGGCGGCTAGCCAGTCGGGCTTAGAAAATGCCCTACCACCACACCAACCAAACCGACTCTTTCAAGTTGACACCACCGGGAATCGAACCCGCGACCTCCTGGTGTGAAGCGAATGGACTAACCATAACGCCACGGAGGCGGTTAAAATAAATAATTAATGAATTTAATTAGTTGTTTCATACTGGCAGAGCCTTGTCGCTTCAAAGGTGCTATTTTTTCTAAGGTTTCTTGTGCGTACACGAAGAGGTTGCCGTATGTTTTCTGTCCATCCTGGCACTCTAACAGCGGGTCAGCACCGTGCAGAAGCAAACTTGTCAGCTGAAAATGACGCATAAACATATTATATCATGCTGAAGTAAATTTCATCATTGTCTTGATAATTTTGAAATAGTTATATATGATACAAGGACGGCAAAGATGTATCATACGACGTTTTTCAATACAGTTGTGAGAAAAAAGGCACACCAAAAAAATACCAAAATATTTACTTGGGTATGTAGGTACATTTATGTTTTAGCGAAAAAAGTCCATTTTACGCTATTTGTGGCTCATTAAAAATATTCAGTGGAATTATTTATTTTGATTTACTTTTTCTATAAATTTACTAAAATTTCTATTATTTATCACACCCACATATTATGTATATCTTGAAATTCGTCTATGAAAACATTTATAAAACAACTCAATTCGGTTTTACGAAAATTTCGATGAGCGCCATAATTTAGCTAAGCACGCATATATACGCATGGCGTAAATTTCTGTGTTTACGCGCATGTGTTTAGCAATTCTGAGAGCTATGTCGGTTACTTTGGTTCTCCTACGGATCTCCTCGTTTCTGATTCGATCACGCAGAGAAACTTTGAGCATAGCACGCTCCATTGTCCTTTGGGTGACATTGAGCCTTCTTATGAGGCCCATATTAAGCGATCACTTCTCAGTTCCGTATGTCATTAGTGGCAACACACACTGGTCGAAGACCTTGGCCTTAAGACACTGTGGTATCTGGGACGTCAAGATATTACGAAGCTTCCCGAACGCTGCCCAGCCGAGTTGGATTCGACGATTGATCTCTTTCTCGAAGTTGGACCTACGTAACTGGACAGTTTGTCCCAGGTACACATATTCGGCAACAACTTCGAGTGTAGAGCTTCCAACCTTCAGAGGAGTAGGTATGACACGGACGTTTGACATAGTTTTCGTCTTGTCCATGTTTATTCTAAGACCTACTTGTTGAAAGGCTCTACTGAGGCCATCGGTCATTGTGCCTAAGTCGTCCATAGTCTCAGCCATGACCAGGATATCGTCAGCGATTCGAAGGTGGATGATGTACTCGCCGTTGATATTGATGCCGAGTCCGAGTCCAGTCCAAAAGCTTAAAAACATCTTCCAGGGCGGCGGTGAACTGTTTCCGAGATATAACGTCTCCCTGTCACACAACTTAAGTGGCAGTGGGCGGGGCACACAGCTCGTAGAACAGATGGCCGTTGGGGTAGTAAAGTTCTCGAGTGGCGACTGCGCACCGGAAAATGTAGCTAGGCAGGCCTCCCGCTCGGTGGATAGATGACCTGGTGAAGGTTGCGGGAAGCCGCTGGATGCGGGCAGCGCATAACCGATCGTCGTTGAAATCCTTGGGGGAGGCCTATGTCCACCAGTGGACGTCCTTCGGCTGATATGATGACGGGCGTGCGTATTTTTTTATTATAATCATAAGGCTTCGGATAAAAAGGTAAGCATGAAACCTCCTTGGAAAAGATGACCTATTCCCTGGTGTGGCCTATGCGCTTCATGCGTCATCAACTCCTCAGTCTCCTTCTGATACAGGCCGTCGTCGTGGTACATATTTAATATTCTTTCTTCACAAAATTATAATATCTCTCTTGGAACTATCTTTTAAAAAGTGTAAAAGAAGATTCTGTACTTTGGTTATTACTTATATATTTTTTTGCTAGAAATAAAAAAAGTGACAAAGTAAAACGCATGTGTACGATAAAATCAATTTTGCGCACAGTATACTGGCATATAAAATACCACTTTTTGAGCAATTGTATTGAAAAATTTCTTTCTTTGTATAGTAGTGAATAGTTTGCAACTTTTTACTTAGTTGATTTGATTGAATATCCATTAAGACGTGTTGTACCATTTTGATCCTTCAAGACGGATTATGATCTGATTACTATTTGGTTACAATTACTATAATCACCAATATTTTAAAAGGGAATTTTTATCCACAGTTGGTATGTCCATGACGAAGCCTAAGATGAAAGCGGGCTTACCAAGATTCCTGAATGCAATGGTGAAATGGCTATCTTATCTTTATACCGGAACACATCAATGATGTTAACATTGATGTTTGGCGGCAAGACTTAGATAATATTGTGGCAGCTTGTCAGACGGGCTAGCACGTTCCTACCACAAACCAAACCAAATCTTACAAAGAGTTCGCCAGGAATCCAACCTCGCGACCTCTTGGTGTGAAGCGAATGGAAATATCACTATGTTATGGAGGTGGTTAAGAATTAAATTTATTACATACGATCGAAAATCTTTGCGTGCCAGCAGTCTCTCTGAAGTATTGCAAGTTAAATAATTTCACAAGGATAGTTTGGTTGTCACAGTTGATGACCTTATTGAGGTCGACGTTTGGATTCTTACTGAAAACATCGTCAAGGATTTCTATTCTTTTGGTCATTGCGACGTCTATAGCCGATCTTCCCTTGAACTGAGCGTAAGGGTCGCAGTGGTGTTCTAGTAGCAACTCCATTATTTGATTAGCGATCTGAAATTTCGTAATGGTATTAAAGATTTATTTAGTCCTTTACTATTTAGTTAATCAATAGTGTTGACAAACGCATTGATATGCACCTAAACGTAGTGGTACAGACTTTCTGTAGAACTTTAAAGTTGGAAACCCACTCACTCACTGACTGACTCACTGACTCTGAACGTTGCACACGTTTCTAAACTTTGAAGAGTTTTCTACGAAGTAGACTTCAGGCCTACCGTTTAACTGCGATGTTGCCTTAGGTCATATGCTAAGCTGAAATTTCATCTGTTTCCCCCACCTGCACTGGCTGCCAGTTATGAGTTTGATTTAAAATTTAAATACCAACATCTTCTTCGAACTGCGAGTCCACCTTTTTCGCTAGGATAGCGTGCAGCAGGGTTGGTCCTGGAACCTCAGGGTAATGCAACCGAATGTTGGCATCAGCTCCATTTATAAGCAAAACTCGAATAATATGTACAGTATCGGAATTCAGCGGTCCTGTTACAGCGATAGCTAATGAGGGGTAGTTCTGTGCCTGAAACAATTGGTTCTTATTGGTACTATCATTTGAAGTTTTTTCTCTCCGTCTTTTAACGTCGGAACTTACTTCAGAAAACGTCTCATTTACACTAGCACCGTGCTGTATCAACTGTTGTATCAGGTCTGCTGAACCTGACACCACAGCTGTGTAGAGAGCAGGCTGGGGACACCTAACCAGCCTGGGGTCAGCCCCATCAGCTAGCAGCTGTTGAATCGTCAGTTTGATCCCGTTTAATCTGGAATTTTGGTTGGTTTGCTTATCGTTAGAGAATTAAATGGCGCCTCAAAATGTGAACAATCTCTTAAATTTTCAAAATCATCTTGAGTGTTGTTAAAACTGAACTGATTAGGTATTATCGTGTATTATAATACATATTATAATGTGATTATACCAATATCGGTAGGTAGCAATGTTTATCAGTGTTTTACTGGATTAATTTCAGAGAGTCTGGTCAAGAACTACACGATCTCGTTCCCGCAGCTCCGTTCCACCTTCAGTCAACCAGAGGCGGGTGGGTTTTCATGCCTTTGTTGTTGATATTCCATCTATCCGCACGAAGCGTTAGGGTCCTCGAGTTTTGCTTCCGCAAACAGAAATGAAGTGGAACTCCTTGCCTTCGTCAGTGTTTCCCGTCTCTTATAATTTAGGACTGTTTAAGGCTATCAGTTGGTTGACCTGGCAGTCAGTCGATATGTCTATCGATCGGCCGGTCGATCGGTTGGTCAATCGGTCGGTCAATCGATTGGTCGATCGTCGGCCTATCTGTCGATCATTTATTGGTGTTAACAAAATACGTGATGATTTGAAGATTTTCACAGATTATCCTTATTTTGACGGGCCGTCACTGCTAAGTCCTTACAAGCGCCCCACTGAGTGCACTGATTTCCCTTTAAGAAATATTTCTGTAGAAAGCTCAACCTTTCTACAGAAATATTTCATTTTATATAAGAAGCTAATGTAATGCGACCGAACAAAGAATATTAATTCAGTACACACTAACATTTCTACTTTAAATCCAATAACGCTCTCCAACACCATATCCTTGCTTACATTTAATATTTCAGATTTCTGATGCTGAGATTTGGCTTTCAAATTCTTACTAGTATTAGCATCCTTTGGTTTAGAAGTTTTAGTAGTATCTTTTGGCACTTCCGAATTAGCAACAATATCATCCACCATATTCCTTACTGTGAACAAATATGGAGGAACTAAATGTGGCCCAGAAAATGTAGTCGACACTTTCAAATTATATTCTTCGTTTATTGTCATGAAATTTTTTTTGTCGTTTTCGTTGTCGGAAACCGATTCGTCGGTCTCGAATTCTTGTTCATCCAATGAAATGCTTGCCCTGTCCGATTTCTTTCCAGCTCCAATCACTGACTTCTTTAAATTGACGTTTTTCATTCTACTGTGTGATTTACTTAGACGTTTTGATGTAGCAGGTGGTTCCTGAATAGGTATCTCTCGGGTTATTAGCCATTCATCCACTTTAGGTTCTTGAGCTGAAAAATAATCGTTGTATATTTGGTTGCTTTCCTAGACGAGTTGTCCAGTTTCTTTCTATTATATTCTATTAATTAAGCTATTTATTAGGCTTTAGACTACTTTGTTTTAAATTGTTTCTCTAAACAAGTTATACTTTTAAATATGATATTGCCTATGTTTAGGTGTTTTTTTTTAACAGTCTGGAGAAGTCCTAAATCGTAGAAGATACGCAAAAACAGTCATAGCAACCATAGATATTTTAAGATGAAAACAATTTTGGCATATTTTTTTGTCAAGTGTCACTTGTAGTACCTAGTACCTACCAAAAAAAAAGGAAAGTTAGCAAAAACAATTTTTACGTGGTTTTCAAGCGAGCCGAAAAAAGTCGACAAGATGTAGAAGATGTAGGTAGAGCCTTTTTAAAGTAAAATGCAAATTTAAACTTTTTTCTTATTAGGCCAATCGATCCTGTTCTTAATGTAGATCAAAATACTATGCCTATGAGACCAACTGAGGTCAGAGTACGTACTAGAAAAGTCAGGAATCATAAAAAAACTATTCCCATAGTAAAAATATTTGACGGAAGGATTTTTGCGATTTCTGATTATTTCGTACTTTAACCTAACTCAGTTCCATAAAGTTTTCAAATGATATTATTTAACGATTAAAGAAATAATTTTATGAAAAAAAACTTGAGAATTTTCTCTTTTAGGGTTCCGTACACCCAAAGGGTGACCAACAGGACCCTATTACTAAGCCTGCTGTCCGCCCGTCTGTCCGTCTGTCTGTTTGTCAGCGGGCTGTATTTCATGAACCGTTATAGGAAGAAAATTAGAATTTTCACTGAATGTGTATTTCTATTGCCGCTATAACAAAATAAATGAATAATGGGCCTTCATAAAAGAAACATGTCTTTTTATCACGCTTTTATTAGCTTCACCTGTATGTTTGTATGTAACCGCCTCCTTTGGACTCGATTTTAAACGGACAGATTTAATTCAAACTTTGTAGACTTATCAAGAATCAGCGACAATATAATAATTTCATAAGTTTGAACTAAAAATAATAAAATAAATAGAGTTTAAAAATAAAAAAATAAATAGAGTTTAAAAAAACTAAAAAACACGCTTTTATACAGTACATCAGAATAAAAAGTAAAAAAAATTATTAATATAAGTTGAAAATAATAATTAACAAAAAATACTAGAGTATTATTGTGAAAAAGCGTGGGGCGCTCTGTGCCATATTTTTCGTCTATTTCTACCCACACTTTTTCATAATAATACTAGTATTTTTTGTTAATTATTATTTTCAACTTATATTAAGAATAATTTTTTACTTTTACTAGTATTATTTTGAAAAAGTGTGGGTTGCTCGATAGACGAAAAATATGGCACAGAACGCCCCAACGCTTTTTCACAATAATACTAGTACTTTTTGTTCATTATTATTTTCAACTTATATTAAGAATTATTTTTTACTTTTTAGTCTGATGTACTTTAAAAGCGTTTTTTTAAGTTTTTTAAACTCTATTTATTTTGTTGGTGTTGTCTGTCTTTCAGCAGATTGATTTCATGAATCGTAACATGCAGACAGTTGAAATTTTCACAGAGAGTGTATTTCTGAGCCGCTATAACAACAAATAATAAAAAAATAAAGTTAAAGGGGCCTCCATACAAGAAAATTGATTTTTTCAAACGTAAAGTAACTAGCGACATCTAGTAGGATATAATATCTTCTGTAAGTTGATTTATGAAGATGTTTTGTTACGGAACCCTCCGTGCGCGAGTCCAACTCGCATTGGCTGGTTTTTTTCATACTTAATAAAGTATAAAAAATATTAAAATTGACCAACTTCTACTATGCAGATTTTTTCTCCGATACAACAAAGTGATCTTTTTTTTAACTTTCTTGACTCACTTGACTAAAAATAATTATGCCAAAATTATTCCCGTCTTTTTAGACTGGTTTTAAGACAGTTTTACCGTATTGTGTATGGTATTGAGTTCCCCATATTGTCCCATTAAACACACCTTGTACATTTTTGATGTACATGTGACAACTAACAGCAACGTAATACTAACTAGGCACTCCCGTCGCAATAGTCGACTTTTCGGGCAGCACCGCTTGCACCATCGCGTTGGGTAGAATATTCTTTTCCACACATGCGTACCGCATCAGAGCAGCACCCAGCGGCGTCACGCATACGTCGTTGAAGCTGTTTACGTTGGCACCAGCATCGACCAGGAAGTGGATTACTGCTGGTTGGTCTCCGCACTGAAATTGAGCTTGTACAGTCGCCATCGTAGCAGGCAAGGTGTTCAAATATTTCTGAGCAGTGTTGAATTTCAATAAATTAAGTATCGTACACTATAAGTTGCTATCAATATCTGAACATCTAACTCGTCATAAATATCTTTCATAAAAATCTTTACACAACACTGAACTAAACAACTACTGAACCGATTTTACTAAAATTTGGAATAGACCTAAATTAAAGCATGGAGAATAATATAAAATACATTTTATCCGGCAAAAACACATTTTCTAAGGGGTCTTATGGAAAAAAACTAAATTCTATGCTTAGGAGTCGCGCATCGTGCACCTTTGAAAAAAATCATTAAAACGATATTTTATACTTTTAGCTCGTTGTGTGTTCGTTGATAAAAATATATTGAAAAATCAGCCGCTCATATTTATGACAATTTCGAATACTAATGGTAACTCCTTGGGTCTGTATAGGTCAAACAAAATTGGTGTAGGTCCCGTTAACTGGGGCTTCTGCTCATCATACTGAACAACTTTTGTTCTACCACTTTGCTGAATACACAAAAAAAAAATTTTGCTCTTCCTACAAATCGATGTGCTGATCGACCAATTTTGTGCATTTTAGTATGAAGGGTTCAATTTTTTTTTGAGATTTGACTATGGGTCCTTGGGGAAAGTTGTTCAGTATGATGAGTAAAACCCCCAGTTAACTGGTCCTACACCAGTGACTTATATATTACTGGTTCAAATCAGTGTCTTACACCATTTTTTTATACCTGTATAATTTAATGAAATTCAACACTGCTCAGAAATATTTAAAAACCTCGCCCGCTACAATATATCTGATAGCGACTGTACAAGTAAGCCTTACTTAGTCAGAAAAAGCAGGTGTGCAATTTATCTGCGGTTGTTTGTCTTTGCATTGGCGATAAGTGTGTTTAATTTGGAATTGAGTTTGTAAAAGTTAAATTGGCATTTCTATAGGATCTCTGAACAGTTTCAAAAAAAAAAATAATGTCAACTTACTGCGGCGTACATAAGAGCGGTATTCCCTTGAATATCGGACAGGTCTGGATAAACTTCGCATTCGTTTATAAGTCGAGCAACATTCTCGATCTGTCCATTGTAAGACGCCATAAGGAGCTTTCTGGAAATTGTGCATTGCGACCTTAACAAATAAGTGACTGGCTAAGTGTGTTTATCGGAAGAATGATCTCAAACAAAACGGACTCACACACCGAGGGTTCCGTACCACTACACCTCTTGACACAAATATAACTATCTTTACAAACAAGACATTGACGCGAGCGTCAGAAAAATGCTTTTTTATTCAGTTCGGACTCCTTGACAAGAGTACGAATCACACTCGGGTCGGTTTTTATTATTCGTTGTTTTATTTCATGACCTAGCTCTTGCCCGCGGCTTCGCTCGCGTGGGCATATTTTTTGTGACTGTCTTTGAGGGTGAGTGCTTAGCGAGCCGCAAGCGGAATAATGTAGCTTTCTACTGGTGCAAGAATTTTCGAATCGGTCCAGTAGTTCCAGAGATTACCAACTTCCCACAAACAAACTCACAAACTTACAAACTTTACCTCTTTATAATATTAGTGTAAATGATCACTATGATCACACTGAGTTTCACGCCTGTATGTATTACCGTTTTTACAATAGAGCAAAAAAAAAACCCCTATAATAAACACGTTTCTTGTACGGCTACACGACCCATCTTATTTTTACTTTTATTTTTTTTTCATTTGTTGGTAAACCTTCACAATAACACATATAGGTGTTCTCTGAAAATTTCAGACCGCTACCTATTACGATTCCAAAGATACCCTTTTAAAGGTCGGTCAGATAGACGGACGGACACAGATGGACAGCGTAGGCTTAGTAATAGGGTCCCGTTACCCGGTATAGAACTTTAAGAAGTAAATCTACCATGCCATAACATTACATTCTTCTTATTCTACCAAAGGTTTATATTACCAGGACCAGTAGTCGGCAAACTGTAGGTACTAACACCGGATTAAACACCCAATCTTAACTTCGGTCGTTACATTGAGTCCAAGGCAAAAGTTGCTGCAATGAAGCTGGGCATTCTCTCTAAGGTGAGACGGTACTTCACACCTGGACAGCTGCTTACCTTGTATCAAGCACAGGTCCGCTCATGTATGGAGTACTGTTCACACTTATGGGATGGATCAGCCCGCTATCAGCTGGATACCTTGGACGCCATCGACCGACGCGCACGGAGACTCATTGGTGACGACGAGCTAGTCAATGACAAGCTCTAAAGCCTTGAGCATCGCCGCAAAGTCGCCTGTCTATCGGTATTCTATCGAATTCATTTCGGAGAGTGCGCGCAAGAACTTCACGACCTCATTCCCCCTGCTCCATTCCACCGTCGGTCAACGAGACGCAGGGAGGGGTTGCACCCCTTTGTTGTTGATGTTCCACCTTTTCGCACGAATCGTTACGCTTCTTCATTTATTACGCGTACAGCGCAGGAGTGGAACTCCTTGCCTGCGTCAGTGTTTCCCGATTTCTATAATTTGGGGATCTTCAAGACAAGAGTGAATAGGCATTATTTGAGTTTGCGTGTACCATCCTCGACTGCATCATCACTTACCATCAGGTGAGTTGCAGTCAAACGCACTCAAATTTTTAATAAAAAAAGAAAAAAAAAAGGTGTAGATCACCACTAGGGGTCACAAAACCGGTTTCACCGAAATCGAAAAAACCGGGTAAAAATTTCACTTTGACAAATTGTAACAATTACAAATTGTAATTTGAATTAAAGGCTGATAAGAAAAGCGTAAAATTTAATAAATTCTGGTTTTATTTAAAAATTAAAAATAAAATCGAAATCACCGAAATAACCGGAAAAAAAGGTTAGCCACTCAATCAAAACCGTAAAACCGGTTTTCTAGTATACCTACGGTTTTGTGACCCCTAATGACCACAATCACTACGAATCGCGTGTGTGGATGTAGGGACACACCAGGAACAATCAAAAGTGGGTGCTTCCTAGTTTGATTATGTTGCTTGCTTCATCTTTCGGAATAATAATCATTGAAATAAGTTAACCAAAAAGCAGTTAAATTCTTTTCCTGTTTTCATCGTCATCATAATATCAGCCGAAGGACGTCCACTGCTGGATATAGGCCTCCCCCAAGGATTTCCACGATGACCGGTTCTGTGCTGCTCGCATCCAGCGGTTTCCGTGACTTTCATCAGGTCATCGGTCTACCTACGCTACGTTCCCCGGTGCGCGTTTGCCACTCGAGAACTTTAGTGATCAAACGGCCATCTGTTCTACGAGCTATGTGCCCCGGCCACTGCCACTTAAGTTTAGCAATTCTGGGAGCTATGTCGGTTACTCTGGTTCTCCTACGGATCTCCTCGTTTCTGATTCATTACTATCATAATGAGAATAACCTATTAATATAATAATACTAGTGGACGCCCGCAGCTTCGCCCGCGCAGATCCCGATTTTTGCGGTTCCCGTGGAAATTTCCCAAAATCCTTTCTTAGCGGATGCCTACGTCATAACATCTACCTGCATGCCAAATTTCAGCCCGACCCGTCCAGTGGTTTGGGCTGTGCGTTGATAGATCACTATGTCAGTCAGTCAGTCACCTTTGAGTTATATATATTTAGATGAGAATAACCCGCGTAATACTTTTATTTTGCTTTAGGGCCTAGATAACCAAAACTACGAAACGCAACCACAGATTTAATTAGTTTTGGTATTACAAAGGTATTATTTTATTTTCAGTTTTTTATTTATTTACTTGGTCACGGTTTTTTGGTCAGAAAAATGCATCTTTGGACGGGCGTTGCTCCATAACGCAACCGAATATTTAGTCAGTTTTTGCATAATTGGCATGAGTACAACTGGTACTTTAATTTAATACGATATTAAATTCTCCCTCTGCCACTTTCCTTATTATTTTTTTTGTCACGATAATACATCTTTATGCGGGCGTTGCTCCTTAACGCAAGCGAATATTTGGTCAGTTTTACTTAATTGTCATGAGTACAACTAGTACTTTCATTTCCCTTAACTTTTTTTGGACACGATAATTAGTTTTTCAGGCGCTATAAGTACATAACGCGACCACTTTGCGCAGGCAGACCAGACTGACATATTTAGCATCAGGGGGTTGCCATTTATCCTGTTAACCTAATATTATCCATCAGGTTGGCTCGAAGAAATCGCTTAAAGCGATAAGTCCGCCTTTGCCTATCATTGTGTGTTCTGCTAGTTAATAAGTTATTCTAATTTTTGTATATTTGGTGTGCAATAAAGTATATTTATCTTATCTTATCCATTTCGGTTATCGTTACCAGATTTGTAGTGACCTCCTAGTATATACAGGGTGACCGGTAAGTAGTGCAAATCCTTTCATTTTTTTCTTACATCTTATTTGTATTTTTTTAACTTTTTTATTTTGATGGAAAGATGATAAAATAAGGAAGTTTTTATCGTATTTTGCAAGTCAACTATATTTTAGTTTTTTTTTTTTGGAAAATCACAAAACATTTAAACAAATGCGTTTTACACACAAAAATGAAAAATTAAATGGGTTTTAACTCGAAAACCGTTGATTTCCGACCCCCAGTTAATATGACTTTTTTTGTTCTAAATTAGATGTAGTTTATCCCCTTAAAAGGATTTGCACTACTTACTAGTCACCCTGTATATATCTCCCTATCCAGACTGCGCTGTCGTATACGCCTGTTCTACCTATCTGGGTCAAAGAGTAGGGAAATATTACTTCCTGGGTGTATCGGGCCTTGGCGTCTACTTCTTGCGGCTTGGATGGCTTCCAACTGAACTACTTAGTACGTCCAGTACGTCCCACACCAAAGAGGTATACCAAAGAGTTATAAATATACTACCTACACCAGTGACTAATATATTACTGGCGTAAGGACCCGGCCAACGCACGCGACTAATGCTCCCAGCGAATTGGTGCGAAAATCGAAAGCTTCGCACACTCGCGACTCAGTCGTCTGCGGGAAATTGTACAGTGCGGACGAAAGATATTCCATATAAAAATGCCTTATTGTGTTGTTAGAGGCTGTAAAAATCATGAAAGAAAGGCTAAAAAGAAACATGGGATGTCGTATCATCGTTAAGTAACCTTAAATTGTATTTTTTCTTGTAAATAAATTAAATAAACGAATTATAAAGCGACAATTCTACCAAGGTTCTTTCAACGCGGCACTGACGTCAACTCTCGCCCACGCTAGTTCGTACGAGTTATGTTAGATGGCCTACTTTTTGCTTGTTTCAAGAAAATTTGAGTAAAATATGAAGACGGGCGGATCCTTCTGTTCAAATCTGTGACCTACACTCACCTGCAGTCGCTCTCATGTCTTCCTGCAGGCCGGAATCTCCTCCGTGGTCCGTTGAGGATCTTTGCCAGCTTGACATCAAAGCTAGGCCTTTGATGCTCATGCTTGAAGCAATGCTTCATCATGTGCAGCATCGTATGGCTGTTGTTCCACGCGTAATAAATGTCTTGGTACTCCGAGCTTTCTTGACTATCGTTCTGATAAAAAGCGGTATTGACAAGTTATTTATATTTCAGGAATCCAAGGCCAATAGAGATCTGTGGGTATCTCAGTTATATTGTCTCAGTTAGAGTCTGATTTAAGGTTCGCGACTAGGTCTGATTTAACCTTGCAGGGAGCAGCTGGATTCATATGGGTTAGGAGCGATGGAAGGTTCAGTATTATCAACAGAGTAGACGTCTGTCGATGCTGTCATCTTAAATGATGATAATTAGAGAATACGAATTTGATAATTAGAGAAATTAGCACATTTTCAACCGACTTCCAAAAAGGAGGAGGTTCTTAATTCGACTATATGTTTTTTTTGTATGTTTGTTACGCGATATCTTCACAGATTATGGACAGATTCTTATGATTATTTTTTGCTGCCAAGTTAGTCCAATATACATTTAAGCAATTTTTTTAGAAAATTAGCAAAATTGTACTAAGTTGTTGCGATGGAAGTCGGTTTTTGTAACGTGTTTAGCGTTTCCAATTTATTGATGGCAAAGATTAGTAAATTGGGATGTTTGCTATTAAGTAGTACCTAAATACCAACCCGCACTGGGCCCGCGTGGTCGACTAAGGCCCGATCGCCCTTATTCAGAGTAGGCTCGAGCCCCTAGAAGGGGATGTATATGAGCTGATATGATGAGTACTTAAATAGGTAAGTACAACATTATCATACATATAACAACACATTATCATATGAGAAAACTTGCTTGATTTCGTCAACAGTACAACAGGTACAGGCAGATATCGGAACAACTAAGTAGTTAAGTTAGGACGTGAATTATTTTGTTACCTCGGCAATGATATTATCAGTTAATAACACATTATCATATGAGAAGACTTGCTTGATTTCGTCAACAGTAGGTACAGGTAGATACCGGAACAAATAGTTCAGTTAGGACGTGAATTATTTGGTTACCTTGGCAATGATATTATCAGTTAATAACACTTTAGCCTAGAGAAAACTTGCTTGATTTCGTCAACAGTAGGTACAGGTAGATATCGGAACAACTAGTTAAGTTATGACGTGAATTATTTTGTTACCTCGGCAATGTCAGTTAATAACACATTATCATATGAGAAAACTTGCTTGATTTCGTCAACAGTAGGTACAGGCAGATATCGGAAGGACGTAAATTATATTCTTACCTTGGCAATGTTATCATCAGTTTCCTTTAACGACTTGATGCTTCCGTCGTAGAAATCCTTCAAGAAGACGTCGGCGTGGCACGCTATACTGTTCAGGTCCGTGCAGTGCTTCGAATAAAGCTTCGGCCACTTGTCAGCTGCTAGTAGGGGCTCCGCACCAGCTTGCTTCAAAAGCTCTATAGCGCTGTTCGTTTCACCGATCTGTTAGAATTTTTTTTTGTCAGTCGCTTTCGCCTTCTCAGCCGTCTAGTGTTGTGTAGTATTAACTTCCATATAGGTATGGATGTAATGGATCTTACAAAACAGTCACAAGAAGATGTCCCAATGACTTTTTTATTGAATCACTAATTGTTTCCCGCGGCTTCACCCGCGTGGTCAACGTTTCTATGGCTTGTAGAGGGTGCGCAGTGCGCGAGCCGCAAGCGGCTCGCGTGCGTGGGAAAAAGTAGCTTATGTGTTAATCCAGGTTCTAATCTGTCTACCTACCAAATTTCAGCCAGATCCGTTCAGTAGTTTTTGCGTGAAAGAGTAACAAACATATATACATACATTCTTTCAAACTTTAGCGTTTATAATATTAGTAGGATTTATGTGATTCTTCGTGACTACGACTATTTAACCGCCTCTGTGGCGTAATGGTTAGTCTATTCGCGTCACACCAAGAAGTCGCGGGTTCATTCCCGGCGGGGTCAACTATGTAAGACTCGGTTTGCTTGGTAGTAGAGCATTTTCATAGCCCGCCTGGCTAGCTACCGCCATATTATCTAAGTCTTGCCGCCAAAAATCAGTGTTAACATCATTGATGTGTTTCGGCTTGAAGATAAGATAGCCAGATCCCCATTGCATTGGGGAATCTTGGTAAGCCCGCTTCCATCTTCTGCATCATCGACACTTACCATCAGGTGAGATGAAGAACTACAGACCCATCTCACTTCTGAGCCATGTCTACAAGCTGTTTTCGAGAGTCATTACGAATCGTCTCGCACGCAGGTTTGACGACTTCCAGCCTCCCGAACAAGCCGGTTTCCGAAAAGGCTTTAGTACCATAGACCACATACATACGCTGCGGCAGATTATACAGAAGACCGAAGAGTACAATCAGCCACTATGCTTGGCGTTTGTGGACTATGAGAAGGCCTTTGATTCAGTCGAAACCTGGGCTGTGCTACAGTCTCTCCAGCGGTGCCAAATTGACCATCGATACATCGAGGTGTTGAAATGTCTGTATGAAAACGCCACCATGTCGGTTCGCCTCCAAGACCAGAACTCGAAACCTATCCAGTTGCAGCGAGGGGTGAGACAGGGAGACGTTATATCTCCGAAACTGTTTACCGCCGCCCTGGAAGATGTTTTTAAGCTTCTGGACTGGGGTGGACTCGGCATCAATATCAACGGCGAGTACATATCCCACCTCCGATTCGCTGATGATATCGTGGTCATGGCTGAGACTATGGAAGACCTACGCACAATGCTCGATGGCCTCAGTAAGGTCTCTCAACAAGTGGGTCTTAAAATGAACATGGACAAGACGAAAATAATGTTAAATGTCCGTGTCGCACCCACTCCTCTAAAGGTTGGAGACTCTACACTGGAAGTTGTTGACGAATATGTATACCTGGGACAAACAGTCCAGTTAGGTAGGTCCAACTTCAAGAAAGAGATCAATCGACGAATCCAACTCGGCTGGGCAGCGTTCGGGAAGCTTCGCAATATCTTCACGTCCCAAATACCGCAGTGTCTCAAGACTAAGGTCTTTGACCAGTGTGTGTTGCCAGTGATGACTTACGGAACTGAGACATGGTCGCTTACTATGGGCCTCATAAGAAGGCTCAAGGTCACCCAAAGGGCAATGGAGCGTGCTATGCTCGGAGTTTCTCTGCGTGATCGAATCAGAAACGAGGAGATCCGCAGGAGAACTAAAGTAACCGACATAGCTCACAGAATCGCTAAACTGAAGTGGCAGTGGGCAGGGCACATAGCTCGTAGAACAGATGGCCGATGGGGCAGTAAAGTTCTCGAGTGGCGACCGCGCACCGGAAAACGTAGCGTAGGCAGGCCTCCCACGCGGTGGACCGATGACCTGGTGAAGGTCGCGGGAAGCCGATGGATGCGGGCAGCGCAGGACCGGTCGTCGTGGAAATCCTTGGGGGAGGCCTTTGTCCAGCAGTGGACGATTTGTGGCTGATATGATGATGATGATGATGAGATGATGCCAAGGGCTTATCAATTGTGGATAAAAAAATATTATTCCAATGATTTAAGCTGCAAGATATGGTGGTATTTACAGATTAATACTTATGCTACATCCCAAGTACTATTTTCTAAAATGATAAACTAACTTTCTCCGAGCTGGCAGCTAGTAGTACTCTGAAAGGAGCCACCGCAGCCTTTCCACCAGGTCCAGTAATGAGGTCCATTGCTACGCTTGGTCCCAATGGTCTCCATGACAACCGGACCAGCTGAGTGCCGCGCCAGAACCCAACGTTCTGTTTCAAGTTAGCGTGGAATTCAACTCCAGGACCCCAACGGATGTTCTTGTAGTACAGACCCTGGAAGGGGATTTATGAAAAAATTGTCGTAGTAGTAGAGTCTACAGAGTCTGCCTTATAAAGGAGCCAAAATACTTCGCTGTTGCTTAATAGGGGATCGGACTGCATCAAAAATAAAATCTGAAATATGATTTCGTAAATTGCTCTCCTCTTGAAGTTTAAAAAACCTCACTTGTTTTGTTTTTCCATCACGTCTTTAATTATTTTTTTTTATTCACAATTGGTAAACCCTTGACAACATCTCACCTGGTGGTAAGTGACAATGTTTTTTAGTGATCAAATTCACAAAGTAAGTTCGATAATGATGCTAAAAATCTATGACGTGACTTGTGGGTATTTTATTTATTTATTTATTTATTTGTTTTAGGAAAACTTACAGACAAATTAAATACTATAAACAAACTTAAATAAAAAAACCACCATTAAAAAGTTTCCACCAATAAAAAAAAAAGCATCACAAAAAACAAACATTTCATTTCATTATTTCAAACACTTTTAGAACAAAGTTTCATTTTTGACGGATCATAAAAAGTAACTCAAATGACTAGCAGTCCGATCTCCTATTATACCATACTTTCAGGTTGTAAAGATACGATGACCAAATTGCATAAAGAATCGATCAAATTTTCATAATCATGATTTATGGTCCATCATAGCTGATATGCCGATGAGCAGTAGTATCTAAAGCACTCTGAATATTTTGAAATTAGAATATAACACTAAATGACTAAAGTAACGCTTTTTCGTGACAAAAAAACCCTCATTTATACCCCAGTCTATAAAGAAGTTTCACTTCAAAAAAGTTACTTATTTCGTTTTGTTATCTATACATATAATAAAACTGTAACGGGGCCGTGTCTGTACATGAAATATTTTTGGAAAATAATAACTGTGGTGGACATTACTAATGATATAGAGGCCAAAACAACAACTTTTGGATTTTTTGTCTGACTTTCTGTATGTTCGCGCATCACGCAAAAACTACCAGGCCGATTTTGATGAAATTTTGTATGGCGGTTCCTTATAGCCCGGGTTAACATATAGGATACTTTTTATTCCGGAAAATTCAAGAGTTCCCGTGAGAAAATTCAAAACCTCCACGCGGACGAAGTCGCGGGCACAGCTAGACACAAATAAATTAGTACATTAATTACGCTGAAAAACTATGACGTCACTCGTTCCTATTTCATACATTTTTAGAACACATTTTTTGTTTTTGACAGATGATAAAAAGTAACTCAAATGACTATCAGTTATCTAGCCTATTTTACAGTAGTTATCAAACAGAATGTCATCGCTATCACAGAGCTGAGACGGGACTTTCATATAAAATGTTCAAAGTTTGCGCCCCAAAGCACAGATTACTAATTAGTTATGCCCAAAGCAAGACGTAAATAGACCAAAGTCAATAGAGTAAGTGAGAGAAACATAGTCCGCTATGGAAGCGCTACTAAACTTTAATACAATGGTGTCGATTCTGGCAGACAGACTAAATTTAGTTTTACGTAAATTTAGACTTAGAAACGTCAAAACATGGTTTGCTATTCTGCAGTCCATTCTAATTTGACGTTTAATTCTTAAAATCAAGTCAGCTGATTCTGACGTTTCTAATTTTAGGATTAGGAATTTAATTTAGATTTAGGCAGTTTATTCTATTCTGGCGGTCAAAGTTTTGACGTTTCTCACTTAAAATTAGGTAAAATTAGTTTAGTTTAGACGGCACGTAAAACTTGACGCTTAACCTAAAATTTAAAGTAAGTCTATTGGATTCTGTGATTTGAAGTGTTAAAAAACTCCATATCGGATTCTTTTTGAAGAAAAAATGGATGATTAAATGGTGTTGGCTGGTGTTTCAGATGCTACGTAAAGGTAAAAGAGATCAATTAGCTTGTTATATGGATGTATACAGTGGTCCTTCTTGTCCTATTTACTTCAATTGATCTTGTACTTTTTCAGAAACTAAAGACTGCTTGTACCTACTAAGAAATGCGTTTGACCTCACAGAAACAAAGTTTCGCATATTGTTTAGGCTCCCGCCCGAAGGATGCTGCCTCGGAGTTAGATGAAGACCAAAACCCGAAGCATATCAAGGTAGTTGATAGTCCCAGGGGATGACTGAACTTTTTTGAAATGGTCTATGTATTAAGAGAGATTAATCTTTCACCAGGTGTTTGCTGCTTTGAATTTTTATTCCCAGGGAAGCTTTGAAGCCCATGTAGGGGAAAACAGCTTAATTGATCTGGGCCCACCATCGGTAAGCCGATGTGTAAATAATGTTTCTACACAACTGTCAGCGAGCTGGCTCACCAATACATAAAATTCCCTGCTACCACAGAGGAAAAACATGGCAAAGGCAGCGTAAGTACCTAATTCACATATATATGTGCTGGAATTTCCACATTTAAAAAAAAATAGTACAAACATTAATATATTTAATCAAATATGCTTTGTTATTACGGGCGACAAGGGGTACCCTCTCCAACCATGGCTTACACCAGTATCCGAGTGCACCGAGTACAAACTATCTGTGAACCTGAAGAAACCTTGGAACTAGTTTTGTTCACCAATAAATGAAACTTAGGTAACTACCTACTACCTAAACTTTTCAAAACAGAACTTCACCTGTCAACGGAGGTCAAGTACCTAGGTGTTACATTGACAGTAAACTAAACTGGAGTTGCCACCTCATCAAGAAAATAGACAAAGCAACTATTGCCCTGTGGCAGTACCGTAAAATGGTAGGTAGGAAATGGGGTCTTACCCCAAAGATTATGCTATGGCTCTACACAGCGGTGATACATTCAATGGTAAGCTACGGAGCGGTAGTCTGGTGGCCACGAACTAAGCTATCTACGGTCGTGAATAAACTACAACGCTTCCAAAGAATGGCATGCATGGCTGTGACGGGCTGCATGCGGACAACTCCCACTGCAGCCCTCGAGACCCTTCTGAACCTGCCGCCTCTGCACCTGTTTATCCAACAGGAAGCAGCAAGTGTGGCAGCCTCTCTAAAACTGCTATCCCTTTGGAGCACTAACGCGCACTGAGCTCCTGTACAATATCATCGCAGAGGAGCCTTTGTTCGCAGCTACTAATGGTAGAATCCCCTAACGGTATGTTTTTGATAAAAAATACATGGTGCAACTTTATGAAGAGCCCTGGGAGGGCCAGAACCTTAAAAGAGCTTCGAGTATTCACCGATGGCTCCAAAACAGGCTCTGGCACTGGGTATGGGGTCTTCTCCGAGGATCTGAACATCAGGATAGCCAACCCCCTTGGTGCACATAACACGGGCTTTCAGGCTGAGTGTATGGGCATCATCAAGGCAGCTGAAGCGATTGGGGCAAGGGAAGTGTGTGATTACCCCATCCGCATCCTGTCTGACAGCAGAGCTGTACTACAGGCGCTGCAGAGCAACATGACTACATCGGGGCTTATACTGGAGTGCCAACAAAAATTGATAGAGGTATGTAACCACAGCGGCGTAACTCTGCAATGGATTAAAGGGCACAGCAACTCGCGCGGCAACGATGCTTGCCAGGAGAGGGTCAGAGCATAATAATATGGCCGTGGGACCGAAACCTATAATACCCCTCCCATCTGGCTGGCTGCGGTCCACCCTGAGGCAATGAACACAATTTGTACTGGTCCGGTTTGGAAACATGCAGGCAAGCGAGGTTGGCCCTGCCGACAACTAACCCTGACTCATCTAAGAAGCTCCTGAGACTTGGGAGAGATCAGCTCCGCAAGGTAACAGCCGCTATTACTGTACATGGCCATTTCAATAAACACCTATTCGCTCTAGGTATCACTGACAGCCCACTATGCAGAGCGTGCATGGAGGCTGAGGAGACTGCTGCCCACATCCTACTGGATTGCAAGGAGCTAGCACAGTACAGGGTCCTGCACCTCGGTGACCCGAGGTCGCTTCAGGAAATCGTCAGCAACCTTCGGGGGCTACTGGGCTTCTTGGAGGAGCTGGGCTGGCAGTGATGCCGGCCAAACACGCAAAATGGGCGCAGTCGTCGCCTGGTTGCGGAAACCAGCCCGCCCCTAACAACAACAACAACAGTATCAAGCCCAGAAAGTAAAGCCAAAGTGAGGTACAACGACTGCCATACCAACACCAGAAATATTGTTGAGATGTGGTATGGACGCCTTAAAAACAAATTTAGGTGTCTGCACAAGAATCGCACCCTCTATTTCGAACCACCGACTGCCTCTAAAATTATAAAAGCAAGTTGTGTCCTCTACAATTATTTCTCTGATGTGCTATCAGGTAATTCAAAAGTATTGTAGGTAATGAACTTGCCCATCGCTTAAATCACAATACACTGAAACCATGGAATAAGTAGGAAAAGGAGTTGCTGTTATGTCAATTTTTATACAGATAGTGTGACCCCGACACGGGTATCGTAGCACTCCCTATGGTTGGGGTGTTCATAACCGGGCTGGCATACGAAATCCAAAAATGGGTATGTTAGGTTTGATGATTATACTGTCGATCGAGGCTCTCCCCGTATGGCAGCCCGGTTATGTGTACCCCAACCCTCCCTACTGTGCACTCACCAGCTACAAAGCCTAACCCTTAGCTATACTCGTGACATAGGGACCACATGGCATTTTTTTTGTTCCCAATAAGCAGATGTGATGAATTGCAGTATTTTTGAAGTGCGATTCACAGTTTACAAACAGATTATGCCAAAAGTAAATAATAAGCAGATGTGATGAATTGCAGTATTTTTGAAGTGCGATTCACAGTTTACAAACAGATTATGCCAAAAGTAATAAAGATAATTGAAATTAATTCTAACTTTCTAATAGTTTGCAAGTTTATTGTCCTCATATGACCTTCGCTCGCAACAATATATTTTTTTCTTGTATTGTCACTGCATAATTAAGAGATCATTTGACCTCACCTCGTGTCGCAGCCCATCATCCCTCACCTGTAGCTAGCAGACCACTAGCCCTCACCTCCTGCAGCAACTCTCACATCCTTTGTTGTATTTAAGAGCTGAGCTTTTGGCGGTGGAATAACTCTTTAAGCCCCCAAAATTTTGTAGTTAAAAATCCTCTAAGACAGGAAAGCAAGAGTGATCTATAATTATTTTTTTCTTTATTACAGACGATGATGAAGATGACGACAACGACGACGCTAATATAGGAGTAGAAGCAGTGCCTGCTGGCTTTCTCGCTGATGCCCATAATATTAGAGAAAGTATAATAAGAAATAATTTTAAATAATAAAAACTCTGCATATTAAAATTCATATAATTTTTTACATTAAAACCACATTTACAACAATTTTTAACAAACAATCAAATATTTATTATTAAATCACATTTACAAGAAAAAATATTCCCGCTCGTATCATACACCCCATGAGTAAAGTTCGTTTGCCAAATTAGCTGCATTTTTACAAGCCTGTTATTGGTGCTCCTCCACTCCACCAGTTGCTGCCATGTGTGCCCTCAGTTTCCAGGCCTTGTTTTTCACTTCAGTCACCCAAACATCCCAAATCTGTTGAGAAAACTTAACATTATAAACAGCCTAGATTAAATAGTAAACTGAACATCAAAGTATGTCCCCTTAATAATAGACACATATGCTTTCTAGAATATGCAGTTCAAATATTTATAAAAATACTAGCTGTCCCGGCGAACTACGTACCGCCTTACATTACATTACACTACCCTACCCTACATACACTACACTACCCTACACTACCCTACCCTACCCTACCCTACATACACTACACTACACTACCCTACCCTACCCTAAAATAAAATAGATGTTGGCCGATTCCCGATTCTCAGACCTACTCAATATGCTCACAAAATTTCATGAGAATCGGTCAAGCCGTTTCGGAGGAGTACGGGAAGTGGGAACGAACATTGTGACACGAGAATTTTATCATATCAGCCACAAATCGTCCACTGCTGAACAAAGGCCTCCCCCAAGGATTTCCATGACGACCGGTCCTGCGCTGCCCGCATCCATCGGCTTCCCGCGACCTTCACCAGGTCATCGGTCCACCGCGTGGGAGGCCTGCCTACGCTACGTTTTCCGGTGCGCGGTCGCCACTCGGGAACTTTACTGCCCCATCGGCCATCTGTTCTACGAGCTATGTGCCCTGCCCACTGCCACATCAGTCTAGCGATTCTGTGAGCTATGTCGGTTACTTTAGTTCTCCTGCGGATCTCCTCGTTTCTGATTCGATCACGCAGAGAAACTCCGAGCATAGCATGCTCCATTGCCCTTTGGGTGACCTTGAGCCTTCTTATGAGGCCCATAGTAAGCGACCATGTCTCAGTTCCGTAAGTCATCACTGGCAACACACACTGGTCAAAGACCTTAGTCTTGAGACACTGCGGTATTTGGGACGTGAAGATATTGCGAAGCTTCCCGAAAGCTGCCCAGCCGAGTTGGATTCGTTGGAGAGTTATATATAAGAATAATAGTTGTATGCCCTGTGCAATTGTAGCCCTTTGTGAATTTTTCCATAGAAATGAGACATTTTCTATTTTTATTTAATATACCAACACAGATACAGGCATTTCAGCTATTTAGCTGCTCGCCCATTACATTTTAATAATAATTAGTGTAATAAAAAAGACAACCTACACAGACTACTATCTCAATGCCATTGATTTATGGGTAAGCCAGGTAAACTGAAGTGGCAGTGGGCAGGGCACATAGCTCGTAGAACAGATGGCCGATGGGGCAGTAAAGTTCTCGAGTGGCGACCGCGCACCGGAAAACGTAGCGTAGGCAGGCCTCCCACGCGGTGGACCGATGACCTGGTGAAGGTCGCGGGAAGCCGATGGATGCGGGCAGCGCAGGACCGGTCGTCGTGGAAATCCTTGGGGGAGGCCTTTGTCCAGCAGTGGACCATTTGTGGCTGATATGATGATGATGATGAAGCCAGGTAACAGATGGAGTTATTTGTAATATTAGTTAAAATGTTGCGGTTGATATCTTACACAGACTCAGGGAAGGCAGGGCACATAGCTCGTAGAACACATGTCCGTTGGGGCATTAAAGTTCTCGAGTAGCGACCGCGCACCGGAAATCGTAGTGTAGGCAGTCTCCCACGCGGTCAACCGACGATCTGGTGAAGATCGCGGGAAGCCGATGGATGCGGGCAGCGCAGCACTGATCGTCATGGAAATCCTTACAAAACATTACAGATTCACTTACATGCCGTCACTCCTCTATTGTGCAACTGCATCCACATCCATTTTGTGTCTACCCCTATAACCTTTGCACCTCAACCTACTCAAAGATGTACTGCAGCAATTCCACTGATTGGAAGGTGCTTGTTTTGGGTAAAGCGTCGGTGGCTCAACCGGTAACGACTCGGTGCATCTAACCAGAGGTACCGGGTTCAAATCTGGACGGCCAATGTACCAATGAGTTTTTCAAAAAAACTTACGTACATACTTACCGATTGCTTTAACGGTGAAGGAAAAACATCGTGAGGAAACCTGCACACGCCTGCGAAGAAACTCGAGGTTGTGTGTGAAGTCGACCAACCCGCACTGGGCCCGCGTGGTCGACTAAGGCCTAATCGCCCTGATTCAGGGTAGGCTCGAGCCCCTCGGTGGGGACGTATATGAGCTGTAATGATGATGATGTTTTGGGTAGCCATCACCTAGGAGGTACATAATATGCTTGCTAGCCAGGACATCGCAATGACACAGTAAGTGTTCCATTAATTCTGTATCTTCACCACAGGCCCTGCAGGTTGGGTCATTTGTCAGGCCAAATTTTTAGAGGTGAGCGTCAGTGGCAAAGTGGCCCATCAATACCCCTGTTACATCTATTTATTTTCCCTACTAAATTCTCCTAAAGTACCGCCACCGCAGAATTCTTATTAATTTCCTGAAAATTTTTAAAATATGTATTACAAGTCCATTATTAAAACATTGTTTCAATTTATGTTGTTTTGTTTTGATATTCAAAACAAAGCAATTCAATTAAAAAAACGACTGCCTTTGCTACAGCCTTTTTAACCACCTCCACAGCAAAGTGGTTTAGTCCACTCGCAAGAAGTTGCGGGGTAGATTTCTGGTGGAGTCTTAATGTACAGTGTAGTTCATTTAGGTATTTTTTTAAGCCCGCATGGTTAGGCTACCACCATCTTATCTGTCTTGTCTCCAAATAACTAAGCTTGCTTCCGTCTTCAAGCATCATTTGTCACTTACCAAGGGCTTACCAATTGTAGAATTTTAAAAAACACAGCTAGTCGCAAGGCTCACAGAACAAGGATTTTGGCAACCACCTAATCTGTGTTACTTCTTGTGTAAAATTACTGCGCGATTAAAGTTGTGGGTTTGGGATGCTGTGTGTTTCTCATTAGGTAAAGGCTCTCTGTGACATATGCGGAGCTCCTGCATATATATGGTTCTAATGTCAAACTGACCCACCTATTTCTAGCACAAAAAATTCAACCAAGTTGCGTTCAGTACACAGCGTGAGCCAAGCTTCGTTCACATTTGCTGGCATCTTGCCTACAACGGCTTGTCTCTTCCGTGGCATCCAGCGCCTCAATATGTTGGTTGTGAGCTTGCATGGAGCCGCTCTACTAGCAGCTCCTATTGTTTTTTGTTGGTCCTTTCACGAATCTCCATATTCTGCATCGTCCTGCGTCTCTGGGCCAACTCGTTATCAAAATTTTCCATCCAACAGGAACTTCCTGTCAGGAAGACGTAGAGTATAACCAAATAGAAACAAAGAGTATAATCATCACTGGTTGATTGTCAAAAAGATATTTTTTATCCCGAAAATTGCAATTTGTTTTCTATGGTCACGATTTTATGCTGCAAATGCTGTCAAGAACTTCAGAGAAGATGTGTAATGTACTGGCACTAGCATTACAAATCAAAAAACGAATATAGATTAAATAAATGGGGATTGTCTCGGAAGGGCTTTTGTCCCCGTGAGACGTTAAGAGACTGAAAAAAAAAATAAACACGATTTCATTCTCTCATTTGTTTTTGGTTTCTTAAAAATGGCAACACAAAAGCTATTTATTTTAAATCATTTTAGACGTGTCAAATTACGGTCTAAATATAGTAGAGTGGTGAAACCAGAATAGCAAAACGAACTTCCTAAACTTAATTTTAAGAAATTTTAGGATTAGTTTAGTTTTAGTATGTGTTTGCCAGAATCGACACCAATATATTTTTCTTCGAAGTTGCGACAGTTTAATAATTACCACAAGAAGATGTCGTTGGAGATGATGTTAAGGGTGTCCGGTAGCGGAAATAGGATTTCAATTTCGATTTTTTTTAAACCGTACGGCGGAGGAGCGGGAAAGGTGTCGCATCAGATTTGGCATTCCTCTTTAACCACCTCCGTGGCGTAATGGTTAAGGCCATTAGCTTTACATCCGGAGGTCGCGGTCGATTTCCGGCAGAGCCTAACTTTGTAAAACTCGGTTTGGTTAGTCGAAGGGCATTTTCTAAGCCCGCCTGGCTAGCTACCACCATATTATCTAAGTCTTGCCGCGAAACATCAATGATAACAACATTGATGTATTCCGGCTTGATGATGAGATAGCCAGTTCCCCATTGCGTTGGGGAATCTTGGTAAGCCCGCTTCCATCTTCGGCATCATTGTCACTTACCATCAGTACGTTAGTACTAATATCAGGTGAGACGATGCCAAGGGCTTACCAATAGTGAATAACAAAATAATCATGCGGGTTATTTAGTAGCGATAGCGATGTCGTAGTCACAGTGTCACAGTAGGCGGGTGAGGCACGTGCGTTCGCAATCGAAGCACATCTTCGGCAACATCGTCACTTACCTCCAGGTGAGATGTTGTCAAGGGTTTACCATATGTGAATAAAGAAAAAAAAGAAGCGTATTTTAAAACCAATAATTTATGTGCGATTGCTCGTCGTATATTTCGTTCACATTATATTAATATCCGACGTTTACGTGACGCCCTAAGTGAAGATTTGTTTCGATCGTGGGTGCGGTCCTAGAAAAAGTTTGACAATTCAGACAAGGTTCCCGGGAATAAGTTCAGTCGCAAACATCATCACAATCAAACCGTCAGTCAATCAAACCATCTGGGTTCTACACCCCGGACACTGCATACAAACGGTCGTGAAATGATATTTCAAAAAAAAAAAGACGGAGCAAACAGAATCACGGCTAAATCCCATACGGTCAAGAACCAAACTACAGCCAATCTGTATCAATCTGGGTGACGAGGGTGTGTGGTCGCAATCTAGAGAGCAGCAGGGAGTGTCCATACTGTATGTTAGTACAGAAAATATCATTTCCCGCCGTCAATTCTATAGCGAGTTGCTCGGCATGCTGAGGTCAGATTGCAAGAGTGTTGTTCGACGTAACGGTCAACTTTTGCAAAATTAAAAAAAAATGCATTTCCCTCTGTTGTAGAATTTATTTAAGGCGACGCAGTGAAAACTTTGCTTGCAGGGACCTTGATTTTTCTCAGCAATTGCAAAACATACGGATGTGATATTTTGTAACCTGATTCTTCGTTTCAATGAATTCATTTTGTCAGTTGCAGAAGCACGATTCGTTAACTTTTATAACATAAAAAAGTACGTCAAAGAAATCTCTTTTAAAACAGAGATTTGCATTCTACAGACAAACCAGACCAGACCGATTTCAACCTTTAAATTTTCCTAAGTCGATTAGTCTAAACACACACTTCAATATTACAGTTAGGTTTTGTAGTTTGAACGAAAAACCTTGAAAAAGTGCACAAGTGTGGTTATTTTCTTTACTCTTTACACGTAAGGCAAACATATATTTATTATACTTGTATATTAATACGTAAAATTCTTACATACACAAATAGGTTTTACAAAAAAAAAATTACTAATACAGAAAATCTGATTGAGAAATGCTAATGACATTTTACGCGTACAGATTATGGCAAAAAATCCATTTTATATGAAGGTGCTCAATTATACAGGGTGACTGGTAAGTAGTGCAAATCCTTTTAAGGGGATAAACTACATCTAATTTAGAACAAAAAAAGTCATATTTACTGGGGGTCGGAAATCAACGGTTTTCGAGTTAAAGCCTATTTAATTTTTCAATTTTGTATGTAAAACGCATTTGTTTAAATGTTTTGTGATTTTCAAAAAAAAAAAAACTAAAATATAGTTGACTTGCAAATTACGATAAAAACTTCCTTATTTTATCATTTTTCCATTAAAATAAAAAAGTTAAAAAAATACAAATAAGATGTAACAAAAAACAATGATTCCCGTCAAAAGGGTGCCTCAAATCCCATACAAATGTTAAGGATTTTTTTTTATTCCAAGATTTATGATGTTTTTAGCATTAACAGAAATCTATGACACTCTACCATCATCGATTAACTTTGATTCACAAGCTGATCCAAAAATTCGAACTTGATTTTTTTTATACAAAATTGTTGGATAAATTAGTATGGGACTTGAGACACCCTTTTGACAACAATCATTGTTTTTTGTTGCAATTCATTTGTATTTTATTAACTTTTTTTATTTTAATGGAAAGATGATAAAATAAGGAAGTTTTTATCGTATTTTGCGAGTCAACTATTTTTTTTTTTGGAAAATTACAAAACATTTAAACAATTGCGTTTTACATACAAAATTGAAAAATTAAATGGGCTTTAACTCGAAAACCGTTGATTTCCGACCCCCAGTTAATATGACTTTTTTTGTTCTAAATTAGATGTAGTTTATCCCCATAAAAGGATTTGCACTACTTACCAGTCACCCGTATAATATGTTCGCAAAAGACGTAAAAGAATCTAAAACTATGCATAGTTTCAAAAAATACTTGAAAAATTATATTGCACACAATGATTTCTATATTACTGGCGTAATTGCACACAAAATTACCTTAAACCATCCATACCTGATCTAAGACGTCACTTCCAGTTTGATAGTTGTATATCCGTGTAATATTCTTAGTCGATGTTGAATGTTTTCATTTTTTTTGATTATTTTCATGTAGGTACCCACATTAGTAATTCAATATTTGTATACGGTCAATTTTGAAATTAGAATATTATAATACTTATAATATTTATTTGTATTCTTATGTAAGAGAATTGTAAAATTCTTAATAAGAATATATATTCTCTAAACCAAAAGAAATAAACAGTTCTCGCCTTAAATAAATGAATGCTATTTGTAGTTAATAATTAATTTAAATTTTAAAACCTAATTCTGCCTCCGGATACCCTTTTCTTAGATAGTTAGTCAGTCAGGTACCTATTTTTGCTGTGACATTTCCGGTGTATAAAAAAGGCATATTTCGAACGTTCGCTTTCATTTCTACAGATAACAAAAATGACTTACTGTAAACGTTCTGCCGTCAGGATACGACATAACTCCGTAACCGTGGAGGGCATTGCCCAGGACATGACCCTCGTATGTCACAAAGGCGTCATCTATTCCGTGATACCTCCAGCGGTAGACGCCATAGCCGTTCATAGCGTCTCTCACGAAGTGCCCTCTGTACCATTCTACTGACTGAAAAATAAGTAACATTTACGAAAGACCTTCCTTAACCTTTTAGGAGCATCAAAATTAAAATTATGAACTCTTGATCACTAAATTTCTTTCTTACCAAAACTTTGAAAAACCTTACTCGTTTTCAACCTTTTATTTGAAAAGAGTTTTTATGCTCAAAAGCCAAATGCTCACGGCACGTTTCCAAATTAAAAAAGGGCGAGCACAGTAATTCCTACAACTGTATTGAAAATAAAAAAAACGATTCAAAATATCAAAAGGATCTATTGTCACCGGGAATACGGATTCATATCAAATCTCAGCTCAATCGGAGGCCTGGAAGTTACTGTAAAATCGATTTGCGAGATTTGATTTAAACAAACATTGCAAGTTAAATAACAGCTTTTAATTTTAATAAAGCGTCAAACATGTACTACCTATGTTCTACCTATATTTGGGAGAAATCTGCAAATTGCAGAAAAAATAACTTCTATGATTATCATATAGCTTGTAGAACAGATGGCTGTTAGGGTTTTAAAGCCTTCCACTCGATGGACCGACGACTCGGTGAAGGTCGCGGGAAGCCGCTGGATGCGGGCAGCGCAGGACTATTCGTCGTGGAAATCCTTGTAGGAAGGCCTTTCTCCAGCAGTGTACGTCTTTCGGCTGATATGATGATGATGATTGTCAAAAACCAACCCTCTGCCCTATTCAGTTATCCCATAAATAGTAGAGCAGGGATAAAGTGCAGTCGGAATGTGTGCCGATGCTAGCACATATTTTTTACATTCTAGAGGGAGCGCGGTGCGCGAGCCACTAGCCGCTCGCGGGGGTTTCCAATACTTGATGACAAATCTGTGCCTTTCATGAAAAAAAATAAGGAAATCGATTGGATAGAATGGTCGGACGAGCTCGCATTAGATTTCATCAATTCTTTTAATATATAGATTGGTTAAGTTATTTTATCCACAATTGATAAGCCCTTGGCATCATCACACCTGATAACAAGTGACGAATCAGATTCGAGTCACCAGCCGAAGATGGAAGCAGGCTTATCAAGATTTCCAAACGCAATGGTGTAACCGGCTATCTTCTCTTTAAGCTGGAGCACGTCAATGCTGTTAACATTGATGTTTGGCGTCAAGACTTAGCTAAGATGGTGCTAGCTAGCCAGGCCGGCTTAGAAAATGACCAACGACACCGAGTATTGCAAAGTTAGACTCGGCCGGGAATCGAACCCGGGACCTCCTGACGTGAAGCTAATTGACTGACCATTACGCCACGCAGGACGTAACACTTGGATCCTCTAGGTTTCGCTGCTACTAACTATAACGCCACGCAGGGCAACTATAGCTGGTCTCATTATTATTACAATATATTTTAACAGGATCATCATAATATCAGCTCATATACGTCCTAACCGAGGGGCTCGAACCTACCCTGAATTAGGGCTATCGACCACGCGAGCCCAGTGCGGGTTGGTCGACTTCACACAACTTCAGAGTTTCTTCGCCAGCGTATGCAGGTTTCCTCACGATGTTTTCCTTCACCGTAAGAGCGTCAGATAAACGCACATCATCATCATCATATCAGCTCATACACGTCCCCACCGAGGGGCAAACATACATATGAAATCTAAATTCGAAAACACAATGGTACGTGGCAGGATTCGAACTACGATCTCACGGACAGGAGGTAGCGGCCCTAGCTGTTACACTACCGACGCTCAAACTCTCGACGTTTAAAAGGACGTTGGATGAAAACCTCAGTTCCAGTCCAGTGGTTATCTCCCGCCCCGTTTCGCCTCCTCTTGCGGTCTCTCTTTCCAAAATAATATTCTTCGTGAGTCCTGTCTGCTTCTCTTTTTAGAGCATCGCATGATATGGGCTCGTCTTTATTACTCATGAAACTAGCACTAAAGAATGATCTAAAATTATCAAAACAGTGTAATAAAAAAATCAAGTAAGAAACTTATTGATTACAAAAGCTTTCTGAAAACACCGCATAGTAAACGACTGAGACTATAGACTTTGTCAGTTTAGACGTTACAAAATGTTAACCTTTTTACTTCGATATAGAAACTTCTTCTGAAATATGAAAATTGTTTATATTTTTGACTTATTTCTTACTCTTTGGTTTCGCGGTTTTGCCCGTTTGTGGTGCAACATAAGTCTGTGGGTGCAACGGAATCCTCACTTGACGGTTGGTTTTCTTATTTCGATTATTTCTTACAAGCTTTTTCCCGCGGCTCCGCCCACGTGGACATCGTTTTTATGACTGTCCGTGAGGGTGATTAGTAAATTATATCGTTTCCTACCTCCTCAAACCTCACTGTGCAAAAAATCACAACAATCCATTGTTCCATTGCGATGTAAAAAAAATAACCAAAAAGTGAGTATTTTTTCAGTTACCTCAGGAACTGCATCGGACTATGCCATTTTTCTGGGATAAAAAGTAGTATATGTCCTTTCCCGTGACACAGGCTACCTGTATATCAAATTTTGTCAAGATTGGTAGAGGAGTAGAAGCGTGAAAAGGTGACAAACAAACACATTTTCAAATTTATAATATTAGTAGGGATAGTTGCTCCATTTTATTTAAAGTAAGTAAGTAAGTAATTTATTGAAATATCAATTACCTTAAAATATTAATATAACATGTTTAGTACTTATTTTAGAGCTACCCGGCTAGGTGGAGGTCGCAGTCGGAACTACGGGTCCGGCTGTTTGGATCAGGGTACTACGGGGTCTGGGGTAGCCCACCGCTTGCCTGCCGTTGGATCTATCGACTGGGTCATGGACTCGTAGTGGTATGTGGTTAGTTGCAGGGGTTGGGCAATGTTTGTTGCCTGGCAAGCACGTTGCGTCCAGGCGTCCTTCCCCGCGCGCAACTAGTGTTGTCGTAGCCGGCCACGTGGGCTATGGGCGTTAAACAACACGGGGCACGTGAGTTGTCAATAAAGCGGAACTGCTGGTTTAATTACTGGCAGGGAAGCATCTCCGGCACTTGCCTGGTCAGCAAGTAGAGCTAAGCTAATACTGCTCCGGCCGATCCAGCCGCGTAGGAGTAAGTCTGGACAGGTGCGATAAGCGCCGGGAAGTGAGCGTGCCTACAGCTCCGGTACCACACCGGCTTCTCTGGCGTCCCGAGCGGGGATCGAACCGCCAGCAGCGAAAGCCGCGGGAGGTGAGCGTGCCTACAGCTCCGGGACCTACCTGGACAGTAGGTAGTGGTTCCCTTCCACGAGGCACTCGCCTTGCAGAGTACCGGGACAAGCGTCTTGGCGGCAAGACCTACCGTAACTGGCCTTTGTCTTCACCTTAGAGTGTTGGCAGGAATAGCTGCCCTCACTATATAACCTAGCTGTCGGTGAGTGGGGACGCTATATCATAAACCTGGTAGTTTTTAGCGTATCTGGTAGATATACGAGAGGGATTGTTCCGTTGGAATTGCGGCCCTCACTGTATGACCAAGGGTAGTAACAAAGAAACAAACATATTTTCACATTTAAATATTAGTAAGGATAAGGATTATTACTTAGCAAACAAAGCGTCGGTGGCGTCCTGCCCGGGAGGTCGTGGTTCGAATCTCGCCACGTACCAATGTGATTTCGAATTTAGATTTCATATGTACGTTTATCCGACGCTCTTACAGTGAAGGAAAACATCGTGAACCTGAACACGCCTGCGGAGAAACTCGCAGGTTGTGTGTGAAATCCACCAACCCGCACTGGGCCCGCGTGGTCGACTAAGGCCCGATCGGCCTAATTCAGGGTTTAGCTCGAGCTCCTCGGTGGGTACGTATATGAGCTGATATGATGATGTAACATCATCACTTGAGAACAGCTTTGTCAGGACATATTTGTTCGTAATTATCGGGACAAGGTTCACGTATAACAAAAAAGCCCGTAAGGCTCGCAGCACCGCGTACCCTCTTGTTTATATAAAAAAAAAACAGACGTTAATTAATAGAGTTAATTGATTTATTGCTTTATATCTTATAACTCTTTGCAAAGATGGCAGTTGAATCTTGAAACGTTGGTTTCAACGCAATCAGTGGAACAGAAGACCACAGATTAGCACAGAGTACAGGGGATACCTTGCTCCTTCTGCAAGGGAATGCAGCATTCGAAGCAGATGTTGTATTTATCGGTCTGAAAGATTTGACTTGTCAAAGCGTCGTTATGGAAGCATTAATAGGGAGCGCAGCATATATACGAGTAGTAATTACTTTACAAGATTAATTAAGCAGGGGTAGTTACGTTCCAGCAGCTGAGGCATCGACCCTTTTCAACAAGGAACCCTCACAGTTTCGCCAAGTCCGTCCGTCTGTCCGCGGCTTCGCTCAGAGTCTAGCATTCGTTATATCAGCTCATGTACGTCCCCATTTCACGCATATACTTATACAGGAACTATTTTTAATTTTATAACTGCAAATATTAGCAACAAGTTATTTTTTGCAAGACTCACCATCAGGTTAGATGATGAAATTAAAAAAGTAGCCACTTTAAGCAGTTTTGCATAAAATAACTTATTGATTATATTTATAGTTATAAAATAACAATTTAGCAATAGTTTTTGCTCTTCTATATGCGCAAAATAATCATTTCGATTAAATTCCATTATTCCACCGGAAAACGTAGCGTAGGCAGGCCTCCCATGCGGTGGATCGACAACCTGGTAAAGATCGCGGGAAGCCGATGGATGCGGGCAGCGCAGGACCGGTCGTTGTGGAAATCCTTGGGGGAGGCCTTTGTCCAGCAGTGGACGATTTCCGGCTGATATGATGATGATGAAATTCCATAAGAATATGTATTTTTTTAAAAGCTAATTGAACCGCCTTAAGATAAGCTCGCGTGAGTATAGCTTTTGTGATTGTCTTTGAGGGTGAGTAGTGCGCGAGTCACAAGCGGCTCGCGAGCCTAGATAGAAGTTTACTCCAGATCCCTTGGGAACTATATCTAGCTGTTCCGATTAGCAGTCTATGTCACTTCCTATATACCCTCTCAACTATTTCTATGCAAAAATATCACGTCAGTCCGTTGCTCCGTTGCGACGCCGATGACAAGCGCGAGCCTGGAAATGAGTTTTTCCCCAGACCCCTCGGGAACTATCTCGGGCTTAATTATTAATTATTATTTTTTGTCATTTCACACCCCCTCAGCCATCCCTCCATGAAGTCACCAACACCATTAATAAACTGCATATTCATCAAGCAGTGCACGCAGCGAGTGATAAAGCCGGTTGAAGAGCACTCTCTGCCTTTACAATACCATCACGGTCAAGATCCTCAGAATTGAGGGAATGACGGATTAGATTGAATTGACAACCATCCCAGTGCAAAAAACCACAACAATCCGTTGCTCCGTTGCTATGTTAAAGAAATCACCCAAAAAAGTATTTTTTTTAGTTTATGGCCTATGGTATTTTCACGGGATAAAAAGTAGCATATGTCCATCTCCATAACACAGGCCTGCTATGTGCATGCCAAATTTCGTCAAGATTGGTTCAAGCGTGAAGAGGTAACAAACAATCACATTTTCACATTTATAATACAAGTACGGATTTTGAACGTCTTCGACAATTATTATTATTATTAATCATTTATTTTCGGACCCAAGATCCATATTTTGGTTAGTAAGTAGAAACATGACTTATCCTAGGTTTTAGTAATTATTAAAATATAAAAAGAAAACATATTACTTAACTGCTAGGGATGTGAAGTCCGCAGCAGTGAAGCATATAGGGGCAGTCATCCCTATCCCCTATGATCTTCAGGACGCTGTTGGGGCAGGCCCGCACCCGGCGCACCAGAGACTCACACCTCTTACGCATGGTCGCATAAAAGCAGTTTACATGTGCGCCTGCAAATATGCTTGATCCGCTTCAGAAGCGAGGCAGCCCCACAAGCACCCGGAACGTGTTATTATATTATAGACAATGCTATATTATCGGTAACAATGTTTAAAGTGCATTAGAATTAATAAACCGGGTGTCAGATACCTCTTTTGATTTTAGTCTTGAAGTAACTTTGATCAATATTTTCGTGAAAAACCGTTTCTTGCGGCGTTGTTAACGTTTTTGTGACTGTGGCGGTGTGCCAGCTGTGCCTAGTGCTTGATCTATCTACCTACCAAATTTCATCTAAATCCGTTCAGCCGTTTTACCGTGAAAGTGAAAGAAAAAATCTTCCATACTTTCGCGTTTATAAGTGTAGTACCCACTGTCACTACGGCTTATCACTGCTATACGTATAATTAGTTCGTTTTTATGCAGCTAAAATGGGTAATCTTAATTTAGGTAGGTGGTTTAGTCTGCTTTTTTTACCTGGCTTTCATCTCAGTAGGTCCGGGAGTGCGGAACTTATTTCTTGACCCATTCAAAATGGTCTCCAAGTCCACGCTGACCTGACTCCGCTGGTGGTCGTGCTTGAAGCAATGCCGCATCATGTGTACTATCATTTTGTTATTATTCCACGCGTAGACAAGGCGCTTGTCACCGGCAAGTTCATGCTGGAGTGAGAAAACATTGTTAGGGGACCAGCTAATTTCAGAAAGCCAGATGTATTTGAAGGTCACGTTGATATCACCACACCCAAATTGTCATTCATTTCGATGGCGAGTTGTATTTATGTAATCAAATGCACGAAGCAAATTCATTACAACCCCAGTGTCCAGCGAGCAAACAGCCCTACACGTGACCGTAGTTGATCAGATTATAAGTATGTTAGCAAAACCGTACGCTAGAAAATATTCTAGCCGATTTTGATCAATGCTCTCGTGTATCTATCAGATACGCCAAAGCTATTGGTTTTATGATATAGCGTCCACACTCATCGCCACCAAGGTCATATAGTGAGGGCCACTATTCCTGCCTACGCCGTGAGGCAAAAGCAAGGACCAGCTGCAGTAGGTCTTGCTGCTTGTCTGGTTTTCAGCAAGGTGAGTGCCTTGTGGAAGGAACCACTACCTTCTGTGCAGGTACTGGAGCTGTAGGCACGCTCACTTCCTACGGCTTTCTCTGCTGGCGGTTAAAGCCCCGCTCGGGACATCAGAGAAGCTAGCTCTCACATCTCCAGTGTGTTACTGGAGCCGTAAGCACGCTCACTTCTCGGCGCTTATCGGATCTGTCGGGTTTCATTCCTACACGTCCGCATTAGCCAGAGTAGTACTAGCGTAGCTCAGCTTGCTAACCAGTCAAGTACCGGAGATGCCTCCCTCCTAGTAAACAAACCAGCAGGGTCAGTGCCCTGCGTTGCTTTTGACCAAAACGCACCTGGCCGCTACTAAAACACTAGTTGCGCTTTGATCAGTGGTCAGTATAAATGAGATATTTTTAAATTTAAATCTGAAGCAGATAGCGATGAATTGATATTTACACAATTTTCGTCACTGGCCATTGGACGAAGTAAGTTAACTTGACCCCTGTAATAGGAATTTTCAAAGACGTTGACATCACACGCCGGGCTATGCAAGTCAGTGCAGTTATTAGCATACAGCTTGCTCCAATGCTTTGAAGCTTCCATCGGGTCCATCCCGCATTCCTTCAGCAGATCTACGGCGCTATTGCTTTTGCCGATCTGAAACCAGGATTAAAATTACCCCTGCTACAATTTTTATTTAAATGTGAAAATTATCACTACAGTTCTTATTAAACATGGTGTTTAAATTATACGCAGCCTGGTCCAAGAGTTGAAATGTGTAGTGTACAAAGTACGGGCATTTGAGTGGCTACAGGCTAGAGATGGTTAAGATAAGATAAGATAAGATAACATTTATTCGACAAAAAATACACACAGACAAAATTAAAATAACAAAAAGGTTCCGTCAATATTATAATTATTTTATTCGACACATTCCACATGGCCACGTATAGTTCGTTAAACGGGTCCAAGAGTTGACGTTTTTGACAAATAGTCATATTCTTCTTCTTCTTTGCGTGTTGATAGTTTCAAACAACTTTGGCCCAATGGCCCACATCGACGGCTTTTTGGTTTGCCTTAAACAAATTCGTAATCTTGCACGAGACGGCGTTGGAAGGCCACAATGCTAAGTGTACCATGGCATGTGATGCCGCAATCACACTCCTCTTTGTTGGAAACGCCCCTTCTCTTCCTGTTACCGCCACATCTGGATTTGGAAGTCTGCCTAGCACACCATAATTTCCAGAACACTTATTTCAACAAAATCATTCATGTCCGCCCTGCTCGGCAGATCTGGTATTTTCGGGTTAGCTTGGTTCTCCACACACTTCTTATCGATGCTATCTCTAACTGTCTTACTCAGATCAATGGTACTTTATCTTAAGATTCAAGTCACATCTATATACTTACAACTTTAGTGTCTTTAACCATAAGCGTCCGGAACTTTTCAACGAAGGCCTTCCCGTTCTCCCCTCTTGGAAGGTCCGGTGCTACCGAATAAGTCTTGGGTCTCCATGCCAGTCGTACCAGCTGATTGCCTCGCCAGAAGCCCACATCTTGATGCATGTCCAGGTATTGCACTCCTGGACCCCATCGCATGTCCTTGTAATATAAACCCTTTAAAAAAATAGAGTTACTATTAGTGTATATGTCGCCGTCATCTGGTTGAATCTGCTATTTGATTGAATGACTAGCGCGTTCATTGAATGACGACATTTAATTGAATGACTAAAGGACAACTCGTCAAGTTGTTTAATGTTAAGTTCAACGTCTTGACTGAAAGTCATTTAGCCAAGTTGCTAATAGGGATATTCCGAATAAAAACCGACGATTTCTTCTTCTGCGAAGCATTCTGTAACCCCGGGAGGGGGGGCTCTTTGATTCTATAATCAATCAAACCTGACTGAACCTAATATCGCTTTACAGTTTTTTAGAAAAATCTAATTTTTGCCAACTCTCTTTTCGTTGTATGGAATTTTACGTTCACAATGTGAACAAGAACACTAAGTTACAAAGCCCAAATTCTCACAAAAAACTAAACAATAACTATGAACTAAATTTCAATCACCTGACTGATTTTACGTCCGCTCTGTTCAAAGGGCTATGTTACAATCCGCTAACTAGTTGGACGTTGATTGACGCTTGTTCAATCAACGTTCGGCCTAGTCATTCAATTGAATGTCGTCATTTAATGAACGCGCTAGTCATTCAATGAACGCGCTAGTCATTCAATGAACGCGCTAGTCATTCAATCAAATAGCAGATTCAACCAGATGACTGCGACATATATACGAAGACACTAAGTCACAGATGAGATACTAGTTACTTACTAAGTTGAGAATTTGTAAGGAGTAGTACGATTCAGTAGTGGTCGTGGTTTCAAAATGACAGTTTACAAACAATGTCTAGGTGTTTCATATCTATCTGATATCTAGGGTTCTGGCAAACTTTGCTGTTCGAGTAACAAAGGAAAGGCTTTGCCTGAGTTCAAGGTAAACTTATTTCTTGCAAGTGTCATTTTGTCAAATATATTTTTCTATTATATTTTTTTTATTATATAGGTATGTTAATATATAAAATATTTATTGTATTTAAAATTAGCATGAAGGTGTATTCTAGTTTTCGGCCAGATATGTGTATGCGATTTGTCCCTGGATTTTGCAAAGCTGAATAGGCTAGACCCTTTATATAGTAAACGTTTCGGAGAAGTGCTGCTGCCAATATATTATATTTATCGATGTGCCAATTTATGTGCATCATAATCACCTACCCTAAACGTTATTCCATCTGGATACGACATAGTGCCATGTCCATGGAGCTTATTGGCGAAGAAGTATCCTTCGAATGTGACGGAGGCGTCCTTGGGCCCATGCTGGTGCCACCGGTAGTCCCCGTATCCGTTCATCGTGTCCCGGGAGAACTCGCCTCGGTACCATTCCATTGACTGCAAAGGAAGTTGTTTTCACATTTAAAATGTTTTTGCGCTCGCTCCGGTAGGGTTACTTAAGTTTTTCAGCGAATGTGTGACATAGCGATTACTCTGAAAGTATTTGGGGTATTGTAATGATTTAATCGAAATATCCATATCTGTAAGGGTTTTAATGAGCGCTATTTTAGTTATTTTGGTTCTTCTACAGATCTCCTCGTTTCCGATTCGATCACGCAGGGAAACTCCGATCATAGCACGCTCCACTATTATCCAGTTATTATTAAGGTATGTCAACGTCGCCACCTGCCAATTTATATCTTTAAATATATATGGCTATTTTAAGCACCCTGGTGATACTACCACTTTTACGCAAGCACACCATGCTTTCGTAAAAGGCGTAAGATGGTGCAAAAAATAATAAATTTCTACTACCCTGCTGAAGAACTACGGACCTATCTCAGTGCTGAGTCATATCTTTATAGCTGTTTTCGAGTCATAACGAATCGTCTCGCACGCAGGTTCGACGACTTCCAGGCTCCCAAACAAGCCGGTTTTCGAAAAAGCTTGAGCACCATAGACCACATACATATGCTAACTGCGGAAGATTATACAGAAGACTAAAGGCACATCCCAAACAATCACGAATAAGGGTATTTGATCAGTGATGATTTACGAAACTGAGATATGGTCGTTTGGTCTTATAAGAAGACTCAAGGTCACCCAAAGGGCAATGAAGTGTAATATGCTCAGAGTTCCCCTACGTGATCGAATCAGAAATGATGAGATCTATAGGAGAACCAAAGTAACCGACATAGTACTCAGAATCGCTAAAATTAAGCGGCAGTGGACGGGAAACATAGCTCGTAGAACAGATGGCCGTCGTTGGGGCCGTAAAGGTCTCGAGTAGCGACTGCGCAACGGAAGACGTAGCGTAGGAAGGTCTCCCACTCGTGGCCAACGACCTTGAAGTCGCGGGAAGCTGCTGGATGCGGGCAGCGCAGAACCGGTCGTTGTGAAAGGGGGCCTTTTTTAAATAATAATAATAATAATAAATCTTTATTTCAGGCAAAAAATACCCATACAAATATATATATTATATATATTTGTCCAGTAGTGGACGCCTTTCTGCTGATATGATGAAGATGATGATGAAATATCTACGGATACCGAAATTCCTTAAGGTCAGTGTGTGAAAAAAGAAACGCAAATGAATTTACTAATTTTTTCATAGTGTCGTATTTTGTAATACAACAGCTATTTGATAACGTTGAGTCGTGAACCTGCGCACCAGTCCAATGGTTCTCCCCATCGCCACTCCTTCTCCCTTCGTCATCTCGTCTCTTGAAGTAGTACTCGCCATAAAGCCTGTCCTTACGCCCCTTGGCCTCATAGTCGCAGGCGCTTGCAATGTTCATGCTTACCAACAAATTATTACTTATATTAAAGCTCACATTAAACAAGAACTAAATAGGTACCTACTACCATCCCACTACAATAAATAATAGTAGGATTTGAAATTGGTCAAGTGCATGTCGGACCACGCGCAAAGTAGGGTTCTATAGATTTTTCAAAAAATAAATGTACATTTTAAAAACAAAGTTATTTGGCTTAAACATTTTGTATCGAAAATCTGTGAACATTTACAAATCCAACTGAAAGTCGACTATATTAATCCTAAACTAACAACGCTTACTTGGCATTTCAAATAATTATATTGTTTGCTACTGGTGTCGATTCGGTTTAACACGATTTAACTTATTTGACAGGACTAAACTAAATTTAAGCATTCTATCCTTGTCTTTTCGGTACAGAAAGTAAAAGACAGAAGTCGCGTAACACCGAATCGACACCATTATATTCAATACTTTTCAGATTTCCTGAAATAGCGGTTGAGGTGGTAGGGGGTGGGGATATGCAACCCAAAAAAAAACACCACAAATTCTTTAGTTGTGATTATAAGTAAATATACTTACAGGTGTCAAACATAATTAATATGCTTTAGGATCTGGCCTATAGGACGTACAAAAATTAAATAAAAACAAGATAAAACTTACGTAAAAACTTAATATTTACGTAAAATTGATCTTAGCAAACCCGTAGTAGTTTTGAAAGACCTAACTATTCAACAATGCGCCACACGAAAAATAAAATTCATCCCCACTTTACATATATAGGGGAGGTACGACTCTTATTAATGTGATTGAAGGGATTTCAGATTTGTATAACCATACCAAATTTCAGCTTTATAACTGTAATAGTCTTTGAACAAAACGGCTGTGACGTACCGACAGACAGACAGTCATACAGATACGGCGCATTTACAGTGTGTAAGGTACATGTTTTCGAATAGTGATAGGGTTCAATCAGCTCATGATTCTGAGTCATATTTCACTGGAATCACTCTCAGGAATATTTTGTTTCTTTTCAATCCTTTTTTTAAAAACAATGATGTATGCAAAACTTGGCCGGCCAGTAATCACTAACTCACTATGTGTGCCGACGTGTGATTTTTGGGATATTTCGGGAGAACAGAAGAAACGCTGTTGTTGCTATGATTCCTGTATTCGAATGCATCTTATGCGACCTCTATCTTCACATTTGGTAATTATATATGTGCGTAATCATTAGTAGAAGAGATACAAAAGAAAAATAAGGTTCCTTAGTATTTTAAAGGTAAATTCATAGATTGCGCTGTTTTTATATGGAAAATCCTATGTAAATTAGTGACATCTATACAAAATTACAGAAACCAATTAAACGATACTAAAATTATTGAAAGGTTGATGCTTGCTAAAGAAAGCTTATAAATTATGTAGGATAGATGGCACTGTTAGTGACATGCTGCCACCCAAAACAAAATTAAAGTTAACTGTTTTTACAAAATTACTTCATAGATACCTCAGAAAGATACCCTATTGCAAAGTAGGTACATAGCACCTTTCGGTAGTATCAAAATAATTAATTTATTAAAGTTAAATTATAAACTAAATTACAAGATAGGTATTTTTTTTTATTTTACGATAGAAAGGATAATCTAACTTAATACTTAAGTGTCTATTGGTAACGGACAAATATTGTTAAACGCTCGCTTAATGGTTCCGTTTGCCGTGCGAATTTGTGCGACCCGCGTGACGTCATCTCGTCCCGGGTAGCAGCCGATTATGCGTCCCAGCCGCCAGCGGCAGGGCGGTAGGCGTTGCTCCTTCACAAGCACCATCGTACCGACGCGGAGTCCTTGGCCCTTAGAGCTCCTCCATTTCGTGCGTTCCTGCAGCAGCCCTATATAGTCTCTGGACCATCGACGCCAGAAATCCTGCTGTAGCTGTTGCAGTTGCTGGTAGTGAGTGAGTCGGCTAGTAGGTACATCTTTGTAGTCATAATCGGGTAAATAGGTGTCCTACCAATCAAGAAATGGGCTGGCGTTAGATATGAAATATCGTCGTTATTTGAGTTAGGCACAGGGCAAATTGGGCGTGAGTTAAGGGCACATTCCACCTGAGTAAGAACTGTCGAAAAGGCTTCATAGGTCAGCAAAGCCTGGCCTAATACTCTTTTCAGATGAAACTTACAACATCTAACTGCGGCTTCATGCAGTCCACCCATATGGGGCGTATACGGAGGTAAAAATTTCCATTCGATGCCCTCATCAGCTAAGGAAGTTACAAATTCACTGGAATTATCATTTAAAAAATTATAGAGTTCTGTTAGTTCATTATTGGCCCCATGAAATGTTGTCTCATTGTCGCTTAACATTTCTTTAGGTTTCCCTCTCCGGGATACGAACCGCCTATACGCGGAGAGAAAGGCTGCGGTTTCCAACCCGGAAACTAACTCGATATGAACTGCTTTCGTTACTTGACAGACAAAGAGAGATATATAACATTTATTCGTTTTATAACCACGTCCTATCCTGTCCCTAATCGTGAAGGGACCTGCGTAATCTACGGCCGTTATAAGGAAAGGGGGTGCCGGGGTTACCCTTGATGTCGGTAAGTTGCCCATAACAGGCGTAATTAACCTTGGTTTGGCTCTGGCGCACGTCACACACTTATTCACTACCTTGTTTACAATACTTTTACCGTGTATTGGCCAGTATCGTTCTCGAACCGACGATAATACGAGCTGCGGTCCGCCGTGTAACAACTGCACATGCTCGTTACGAACTATTAGTTCAGTGAGTGTGTGTTGACGTGGTAATATGATTGGGTGTTTTTTGTTATGATCGTATAGAGATAGTCCTAAACGACCTCCTATCCTTATGAGTCCATTATCGAAATAAGGATTAAGACTCAATAAGCTTGATGATTTTGGTAGTGGTTTGTTATTTTTAAGCAATTGGTATTCGTTAGGGTAGGATTCAATTTGTGAATATTGTACTAATTTATTTGTCGCTTCATTTATTTCCTGTACTGTCAAGGAGTTTATTTGTTTATTTTTTGGATTTTTACAATTATGAATGAATCTCAATATAAGTGAAAAACAATGGGATAATTTTCTAAAACTTGACCATCTCTCAAACAAGTTTTTTATGAAATCGTTGGTTTCTATTGATTCTTTCGGTTTTTTCGTACACTGACCATGAGTGCAGACGTTACAATGAGTTTCGATAGTAGGTGTCGCGTGTGACCGGGGCTGTTGGTATGAAGGCCATTCCAAAGTGGGCTTGACCAGCCAGGAGGGTCCCTGCCACCACTGGGAACACGTCATCAACTTATCCGCCTGGACCCCTCGCGATAATAGATCCGCAGGGTTGTCTGCAGTCGAGACCCAGTGCCAATCATTAATATTTGTTAAACTTTGTATCTCGGTTACTCGGTTTTTTACAAAACAAATCATTTTATTAGGATCTGACTTTATCCAAGCCAGTGCTACACTTGAATCCGACCAAAAGTACTTATTCTGAATAGTAAATTGAAGTGCATTATTTACCTTGTTGTATAGTTTTGTAAGTAAAAATGCAGCTCTTAATTCGAGTCTCGGTATCGTTTCCTTGCGTGCAACTCTTGATTTCGAACATAATATGCGCACAGTTATATTGCCGCAGCTATCTATAGATCGCATATAGATAACTGCGCCATACGCGGTCAGTGAACTGTCACAAAAGCCATGCAGTTCTGTGATTACGCAATCATTGATAAGCACGCATCTCGGTATAGTTAGTACATTAAGTGAGTGTATTTTGTTGCAGAACGTTATCCATTCTGTTATTAATTCGTTAGGGAGTTTTTCGTCCCAATCGGTTTTATTTTGCCATAAACGTTGAATAAACAGTTTAGCAATAATAATTACAGGCCCTAATAATCCTAGGGGATCGAAAATTGCAGAGGCTGTTGAAAGGACCTTGCGTTTGGTTAGGTAGTTTGGCACTGGTTCCCTTTTTAATGTGTACATTAATTGGTCATCGTTACTGCACCATGCAAGTCCCAAAACTTTATGCGTGTCAGGACCGAGCGAAGTCAGTGTAGTGGGGGTGGGGTGTGGGGGGGTGTTATGATGTTGACTCACCTTTGCAAGAACGGATGGGGAATTTGATTTCCACTTACGCAACTTGAATTTTGCCCCACGTAGTATACTGTCGACCTGAACAGCTGTTTCGGCCAATCGTTGTTCGTCATCATCACCATGAAGCAAATCGTCCATATAAAAATCGTTGATAATCGCTGCGGCGGCTTCGGGGAACTGAACCTTGTTCTCGTCGGCTAGTTGTAATAAACAGCGTGTAGCTATGTACGGTGCGCATTTCAAGCCGAAGCTAAGTGTAGTTAGTGCGTAGGATCGTAAGGGTTCCGTAGGGTTTTCGCGCCAAAGAATACATTGTAAGTTTTGTTGTTTAGGATTTATGTAAATCATGCGATACATTTTTTCGATATCAGCGTTAATAATGTACCTGTTTTTTCTAAATCTAAGCAAAATATTCATAAGATCGTCTTGGTTTATCTGACCTTTGTACTGAAGGTCATTTAAGGAAATACCAGTGCTCGTTTTATAAGAAGCGTCGAATACTACTCGTAGGGGGGTAGTGGTTTTTTGGGGGGTTAGGATTGCGTGGTGAGGTAAGTAGTTGCAGGGCTCAGAATTAGTTTTTTCAATCATGTGCCCTGAATTTTTGAATTCCTTCATAAATTCTACATATTTGTTTTTGTAGTCGGGTTCTCTCTCGAATTTTGACTCTAATGTTTTGAATCGTTTGTAAACAATAGGTCGCGACTGTCCTAGGCATTCGGTGGAAGCCTTAAGTGGAAGAGACACTACGAAATTACCATCAGAAGTTCTCGTGTGAGATGTGAATATTTTTTCACATTGTATGATATCATCATCTGGTAATTGCTGTATCTTAGGACAGTCGTTGTCATCTGATTGCCAGAAGGTTTTTAGGGCGTTGTTCATAACAAAATTACATCTCACCTGTGCCGGTGGCTGTACCGTAGTGACAGCACCGGATACCACCCAGCCTAGCCGTGTTCGTTGAAGGATCGGCAGGCCCTCGCCCAAGCGATGTTGACCTATACAAAGGAGTTGGTAGAATTGCTCAGCACCGAGTATGATGTCTATCTCACCACCGTGGTAAAACGACTCGTCTGCTAACTTGAATCGTTTCGGAATATTGAGATGTTGAACATTATTTACATGGGAAGGTAGGTTACATATTGTAGGTACGATAAAACAAGACAGGTTTGTTGAGTAGGTACTATCCTTGGATTGTATCGCTAGATTACATAATTTGTTTATTTTCGTTACGTTATCGTTAAAACCTATTACCTCCATATCTATTGTGTGTGTTGGTAAGTTTAATTTGTTGAATGCATTTTGACTAATGTAGTTCGACTGTGAGCCTGAGTCAAGCAGAGCTCTCATTGTGTGAGTTTGATTGTTACTATCTAACACATCGATTTGTGCTGTAGATAAAATAATTGATTTGCATTGAATCGGTAAATTGCCATCGTTTTGGCCGAATGTGTTGTTTACGACATTCTGATTGGTAAATAAATTGACAGATTGGTTTTCGGTATTACTTGAATTCGATTGTTCGGAATACAAAGTAGACTGTGTTGGTTGTGGGTTCGATTGAGTTGTGTCTTCTCGGGTTATGTGTAATAACGTGTGATGTTTACCCTTGCAGGTCTTGCAGTGGCTTGCTCGGCAGTTCAGCAATTGGTGGTTAGATCCTAGGCAGTTTAAACAGAGACCTAACTTTTTTACAATCCGGATGCGTGACTTAGCATCCAGAGCCAAAAACCTGGGGCATTGGTTAATGTAATGGCTTTCCTTACAATTGGGACATAGATTACGATAAAATGGTTTAGGTGTTACCTTATTGGAACTGGACTGGGGCAAAGAGGACGTGGTTACCAACGCCTTTCGTGAGGAGCTGGCTCGCGGCTCATTCGGAACGCTCGCGGCATGGCTCAAGGTCTCTTGGAGGTCGGCTTGAGCCCGCAGAAAATACTTAAAGTCCTGTAACGTAGGCAGTTCACGACCGTTAGTTTTCTCTTCCCATTTTCGTTGCAATTTGGTATCAAGCTTTGAGCTTAAGAAAAAGATAACTAAGAGATCCCAGCCTTCGGTTGAAATATTTAATGATTTAAACGTGCGCAAGTGTTTTGAAATATTGTCAGCTAAGCTTCTTAAAGCTGGTGCCGTAGTAGGTACAAGGTCAATATTGAACAATGCTCTCAGATGGTTGTATACAAGCACCTTAGGATTATTGTATCTTTCACAAAGTAATTGCCAAGCGATGGCGTAGCTCTCTTCGGAATATTCCAATGAACTTATGACCTCTAACGCGCTTTCTTTTAAGCAGCTCCTTAAATATTTGAACTTTTGAATAGATTTTAAGCTGGTTTGGTTTACTAGGGCATCAAATGTATCCCTAAATTCTATCCAATTGGTAACATTACCATTAAATGAGGGTAGTGATATATCGGGGTATTTAATGGACTCACTGGGTTCAGGAACATGGCCGCTACATGGAGGTGGAATGCATGGACCGCCAACCTGTTTTAAATAACTCTTAGCTAAAGATATACATTCATAATAGTTATTTTCAAAACCTTCTCTTTCTAACAATAGTTGTTCCATGTCTGTATCGGTAGCTAAAGTTTCAATTTTATCTTGATATTTTTCGAATTCATTTAAAACATTAGTCATTCTCTCAACCCTCAATTCGATATCTATAATTTGTTCAGCAGTTAACGTTTTAGGATTTAATTTACATACAATTTTTTTAAAATTAGTCAACTTGCCCTTAGCTACTCCTCTTTTTCTATTTAATTCTTTTAATTTTACATTTTCTACCTTGGTAGCATTAGAATCATCATCAGAAGATGAGCATGACATTTTTAAAGGTTATAATAACTACCTAGGTAAGTTACACAAGTAAAATATGCCCAGATTAAAATCTAACTGCCAGCCACTTACTTGATTAGTAGGTATCCGTTGAACTCCGATAGACTATTTCCAGCTGTTTGTAGGTGGTTGAATCTCCGGGAAGTTCTGAATTGTCCGGTATTGTCACCAGAATGTTCAAATTTGTTCGGGATTGTCGCCGAAATTGATAAATGAGCTTCTTCTTCAAAAAAATTTAATTGATGTAAAATGAGCGTGGCGTGTCGGCCATATGCCGCATTCCTCACACGATACGGCAATCTTTCCTAGCGTCGGAATAATTGTTGGTAATTTCGAGTCTCGTCGAATTTCCTGTAGAACTTCGTTATTCTAGCCACTCCTGGGCGTATTCCAATTTTGAATCGGGGTCACCAAAATGTGCCGACGTGTGATTTTTGGGATATTTCGGGAGAACAGAAGAAACGCTGTTGTTGCTATGATTCCTGTATTCGAATGCATCTTATGCGACCTCTATCTTCACATTTGGTAATTATATATGTGCGTAATCATTAGTAGAAGAGATACAAAAGAAAAATAAGGTTCCTTAGTATTTTAAAGGTAAATTCATAGATTGCGCTGTTTTTATATGGAAAATCCTATGTAAATTAGTGACATCTATACAAAATTACAGAAACCAATTAAACGATACTAAAATTATTGAAAGGTTGATGCTTGCTAAAGAAAGCTTATAAATTATGTAGGATAGATGGCACTGTTAGTGACACTATGCGTGTGCGTCGCATTAACGCGACTTCGCGTTACATTGCGTAGGAGAAAAATAAAGTAACACGGTTTCTTGGTTTACATTACATTCCTGAACTTTTTGTTTATGCCGATTACCTTAGTATGATAAACTGAATTCACCCTATCAGTTTTCGGAAACCTGTCCTTTAAACCCGGTATATGGGTTTCTACAGAGACTACGGTACCTTAAAAATTTTTTTTTTATTGTTTACCTACTTTTCTGGTAGTGATATTCACATAACACTAAGGAGATAGGGACATTGCAGTTTTTTAAAATTAATGTTACGAGAACTCCTTATTACGAGCACAGTTAAGAAAGGAGTAGGTACATTTTATCTAGTGAAGGTAAGAATACAATTATTTTTGTTCAGTAGAACCAATGGCCATATCTCCTTTAGTCCGTAAATGATCCCAAGTTTGAGTATGCCATACGGCGTACGCCACCTCATAGGTCGCTGTAGTAACAGAGAAACAAAGAGTGTAATTTTCATACAATTTATTGTTGAAGACTTTAAAATTATATACGGGGTACCAGGTCAAAAAAACTGAAATGCAAAGGATACAACGAAAGAGACTTAGATCTGTTTCCGGTAAAACCGGCCGCCAATTGTATAAAAACTTCATTACTTAGAGCCTTAAGCAAAACTCATTAGTAATCTACTCACGAAGGAAAATTGAAACTCTTTCACGTTAAAACCAACGGCAGTGTGTGTGCCCCGACATTGCCCCACCCGATTTTTTCACTCCACTTCTCCATCGAGCCGTAAAAAGATATTCCGTCCCTAGAGATATTAGAAACTCTGTGGTCTAAGACAAATACCTTTTATCACGTGACTGGGCTGTCAGTGGGAAGAACTAGTATCTCCTTAGTTGTCTGTGGGTAGACGGAGTGTGGGGATCATAGAGTGAGGATACGATGGGACAGGAAGGTGGTGAGGGTGGGGTGGGGAAACCATATAGAAACAGTTTCAGCTCTAAAATGTTTCCAGGCAAGTAACGATACTGGTCCTTATTTTGAATGTTCTAAAAAATTCAATAAATCTGCATTTTAACTTTAATGTCGAATTAAAACGGAAAAAATCTGTTATATGGTGTTTCTGACTTGGTGATAACCGTAATAATATATCAATAGCCACGGCACAGGAATACCTATGTTATTTAGGTTCATGACACGTTCCTGGAGCAGTGGCACACCCCCTCCGGAGTCATAAACCATAGGAGTTTAGAGTTTAATGTAATAATAAAGTAATACTCCTTCACTCTTCTGTGACATTGGTTCGTGGCCATTGATTTAGAATTCGTGGCACGTTCATGGAGCACTAGCACATCCTCGCCAGATTCATAGAGTAATAAGGAAAACCTAAACGGAGTTTATAATCTTATTACGGTTGGTAGGTGCAGCGGCAGCTGTCAGTTAGAACGAGCTATTGACATTTCTTCGCCACTGAGCATAAATACAGATTCCAATCATCAGCCGGGCCCCAGGCACACCACCTCGCCTGGCGGAGATATCTCCTATCAGCAAGTAGCGTACCTAAATATATTTCTTTAATTATTCTAAAATAAATTACTAATTTTTTTTTTCATGTACAGAAAATAATTACGTATTTTATTATGTAAAATTTTAGTGAATACAAAAAATATATATCAATTATGAATAAGTATCTAACAACAATTACATAAACGACATCCAGTTTTTCCGCTTCCAAAATACGTGTACTCCTGTAACAAAACCGAATAAGTAAATAACTTGAAGTTAAAAATTTAATTAAAAAACGACATAAAAAAATTACAAATGAATATAAAAATTAAATCGGGTAAAATTTATCCTATTTATTATTGTCATTTTAAAGATAAATCTTAAACTAAACTATTTTACTTATTAATATATAACTAATAATAAGATTAGCCGGCTAAACTTCACCCCCGTCTATTGCCCAACTTCGCGATACGACACTCCATCTACCTATGTTCTCCTAAGCTTTTCCTCTTTTAAGTAGTCTCGGTTATAGTCAATAATTTTCTTACCAGTAGAAATGCAGCTGCGAGGAGAAGAGCCTTATGCTTGGGCTGGGTGGCTGCACCGGGGAGAGTGATAGTGGTGGTGAAGCTGACCAGGTCGCGGTCCCAGCCGTGCGCGACGCGCCCCACTTCGCGCAAAGAGTCGCTTGTCATGATCTGGGGAGAAATATGATTTTTTAGAGATTGATTTGATAATGTTTTCGTTTGCCCTATCAATCAGGAGGTCGCCGATTTCCAGCCAAAATTCACTTTGTAAGACTCGGTTTCGTTGCTGGAAGAGCATTTTCTAAGCCCGCCTGGCTACCACCATCTTATCTAACTCTTGCTGCCAAACATTATTGTTAATAGCATTGATGTGTTCGGCTTGAAAATAAGCTAGACAGTTCTACATTGCGTTGGGGAATCTTGATAAGCCCGCTTCCATCTTTGGCATCTTCGTCTCTTTACCATCAAGTGAGATGACACCAAGGCCTTACCAATGATGTAAAAAAAATAATTAAAAAAAAATGGCCTGTGGTGCGGCACTTGAATAGTACTACTCAATCTCTTTCCAAGGGTGTCATAAGAAGCAAGCGAATCATCGTATGCGGGGCTCGAGCCTACCCAGAATTAGGGCGATCGGGCCTTAGTCAACCACGCGGGCCCAGTGCGGGTTGGTCGAGTTCACACAGAACCTTCGAGTTTCTTCGCAGGGGTGTGCATGTTTCGTCACGATATTTTCCTTTACCGTAAGAGCACACCTCGGTCACTGGCGATCAAATGTATGAAACAAATGCGTTCCTACGCACACAGTCTAAGGTCGTGTAGGTGAACGCGTACCATGCTTGTGTGAGTGAGATAAGACGTATAGCCGATAACTGGGAGCTTACGAGCGGGGGTGGGCGGCACTTTCGACGGGAGGCAGGGAGTGACCATACTGTACGTAGTACTCGTTATTATACTGTGGTAAGAGCGTCGGATAAACGTACAAATGAAATTGGAATTCGAAGATACATTGGTACGTGGCAGGATTCCAACCACGAACTCCCGGACAGGTAGCAGCCTTTGCCATTACGCCACCGACGATATAGTAGGTATTGTGAGTATATATATTTTTTCACAATTGGTAAGCCCTTGGCATCATCTCACCCGATGATACGTGACGATGATGCCAAAGATGGAAGCAGGCTATCAAGAAATGACTATCTTCAAGTTAGATCCCGCCGGGAATCGAATCCGGGAGCTCCTGACGTGAAGCGAGTGGATGAACTACGCCATGGAGGAGGTTATCAGTCTAGTATACATAGTGCTTAAGTCTGCACATTAAGAAATACCTTGGAACGTCGCAGTGATTATATTCTATTTCATACATGCCTTAAATTCTGAAAGCATTAGCGCGCTCCTCCTTAACACGGCGGGGCCCTCTATAACGAATATGACGTCATCGTTGAGGTCTCTCACCAGGAAGAACGGCACCATCATAGTCCACCTCTGTTGTACCCGCCCTACGTAGTCCCCTGGCGGCGTTATCACTTTCATCTCCTGGAAAAGTTGAAGAATATGGAAACGTCAACAAATCACGTTTTTTGGCGTTCTGTTGTGATATAGGGCACAATAAATTCGCGAATATCAATGAAGACAAAAAATAACAGAGAAAGTTTTTTTAAATCCACAATTGATAAGCCCTTGACATCATCTCACCTGATGGTAAGTGACGATGATGCCGAAGATGGAAGCGGGCTTATCAACCTTCCCCAACGCGAATGGGAAACTAAGAATAGAATAGAATAGAAAAATTTTATTTAGAGCACAGTACAACAATTTCCAGGTACAAATTTACAAACGATAGAAATAAACTATAAAAAATAGCTGTACTGTGCACCAAAACGGTACTGACTCAGCATATGCTGCAGTATACTCTGCAGCGCTGTTATTCTGCCAGAAACCGGTTCGGCGAACGAACGCACGCTCTTCACAACATGTTAAAAATAAATTTAATAAATTAAAATAGAAACAATAAAAATGTTATTTTTTAAAAGTAGAGGCACAATAACGAACAAATTACATCGTTGTAAAACTAAATAGGTACAACTGTGTGCGATTGTATATATGCCTAGTATGTTAGTAAATAGCTGAGCATATGTGTAATAAATAAAGATATAAATATATAAAGGTAGGTACTTAATCTACAATAATATTACAAAGAGGCAAAGTTTGTAAGTTTGTTTGTAGTAAGTAATCTCTGGAACTACTGAACCGATTTGAAAATATTTTCACCAGTAGAAAGCTACACTTTCCCGATTGACACTACGCTCACGAACCGCTTGCGGCTCGCGCACCACTCACCCTCAGAGATAGTAACAAAAACGATACCCATGCTAGCGAAGCCGCTGATAAAAACTAGTATTAATGGGTATAAATAATATCAATATATCATACTAGAGTACATTTTATAAGGTTAGGTATATTAAAAAAAAAGAATTAATATGTAGTAAGTAGTTACTCTGATCTTTGCAAATCAAGGAGATACTCGCGATACTTTCCTTTAAAAGAGAACAAACTTTGTACATCGCGGACAGGAGGAGGTAAGTTGTTCCAGCATTTCGTGGCTAGATACCTAAAGCTTCCACGAAATGCAGAGGACCTATGCCGTGGAACACATAGGAGATAGGCAGAGGCCTTAGTGTTGTAGCGATGGCCAGCAGCAGACCAAGTGAGTTTATTGTGCAGGTATTCAGGCATTTTATGTTTGATTATACCAAATAGCAAAGTAGCAAAATGCAGTTTATAGCGGCTTTCCATCTTCAATAGACCTGATTTATTTAAAAAGGGAGTAACATGAGTTCTAGGGGGAATGTGAAAAGAAAAACGTGCACAGGCGTTTTGAACCCGCTGTATTAGACGCTGAGTTTTCTTATAGATGCAAGAACCATACACCGTGATACAATAATTTAGTTTAGATAAGATGAGTGATTCACAGAGATTAATACGTAACTTAGTTTCTAGAAATGGTCTTATTCTATAAAGCACCTTCAACCTGTAGAAACAATTCCTTACAATTTCCAACACATGATTTTCGAAAAGCAGCCGCTCATCCATCAGTATTCCAAGATTACGAGCTTCACTAACTCTTTCTACTTGGACGCCCTGAATGTTAATATTGGGATTAAAGTTCTCTATTCGCTGTATCTGGTTTTTGGTGCCCATAATCATAAACTTGGATTTTAGGGGATTAAGAAGAAGACAATTTCTGAGAGACCACTGGTGAATGCGATCAAGGTCAGCATTTAAATTATGTATAGCTGTTGTAGGATCTTTTGCATCGACAGACAAATAAATCTGGCTATCTTATCTTCATGCCGGAACACATCGATGCTGCCAACAGTGATGTTTGGCGGCAAGACTTAGATAAGATGGTGGTAGCTAGCCAGGCGGGCATAGAAAATGCCCTACCACCAACCAAACCGAGTCTTATAAAGTTAGACCCTGCCGGGAATCGAACCCGCGACCTCCAAGTGTGAAGCGAAGGGACTTACCATTATGCCACGGAAGCGGTTAAGTAATCATAATCAGACAAAATGAAAAAAAAAAGGATAATTTAGAGAAATTGTCGTAATATAAAGAGGTGCAGTGATACTTTAAAGTAGGCTTGTACTCATCAAACTTTTGTTCTGCAACTTTGCTGAAGTCGCTATTTATTTTCAAACAAATCGGTCACTTGATTGGCCGATAAATTTTTTTTGGGGATTGATCACAGGTTTCCTAGAGAATGTTGTCTAATTGACGAGTGGTAGTCCACCTTAAGGCTTTAAGATGACAGAATCCAAGCAGGTTGATACGTGTTAAAATAATATCGAACGTTAGTCTATTAATTTTGATGATGATTTTTATGATTTTTACATGTTTTTATTACTTTTCTTCACTTTCAAATAAGTTTTAAAAAATGTGTTCAATTAAAATGAAAGGTCTTAAAGTCACCGATTTTTGTGTATTAGTTTCATTCAACATTAACTATTTAATTTCGAGAAATTTTGCAATTAATGCCAAAAACAGGGTCTACAGTATATTTTTTTACATTAAAAGTGGTAATATTTAAATAAAAATGTAATTAATTACATTATTTTTTTATTACTTTAAGTATATTATATATTTTTTCCATAGTAATAGGTTTACACAGTCTTTCAATATTTTGAATTGAATATTTTCATTTGACCCATCTTAAGGCTTTAAAGTATCACGGCACCTTTATGTTACACACTGTCGCACTACACCAGTTAAGTAGGTACCTAAAACAAACACAATTAATATTATTATTTTCTACTCTTCTTTGAATACCTATGTAAAAGGAAACCGCTACTGACTGACTGACTGATCTATCAACGCACTGCTCAAACCACTGGACGGGTCGGGTTGAAATTTGGTATACAAATAGAAAATATGACGTAGGCATCCTTTCTTAAAAGAATTTTGGAAAATTTCTACGGTAATGGCAAAATAACGGAATCTGCGCGAGTGAAGCCTCAGGCAGCAGTTAGTAAAATATCTTATATATAAAATTCTCGTGTCGGCTTGACCGATTCTCATGAAATTTTTTTAGCATATTGAGTAGGTCTGAGAATCGGCCAACATCTAAGTATTTTATTTTAGGGTAGGGTAGTGTAGGGTAGGGTAGGGTAGTGTAGTGTAGTGTATGTAGGGTAGGGTAGGGTAGGGTAGTGTAGGGTAGGGTAGGGTAGTGTAGGGTAGGGTAGGGTAGTGTAGGGTAGGGTAGGGTAGTGTAGTGTAGGGTAGTGTAGTGTAGGGTAGTGTAGGGTAGGGTAGTGTAGTGTAGTGTATGTAGGGTAGGGTAGTGTAGTGTATGTAGGGTAGGGTAGTGTAGGTTAGGGTAGTGTAGGGTAGGGTAGTGTAGTGTAGGGTAGGGTAGGGTAGTGTAGTGTAGTGTAGGGTAGGGTAGGGTAGGGCAGTGTAATGTAATGTAAGGCGGTACGTAGTTCGCCGGGACAGCTAGTAATAAGTATAAATAACTAATAAGTTTGATTGCTTTGACCGTGAAGGAAAACATCGTGAGGAAACCTGCACATCTGATTCCAGATGTGTATGAAGGTCGCTTTGCACACGTCCGTAGGTGTTAATGTAAATGCCCTACATTTCACCGCGGGTGATGCTAAGTGCAACACCAGGCAACCGCCGTCTATCCCTTGCATAGAATAATTGTGCCACACGATAAGAAATAAATGTTTTTTTCTCAAATTTCATTAAGTTATTTGAAACTACTCGAATACTTGCTTGTAATCTACAAGGAAAGCAGCACGAGGCTCCTGCGAATCTCCTCTGTAGCAGCATGGCCTCCTGCCTGGTGTTGTCGTGCAGATGCATCAGGAAGGGTCTCCCGCTGCCGCAGAGGCACCTCATGGTCGGGCTGGACGTCTCGCTCGCGATGTACAACGCTTCACCATTCGGAACTCGCACTATATACCGGTTCTCGGATTCGGTTTTTGATGTCACTGAAAATGTAGGGCGTCATCTCGTAAGTTAAACAAAAATTAACGCTGTACGTATACGCTTTTACTCGACAGCTAAAAGGAAGGTAATGTTTTTGACCTATGTATGCATGTTTGTGTCTTTGGCTAAACCTGGCAACCGGCAAACCGACGATATCCTAGAGTACCATATGATTAGTAGTGATGAGCAAAGCAAGACCAAGACCAAGACTTGGACAGTCTTGGTCTTGGTCTTGGTCTTGCTTATTCAGTCTTGGTCTTGGTCTTGCTCAAATTCGTCTAGTCTTGGTCTTGGTCTCGGTCTTGGTCTTGCTCACTCGGTCTTGGTCTTGGTCTTGCTGAAATACGTTTAGTCTTGGTTTTGGTCTTGGTCTTGCAATAAGGTCTTAACAAACATTTTTCAACAAATTTTTTCAACATTCCGTTTTTTATCGACAAACATTTCTAAATATAAAATATTTTTTTAAATTATTTTTTTATCAGTGGTAAAGTTTCTTTGTTTTTTTATGTATAACGTTAAAATGTAGAAAACAAACTGACTATTCGACACGCCAACTATATTGTTCCGAGAAAAGCATATGTTAACGCTGTTACAAATATTTTATCTCATATAAACACTGTTAGTAAGAATTTTCGATTGAGTCTTGCGTATTTGGTCTTGGTCTTGCATAATCGGTCTTGGTATTGGTCTTGTTCTTGTTTATTCTGTCTTGGTCTTGGTCTTGCTAGACTAAGGATAGTATTGGTCTTGGTCTTGGTCTTGCTTTTTTGCAACACCAAGACCAAGACTGCAAGACCAAGACCAATTTTACTCATCACTAATGATTAGACCCTCGACGATACCGTCGTAGTAGTGCCGGACGATACCGTAGAGTACCGTATGATTTGTTGACCTGAAAACGTCCCAAATAACTGATCTTTGAGTAAACAACAACACAAATATAAATAAACTAGAAACGATTTTCCCTATTTTAAACGATATTAGGGACAAGTGAGCCTTACACGGAGAGTTTGCCATTAGACCCTCGACGATACCGTAGTAGTACCGGACGATACCGTAGAGTACCGTATGATTTGTTAACGTGAAAATGTCACAAATAACGGATCTTTGAGTAAACAAAAACACAAATATAAATAGCTAGACACAGTTTTCCCTCTTCTAAACGACATAAGGGATAAGTGAGCCTTACACAGAGAGTTGGCCATAAGACCCTCGACGATACCGTGGTAGTATCGAACGATACTGTACAGTACTGAACGATACCGTAGAGTACCATATGATTTGTTGACGTGTAAATGTCGCAAATAACGGATCTTTAAGTAAATAACACGACAAATATAAATAAACTACTTAGAAACGATTTTCCCTATTCTAAACGATGTTACGAGTAGGTATAATATATTTTCCTTGTTTGATCTTGCTCTTTCCTTTCCTTGTTGACTTAGGACAATTCAGATTTCAATTTGCAAAAGCGTTTGCGTGCGCTCGAGTATCTAACTCAACCCTTATCCGACCCTTATCAGTTTTCATTTTTAATATGTACATAAATAATTTAAGATTTACCTTTAGCTAAAGTGTTTAACCGCGTAATGGTTAGTCCATTAGCTTCACATCAGGAGGTCGCGAGTTTATTCCCGGCGGAGTCTAACTATTTCTACTTAGTTAACTTACATTTTAAGTGTAGCTTTGGAATCACACACAGGATTCCCTGTATCGGTAAATTAATTATATTCCCAGCAATAATAATGATAATCTACAAATAAAGGAATCATCAGATAAAATAAAAAATACACTAAACAAATCCGCCTTTGCTAAATGTATTTTCTTTTGTCTAAATATTTAATGTTTTTGTTTTTAAAGCAATAAAGAGTTTACAAACAAACAAACAAACAAGAGAGAACCTACCCACCTACTCGTATTTAGTACCAAATTCGAAAAAATATCTACAGGTGACGCCTAAAATTTTATATTACGCGTACATATGTAATGTGATGGAAATAAAGCATCTCGAATTTATTTCGGAGAGTGTGCGCAAGAACAACACCACCTCGTTCCCCCAGCTCCATTCCACCTCCGGTCAATGAGACGCAGGGAGAGGATCTACCCCTTTCTTGATGATATTTATCATTTATTATGCGGACAGCGATGGAGTGAAACTCCTTGCCTGCGTCTGTGTTGCCCGACTTTAAGAATTTGGGATCTCTAAGGCGACAGTGAATTATTTGAGTTTGCGTGTACCATCCTCGACTACATCATCACTTACCTTCAGGTGAGATATAGTCAAATGCCTCAATTTTTTTTTAAAAACTTGTACCTATTTAAATTAAATTTAAAATTTAAAAAAACCCGCCACAAAACACATATAAAAAGTAGAAAATAATATGTTTTGGCCCTTTAATTTTAATATAAGTAGTTATATTTTTATGTAAGTTTCGTCGCGTAGTAAAGTAGTTGTAGTAAAGTAAAACAGTTGTATTCTGTTTTTATTTTATTTACTTAGCGGTCACCCAACCTAAAGACTCTTAGATTAAAATATAACTACTTAATATATTAAACTTAAAGAGCCGAATCATATTTTTTTTTACTTTTTAGAGGTTCTTTGTCAGTGGTTTTAAAATTTTTAATTTAAGTTTTATTTCATGATTTTCAATCTTTACGTATCCCAAACACGATACCTCTGCTGTAAGTTGGCAAGGACTTGGGTATCCTGCAGATACCAGGAGATGCTGCAGCATCAGGTCAAGGTTACCACGTTCTATCTAAAACCTATTCATTGAGACTATTCCAATGAGCCCAAACATGATTCATCTGCTGTAAGTTGGTGAGGAGTTGGGTATCCAGCAGATTCCATAAGATACTGTAGCATCAGGTCATAGTTAGCATGTTCTATCTAACACCAATTCATTGATACTATTCCAATGAGCCTAAACACGATACATCTGCTGTAAGTTGGCGAGGAGCCGGACATCAAAATTGGTCCATTTTTAAAATAACTACGATGCCACAGACAGACACACAGATACACATGTTAAACTTATAACATAACACCCCTCCTTTTAAATCGGGGGTTAAAAATATATTACATTATTACAGGTAGGTAATTAAGTGTTTAGTAAGTAACTAAACTGACTAGATATCACGTGTAGCATCTCCTGGAATCGGCAGAATACCCTACTCCTCAACAACGTACAGAAGAAGTATCGTATTAGGGCTCATTGTAATAGTCTCAATGAATAGGTTTTAGATGTAATATAGTAACCTGGACCTGATGCTGCAGGATCTCCTGTAATCTGCAGGATACCCAATGTCTTACCAACTTACAGAGGAGGTATTGTGTTTGGGTCTATTGGAATAGTCCCAACGAATAGGTGTTACATAGAACATGGTAATCTTGAATTGATTCTGTAGCATCTCCTGGAATCGGCAGAATACCCAACTCCTCAACATCTTACAGTAGAAGTATCGTGTTTGGGTTCATTAGTATCTTCTGAATGAAAAGGTGTTAGATTTAATATGGTAACCTTGATCTGATACTGCAGCATGGAATCTACTGAGGCAGGGATAAAAAAAACTTCCACAGGTCCAATTTATTTGAAGTTTACAGTTATAACACATTTTATTGCAGCTTCAAACACGGGAGGTGAGTAACTTCCACAGGTTTGATCTATTCAAAATGGGCTAGTATTCGTGTCGCATCAATGTCGTGTTTCGTCCCTGAAACTATTTGTGGGAATGTGGGTATAGAGTTTCGATTGTATGTAAAAGGTATGTATAGTAAAGTTTAAAAAGCACGAAATAAAAATTAAATTAAAAATTTAGAAAACCCCCCACAAAAACCTCTTAAAGTAAAAAATAATATATATTGGCCCTTTAAGTTTAATGAATGTAATATTTTGACCCAACAGTCATCACGTAGGGGGACCGCTAGGTAAATAAAATAAAAACAGAATACAATTGATTTAATTATTGAATTAATTACTAATAATTTCACAACCTAGCGGTCCCCCTATGCGACAACTCTTGGATCAAAATATTATTACTTCAATTAAACTCATAGGGCCAATACATTTTATTTTTTACTTTTTAGAAGTTTTGTCGGGGGTTTTTTAAATTTTTATTATCTTTCGTTACTTACAGTCCTTTAAGACGGGGTTTTAGAAAATAGTATATGTTTATATTTTTTTATAATACAACGTTTTAATCCGTCGTGGGTTTATTAAACACTAGCTGTTCCCGCGACTTGTCCGCGTGGAGGTTTTGATTAACGATTTTTACACGATAGTAAATTAGAGAAAAGAAAACAGAAATAATCAAATAATATTTAAAGATAAAAGAAATAGATAGAGAGTAAGAAAAAAAGAAAAACAATAAATAGTAAAGTGCCCACACTGAGTATAATAAACCACGACACTAGATATTTAATTTACTCGTGAAAGTGAAGAAGACAAAAAGAAACAGAAACGTAGGATAAAGCTTTCATTTGCTTAATTCGCATTAGCATCAAATCCAATAGATTTTATTTGTTTCTTAGATCGAAATAACAGAGATTCAGATCTAAAAGGAATTCAGTCCATGCTTTTGATTAATTAGGTAAGGCAGTTTTTGCGCCGCAAACGTGAGCGCGTTTTATTATCCCTGCAGCGCCATCTATTGGCAATCTGTTGCTATGATCGTAATATCTTTGGTATGTGTAGGTTATGGAGAAAAATGTAGGTAAGTGCATTTTAAATCTATTTTATTTTAATCTATCTTGATCTAATTTTCCACGGGACCTCTTTAGTTTTCGGGATAAAGAATACCCAACTATGTAAATGATGGTCAAATCTCCCCATCTTAATGTTAAGGTTTCATATTGTTACGTTGAGCCACTCTTAATTTTTTTTTGCATTTCTGCAGGAACCCTTATTTTTGTTGGAACTCACAATATCCCAATTTTAGTTTGTGATATAAGATATCAACCTGTAAATGCAATAGGTCTAGCAACATTTGCTTAATGAGCCATTCTCGAAATGCATACTTTTGATTTACATACTGCATGCATACTAGAACTCTTGGATTTTCTGAGATAAAAAGTACCCTATATGTTAACCCAGACTTTATAGTCCTTATGGAACCACCATACAAAATTTCATCAAAATCGGCCTAGTAGTTTTTGCGTGATGCGCCAACATACAGACAGACAGACAAAAATTCCAATATGTGTTGTTTTGGCCTCTATATCGTTAGTAATGTCCACCACAGTTATTATTTTCCAAAAATAATTCATGTACAGACACCCCGCCCCGTTCCAGTTTTATTATATGTAAATAGAATTTTCATTTTGTTTTTATTTAGTAACAAGATAAATGATACTGTTAGTTTAGAAGCTGGCCTATCAACTTAAACACATTGTAGGGAAATGGTACTACATCATATCAGCCGAAGGACGTCCACTGCTGAACATAGGCCTCCCCCAAGGATTTCCACGACGACCGGTTCTGCGCTGCCCGAACCCAGCGACTTAACGCGATCTTTACCAGGTCATCGGTCCACCGAGTGCGAGGTCTGCCTACACTACGTTTTCCGGTGCGTGGTCGCCACTCGAGAACTTTACTGTCATCAAGGGTACTTACAGTCATCAAGCTCGACAGTCTGCTGGATGAGGAGACTGCTGACGCCGATGAGGAAGTCCAGCCCATGAACTGGGATGAACTGCCCCCGAGGAGTCGACCGCCAGTTCACTGTGGAGACGGGCAGCTGTGCACGAGAACCTGTTGATTAATTCTATGAAAGATTTTTTTTAATTCAAGAACTCATAAGGAGAATTCATGGTTACCTAGGTTTACAAAGGTATTGTAATGGCAAAAAAATCTAAGTTGAGATTTTGACGGGGATCGATTGTCTTACACTGATAAAGCCTGGAAACAAAAAATAAAAGATTCCGATGAATTGAGAGCTTTTTTTAAATCTTTTTTTTTTATTCACAATTGGTAAACCCTTGACAACATCTCACCTGTAAATCGGTGAAAAAAATATGAAAACGATATCATTTATATAATCTTGAATCTATTGTCCAAAACTGAGTATAAGGGGTTGTTACAGATTGTTTGGGAATCATCAGTATACTTATGTTTGTCTGTGTGTGTCAGTCCGGTGGTGCTCTAGCACCTAAACTACTGAACGGATTTGGGTATAATTTGGTAATGAATTACTCCAGCCGTTTTTTAGGATTCCGGGACCCTTATAGTTTCGTCATTTTCTTCTGTCTGTCCGTCCGTCTGTCCGTCGATACTACTTGCTACTATAAAGTAGAAACTTGAACACGACAGATAAGGAGAGGCGACCCTAAATAAAATAATACCCACTTTTATATATTATAATACCCAAATAAGCTGTCGTATTCAAGTTTCTACTTTATAGTAGCAGTAGTATCGACCTTTTGACCTCCTTTTTGGAAGTCGCTTAAAAATGACGAAACTATAAGGGTCCCGGATAAGGGTCTGGCAATAGCCAGAAAAAGAAGCAGTATCAAGAGTAGAGTTTACTGTTTTTTTATTTTAGTTTGACTAGATTTTGTAATATACATGTGGCAGGCAAATTGTATGATTCGTCCGTATGTAATCGGTCAGGCAAAATGTAAAATTCTGTACGCAGAGTGTAAAATGCCGAGCCAGGAAAATTGTAAAAATTCGTCCGTATATAAACGGTCAATGCCGAGCCAGGCAAATTGTCCAAATGCCGTACGGCAGATTGTAAATGAGCACGGGAAGCGAGCGATGTTAGGTTCGGTCAGGTTTGATTGATTTAACTGTCGAAGGGCCTCGCGTAGCGAGGCTCCCCGCCCTTGCCATTATATAATTTGCCTGACCGTCTGTATAATGACGAATTATACAGTACGCCTGCGACGTACATATAGCAATTTTAATAGCTTACCTTCTGTTTGAGGCTGGATACTAATAACTAGGTCTGGTCGTAAGTTTGATCCATCATCTGAAAAAACTTTGTTAATTAGACACGTACCAACTATTTAGTAGTAACTCTACATAGAATCATTATTAGTTCCTTCGAGTTTCTGAAGAAACTTTGTGATTTTGATATCAGATTATTACTTATCTTATCTTTGTAAGTGGGGGCTGCAGTTGCAGCGACACTTCGACCCAATGGGATCTTTTGTGTCTACCCCTATAACCTTTGCACCCCAACCTACTCGAAGATGTGCTGCATTAACGCAGCAATTCCGCTGATTGGAAGGTGCTTGTAGTCCTCCGGTTTTGGATAGCCATCACCTAGGAGGTACATACGCTTGCTAGCCAGGACATCGCAGTGACACAGTAAGTGTTCCATTGATTCTATATCTTCACCACAGGCACTGCAGGTCGGGTCGTGTCAGGCCGATTTTTTGCAGGTGTGCGTTTGTGGCAAAGTGGCCCGTCAACGCTCCTGTTATCGCCCTGACTCGCGTCCTGCTGTTATTCCAAATGTACTTGGTTGCCCCTGTGGTGACCTCACCGATGAAGAGCTTAGAGTGTTTATGTCCATCTCTGGATAGCCATGTCAATCTGTGTCTTCTCTCGGCCTGTTCCTTTAATGCCCTTATAATAGTGCTCCTTGGTAGCCCTATCCTCGGTTCTGGACCACACATTGTTGTTTGTGATCCCATTCTAGCCAGTTTGTCTGCTTCTTCATTGCCTTCCACTCCTACGTGTCCAGGGACCCAGACCAGTTGCAGTTTGTTGTGTCGGCCCACCTTATTGAGGACCTTTACACAATTTAGCACTAGCCCGGAGTCAACCCTGAAGGAGTCAAGAGCTTTAAGAACAGCTTGGCTATCGCTAATCCTTATAAGTAATCCTTAGCATAAACGCCTGCACCAGCACCAGACTCCATTTTCGATCCGTCTGTATACCATGTAAGAGTGTTTGGTCCTTGTTGCTTAAGTCCTTTACTCCATTCTTCCCTCGTAGGAACATAGATTTTATATTCTTTTTTGAATATGTGCACAGTCTGTATTTTGTCACATCCCATGCGCATAAGCCTTTCCATACCTGTGTCTAGTTGTAGATTGGTATGTCTGGTTTTGGGCATGTCAAAATTCCACATGCCATTTAACGATAACCTGTGTAGGGCCTTGGCCGCCTCTGTTTGAATGTGTATTTGAAGCGGCTTTAGATTTAGCAGATTATTACTTAGGAATTACTTGCTTATGGCTGCGGCTTCAGCTGAGGTTGTGCAGTAAGCGTACCGCAAATTATTATTTTTAGATTCCTCGTAAAGTACACAATGACAAGGCAATTGACGTTTGGACGTTTTAATGTTTGACACTTGCCACTTTGGCCCTCTCCTGCCAAATTAAGTTTTTTCACAACTGTGCATTTTTTCGGGATACAAAAATTAGCTTGTATTAGGTAGGTGTTTTCTGCCCTACCAAATATCAGCGATATCGATTGAGTAGTTCAAGCGTGGAGGAGTAACAGACAGACAGACAAACATCTGGATTTACATGTTAGTAAGAATCTTATCATTTTTAGGGTTTCTCTTTATACAAGAAAAATTAAATTTTCTTTTTTTCTATCAACTTGAAGAGTAAAATCATATTATTATAATATGATATTACAGCGAAATAACCATTTTATAGAATCATTTTGCAAACGTTAAGATGCCATACCTTGTGTTGCTGCTGGATTATCCACGCCTCTATCATTTTCCCCCAGTTTTGTATCATTTACTTCTCTCGTCGTCTCTTCCATTGATTCTGAAATTTCTACTTCTACTCAATTTAATTTTGTTTTCACATTTTTCACAACAAATAAAAATACAACAACGCCCGATATGTTTCTTTACGCAACACTAATGGGTCCTGTTATCGAATGCTTGTCAACTATCAGTTATCAGTATGATAAATCAGTATCTATCTTTCATACTTATAGGGAGAAGATTATGTATGTTTATTTGAAGACTTACTTTGCTCTAGTAGTTATTGATTGATTTTGGATATACGCAAATAGTTTGGATTTAGAGATGCACGTTTGTGGTTAAATTTTAACCGTCTCCATAGCGTAATGGAAAGTCCATTCGCTTCACACCAGGAGGTTGCGGGTTTGATTCTTAGCGGGGTCTCACTTTGTAAGACACGGTTTGGTTGATGGTAAGGAATTCTCTAAGCCCGACTGGCTAATTACCACCATCCTATCGAAGTCTTGCCGTCAAAAAATAATCTTTACAGTATTGTTTCCTAATTGCGGTGAGGAATCTAGATAAGCTTTCTTCCATCTTCGGCATCATCATCACTTACCATCAGGTTGTGGGTAAAACAAATCTTTCTTGGTGTGTACCTATTTCTACCGGATGTGAATTTGCTAAAATTTATGTCAGTGAATCTTCATTGACTGGCCGTCATCATTTTCTTCTACTAGAGTCGGTATTCTGCGTTGAATCATCCAAGGTAACTGTAGTTGCAGGTAAAATGGACAAAATATTATGTAAAACCATTTATTTTAGTTGTTTTAATACCTGAACATTTCACTATTAAAATTTTAACATTCAAGTTTTAAGTAACATTAAAATTACATAGTATATTCTAACTACTTTCGCATTATAGGTATTAGAATTTTAGTAACATTCATTGTAAATGTTTTAAGGATAATGTATAAAATCCAGGGAGACTTGCATATGTAACTATATAATAAGATGAAGACGAAATCGAAGCCAATTTTGGACCGGAAGACATGAAAAGTCGAGTCAAGATTGTGACCAGGCACCCAATATGGATTTTTGACTTTTGATTATTTAATACAAACCAAAACTTATTGTCATAGTATAGTCTAAGTGCTGCACTAGTGCAAACGTGCATATTAAAGCATTTTCACAATTCAAAAAGATACTATGGTTTACGCAAAAAGAAAGTGCACAAGAATTACTTCTACAAGAGTTTTAAATTTCATAAAAGATTATTCTTAAAATAAATAAAAATATATAAAGTTAAATTTAACATTTAATGATCTAACAATCTAACTTTTCCACTTTCAATATTTAACTCCCTTTAAATAAGAATTTAATATTAATAATACATTTACATTCAATAATACATTCATATTTTAAGTGACAAAATTTAGACGCAAATTAAGTAAATATTTAACAATATAATAGTGATTTCTTTGAAACCTTTCCCAAAATTCTATAAATACAGTATGATCCTGAAATATAATCGCAAAAATATATTTAGCAAAAGTCAATACAACACTCAATATAATATTTAATACTTAAATTACGTTTAACAATGAAAGCCTAGCGTTTATAGCCCAGCTTCCCGTGTTGCATGAGATCAATGATAGTTGACTACACACATGCGTTACTTAGAAAAAGTATAGAGACCCATAACATCCCTACGCATCTATGGCTGGTTAGACGCGTACGGACAGAAAAATGGAAACACCAAGATACTTATTCAAAGTGAAATGGTATCATTGAGAGTGGTGATACAATGCCTCGCAATAGTGATTCGTGTCCTTCCTTTCTTTAAAACAGCAGTTTTAAGAAGCCCGCTTCACAAGCTTACACCATCTTTGAGAACAATGAAAATTCGTGATGAGTGCTTCGCTTTCACATAAATAATACCGAAAATTCGACAAGTACAGCGGAGTCGTTAAATGCTTATCGTTGCAAGGCGCGCTGCCAACCAATGTTTAGTTTTAAAGTGGCCGGAAGACATGGACTGGCCTCGCACTCGCCATCCAGTTCATCTGCCAAGCTGTCGTGAAGTTCTTGAAGAGCCATAAGAGCGGAGCGGGCAGCACGTTGACAACCCATGTCACCTTCGCAAGTCGTATCTGCTTCTGACAGGAACACCAGGTCGCAGGTGGTTGGAGGTGCCTCGCCCTGTTGAGACAAACAGTTGGTTTAAAATAAAGTGGAAAAAAGCATCTGTAAATAAAAAGAAAAGCTATTTTTACCCGACTGCGGCGAACGGGCGTAGCCCATAGACCCGACTGTGGCAAAGTCCGAAAGAAAGGTAATGTGTTTGACCTGTATGAATGGATGTGTGTCCCTTTCTATGTTCATAATAACTACTTAAATGATGAACCGATTTAGATAAATTATACGACGATAGATTTGTCTTAATGGCCCAAGCGTCACTAGTACATTAATTAAAATTGAAAAAGTAATTACATATAATCAAAATGTTGGATTTTGGCCGCCATGTCATAGGGTTTAATTTTTTTCTCTTTCAATCTCTTAAGTGGGGTATATTATATAGATGATCACTAATATATAGACCATTGCTATGTTAAGTTTTAATTAGGAATTACAAATTGTATAATAAAAACTACAACTAAACTTAATTATCCCACACGACCTAAATTGAAGTTAAATTGCTCGTAAATCGTCTGCGAAATCTTGCATACGCAATTATCTACCTACTGCATGAACTTAAATGCTGAAAATAAAATGATGAAAGTGATGAAAATTTAAATAACCCGACTGTGGTATTACAAACTAAACTGAAAAACTAATCATTAATGCCTTAGATTGGATGAGGTTTACCCGAACATGTCACTAAAATACGTTATGTTATGTTGTATACAACTGTTACCCGTAGTTTTGCCCGAATGGATATCAGGGGTGCGTGTTTTTTTTGTTATAAACCTTCCTTCGATCGCGAAAGCCAAAGTTTAATTGTAATCGGTCAAGTCGTCTAGAAGTGACACATTCACTAACAGACGCACGTAAGATTTTTATATATAAAGATATAAATTTTAAATTAAAGGTAACTTGAAAGAAAGCGGGATGCATTATTATATTATTAGGCTGCTTGCAAGCTGCCTTTAATTTAACACACCTGATATATATAATGTTTTAGTCGTATTTTCGGTCAAACCTTATCTAATTTTTAGCTTTTCTGCTTGTTTTTTTTTAATTTTCAGTACAGTTGGAATGGAAGGCTTACACAAAGGTAGCAAATTTGGTGTAAGCTGCAGAGCGGCAGAAACAGCTGACCACGGTCTCCGGCCAACATGTCCACTTCACCGCAGCGTTGCACGATCCTCGAGAGAACTGGGCAGGCACCTGATGCGCTCGCTGTAAATAGAGGTGGTGCATAAGTTAAACAGAAAATGCTCATCACATCAGCTCAGAAATACGTCCCCACCGAGGGGCTCGAGGCAACCCTGAATTAAGGCGATCGGGCCTTAGTCGACCACGTGGGCCCAGTGCGGGTTGGTCAACTTCACACACAACCTTCGCAGATGTGTGCAGGTTTCCTCGCGATGTTGTTCCTTCACCGTAAGAGCGTCGGATAAACGTACATATGAGATCGAAATTCGAAAACACATTAATACGTGGCAGGACAAGAACCACGACCTCCCGGATAGGAGGTAGCGGCCTTTGCCGTTGCACCACCGACGCTCTCATCATAAAAAATAATAAAAAATTTATTAAAAGTGCTCTCAAAGTACAAATATCGACAAAGTCTAAGCAACACGCATCAAAATAAGATTTTACTAATTATTTATACACTATTTCTTGGTTTTTTTAATACACAATTGATAAGCCCTTGGCATCATCTCAACTGATGGTGAGTGACGATGATGCCGAAGATGGAAGCGGGTTTACTAAGATTCCCTGACGCAATGGGAATCTGGCTATCTTATCATCAAGCCGGAACTCATCAATGCTGTTAAGACTGATGTTTGGCGGCAAGACTTAGATAAGATAATAGTAGCTAGCTCTACCACCAACCAAACCGACTCTTAACCTTGACCCCGCCAGGAATCGAACCCGCGACTTCCTGGTGTGAAGCGAATGGACTAACCATTACGCCACGGAGGCCATAAAAGATATCTCCGCCAGGCGAAGTGGTGTGACCTAAATCCCATCAAAACATCATCAAAAACGTTATGAAAAAAACCGGCCATTATACATTATCTATAAAAATCATGTTTGTTGTATATTAATTTTATTTTAATTTAATTATTTATTTTTAAAGTGAGTTGTCCAACTTACTATTCTGTGGATATTTCAAGAGTCTACCTGTTGCCGTTATCAATATCGAGCAAAAACGAGCAAAAAGTCACGTTTGTTTGTTTTTAGTTTTTGTTGTTATAGCGACAACAGAAATACATCATCTGTGAAAATTTCAACTGGTCTAGCTATCGCGGTTCATGAAATACAGCCTGGTGACAGACGGACTGACAGACAGACAGATAGACGGACAGCGAAGTCTTAGTTATAGGGTCTCGTTTTTGCCCTTTGGTTACGGAACCCTTATAATCAATTTGTAGTTATAGTTAGTGCTTTTGCACTAGTGTTATTTTTTGTTTTAAATCTAAAAATACTATTTTGAGCTACTGAATACTGCTATTTAAAATTTTAATATTCATATCATTATAGTAATAGAATTTAGTATCTCAAGACTAAGGTCTTTGACCAGTGTGTGTTGTCTGTGATGACATACGGAACTGAGACATAGTCACTTACATAGTCACTCATAAAAAGGATGGCGATGAAGCGAGATATGCTCAAATCAAATGAAAGATGAGGAGATATGTAGGAGAACCGAGGTAACCGAAACAGCTTACAAAATGGCTAAACTTAAGTGGCAGTGGGCGGGGCACATAGCTCTTAGAACAGATGGGGTAGTAAAGTTTTCGAGTGACGACCGCGCACTGGAAGACGTAGCATAGGCAGGTCTCCTAAACGGTGGACCGATGACCCGCTGGAGGTTGCGGTAAGACGCCAGATGCGGGCAGCGCAGGATAGGTCGATGTGAAAATCCTTGGGGAGGCTTTCGTACAGCAGTGGACGTTTTACGGCTGATATGATGACGAAGAATATAAAATATGTATATATAAATAAACATGACATAGAATACAAATAAGTAATTAAATCGAAATTAATGCGTGTTGCTTAGTCTATATATGTGTGTTGTTTGTTACCTGTAGCCATTACTGGAGTACGATGTCTGCCACTGCCACCCATGTATCCCTCAGAATACTGTTGCTCAAACTTGCCATTTAAATAGTGTCCAGCTCCTTGCTCATCCTCAAAGTCATCCGTAAAATCCTGGTTTTTACTATAAATTGGGATTTCGTTACTACTAATTTCCACTTTCTCTTTTTTGATAGCAACCCGTTTGACTTTCGACTCACCAGTTGGGACCGGAGAAGACTTCGTGTTAATATCAGGCTTCGGTGTCTGCAGACTTTGCTTAAATTCTTTTAATGCTTTCCTCATTTTTTCTAAGCTGTATGCAGCAGCCAATCGTGATAGTAATTTTTCTTTCATTTCTTGCTCTTCTTTTGTGTCCAGCTCATCTCCTATATTGGTGTAGTGCAATGCTTCATCGACAATCATTCCTTCCATGGTTTTCAATTTCTTATCAATATCATCCAATTTGGAATCTTCTTCTTTTGTAGTTCTTTTCTCTTCTTTAAGTTCTTCAGTTTCATCATTTTGTTTCGGCACATCACTTCTTTTCACGTAGCTATGTTTACGGAAAGAGTTCACTGGATAAATAACTTCTTTATTAAAAGTGTTAAAGTACTGTTTGCGCAGTCTATCTTGGTTATTATCACTTACGTACTGTTTTGTACGTTTGTCAATGCCAAAATAATCGGACCAATCAATAGATTTCTTTCTAACAGTTATAGGTTTATCTTTGTTCTCATGATGATGATCATGAGTATGATCATCTTCTTTTCCATAAAGTCCAGGATGATGCAAATGTCCTTGGTGTTCATGGCTCTCATCACTGTATTCTGTGTTATTATGGTTATGCGAATGATTTTGAGACGCGACAGTCATTTTTGGCAGTATAGTATCATGCAAATGTTCCTCGTGATCAGTATTTCTTTTTACTGGTGTTTTAATAATTTCGATTTCCGAATCGCCGAATATTTTAGATAAATCTTTAATGATTCTAGGATCTGTACCAGAACTGCTTCGAAAAGTTTTAGCTTGATACTTTTGGTTTTGTACAAATCTTTTCTTATGATTGTTAATCGGGTAAGAGCCACTACTTCGCTTTTTCACAGGAAAACGCTTTTCTATATTATCGTAGGAATACTGATCGTCACTTGAAAGTTCTGTCATTGGGTCATCATCTAGTGGTTGAAAAGCGATAGAATATTCTTCTCGCCAATCGTTCTTGTCATCATCAGAAACTTCATACGAATTATAGTTAGGATCAGAAACTTGAGCTGCCTGTTTTCTTTCCGCTTCGTAGTCAGGAGAAATTGGACGGTCTATATCAGAACCCGAGCTTCTTTTCTTTTTGAAAGCAATAGGACCCCAATTGTCAGAATATCTCTTTTTGTCATTTTTTTCTTTATATAGCTTTACTACCCCTTGTGGAGCATTTTCATGGATTTTCCCATGAGCTTTATTAGTTTTGTATTTAGACCAAAGTTGATCCAGCAAAAAAGCATACTCTTCATCATTTTCGGCTTTATTTTGTAATTTTTCATGTCTATCTTCTATTTCATTTCTTTCAGCGAATAATTCTCTTAGTCTTTCATCAGAATGGTGGTTCCTCTCTCTAAAAGCAGATTCTTTTGAGTTAGTGTTATCGTTAAGTCGAAAATTTTTCTTTTTGATTACTTTGTATTCATAAGTTTCTCGGGGACCTTGTTGATTGTCATCTAACAATTTTATAATATATTTCGGAGCTGGCTCCCCTTCAACATTTTCAATGTCCACGGAATAATCTGGTTCTGAAAGGAAAATTGTTGCCATTTTTAGCACAGAACAAAACAAATTTTGTCCTATGCAACTGGGAACTGTTGTACATTGTCTTTTATTTTAATGTCTGCCATCTAAATAAGTTATTTCAATTTGAATTCCCTGGTTTAAGAAACCACTGTAGAACTTTGTACCCACCAGATCTCACTTAGTTCATTGGCGAAGCTCTTAGTCGACTATTTCGAACATTTTCTGTATATAACTTGGCTCACACTTATGTTTTAGGTGGAATAATAAATAACTAAATGCATTTAATAGTCGTCAATACTGTCGGCAATTGAATTAATACTGAGGCTGTACTTATCATTGTATTAGAGCCTGTGACGTTTTCAGTTTACGAAAATAATAAGTGATTGAAACTAATAAACATTCAAATTAGTTTCTTACAAAATAAATCCTTAATTTTTAAAACAAATCCAATTGCGGATAAAAAAGTAGGTACCATTACTAAACTTGTAAAAAATACATTGGCTCTTACCTGGATACCCAGGGGGCACGAACTCGTACATCGCATCATAATCCAGGGCTGGCGCCACCGGTCCCCTCGTGCGACTCCGCTGGCGCCTTTGCAGCGCCTCCACCGCGCCCCGGAGCGAGGATCCTGACTCCGCGGAGCAAAGCAGCACTAGGAGAGGTAGACACAGCCACGGCCACCGCACTGCCATCGCGGGGTCACTGCTGACAAGAAAACATACATAATATATCATCATCATCTCCCTGTCCAGTTCCCAATTATTATTTGGTGTCGGCGCCACCCCACATTATTTGTAAATTTTTCATCGATAATTATAATGTATTGATTATATGTAATGATAATGTATAATGTATTCCTGACCACACCAGATGTAATTATTTAACTCTTAATTTGGCTATTTTCGGAGTGACGAACACATAAACACACACACACATGACAAACGCGAGCTGTTGCGAGTGACAAAGGTATTTTGATGGCGAAAAAATTAATCGAAGTTGATATTTTAATGATAATCGATTTAATAGTGCTGGATGGATTTGAATACACTCAAGGTTAGCGAATCATTGCCGCTATACTAATATATTATACTAAATTATATTTTTTACTCAAAAATTGCTCTCATCATTATCATATCAGCCGAAGGAAGTCCACTGCTGGACATAGGCCTCCCCAAGGATCTCCACGACGACCGGTTCTGCGCTGCCCGCATCCAGCGGCTTCCCGCGACCTTCACCAGGTCATCGGTCCACCGAGTGGGAGGCCTGCCTACACTACGCTTTCCGGTGCGTGGTCGCCACTCGAGAACTTTACTGCCCCAACGGCCATCTGTTCTACGAGCAATGTGCCCCGCCCACTGCCACTTAAGTTTAGCAATTCTGAGAGCTATGTCGGTTACTTTGGTTCTCTTACGGATCTCCTCGTTTCTGATTCGATCACGCAGAGAAACTCCGAGCATAGCACGCTCCATTGCCCTTTGGGTGACCTTGAGCCTTCTTATGAGGCCCATAGTAAGCGACCATGTCTCAAAAATTGCTCTATTCTTCAAAATCCATAATTGAAAAGCCCTTAGCATCATCTCTCCTGATGGTAAGTGACGATGATGTCGAAGATGGAAGTGGGCTTACCGAGATTCCCCAACGCAATGGAGCAAGTTCCCAAGGAATTGCTTTAATGTTGGAAAGCTTTCCATCTTTTATTTTACAAGATTTTGCAAATCTTTTTAGTTATTATTTAAATCTATTATTAGGTGAGAGGATTTTTTAAGAGAATTATATTTTTCGTCCCCAATTATAGATTCATCTCTATTCAATATTTTCATTCTCAAATTGATAGATCTGTCATCGAATTGATAGATCTCTCATTAAAAAATACGTGTGGCACTCGAGGACTGCCGCGGTAAAGCTAATGCATGGTAACAAATCGGAAACTAGGCAGTCAAGGTCTTTTCAAGGTCAAGGTCAGGGTCAATTCGATCCCAAAGATCCATAATAATTGGTAACAAATCGAAAACTAGGGGGTAATCGGTCAAAAACAATAAATAAATGAGCGAGCGAACCGAGCGATGTTAGGTTCGGTCAGGTTTGATTGACTTAACGGTCAAAGAGGCTCCCCACCCTGGGTACCAAAATACTTCGCAGCAGAACCCCAACAAACTCGGGATCCGAGGAGGATGTGGGAGTATCTGTAGGTCACCTTTGTTAGTAATTTTAGCCATTTCTTTGGCGACAGATCTACTATTTTGTGCACAAACTATGTTATTTAGGGAATTTCAAATTTTGTATCGTGATCGAATCTATTTAATTGACAATCGATAAAAGACTTTTGATGATAAATCTTTTCCTTTTGAGTATTGTTTTGGTGTTGTTTGATGACTTTACTTTGGCGACAGATCTACTATTTTAAGTACAAACTATGTTATTTAGGGAATTTAAAATTTGTATTTAGTGATCGAATCTATTTAATTGACAATCGATAAAATCATGCCCATTTTTTATCTTTTTATTTTTTTTTGATTATTATCAAAAATACAGTTATATAAGGTTTCTTTGTTTAAAATAGGTTTTGCAAGGTTTTAAATATTTTTAATTTTCCTTTTTACATTTTCCTGTCAGAAATCTCTGGGCGAAAAAAGGAGCTACTTAAATTTTGCCACATAGAACATAGTTCTTTTTACCCACTTACCATTATTATTATTGTCTAGTTTCATTATGTGCGTACATTAAAGGTGCATTAAACCAAAATGTATTTTAAAAAAAGACATGCAAATAAATATAGTGAACTAGCTGTTTCCCGCGGCTTCACACGCGTGGACCACGTTTCTATGACTTTTCCAGGGTGCGCAGTGCGCGAGCCGCAAGCGGCTCGCGAGCGTGGTAAAAAGTAGCCTTTGTCTTAACCCAGGTCCTAATCTGTCTACATACCAAATTTCAGCCAAATCCGTTCAGTAGTTTTTGCGGGAAAGCGTAACAGACAGACAGAGTTACTTTCGCATTTATAATATTAGTAGGGATGAGTATTGAAAAGTCCCAATTCCCTCACTCAGTTACTGACTAACTCATCAACGCCCAGCCCAACCCATTGTACGAAGAAAGCTGAATTTTTGCACACAGGTTTCCTTTATAATGTAGACATGGTATAATTAAATCAAATCAAAACATTTATTTCGGACAACATAATCCATAGAATGTTAGTACATAAAAATATTATAAAGACATGAGGGTTAGTCAGGTTAAAACAAATTATAATTAAATAACGTGCAGCCGTACCAATTGCCACAAGATAGGGCAGTCGGGTCGGCTAGCCACAACGCCCAGGATGCCGTTGCCGCTGCCGCGAACACGGTTTAGCAACGAGGCGGCTCTCTTTCTTAAGATGAAGTAACTAGTATCTCATCTGTAGCACGAAAGCCATCCGTACGAGCTTCAGCAAACATGCCTGATGCCCTGAAATACCTTGGCAGAAAGCTGCTTTACCGTTTTTAACTGCCTCCGTGGCGTAAAGGTTAGTCCATTCGCTTCATACCAGGAGGTCGCGGGTTCAATTCCCGGTGGGCTCAACTTGTAAGACTCAGTTTGGTTGATGGTAGGGCATTTCCTAAGCCCGCCTGGTTAGCTACCACCATCTCACCGCCAAACATCAGTGTTAACAACATTGATGTGTTCCGGCTTGAAGATAAGATAGCCAGTTCTCCATTGCGTTGGGGAATCTTGGTAAGCCCGCTTCCATCTTTGGCATCATTGTCACTTACCATCAGGTGAGATCATACTAAGGGCATACCAATTATGAATAAAAAAAAGCACTAACAGCATCCTGAATGCGTTGTCATACTGAACGCGCAAGGCGTTGATTGTCTTTTGCGTATAGTTGACCCACAGACTGCACGTATAAAAAGATTGGCAGAAAGCTTTTAATAAAACAACTTTAACAGCTTTGGTGCAATGTTCAAATCTGCGAGCCAACATATTACATCTGACAGCCAATGCCCGGCGCTCTCTGCCAATACCCTCATGATCAGAAAGATCCTCCGAGACCCAGTGACTCAGGTACTTGAAACGAGAAACTCTCGGCAAAGCGACGCCGCCTAGGAAAACGGGTGGAACTGTAGTGATTTTGTGACCACGAGATTGAAACACTGAAAGGTCACTCTTCTTCATATGACTTCATAAGACTGTATCCATATCACCGCCAGTGCCGTACCGTGAAATGTTACGGCGACGGATCACGGTGTGGCACCGAGCCATGAAACGGTATGGTACGGCGCCGCGCCGCGGCGCTCTTTTCTGACCCTCTTTTTTAACCAGTCGGGTAAAAATGTATTTTATGCCACTCACGGGATCAAGAAGAATCTAACGACAACTCGTACTCTATAATCCATGAAGCCGTTTAGGTGCCAAACATACATACATACATAGATACTCCGAAAAACATAACCCTACTTCTGACGCAGTCGGGTAAAATATCACTAATTAACATTATGATTTAGTACGAGAGAGGAGTCAAAAAGTGTTTTGCTCCGATTGTATAGGGTCTAGGAAAGTACTTCAGAGCCCAATGATTTTAGTTTCATTCTCTCTTGACTCGTAACAAAGGTAGAATCGTTGTAAGAATCTCAAATACTCGAGCTGTCCCCGACTGTAGATTTATTCGACGCGTGACCTTTTACATGAGTTCTCAGAAATATGCCATTACTGATTGTGAGTGGGAGTGACGTGACGCGATTACAAGAAAGGCTGAATTTTGATGCTTTTATGTTTATCTTTATATAATTCGTAGCGATATACTCGTAAAATTGACAATTTCGTAACACGGTTGTATCTCGTGAAATCGTCTACTTATAGTGACCATATCGTTTAAAGGTCAACTTTTGATGACATTTTAATCCACGTTTGGCCAGATCTTGAAATACATGACCATTTCATGAGATAGTTGTATCTCATGAAATCGTCTACTTAAAGTGACCATTATCGTTTAAATGTCAACGCTTGATGACATTTTAATCCACGTTTGGCCAGATCTTGAAATACAGGACCATTTCATGAAATAGTTGTATCTCGTGAAATCGTCTACTTAAAGTGACCATATCGTTTAAACGTCAACGTTTGAAGAAATTTTAATCCATGTTTGGCCAGATGTTGAAATACATGACCATTTCATGAAACTTTTGACCAGATCATGAAATAAGAATAAGAATATATTTATTGAGTTATATAAATCTCTAAGTACTTTACACATTGAATAGGATAACACTTAGGGTAGATAGGAAATCTTAAAAATAAAATACTTGCTTGCATCAATTTGTTGCGCTGGTTTCTAAGCTAGGGTAACCCTGTATTTCAGAAACCAGACCCTTTCGGTACAACATTATACTGTGGGTTAGTGGGAGTCAGTGTCACTAATCAGAACTAAGCAATGTTCGTGCGTATATTCTTGTATACTTGTGCGTGTGAGTGAAGGTTTGGGTGCATATGTGTGTGTGTGTGTGTATGTGTGTGTGTGTGTGTGTGTGTGTGTGTGTAAATGTGTGTGTGCGTATGGGAGAGTGTGTACGAGTGTGCGTATATGAGTTGGTAACAGATTGTGTAAAAGTTGTAAGGACGTCATTGGATGGGTTTTAGCAACAGTTCAGTTTCTTCGTAGTTTAGACTAATAAGCCACTCTGTGGTAGATTTTTTGAAAGAACTTACCACAGCTTGGGAAGGTAAAGTTTTGTTGAACTTTGATAACTTTTTGCAAAGAAACGGACCTAGAAACCCAGACTGTCTTTGAGCAAAGGTTGTTTTGGTTGCAGGAACATTAGTATAATCTCGTCGTTTGGGTGGATCGGAAGGTGGCTTTCGTTCATGCTTTAGATAGGTAGTGATACATTTAAGGACGAATATTTGTATAATTGGCCAAACATATCATGCTAAACGAACCTCACCTCAAAATGTTCATTTTCGAATTGCATTCCGCCACCCGTGTGCCTCGCTTCGCAAGGCATAGTATAAGCATAGTATCATCATTAAACCTAAGGAGCCTCTTATCACTCGCTCAATACAGATTTTCATGATTATTTCATGGTCTCGCCAAATTTGGATTGGCATATCATCAAACGCTGATTCATTCATTGATCTGGCCAGACTATGTCATGATGTGGGCAGCGGATATTGACGACTTCTTGAAATACAACTATTTCATGATCTGGTCATCCATTTTGTGCAATGATCAATTTTATGTATCAGCATGACACATACATGGTTATTCATTTTGACCTGACATCCGTTTGTTCACTTATTCACGTAGCAAATTTTGTTCCACAACTTTTTTAATAGACGTAAAAAATGTCTTTCCATACAAATTGGTCAGATATGTTAACGATATTTGCATGGAGGGTTCACATTTTTTGACATTTATTTACTAAGTGGTAGAACAAAAGTTGTTGTTATTGACCTGAACAATTCCTGGACCAACGGAGGTCAGTTCAAAATGACCTAACCTTGTATATTTAACGGCCGACTTTTAATATACAAGGTTAGGTCATTTTGAACGAAAGACATTTTTTACGTCTATTAAAAAAGTTGTGGAATAAAATAGTGCTATGTGTGGTGGATGAAACCTAAAATGTTTATAATGACGTAAATATTACACAACTATCCACTTTGGAGCTGCCCAACTTTTAAGTCTATCAAGTCGTTATCCAAGTTTTTTAACTGAATAACTATATATTAGGATGTTAGAATCCGATTTTTAAAACTATAAGGCTTTAGTGTAAAAAATACGCTTTTTAGGGTTCCATACACACAAAAGGTGACCAATGAGACCCTATTACTAAGCGTCTGATGTCTGTCTGTCTGTCAACGGGCTGTATATTTGATGAACCGTAATAGATAGACAGTTGAAATTTTAACAGAGTGTGTTTTTCTATTGCCAATATAATATAGCAACAAGGAGTAAAACTTAGAAAAATTAAAGAAATGGAGGACAGGGGGCCATACAAAAAATGTATTTTATGGTTATTTTAAAGGTATATTTGATTTAGATTCATGGTAAAACTTAGAAGTGTGAGTCGCACTTGCGCTAATGAGCCCGAACTGAATTTAAAAAATTCTGTTGCCCACCTTGGTGTCCAAGAGTTCTTGATTTTTTACAAATGAAATTATGTAATCACTATTTTATGACTATCCGAAAGAGTTTAATTTGGACCTATTTTGAATAAATATCTTAAATAAATATTGTTTTGAATAAACAATCATTACTTAATAACGTCAAAATCCAGTCCTTGATATAAAAAAACAAATTATGTCATTAGAACATGAAAACAATATGACACGAGAAGTTATACATTAAGGGTACGTTCCACTAAACGCCCGCAACGATTGTAACACCCTCTGTATCGTTCCACCTAAGGCCCGTGGTCGTCGCGAGCGATCGCTCGACGTCATAGATGACGTCACTGTTCGCGACCACATCGCGCCCACTTCGCCCACAAAATATTGGTGGGTCAGAGTGGGCTTTCACCAAAGAGAATGTAGCCTCCCTATTGAAGAAGAGACTCCCTATTGAGAGGAGGAAGCGCGTGCCAAACGACATAAAGAGCGCTTGGAAATGGACGAAAAAATGCTCGCGTTACTTTCTAAATTAGTTGATAAAAAGTAATTAGTTTTATCGATTAAGTTCTGTTTTTTACGTGTTAAGAGAGATTATATGATCATTTTCGAAAAACTAGAAAGTAAGTGTAATAGTGTAAGTTTTCATACGCAGTTAAAAAAAATCTATAGTATTCAGATTTAATATCGATTATTTATTGAACTATTTATACGAGGAAACAGAAAACTTTCACCATGCCGCCATATTGCGAGCACACAGCGCTCAAGATGTGCGTTCCACCTAAAACATTCGCCTACAACGCCCGCGGCCTTTTTCCGTCAGTGGAACGGCAGTTTCAGCGGTCGCGGTCGATGGCGTTGCGGGCGTTAAGTGGAACGTACCCAATATCATTGAATGTCATGAATGCCGTTGACAAGTGTAGGCCAGTTCACACGGACAGCACCCAGTCACGAGTATAACGCAGAGTCATCCATCCAGTCCTTCGTTTGTAATATGAAACGGTATCCTTATCTTAGTTGTGTAGGGAGGTGTGGTGGTACGGAACCTTCGGAGTGCGAATCTGACTCACACTTCGCCGGTTTTTATGACAACGCAAGTATTTCCCTCATAATAAGAAACCTGAAATCTTTTTTTTTTATTCACAATTGGTAAACCTTTGACAACATCTCATTTGGTGGTAAGTGACGATGTTGCCGAAGATGGAAGCGGGCTTACCAAGATTCCCCAACGCAATGGGGAACTGGCTATCTTATCTTCATGCCGGAACACACCAATGATATCAACATTGATATTTGGCGGCAAGACTTAGATAAGATGGTGGTAGCTAGCCAGGCGGGCTTAGAAAATGCCCTACCACCAACCAAACCGAGTCTTACAATTGACCCCCGCCGGGAATCGAACCCGCGACCTCCTGTGTAAAGCCAGTGAACTGTGTCTTTGAGCTACGGATGCGGTTAAAAATCGTTTCCTTTCTTTATACAAAAATTGCTTTTCAAGCCAGAATACTCTAAGTAGGTGCTCGACTTCGCGAAATTTTCCTAATAATCATTCGAGAAATATCTCAAGTTTCATTTAGTTATGTTAGAACTATAATCCTCAAGTTTTTATGTTGTATACTATAGTAATAAATTGTGGTTAACTTTCAACAACACTTTACGCGTTCTGGTCATCAAATATCAACAAGGCAGTCACGAAATTATCAGATTACGCAAAATCTTTAACTATTCTATAAAGTTTTCCTCTTGTTTTTAGTTGACTGACAACCATTCAAAAATGTGGTGAAAACAAATAAAATGTGAAGCTTTTATTCTATAGCTTTCTAACTCTCTACAAACTTATGGGAATTATAAGAATCTGAAATTGACTGAAGAGTGGATTAGCTTTAAAACTTCACTAATTATGAAGTTTAAAATTTTGCCAAAGTTTGTAGTGTTATTTTAAAAATACCAAGAGCGTTCAATAATATATCTACCTAAGGGTAAAGTGCACCGTTGAACAAGTCGAGATATGTTCATGCGTGTAGCTATGTTTCTTCGTGTGACGTGTTCAAAATTTGAATTCACTGCGATTAATACTTTTAGAGTTGGAGCATGGCAAGTGCATCGATGTCTAAGTCTACTTAAAATTGCTCGATTAAGAGCAGCGATCGGTTATTTCCTCACTAAAGAGGGAAAGAAACCTAAAGAAATATTTGAACGCATAACAACAATATAAAAGGAATCTGCGACCTCTAAATATAAAGTAAAATTTTGGACCAAGCAGTTTTAATGGGGAAGAGAGTCCATAAAAGATGATCCTCATACTGAGCCCGTGACGGCAACTACTCCAGAAATGTGTAAAATAATGGATTGATTTATTTTTGCAGAAAGGCGAGTTACTGTTTCCAGGATAGCTGAAGAAATGGACATCTAGGCAGGCACAGTTTGGAATATAATTCATGAACATTTTCAAATGTCTAGAGTCAGCGCAAGATGGGTCCCGCGGTTACTGACACCACTTCAAAAGGACGCCCGACGCGAATGTTTTCAGAAGAACATGGGCCTCATTGGAGACAACCCAGGAAGTTTTTTTCAACGATTGGTGATAGGAGACGAAACGTGGGTTTACCATAGAGATCCCGAGTTAAAAATAGAGTCCATACAGTGGAAGCACAGATCTTCACCCACCCCTAAAATGTTTAAAGAAGAAAAATCTGCAAGCAAGGTCATGGCCATTGTTTTTTGCGATGAGAAAGGATTTTTACTGCTAGAGTTCATGCCACATAAGATTACTATAAAGAGAGAGACCTACGCTATTACTATAAATGCATTGCAAGATTCTATCAAGAAGAAAAGACGGGGAAAGGTCACATAAAACATTCTGCTCCTTTTCGACAATGCTCCGGTGCACATGTGTGCAGAAGCACAGGCCGCCATTCGAGCCTGCGGGTTCCAACAGCTCAACCATCCACCCTACAGCCCTGACCTAGCCCCGTCAGATTGTTTTCTATTCCGAACCTTGAAAAAAATCCTTTGAGGGCAACGATTTTCTTGTGATGAAGAGAACAAGGAAGCTGTGGCCACTTAATTTGACGAGCAACCAAAGGATTTTTTCTAAGGGTTTGAAGTCATTGGAAGAGAAGTGGACCAAGTTTATTGAGCTTAGCGGAGATTACATTGAAAAATAAAAATAAAGTCTTTTTACTGTAATGTCTTTTTCTTATATAGGTAGATAAATTATTGAACGCTCCTCGTATTTGTACCATTTCTAAACTGTTTATTAATTATCAGAAATAAAGATTTATTTAAACAGCTATGAAAGATGTTTTCAAGGAAGTATGCGTTGAATGTGCCGTAGCAAGCGCTACGAGTGCTACGGCGTAGTAAACTTTGACAAGACGCAGGTCATCGGTCAAGGAATCACCAGCAGAACTCAGAAACAGAGCTGTCATATACCCCACAACACGGTTTATTGGGAACTTTCAATAAAAAAATATTTCAAGTATTTTGCGATAAGTAGATTTGTAAAAGGCCATTCATTATTATTCTTAAATCCTACCATGGTCTTGGAGTGTCCAGTGATAAGTCAGAAGCTTCGGGTAAGCCATTGGATTTGAATTAACTTTAAATCCCCATAAAAACTTGACTCTGATGATTAACTCGTATGGGGATTACAAAAAAATAAATCTTGCGAATATACTAGAGAAAGGACTTGTTGGATAGCCCAGTTAATTTTTCCACACGATAAGAGAGAGAAAGGCCTGGTATCAAGGTGTCTGGATTGTGGCCTGCAAAATTTTAATGGTTAACATCATCATTATATCAGCTCATATACTTCCCCAACGAGGGGCTCGAGCCCACCCTGAATTAGGGCGATCGGGCCTTAGTCGACCACGCGGGCCCAGTGCGGTTTGGTAGACTTCACACACAACCTTTGAGTTTCATCGCAGGCGTGTGCAGGTTTCCTCACGATGTTTTCCTTCACCTTTAAAGCATTCGGTAAGTATGTACGTAAGTTTTTAAAAAACTCATTGGTACATACTAATTCACGGTAGGCTCGAGCCCCTCGGTGGGGACGTATATGAGCTAAGCAGCATGTACATATGTATTACCTTATGTATTTACCTTAGTCAGTAAATACAAGTTAGACAGACACGATAGAAATTAGACAATAATGAACAGACAATAAAAAGTTTTATGTATTAGTAAAAGTCAGTAACACTCTTTTGCTTAGGATTTTCGTACTTAAAATGTTTTTGCGCTCCCCTCGCGAGCGACCCCGCGGCCCGCATCATCCGTCTGTATTAGCACAGATGAGATACTAGTTACTTCGTAAGTATTAGTGCGATCATCGAACGAGCGAGGGTCCGGATTAGCGAGGTCCTACTGTATAGGTTTGTAAGTGGAGGACCCCTTTCAATTTCTACTTTATACAGGTGTAAAAAAATGTATAGGATCCGTTAACTGCGAATCCTATTTATCATACTGAACAACTTTTGTTTTACGACTTTGCTGATATTACAAAAAAACATTTGGACCCTATTACAAGGTTGTCAAATCAGCTCAATCGATTTGTATAGGAAGTTCTATTTTTTGCAATTTCAGTACAGTCGTAGAACAAAAGTTGTTCAATATGACACGAAAAAGCTCCAGTTATAGGGTCCTACACTAATTGTGTTACACCCTATCTATACAGATGATGAATTCATTAATTCAGGGATTCCAACTAAATGTAGTCAGCGTTAGTGGATATAGATTCGTGAAGGAATTTCACCTGCTGCCCTAACAAGAAGATAACATTTTTTTTTTGTACGTCTGGCTGTTTTCCTTTAGAAACATGTTATTTTTATTTTCACAGAAAAAATTTACAAGGCTTTTTCGAAATGAACATTATTTTATATTAGAATATGATAAAAGCCGTTCAGTTTATGAAATAAATATCATTTTCTCTCAGCATTCCTCTTTTACTGACTGACATGAGTTCTTATCCAGATCAGGCCTGTCGCACTCTGAGCTGTAGGTATGAAAATGTTGAAAAAATAACTTCGCCGCGGTCTACCCCGCGCCAAGCCGCGCGGCCCCTTGCAAGGTGCAAATTCAGTAGTCAGAAGAGATAAGAGTTACGCGATAAAAAGAGAGGCAACTTGTAAGCGAATATAACTATAGATAATTAGCGCTGTGCGACCTGAATTTGCACTTTATTGTGTCGTAGCAAGAGTCGTCATTCATTCAAATAATTTTGCGGAGTTAACCTTCTTTTAGTAGTAAATATTCTTTATTCTTTGTCCAGATATACAAATTTCTCAAGATAAGCCACTACACACGAGGCGAAGGTAATATATTTGATGTTCTTCGGGGAGTTGGGTGTGAAGATCTGGAAAAATTCTGGAAAATATGTGGAAAGGAAACGCAAATCAAGTTATGGTTAGTAGCAACTTTATTCCCGTAGGTATAATTCTGTGACGAAAAAGTTTCAGAAAATTGTTGTTTGTGTAGCAAGGGGACAAAGTAATACGAGTATTTGTTTCCCAGTGCGTTATTTTGAATTCTGAGCTTAGGGAGGGATTCAATATACGTCGCTCGAGAATAAAATATTTTTTCCCCTTGTGACACACACAATTTTTCATTACAACCTATGAGAAAAAGATATAAAAAAGTGCACATGGCTGTTCTTTTTTTTCACCGCGCATTGCCGGTAAAACCTAACCGACTAGTAACTTCTTCATTATGCGTTCGACTTTTTTGGTTCACATACGACCAACAAAGAGTTAGTATTTTAATACAAACTCCTTGCTAACCAATCACAAACGTAACTTTATCACCATAGAGTATTTAATGTTAGTTGGTGTTTTTTTTTTACATTTAATCTATAAATCATATCAGCCGAAATTCGTCCACTGCTGGACAAAGGCCTCCCCCAAGGATTTCCAAGACGATCTGTCCTGCGCTGCCCGCATCCATCGGTTTCCCGCGATCTTCACCAGGTCGTCGGTCCACCGCGTGGGAGGCCTGCCTACGTTACGTTTTCCGGTGCGTGGTCGCCACTCGAGAATTTTACTACCCCATCGGCCATCTGTTCTACGAGCTATGTGCCCTGCCCACTGCCACTTCAATTTAGCGATTCTGTGAGCTATGTCGGTTACTTTAGTTCTCCTGCGGATCTCCTCGTTTCTGATTCGATCACGCAGAGAAACTCCGAGCATAGCACGCTTCATTGCCCTTAGGTGACCTTGAGCCTTCTTTTAAGGCCCATAGTAAGCGACAATGTCTCAGTTCCGTAAGTCATCACTGGCAACACACACTGGTCAAAGACCTTAGTCTTGAGACACTGCGGTATTTGGGACGTGAAGATATTGCGAATCTTCCCGAACGCTGCCCAGCCGAGTTGGATTCATCGATTGATCTCTTTCTTGAAGTTAGACCTACCTAGCTGGACTATAAATGTGAACCAATCTGAAGAAAGAAACAAAACTCCCTATAGGTCGTAGGAGCAAAGTATAATTTTGTTCGCACTTCAATAAAAGTTCCTCAATAGGAACAAATACTCGTTTTTCGAATAGGTGTGATTGAATAATAGACATACTTGCAGCGTGCAGCACCTTGAAGCGCTTATTCCGTTCTATTCATCAAACTAGACACTGTAGTTGAATTATCATCATCATAACTCTTTATATACGTCCGCAACGAGGGGCTCAAGCCTACCCTAAATTAGGGCGATCGGGCCTTAGTCGACCACGCGGGCCCAGTACGGGTTGGTCGACTGTGAAGTGAACCTTGAACACAACCTTCGAGTTTCTTCGCAGGCATGTGCAGGTTTCCTCCCGATGTTTTCCTACACCGTAAGAGCGTCAGATAAAAGGGCATATGAAATCTAAATTCAAGAACACATTGGCACGTGGCAGGATTCGAACCACAACCTCACGAACAGGAGGTAGCGGAGGTAGTTGCTGTTACGCCACCGACGCTCTATATTAGTTGAATTATACAGGTGAAATTTTATTCATTTTGTTCCCGTTAATTGTGACTTCTACTCGTGAAACTACTCGTTTCCCCAAAAAACCCATACAATCGGAGCAAAAAAATGTTTGGCTCTCCATACAAATTGATCACAACATTAATCAACAACTTTGTATGGAGAGTATTTTTTTTCGCTTTTATTGTATGGGTTTCCTAAGGAAGTGGTTCAGTCTCATGAGTAGAAGCCACAGTTAACAAGAACAAAGTGAATAAAATGACACCTGCGAGTAATAATCTGCCAGGTAACGGATACAATTTTTTGACACCTTGTATAAATATCTTCTTCGAGCAACAATATTTTAAGGTCACTAATGTACACTCTACTGCTAAAATTAGATACCTTAACAAAACCTGTATACTATACGTAGGCAGATACAGAAATATGATATTTTGTCTATAAGGGTCTCCTTAGAGGAGGAGGAGGCTCGAGTTTCCATTCAAACGTATTTCCGCTTTAATACAAAAACTGCATGCCGGATTGAATCCAACTTTGCAATTATTTTTAGAAGACACATTAGATGTTTGTAATTAGTTTTCGATGTACTAATATAAAACGGAAAAAATAAGGGCGTTTCAAACTTTCAATACAAAACTAATTTAAGCCTTCGTTTAGTTATGTTTAAATTAACTACAATGAAAACTAATTACAAACATCGATATGAGTCTAATCAATATATTTGCAAAGTTTGGATTCAACTCGGCATGTAGTTTTTGTATAAAAGCGGAACTACTTTTTTACGGAAACTCAAGCCTCCTGGGGACCATTAAGACACAACTCTCATTATAACTTTACCAGTAAAGGGTATTTTACGACGAAACAGGGACTATTTAATGGCAGTTTACATCTTGATGTCTACCCTAAAATTAGATCCTTCGACCCCAGATTGCGTTAATAAGTCCCAAACCAGCTCAAAATTTGCAATTTAAGTGCACCATAACATATATTTATATGAAAGAAAGTCGTGTTAGTTACATCATTTATAACTCAAGAACGGCTGGACCAATTTTTATTATTTTTGTGTTTTTGCATTTGTCTTCGTCGGGAATAGGATAATAAGTATTAAAATACGATATTCATCAATAACAAAAAAAAAATCAGTCAAAAAATAATTGGTTTTAGGGTAGGGTAGGGAAGGGTAGGGTAGGGTAGAGTAGTGTAGGGTAGGGTAGGGTTGTGTAGGTGGAATGAAGTTCGCCGGGACAGCTAGTATTAAATATTACTTAGTTGCAATTACTTAATACCGAAAAATAATCTACAAAAGGCAACCATATATATCGCTGTGATTCGAATCATTTATTTGACATTGTTCCATATTCATCCCTAGGTTCCACGCCACAGGGGAACATAATAGGGAATCCTACTGGAAGAAGCCATTTATTTGTTCCATAATCTTCCCACAAAGTTCAATATCACATAAAAATTCTGCTTTTGTCTCACATTATGCCGTTTTAGAATTGCTTAAACCCTACGAGGAACCCTTATAATATCGTTCTGTCTGCCTATCTCCGTCCTGTTTGATAGATAGATAAAACTTTATTTCACTAAAAAGGCACAATACATTTTAACAATAAACAAACAAATAAATGAAACTTAATGACAAATATTACTAGTTTATATAAAAAATATGAAACAGTGTCAGTGGTGCCAAGTTAGTGAAACTGGTCCAGGCTCAGCATAAATGTTGTGGGTCGCAGAGTACTCACAACGCTGATTTTCAGCCAAAACCAAGAAAAACGTACACGCACCTCAGTGGTCAACAATATAGTTATGAAAAAAATAAAAATTTAAAAGAAAATTTGTGCATTTATACCTGTGCTGGTGATTGAGGGAAGACGACGATAGTGCTCGCATAGACAGGACAAATATCCCTTACAGTGTCTACCTACCTGGTAATAACGTATGTACGCATACACAGCCGCTTAAACCCAGACTATAACGTTATATTATATAAAAGGAAACAGGAAACAGTGACTGAATGACTGATCCCTTGACGCACAAGCTTAAACACTAAACGGATCAGGCTGAAATTGGGCATACAGATAGCAATTATGACGTAGGCATCCGCTCAGAAAGGATTTCAAATTTTTTTTTATGGGAACGGTAAAAAAACGGGACATATTCCGCTGCTTTATCCGCTACCCTCCTCTCTGCTCAGTCAAGACATATTCACGCAATTTTCTTTTGAAAGTATATAGTGTAGGAATTTCCCGCAGTGGTGGAGGAAGATCATTCCAACACTTTGAGGCGAGGAAACGGAAGCTACCACGGAATATAGTTGTTTTATGTTTTGGGATGTCAAAAACTGACGAGCAGGCCCTACTAACATTTCGTTGATAAGCGTTACGCCAGTTTAACTTTTTGTACAAATAATCAGGTCGCTGATATTTTATTACACCAAACAAAAGTGATGCATAGTAAAGTTTTTGACGTGCTTGCATCTTCAGGATATTTGAGGAGTTAAAATATGGAGTAACATGCGTTCGTGGAGGGATCCTAAAACAAAATCGGGCACATGCATTTTGTACCCTTTGTATAAGACGCTGTGACTTTTGAAATAAACAAGGACCGTAGACTGTAATACAGTAATTTAATTTAGATAATATAATGGGCTCGCATATCCTCACTCGTAACTCTGTGTTGATGAATGGTCGAATTTTATATAAAACCTTAAGTCTAAAAAGGCAGTTGCGAGCCAGCTGAACTACATGTTTTTCGAAACGCAAGAAAGAATCAAAAACCACTCCAAGATGACGAGCTTCGTCGACAAGATCAATTGCATTATCATTAATCCTAACCATAGGTTTAGAACGACCTATACAATCCACTTGTTTTTTGGTTCCCAATGCCATGCACTTAGATTTTGATGGGTTTAATAAAAGGGAGTTGTTTATTGACCATTGATACACTCTGTGGAGATCGTTGTTTATATTATCAATAGCAGTATTTATATTTTCCAAATCCACAGCAGTGTAAATCTGAAGATCATCCGCATATAAGTGGTATTTACAGCTCTGTATGCATCTAGTAATATCTGCACTATAAATAATAAAAAGTAAGGGACCCAATATAGAACCCTGTGGCACACCTCTCTCAACTGGCAATAGCTGTGATGTTTGATTTGTGCCATCATGTTTCTGAATGACAACTTGTTGCTTGCGAAAACTGAGGTAACTATTAAACCACATTATGGAGCTAGTATCAAAACCATAATAAGCTAGTTTTGATAAGAGCAAAGAAATGTTAATAGCGTCGAAAGCACGGGAGAAATCCAAAAGAACCAATAAATTTCCGCAGCCTGTATCAGACGAAGACAGTAAATTATCAACTACGTCAAGTAATGCAGTTGCAGTACTCCGGTTTTTTCTAAAACCTGATTGTCGCTCCGGTAGGATTTTGTTAGCTTCGCAATACTTAATAACCTGATCATACACAACCTTCTCCAGAATTTTCGATAGGTATGGCAAAATACTTATGGGACGAAGATCTTTGACATCATTAGGCTCTGTAGTCTTGGGTATTGGTTTAACTACTCCAATTTTCCACAGGTTAGGGAACACAGAAGATGTTTAGACAGTCACCGCGTTTAAATTTTGAAAAATGAGTGAGAGGCACGTTATTTAAATCTCATTCTCAAAGTGACTTCCCCTGTTTTATTTTGCTACCTACTCCTATTGTATTGGTGATATTTTGGTAATTCTAACAGATATGTTAATTTTTTATACCTCGTCTGAAAGATAGTAAAATGTAGATGTTTTTAAGTTAACATGCAAATAAAATTGTATTAAGATTTTTTGCTTGCTTTTTTATTCAATGTTTTCGTTAAATTACAAGTTTTTTTTTTTAAATTTTGAAGCATTGTATCCACGTTTATGAAAAAAATTACAATCTATCATTTCTAATTTATCATTTAGAATGTAACGAAGTTAAAACCAATAAAAAATACGAAAGCAATTTTTTTTTCGGTTTTTTGATATTTAGATATAACACTTGGGATTTTTTTTAAAAAAATCTTAAAACTGCAATATCTCAAAAATGGGTCACTTTTGCTTATGGTGTTATATGGTTTAATTTGTTGCAAATGAACTGATCTATAGCCCCTTAAAAGGATTTGCACTACTTACCAGTTACCCTCTATATTTTTTAAAACAGTTATTTTTGTAGTCGTTACAAACCATTTTGTATGGAAAATCTTTTTACAAAAATTCATCTTGGTGAGCCCGCTTCCATCTTCGGCATCAAAGAAAAATTGCATATTCATCTTAAGTTGGTCGACTATTACTCCTGAACTAAAAAAAGTTGGTCTTAGACTGCTTGGCTATAATAATTTTCCTTTTAAATTATTTATATGTTCTAATATTTTCAATAGTTTTACAGGCATGTAATTCTAATAAAAATGACCACTTAAAAACTCTATTAAAAAGAATAATTTATCGGAAAATAGTCTGTACAAACGCCCAACAGTTTTGAAATACCCGATTCCTTACATGAGGGTACGTGAAAAAAAATATTTTACCATCACTTTAGGTACCTCACTTAGGTACATTTTTAAGCTATTGTATAGCTTTTATCGCGGGCTTTGAGGGGACCGAATCAAGAAATTTCGTAACGAAAATAAAACCTGACACCCAAAAAATAATAATATTAAGTTCTAAAAAACTTACAGTGCCATCTATCTATCCATCATGATGATGATGATGATGATGGCGATGGCGATTGATGATGGCGGATGATGATGATGATGAACTTTCTTAGTGTTAATTTATTACATAAACATCCCGCGCCGCAAGGACTATATGGTACTGGGAAATACTGCATAAATAAAAAATAAAAAAAATAATTATAATTGCATGTTGATAAAAAATGCAATAGCTTTACCGCGGCAGTCCCCGAGTGCCACACGTCTTTTTTCCATATTTTATTCCTGGTTCACAGATTTGTATAACCTTACCAAATTCCAGCTACCTTTAGTAGTATTTGAGAAAAACAGCTATCACATACCGATGGACAGACAAACAGAAAGGCTAAACTATAAGGATTCCTTGTATGAATACGGAACCCTAGAAAGTGGGACAAATAAGAACAACAAGACACAACCAAGGTTTTTTTTTTATCTAATTTTTATTCATAATTGATAAGCCCTTGGCATCATATCACCTGATGGTAAGTGACGATGATGCCGAAGATGGAAGCGGGCTTACCAAGATTTCCCGAACGCAATGGCGAACTGGCTATCTTATCTTCAAGCCGGAACACATCAATGTTGTTTACAATGATGTTTGGCGGCAAGACTTACATAGATGGTGGTAACTAGCCAGGTGGGCACGAAAAGCAAATATGTACAATGGAAAAAGCCCTAAAAGTTCTCGATTACATAATTTATAAACCGATTTCCGCAGAGCTTTCTCTTTATATCCCTTCGTCTGTAAATTGTTTAAGATTGTTTGGGAATATTTTAGATCCTTTTGCAATGTAACCACTTTAGTCGAACTTTTACACATACTTTATTGTTTTACAATTCATGATGTGTTAATACACCTCTCATGACAAATAATATTTTCCTGATGATATTAACTGTCAAAGCAAAAAATAAAATAAACTGGGTTTGTTGCTTAAGTAAATCCCTACTCCCTACTATATAATAATATAATATTAATATTATAAATGCGAAAGTAACTCTGTCTGTCTGTTACGCTTTCTATTATAAATGCGAAAGTAACTCTGTCTGTCTGTTACGCTTTCCCGCAAAAACTACTAAACGGATTTGGCTAAAATTTGGTAGGTAGACAGATTAGGACCTGGCTTAAGACATAGGCTACATTTTACCACGCTCGCGAGCCGCTTGCGGCTCGCGCACTGCGCACCCTCGTATAGTCATAGAAACGTGGTCCACGCGGGTGAAGCCGCGGGAAACAGCTAGTATCCTATAAATGTGAAAGTTTGTATGTATGGATGTTTGTAACTCTTTCACGCCTGAACCGTTGAACGGACCTGGATGAAATTTAGTAGGTAGACAGATAAGGACCTGGATTAACTACTACTTTTTTCACGCTCGCGAGACGCTTGCGGCTTGCGCACTGCGCACCCTCCGAGACAGTCATAGAAACGATATTCACGCGAGCGAAGCCGCTTGCAAATAAACTAATAAAACGAAAATAAACTATAGTTATTTGAAATATCCTTGGTGAAGGCCTTTGTCCAGCTGTGGACGTACTTTGGCAGATACATGATGATGATGATTTCAAATATAGCAAAGACTGTCATACATAACACACAAAATACAAAACTAAAAGGCTAGTAGCTATAGGCTAGTTATAGATCAAAGCTTTACTATTAAATGACGTAAAGCAATAGAAGCGATCGTTTACCAATGGACAAAACTGCACTCTAAAAGCGACAGTAACATAAACATCGGTAACATAAAGATTAAAATAAAAGTCAATAACATTTCCACTACTAGTAACTTTTTTTTTATTCACAATCATCATCTCACCTGATGGTAAGTGACGATGATGCCGAAGATGGAAGCTGGCTTACCTAGATTCCCCAACGCAATAGAGAACTGGCTATCTTATCTTCAAGCCGGAACACATCAATGTTAACACTGATGTTTGGCGACAAGACTTAGATAAGATGGTAGTAGCTAGCCAGGCGGGCTTAGAAATTACTGACAATATCGTCGGATGGCACAAGAACTGAGAGGTGAGTGGTGACGGTCCAATCGTAAAGACTGCCTTGACCAGACCGACGATAGCTCCCCGACGATGGATGGCGTGCGAATTGCCGAATTACGAACGCCTGTAGAGTATATTCTTACGCCAGCGACTCTTACATTCGCATATCCTTCGCCGGGGGACACCACCGAAACACACGACACGACGGTCTTGATCGTCCGAAACAGGCTGGGACGCGACGTGTATGGGTGCGTTGGCTTCCCGACGATGGTGGCGTGCACGGTGACCGAGTCACGCTCGCTTCAGGTCGACTAACTCCCCGGGGGTTGTCAGTAAGGGGCAGTTCGACTTCCACGGCTGCGATCCTGCGTGCTCCTTCATCGCCGCGATACACCTTCGAAGCACACGACGACCCGCAATGATGATGTATTGATCGTAAAGACCGCCTTGAAAAAGGCGGCCCGAAACTAGTATGTGCTGCAGACCTACGATGGCTCCCCGACGATGTATGGCGTGTGCAATGTCGAGTTACGTCCGCTTCCTCGATATGGCCCGGGGGTGGCACGATTCCACGGCCGGCGACGCCTGCACACATACGGTATCAATCGTCCGAAGCAGGTCGGGTCGCATGTCTAACCGGGGCGGCAGACGGCAAACGAGAAATATCTCCTCCGCAAACGAGATCGATATCTCTTGCCATGAAAAATAATAAACTATAATCTGATTATCTTTCTTTTCGTATCTTGTGATGGCGAGAGATTACTTAATTTTCCGTTATGTTTCAAACTTATTGCGGATACGAGATGCATCCCCAAATCTAAGAATTATTTCTGGATTTCGACGGTTTTGAGGCATTCCAGTCGTATATAAAATTAGTTTTTACACATTTATATTGCAGTTTACGGAAAATTATGTACTCTTTCTTATGATACGTCATACAAAGAAAGAATATCATATGGAGCTATAAAAACCAAAAAATTGACATAAAAAAATACAATAAGTGGCATAATGGTTGAGTGACATAGCCTTAACTGTGTGGAATAAATATTATAAAATCTCTACATTAAATTTCCTTTTTACCAAAACCTGTCACGGTTTGATATATGTTTGCTATTTTTTAACCGACGAAAAAACGGAGGAGATTCTCAAGTCGACGCCTATATATTTTTTTATGTATGACCACGCATAACTTTTTACAGAGTAGTCCGATTTTGACCATTCTTTTTGTATTTAGAATACAAAAGTGCTTTTAAAAAGTTAGCTAGCACCCATTTAGCAACAAAAAAAATTAACAAAAAATTAAACCGACGAAAAAGAAAGAAACTCAAAAGCGGAAAATAAAAAGAACCTTAATAGTATAACTGAGCTTCTAAACTTATGTAAATACCTAAATAATTTTGAGTCGGTGCCAAACAAACAAACGGAGCGTTCGGCAATTGCCAACAAAGGGACGCATCACATCGGTCGCCGCCGCCGCCGCGCCGTGCATTCCGCTGCTATCATTTCATTTTACGTAATAATTGATTTGCCTAATTGTTTGATTGGCGAGGACCTAAAATTATTTAATAGCATTTTTTTGTACCGTTTTCTTGCTTTGCTGGGACGTTAAGTGTAGGAGCTCATGTTAGACTATAAAGGTTATTTTTATTTTTCCCTTTTTATTTCTTCTTTTTTCGTCGGTTTAATTTTTTGTTATAAATCAAAGTCTCATAAAAAAATGGCTTGAAAGTTTAATTTCTAATCACTTGACGTTGGCTGAAGTAATTGAGGAGAAAATTAAAGTAGGTGAAAGTAAGAATTTTATTACTGTTCATATTTTTGCAAAAATTTTGCTCTTAATAACTAAACGAGATTTTGTATCTTAACTGTTTTAATCCTCTCCTGTTTCAGCTGTTCTTCCAAAATCAGCTGTTTGATTTTTCCTTCTTTTTCTGCATTGCGCTTTAGAGTTTGAAACAGTTCAATTTTCTGCGCGGCTAACAATTTCCCGTACTCCTCAGCATGTTGCCTCATTGTTTTAAACAGCTCAATCTTCTTTTTCATCCAGATGTTACGAATGTTTATCGGTCTCCTTTTTACCACACATAATCTCCTTGCAGCTCTGTTCTTTGCTTTAGTTGGTTCTTTTTCCTTTTCATTCGGCGCAGGAACATTAACGCTTAAGTCGTCCTTCTCGAGATTATTACCAGTATCAACATTATTAGTTTCAGTAATCTAAAAGGGGCGTAGCGAATGACTTCAGATAGTTAAGTGATGAAATCAAATCAATAAATTAATATTAAGTAAAGGAATAGTACCCAGAGCCGTTAAATGCATTTTAAAAAACGCTACCTATGATACACTTTGTGCGGCATATTAACAGTGCGAAAATCTCGGAAAATAACGTTTTCCCAGAGATAAGACCTATCTAAATCGATTATTCGCCTCTAAAAATCCCCGTATACTAATTTTCAAGCAAATCGTTGGAGCCGTTTCCGAGATTCAGATTATACCGTATCCGAGATTCAGATTATAAAGGTGTAACAAAATTGGTGTAAGTCCCGTTTACTGGGGCTTCTAGATAATCATACTAGAATTTTTTGAGAATTGGCTATGGTTTCCTTCGAGAAAGTTGTTCAGTATGACGAGTAGATCCCCCAGTTAACGGGACCTACACTGATTTCGTTACACCCTGTATACATACAAGAATTGCTCGTTTAAAGGTATTAGATAGATAGATTAACCTGATCATAAAATTAATTAATTTTTATTCTAAAACTTTGCTACGATCGCAAAAAAAAACAATTTGGAGTTTTCATACAAATCGATCAGCTGATAAGCTATCTTTGTATGGGAAGTCCACAGTTATTAACGATTTAAAAAAGTTATAAAACAAAAGCTTCATCAGTAGAAGCCTCTATTTTACCTCCAATCTATATTTTCCTTAAATTTCGGTAGAATGTATTGTAAGCCTTTAGGGGGTTTCAGGGATTAAGTAAACGAGCTTTAGATTATAATTTATACAAAGTAAATACCTCTGAAGCGATAAAAGCTCAGAACGACTTGCGTGTTTGGGTCGATCACGAAGGTTAACTGAACTGAAGCCGGTCACTACCTGGATAGTTTTGACAGTCAGTGGCATTTTTCTTGACCGTTTCCGTGCTTTGTTGGGCACGTTAAGCCGTTGATGCCTGTTGCTATCACTAGAAGGCAGAAGTTAAGAGACCGCTGGAGTTCATAAATCCCAAACAAACGTAGTCTTTGATTTATTTGTTTACCAAACAACCGATTTTGAAATAATTTTATATCGATAATCGGATGACGTATATCTGTGCCTGTACCACATTCCTTTTTTGAAAAACGAAACAGGAATCCATTTAATACCAATAAACTTGTTTTCCTTCTTTTACTTTAAAAACAAGTTTATTGTAATCAATAAACTTGTTTTATTAATATAATGGATTCCTGTGTCGTTTTTCCAAAAAGTAATGCGGTACAGACACAGAGATACGTCATCAGATTATCGATACAAAATTATTTCATAATCGGTTGTTTGGTAAACAAATGAATCAAAGACTACGTTTGTATGGGATTTATGAACTTCAGCGGGCTCTTAAGCAGTGTCAGATGCCTTATAGGCGGCTTGAAAACTTCTGACAATGGGGTTCGCCATGACTAGCCCTGCAACCTACACCACCTGGAGGTGGTCTCAATTGAGGAAGAGACTAGTGCCCTAGCAATGGGACAAATAATTAAATGGCGTGTCGAAGAAGTACCTCTGAGAGTGGATCCATATTTTCAAGCTCAGCTTTAGAATTATTGTCGTGTTTGCAGTTCTCGCCGCTCATGTTAGGAATGAAAAGAATATCCTCCTCATCTATTTTAACTTCAACAGTAAGTTTTCTCTCCTTTACCTGATAACATACGCGTTTAAGTGTTTTATTTCTGTAAAGATTAAAAGTCCAAATAAAACATTACGTGATTGCTCTCCGAAAAATTTGCATTTTAAAGTAGATACCGAAAATTGATTTTTGAGGATCTTCCGTACTTTCACTTGATTTTGAATCTTGATGATTGTTTAGTATGGGGGTCAGAAATGATTCCTCGCCCCCCGGAAAGCATCTGTCCAACTACTCTGTAGTGCGAATTTCAATTTTTAGAGTTTTTTTCCAATTTTCTCCAGATTATACGACTAATCTTACCTAAAGAATACATCATTTTCCGTAATGATCTATAGTAATGTGGAGAGTAATCACATTAAGAAACTACATATTATAATAATACCAACTATTCAAGTATTCATCCGTTCCGTTTATGCGTCTTTGCTACAGCTTAAAAAAACTATACATCGTGGAGAGCCAATCACGAACGTAAAAAGCGTCGGTGGCTCAACCGGTAACGACTCGGTCCTCCTAATCAGAGATCCCGGGCTTAATTCCGGACAGCCAAAGTACCAAGGAGTTTTTCGAAACTTATGCACATATACTTACCGATTGTTTTAACGGTGAAGGAAAACATCGTGAGGAAATCTGCACATCTGATTCCAGATGTGATGAAGGTCGCGTTGCACACGTCCGTAGGTGTAAATCTAAAATGGTGATGGTAAGTGCAACACCAGGCAACCGCCGTCTATCCCTTGGATAGCATGGTCAATTGTGCCACACGATAAGAGAAAGAGAGAATCACGAACGCGTTCAGTTCAAGTGACTGTCCCTACGAGATAAAATAAGTAAAATTTAAAAAAAATACAATTACGTCATCACGTCCATCTTTGTTGTGTTGTTGTCCCTCCAAGTCTATCATTTCAGAGCGTTCCTCAGGAACACCGTGGGATGATTTTGCAGGAGAAAAAAATATTGGTTCTAACACTGTAAATTAATTAGACGTGTTAAAAAGAGTGAACGACAAATATAGATAGTCGGTTTGATCACAAAGTCTATTGAGTGACTGACATTACGTGAAGTCTTACTCAAAGACCCATGGGTTGCTCAGGACAAATATCCTTGTTATAATGTTTGTTAGATTTGCGTCCTTGAGGTACGTAAAGACATTATTGACTATGACGGGTCCTGCCAAATTAAATTATGAGTTTAACGAAAGCGACGACCAAAAGCTGCGAACCTTTGAAAAGCTGGCTTTTGATTGTTTGACGTGGCTCCCAAAGAGCACAAACAAAACACGGACAGTCAGTAAACTATTACTAGGTTATTGCCATATGTTTCTGTAGAAATTATTTTGAAGCAACATAAATAGAAGATAATATGAATGATGGAACTGTATAGGAGCTCCTTAACGATATAAATGTAGTATGGGCTCTGTTGATATATTTAGATGAGCTCTCTGCTTAAATGGGCTGTGTCTTATAGGGGTGATGAAAAAGAGAAGGGTATTATTCTCTTAGAGAGGATAAAATTAATGTCCTGAAGAAGACAGATCCTGACGACGACGTGCCGTGTGCCTGAAATGAACGAGTAAAAAACTTGCATTGCTTGTTGATGTCTTAATAAAAATGTCATAAACATTAAGAAGCAACAAATTAAAATCCTCATCCATTCACCGATAATGGAAAACACCAAAAAGGCTGGTTTCTGGGGGAGTGAATGTTCGTGGATATTTTTATATGAAGAGAAGTAGCAACTTGCAGTTTAGTCTATAGCATTGATAGGATAGTATCAGCAAGTTATGCCCAATATAAGAAGTTTACTAGTGGTGTACGAGGCCTCTTTCACGGCTTAACGATTGTCATGATAGCCACCGGCACCAACGACAGAATGTGCCTTGCGGTCGAACTTTCGTCATAGTAAAAATCTTTCGTGGTTGCGCCGCATAAGCGCGGCCATTAACTGGATGAGTTTGGCTGAATCGCATCTAAAGACGTTAGTACTAATATATGTATATTATACTCGTACTTTGTCTAAAGTACGTACTTAAAAAGGATTTTAAAGGATTTTGAAGCATTTTAAAGGTAAATAAAGATTTCTATCCTATTTTATTTTAATCCCCGAAGTAAAAAGAGAGAATTTACAAGTTTGAACTAAACCGATTTCAATGCGTTTTTTGTTTGACAGTTAAATTCATTGAAATGCTTCTTGGCCATGTTTAAAAGAAATCCATTCAGCCGTTCATGAAGATGGTTAACTGCCCAAAATGGTAAAAGATAGAGGGATAGTGCTTTAACTAAAATAATGAACACAGTTGGCAGATTTTACATGTAATAAAAAATCAAAATGGCGGAAAATAAAATGAACGCATCTGTGTCTGCATGTTCAATATCTATATATGAATTTTTTTTAAACATACAAAAATATGTATACCAGCCTCTGGTTCCCTAACTAAAACCCTAGTTTGGGGCCAGATGACCGTGTGTGATTTGTAAATTATTATTATCAAAAACCGGCCAAGTGCGTGTCGGACTCGCGCCAAGTAGGGTTCCGAATTCTTAAAAAAAAAAAAAAAATTGATTAAAAATTAGCACTTTAAATCTTCATATTTACAAACAGATCCCTGAATCAAAAAAAATGTTTTAGCTAAACCTCAGTTGTTTTGAAAGACATATTCAACGATACCCCACGCGCTATGGTCCGTTAGCAAAAAAAATCACCCCTATTTTCATGTACGGGAGTATAACCATAAAAAGACAGACAGACAGACATGGCGAAACTATAAGGTTCCTCGTTGAGTTCGGAACCCTAAAAATCGGTTCCATTTCCAGTATTTACAACGCCTCGTCTACAGATATAAAGTTTTGTATTACCTCAGGCATGAACGCATGTATATCGGTTTTTGGTCCCCTTATTACAGAGATAACAATAAAAAGTGTAGGTATAATACAGTTTCAATGCCTAACATCCTTACTAATATTATAAATGTGAAAATGTGTTTGTTTGTTTGTATGTTTGTTACCTTTTCACGCTTCTACACCTCAACCAATTTTGACAAAATTTTGCAGGCAGGTAGCCTGTGTCACCGGGAAGGACATGGGCTATTTTTTATCCCGGGAAAATAGCATAATCTGATGCAGTTCCTGAGGGAAGTAAAAAATACTCTTTTTTTGGTTATTTACTTTTATATCGCAACGGAACAATGGATTGTTGTGATTTTTTGCACAGAGATGGTTGAGTAGGTGGTAAACGACATAATTTACTAATCACACTTAAAGACAGTCATAAAAACGATGTCCACACAGGCGAAGCCGCGGGGAAAAAACTAGTAGTTTCATAAATAAACGTACCACTTCTAACACAATCATTCTTCTTTAGCCGTTTTAGGTTTTCCCAACACGTGCGCAATGTGGTTGGGTTCCTACTGACGAACACGCCCTGGCTGTTGAACTCCGCAGCCAGGAGCTCCCAAGCCTTGGCCTTCTCCTGCTTGGTACGGTTGTCTAAGCGTTTGTCAAGTATCACTGGGTACGACCTCAGAATGCGATCGACTATAAAACGCTTTTCGTTGTCACTGTAATTCGGTGCGCGTTTTACGAATTTCCTTGTAGCAGGGACTCTTTCTTCATTGGACATTGTGTTTTTGGAAATTAATTAGTGATGATGACTAACAGAAATATTAACAGACTGTGCAGCGCAGTTTTTGTGACGATATGTCATTTCGTTTTAAACGGGGCTTCAGCCGTAGACATAGAGGAAAGAGCGAAACAAACAAGCTAAGAAAGTTGATCACAGATTTCAAAAGTCTTATTTTCGATGAAGTTAGATCAAAGAGTTTGTACCTATTCTACAAGGCATAGATAAGAAACTTCTAACAGAAGCGAGAAGTTTATATTACTTTAGCTGTGTGATACTCGAAAGAGTGTGTGACCAAATTTTTTTTTTTCATAAGAGATGGAAAATCTTTGGTTGTATTGTTGCATCATCATCAAGTATTACTTCTTTCTCATCTGTGATCTGATCGTGGTATTCCCAACTCTTTTCTAATCTGTAGTATTTCTACACATACGCAGGTTAAATTACTTTGAGAGTAAACTGTCGTAAATTTCAAAGTTTACACCGCGTTTACGATCAACTGATGTTTTGTGGCATATGGGTAGCTCCCTAATCGTAAAAAAATCTTATCAGCTGTTCCAATAAAATAAACAAACCGCTGATATGATGTCGCTCTAAAAGGTTGTTACGTTATTTCAGAACCTTACACAATCAAATTAAGGTCGGAAACAAACCAATAATTCAAAATTTTCAATAAACACCATACAAACCAATAATTCAAATTTCTCAAAAGTTAATTAGCCTGTTTTAATTAAACTTTGTACATACAAGTGAAACAGGAAATTGTAGTAAGTGTATGATTTAGATTTTCGAAACACATAATTCAAAAAAAATACTATGAATAACCTAAAAAGCCAATATTTTTGTGTAATAACATAAAATTCCTAAAAAATAGATGTACAAACATACATTAGAATAGGTTTTATAATATACGAGGTTGTATGGAAGACGATTTTTGATTGAGACTCGGTAACAAATCATTTTCATTTTAACAATGTCAAGGAGATTTTGAAATATTTCCGCTTCAACGACTCCAAAAATTTTTGAGAAATTTAAATTGTTATAAAGTATGAAAGAGGATTATTCATAGAGACTCTTATGGTAACTAATTATTTTCATTTTATCCAAGTAAAGGAGATTTTGAAATATTTCCGCCTCAAAGACTTTACTTTACTTTTTTCGTAATGTACCAAAACAACAACAGTAGGTGACAATGGTCTTACGTTTAATCTTTGTACTACCTCATCAACTAATAACTTTACTTACCCTTACAGCATTAATCGCGTGTCACAACAAAACACAGGTCACCTTCAAATGCGCGTTAGCTCACTTTCAAGTCTGAAAAACAACTAGAATTTCAGTGATATCTACTCCGTTGCGCAGACCGCCGCGCAGTGCCATCCAAGTGGGGTTCAGTTATTTCAGCCACGGGGCCCGAATGGTGTGGAGGCTTTGGTACCTAAGGCCATCAGGGGGTGCGGGGTTGAGGGGGGTTATATAACTGGACGATCGATAGCGGTTGCCGGGATACCTACCTCTACAAGCGGTGTGCACATCCCCACAACTTTAATTTTATTTTATTTCTCTCATTTTTTAACAATAAAACGTATAGCTCGAACAATGTTATCGTGCTTTGTATTGATTTTGTTGCGCTGTATGGATAGTGAATGGGTGTTCCACTGTTTCGATTCGAACGTTGCAGTTGTATGGCTGTGGATACATTTATAAGGATTCGTTTACATTGTTGTCGATGCTACATTGCTTTCTACAATGAACCGAGCTCTATGAGATTTTGGTACACTAACAATATACAAAATACAGTAGAACGCCGATTATTCGAATTAATTGGGACCGGGGTCGATTCGGATAATCGGACATAGACTGGTAATAAAGAAAAATAAACTGTCACACATAGAATAAACTTTATTAAGTTTAACAAACACAGTTCTACAATAACGCTCACTTGAACATCTCGATCAGAGTAAGTTGCAACCCCATCAGGCCTTAACAAAAATACAAAGTACATATAAAAATTCACAGCAATAATAGAGGTACATACATATATCTGGACTCCAACGAGTTCCAACTTGTTACAACAAAACAAAACAAAAATTACTTGGTTTTAATTTTTTATATTACGCTTAGGACCGATTCGGATAATTGGCGATTCGGCTAATCGGCGTTCGGATAATCGGCGTTCTACTGTAAGTAGATTTTGATAAAAACGATAGTGTTATTATTATAATTATTTGGAACCTGGGGATAAAGCTACGTACGTTGCTCTAACCGATTTTCAAATCCATAATTAGTTAGATTTAATTTTATTTCTGCACTTCACCTGTTTTTATACCAAAATGTATGATGCTACACATTAAAATTAATATCCTTTGTACTGCCAAGATGACGACCATCAAATCTTAATAATCTGTTCAACCTCTTCCAACTATTATATTCCTTTTTACCCCAAAATAATTATATTCTTAAAACTCCGTTTAGGCCCGATTCTACTAAATTTTACGTACGGTGTAGCGAACCCGTAACTGGGTATTTTAATTCAATTTATATAATATTCGCTACATACATTTATCTACATTTGGTGTAGACCAATCTATATACTTACATATAAAACAAAGCCCTCGCCATGTCTGTCTGTCTCAACGAGATAAACTCAAAGACTACCGAAGGTGTGCAATTCCCCGCGAGTCACTTGCGGCCCGCGCATCGTGAACCCTCTAGTAATTAACAAAATATGTAGATATAACAAATACCTGCTAAAGGAATTAAGGTATTGGAATCTAGTTGAGATTAAGAGAGCTTTTCTTTGTAACATGAGTTTTACTGTTCTAACTAAGTATAGTTCGTTCGGGGTTTTAGCCGCAGTACACCCGAACAGGGTTCTGGAAATGTGTTGAAGGATAAAACAATTTGGTTATTTTTAATCTATTGTAATCAATCTCTCTTCTCTTATCGTGTGGCACAATTAACCGAGCTATCCAAGGAATAGACGACGGTTGCCTGGTGTTGCACTTAGCATCACCCGCGGTCACGTGTAGGGCATTTAGATTTACACCTACGGAAGTGTGCAACGCGACCTTCATACACATCTGGAATCAGATGTGCAGGTTTCCTCAAGATGTTTTCCTTCACCGTTAAAGCAATCGGTAATATATGTACGTAAGTTTCGAAAAACTCATTAGTACATTGGCCGTCCGGATTTGAACCCGAAACTCTGGTTAAGAGGACCGAGTCGTTACCGATTGAGCCACCGACGCTTTTTTATTGTAATCAATGATAGGTTGTCATTTTATTCATGTAGGTAATACACATTAAAAAATAAAACCATTGTACCCTCCTTCTTCCCTTCCTTTTTCATCTGCCAGTTCGCGTGGACTTGCTCCGAAAATTAACTTAAAATAAAATAGAATCAGTGCTCTGAAAGGTGCAAACTTGGTGTGGGTCGACCCAAAACAAATTAAAAATTATAAATTCCACACAGATTATATATATGTATATATATATATATATATATCCTCCTCAGCCGATTTCTATATATTACTGGCATAAGGACCCGGCGAACGCGCGCGACTAATGGGCCCAGCGAATTGGTGCGAAAATCGAAAGTTTCGCACACTCGCGACTCAGTCGTCTGCGGGACATTGTTCAGTCCGGTGGAAAAATATTCCATATAAAAATGCCTTATTGTGTTGTAAGAGGCCGTAAATATCATAAAAGAAAGGCTAAAAAGAAACATGGGATGTCGTATCATCGATAAGTAACCTTACATTGTATTTTTTCTAGTAAACAAATTAAAAAAACGAATTTTTAAAGCGACAATTCTATCAAGGTCCTTTTAACTCGGCACGTCAGTCAACTCTCGCCCACGCTAGTTCGTACGAGTTATGTCAGATGGCGCTACTTTTTGCATGTATGAAGAAAATCTGACTAAAATATGGAGACGGGCGAATCCTAGTAATATATAAGTCATTGAAATTCCAAGACTACAACAAATAATTTGTGTTAGAATTAGCGCCAAACTATGTATGGCGGCAAGTGAGATACGAGCCACGGTGATTGCCTGCAGGACTCCAAAACCGTAAGTTAACTGGCTCCCATCCCATTTTTCATCCCCATACATTCCACAATTTTATTAAAAAAAACAGGTATCTTTTTATTTAGAGTTTATCAATAATTTTTATCACTTTCACTGCTGGACGAACTATCTTTAGAATCGTCGTCCACATTAAGATTCATGACTGTACAAGATTCGCGCTACCACGTGCGGGTGTAACGTCAATGGCTTCGTGATTAAACCCAGAGCGACCACTTTGTCGGTACGATTGAGCGGTTGATTGAGCGAACGAACTTTAAATGTTGTAGATTATCACCTCCAAAGAAGGGTTTAATATAATGGTAAATAAGAATCATCATCATCATAATATCTGTCGAAATACTGGTGGCCAAAGGCCTCCCATAAGGATTTCCACGACGACGGTCCTGCGCTGACCGCATACAGCGGCTTCCCGCGACTTTCACCAGGTGGTTGGTCCATCGAGTGGCAGGGCTGCCTACGCTACGTCTTCCGGTGGGCGGTCGCCACTCTAGAATTTTACTGCCCAAACGGCCGCTAGTGGAGACGCTATATCATAAACCTAATAGTTTAGCGTATCTGGTAGATACTCGAGAGGGAATGCCCAAACGGCCAACTGTTCTACGAGCTATGTGCGCCGCCCACAGCCACTTAAGTTTAGCGATTCTGTGAGCTATGTTGGTTACTTTGGTGCTCCTACGGATCTCCTTCTGTATTTTTTGGAACTTAGTTCTGTTCGATAAGTTCATTTGTTACCATTGTTTTATTATAGTGTTTTGTATATTATATTTTCATAGCTCGTAGGACAGATTGCCGTTGGGGCGGTAAAGTTCTCAAGTGGCGGCCAGAAGACGTATCGTAGGCAGGCCTCCCAGTCGGTGGGCCGACGACCTGGTGAAGGTCGCGGGAAGCCGCTGGATACGGGCAGCGCAGAACCGGTCGTCATGGGCCGAGGACCGCGACGACCTAGTGAAGGACCGGTCGTCGTGGAAATCCTTAGGGGAGGCCTTTGTCTAACAGTGGACGTTTGTCGGCTAATATGATGATGATATTCTATTTTGGTGCCGAAAATTAATATTGTTTATTAGATCTATGTTTATGTCTACGATTTACTTATCTACTCTCTCTCTCTTTCTCTTATCGTGAGGTATCCCTGCTTTCCATCCGATAGACGGCGGTTGCCATGCGTTGCACTGCGCTATGTCACACGTTGCACCCGTGGTCACGTGTTCAGTGCATTTAATATTTACACCTGGTCTACTTACGTTAGCAGGTGAGCAACGCGACCTTGGTACACGTGGAACCTGGAATCACTTCACTAACTGGTTTTCTCACGATTTTGTCCTTCACTGTTAGCAGCTCAGCTCATATACGTCCCCACCGAGGGGCTCGAGCCTACCCTGAATTAGGGCGATCAGGCCTTAGTCGACCACGCGGGCCCAGTGCGGGTTGGTCGACTTCACACACAACCTTCGAGTTTCTTCGCAGGCGTGTGCAGGTTTCCTCACGATGTTTTCCTTCACCGTTAAAGCAATCGGTAAGTGTGTACGTAAGTTTTGAAAAAGTGATTGGTACATTGGCCGACCAGATTTGAACCCAATTTTAACACCACTGTTAAAGCAACCGTAAGTACCTTAATGTTCAAAAACTCATTGGTATTTATTGGCCGTTCCCGGATCCAAACCCGGGACTACTGATTACGGTAACCGAGTCTTTACCGTTGTGCCACGCACTGATAGCACCGATTGCTCACTTAAATCACTGATTATAACATTTTTTTGGTTTTTGTGGTTTTTTAAGCTTTGTATGAGTAGTACAAAAAAGTGGCCAAGTGGTTGTCTTACCACGCGCAAAGTAGGGTTCCGTTGTGTTTTTCCATCTGCACATCTTAAATTAGTCGACTATTACTCCTAAACTAAAAACATCAATATTCCGTGATAGTTTTTCTTTTAAATTGACCATATGTCCTACTAATTACAATTTCACTATATTATAATATCTCTATGTATTAGCTTTACGTAATTGTTTTTGGTGTACTACAAGTGTAATTAAATAAAAAAACGAGACCTACAGTACTCGCATATGATGTGTAACATGTGACAAAATACTTATGAAATTAATTAATTATCGGGTCGTACATTCACGGGCCGACCCTTCGAATAGTAGTATGTCATCTTTGCCTTTGCCATCACACTAGGCTGCATGGCTATGACAACCTTAGTTTTCGAGGATTAAAAAACGTTCGCATTTCCTGTTACACATTTCCGTCCCATTTCACGAAATCACTCCCACAAATTGCAGGAAAGCGAGAGCAAAGATGTTACACATCAATAAATAAATAAATAAACATTAGATGTCGTGAAATAGCGGTGTAGCCGGCAGGGGGACACTTGAATTACGTTTTAACCGTCTCCGTGGCGTAATGGTTAGTCCATTCGCTTCACACCGCGGTAATCACACAGGGTTTTTTTTTTTTAATTTTATTGATATATATAATGTTACAAAAAAATTATAATACTAATACATCAAAAACCTTTACAGGTTTATCCGTGTACTATTTACTATCGTTGCTGACAAAATACATTTAAACTGAATTATCTACCCTATGTTATCAAAAAATAAAGCACATAAAAGAGAAAAGAAATAAATATGACAATACATCAGTATTAAAAAAAAATTAAATATGTATCTACCTATACGAAAAACTAAAATGAAAATACAGTAAAAGCTTAATGATTTATCTATTTGAAAAAGATGGGCACTATCATCACAATAGACTTAACTTAAGTCTATTGTGCTATCATGAACACCATATACCTACAGAAATGAGTTTGTGCAAAGGAAACTACAAGCGCAGTGCACGCGCTACCCGCGGGTGATCTACCCGCCTTTTACATATTTTAGGATACCTCACTTAGGTACATCAATTTTGAAGAAAAATGTTACGGCTTTCTTAGTTTAGGAGTAATAATCGACCAACTTAAGATTTTATTAAATATGTATTTTCCATACATTACTATTTTTTAACCGCCACGGCGTAATGGTTAGTCCATTTGCTTCACACCGCGGTAATCACACAGGGAAATATTTTAGGATACCTCACTTATGTACATCAATTTTGAAGAAAAATGTTACGGCTTTCTTAGTTTAGGAGTAATAATCGACCAACTTAAGATTTTATTAAATATGTATTTTCCATACATTACTAGTTTTTAACCGCCTCGGTGGCGTAATGGTTAGTCCATTTGCTTCACACCAGGAGGTCGCGGGCCCGATTCCCGGTGGGGTCAACTTGTAAGACTCGGTTTGGTTGGTGGTAGGGCATTTTCTAAGCCCGCCTGGCTAGCTACCATCATCTTATCTAAGTCTTGCCGCCAAATATCAGTGTTAACAACATTGATGTGTTCCAGCTTAAAGTTAAGATAGTTAGTTCTTCATTGCGTTGGGGAATCTTAGTAAGCGCGCTTCCATCTTCGGCATCATCGTCACTTACCATCAGGTGTGATGATGCCAAGGGCCTACCAATTGAGTATAAAAAAATTAAAAAATAGTTACTAATATATAGCATCATTATCATATCAGCCGGAAATCGTCCACTGCTGGACAAAGGCCTCACTAATATATATACTTCGCTTGAATCTAACAAAAATAAGCACTTAATATTTAGGTATAACAATTATAGCTTCGCAAACGGATCCCTGAATCGAAAAAATGGTTTCCACACACCCGCAACATTTTATAGCCATGCATGCCAAAATAAAGCTTAACACGAGTAAAATAAAGCTTTTAACAAGTTAACACGCGGACAGGCGGACATGGCGAAACTATAAGGATTTCTTGTTGACTACGACACACTAAAGACATAAGGTATTTTATTGAACTAACCTCCTTCCTTACTAAGGCAAACATTTATATTTACTTTTAAAAGAGTATTACGATCATTACTTACGTAGTAAATAAATCATCATATCAGCTCATATACGTCCCCACCGAGGGGCTTGAGCCTACCCTGAATTAGGGCGATCGGGTCCTCAGTCGACGACGCGGGCCGAGTGCGGGTTGGTCGACTTCACATACAACCTTCGAGTTTCTTTGCAGGCGTGTGCAGGTTTTGCTCACGATGTTTTTCTTCACCGTAAGAGCGTCGAATAAACGTACATATGAAATCGAAATTCGAAAACACATTGGTACGTGGCAGGATTCGAACCACGACCTCCCGGATAGGAGGTAGCGGCCCCTGCCATTACGCCACCGACGCTCTTAAAGTAAATAAATACTCTTACAGTAAGTAAATAAATACATATGTACATATAATAAATATCCTAGTTTCAGCAAGTCACCAAACTAAATTCCTGAAGGGGCCTCTTGTCATCTTGTTATCATTCACGTTATTATAGAACCTTCATCGTTAGAACTTATAATAACTCCGGTAAAAGTTTCAAACACAAATAATATAGGCATTATAGGTACTATGGAACACGAGAGAGAAACAAAGTTTACTTGGTAATATACTTGAGGAACTTTGTAACTGAGGAGACAAAGTAGGTAACCGCTGCGTGGCGCAATGGTTAGTTTATTTGGTGGAAGGGCATTTTCTAAGCCTGTCTGGCTCGCTACCGCCGTCTTATCTAAATCTTGCCGCCAACATATATGTAAACATCATTGATTAGCCAGTTCCCCATTGCGTTGGGGATTCTTGGTAAGCCCGCTTCCATTTTTGCGGCATTATCGCCCTTGTATCAGGTATGCTTCCAATCCAATCAGTCGTTCCCCCAATGTTGGGTATCGTGACCGTCATGTCATCGAGGGGGCGCAGATTGCTCTCCACCGGGCTCTTTCACTCGCTGCGTGCACTGCATCGTGTAGCTGCAGAGCGGTGGTGGTGGTGACTGGGTGCACCACTTGGCTGGCGGTCTTCCCCGAGCTCTCTTGGCCTCTAACTTTCCTGTCATGATTTTGTACTCTAGGCTGTTGGGACGGTGTGCACATTGTCCAAAGAATGAGAGAGAGCGTATAGACAGACTATTGAAAGGCTCATCGGGCGGGTCCTAACGTTAACCTCCTCTAGGATGGAGAGATTTGTGCTCATGGCCGTCCTAGGAATACGTAGTAAACGAAGCCAACACCACATATCAAATAATTCTATCCTTTTTTGCATGTTTGCTGGTCTCTGAAGCATACAGGAAGATGAAGAAATATGGATGTACGCTTATAGAGTGGAATTCTTTGCCAGTATCTCGGTTTCCTAAAACCCGGGATCTTAAAGGTGGAAATAAAAGGGCATTGTTTGGGATTGCGGGTTCCACTGTAGACTCCATCGTGAGATTGGAGTCAAATGCTGTCAACTATAATATTATAAATGTGAAAGTTGTATATATGGATGTTTGTTACTCTTTCACGCTTCAACCACTTGACTGATCGGGATGAAACTTGACACACATATAGGTTAGGTCCTGGAATAGGGCATAGGCTACATTTTACACCGGGAAAACGTCTTATTTCCACGGGAAAACAACGCGGGCGTAGTCGCGAGCGGGTGGCTTGTCTTCAATAAAATAATTCGAAACGCTTAACACGTTAAAAACCGACTTACATAGTAATATCCAAGTACAATTGTGTACATTATTTTTGTTTAAAAAAACCTAAAAATGTACTAAACCGATATTGATAAAACCGGCTAAGTGCGACTCGGGGTCCCACAATTTTCTCCAGATCCCTCGGGAACTGTCAGGATATGCTTATTAATAAATCGTGTCATTTCACACCCTCTCAACCATATCTGTGCAAAAAATCACAACAATCCATTGTTCTGTTGCGATGTTGAAGTAATTAAGCAAAAAAGAGTATATTTTCAGTTCCCTCGGGAATTGCATCGGGCTATGCTATTTTCACGGGATAAATAGTAGCCTATGTCCTTCCTTGTGACACAGGCTACTTGCATGCCAAATTTAATTAAGATTGGTTAAGGCGTTGAAGCGTGAAAAGGTAACAAACAAACAAACACATTATCACATTTATAATATTAGTAAGGAAAGGATTCTCACAACAAACCCTTTCATTTGATATGTTACACGATATAGTTTGCACTGTACTGCAAATATTTAAAAATTAATAAGTATCATTTTTGTACTCGTATGGATTTATGGTACGGAACCCTTGGTGCCTGAGTCCAACTTGCACTTGGCCCGTTTTCAATTTTGTTTTTTACGTTTCTCGGTCTTTGTTTAACTTGAGTTTTCTGGAAAACTGAAACGACTCCATTTTAGTACTTGGAGTGCAAGAATTCCAGTTTTTAGATTTTTCCCTTTATTTACCAATACCTCATCATCATCATCATTATCATATCAGCTGAAAAACGTCCACTGCTGGAAAGGCCTCCCCTAAGGATTTACACGACGACCGGTCCTGCGCTGCCCGCATCCATCGGCTTCCCGCGATCTTCACCAGATCGTCGGTCCACCGCGTGGGAGGCCTGCCTACGCTAAGTTTTCCGGTGCTGCGGTCGCCACTCGAGAAATTTACTGTCCTGATGACCATCTGTTTTACGAGCGATGTGCCATCCAATTTACCAATCCCTATCACCATAAAAAAATTTAGGTTCTTAGCTTGTCGGCATCTCATAATTTTGATGATCAGTCAGTGAGTCAGTTACAAGATTGCAAATTTTTAAATACGGTATCAACCACTTACTTAAATCAGTTTACTCGTAGAAGAAACCGCTAGTTTGTTCTGAAATTAGTCGTTTTACACGGATATGACTCATAAATGTGTAACAGTTTTGAAGAACTAACTTTGAGATTTGGTTAAATGTAAAATTAATGAAAACTTCAAACAAGTAAGTTTCTTAGATATTTTAGAAGGTATGTTATTAGCTTAATAATAATATTTTTTAATACATTTTTGATACTGGAAAAGAGCGTCGGTGGCGTAACTAGGGCGGCTACCTCGTATCGGAAGGTCGTGGTTCGAATCCTACCACGTAACAATGTGTTTTCGAATTTCGATTTCATATGTAATACGGCAGCGCAAAACCGATCATCATGGAAATCCTTGGGGGAGGCCTTTGCACGTCTTTCGGCTGATATGATGATGGATGATGTAAGTTTATCCGACGCTCTTACGGTGGAGGAAAACATTGTGAGAAAACCTGCACACGCCTGCGAAGAAACTCGAAGGTTGTGTGTGAATTCGACCAACCCGCACTGGGCCCGCGTGGTCGACTAAGGCCCAATCGCCCTAATTCAGGGTAGGCTCGAGCCCCTCGGTGGGGACGTATATGAGCTGATATGAATGCATCATTGAATGTGTCGTCAGGATTCTCATACTAATACTTTTCAGGCCCACGTAACATAATCGTGCGTTCAAAATACGAACAATTTAGAACGTTATTGTCTTATACTTAGAGTATATCTTCAGAAATCTAAAAAGTATAATATTAAAGATACACAGTTTTTTGTTAATTTTTTAAAGAAATAAAAAAACAATCATATTTTAAATTATTACTTTTAGTTTTTCTTGTTGTTTAAATAACTAAATACTGTGATACGTTTAGGTGTACTGTGGCAATAGAGTTCTTTTAAAGAGTACGTTCCCTTCAAGGTCGGCCCTGAAAGCGATAGGATCCCTTTTGCATTCCTTTATCTTTTCATCAGCAGCGCATGCCTCTTATTATCACGCTTTTATTAGCTTCACCTGTATGTATGTATGTTTGTAACCGACTCCTTTGCACTCGATTTTGACCCACAATTTAATTCAAACTTTGCACATTTATCAAGAATCAGTGACAATACCATAATTTCATAAGTTTATCTCATTATCCTGAACTAAAAATAAATATAGTTAAAAAAAACTTGAAAAAACGCTTTTAAAGCACATGAAACTTTGCTCAATATACGAAAATATGGCCCAAAGCGCCCCACGCTTTTTCACAATAATACTAGCTAGTACTTTTCGTTCATTATTGTTCTCAGCTTATATTAGGAATTATTTTTCACTTTTTAGATCGATGTGCTTTAAAAGCGTGTTTTTTAGTTTTTTTTAACTATGTTTTTTATTGTTAATAAACACAGGAAACATAAATTACACATTTTACAAAGAAAAGTCACACAAAGGGTACAGCTTGTTGCCATAGCAACGAAGAGGCATGCAGCAAGCATGCATCGCTTCCCGTCACTCCCTCTCCGTCTTTCATATGAGAGATAAAGAGACAGAGAGTGACGCATGCAATGCGACATGGCTCTTAAAACGAATGCGAAAGGGATCATCCAATCGCAGGAAGCACTTACCAAGGCGTTGGCAGTCAGCCAACACGGCCAACTTGCGCGATATAGTCAGATTTCGTAAAAAAATCCATCTAAAGTCTTAGTAAAGCCACATCCCGGACACTGCATACAACGGTCGTGAAATGACATTTCTAAAAACAAATGACGGAGAAAACTAAATCTCGGCGCAATCCCATACGTTCGGGAACCAAACTATAATCAAACAGCTTCAATCTGGGTGACGAGGGCGTGAGGTTGCTATCTAGAGAGCGGCAGGGAGTGTCCATACTGTATGTTAATACTAATAGGTATGTATACTTTGGTAAAGCGAAAGAAATTTATAGCGTGATGATGACTTTAACTAAAAAAAGTTTAAAAAAACTTAAAACCGACTTCAAAATGAAATTCACTCAAAAGTATGAAATAATATTATTATACTTAAATACACAACATTAACCAACAATAATGAATATAAATTAGAGGCTTAAATTTTTTCAGATCGGTGTCAGCAAACCATCGAATCTAAACCATTTAATACGTAAGTTATAACTTTATGCTGGTACCGACCTCAAAAAAAAATTTAAGCCCCTAATTTAATTCGTACCCGCCTTTGATTTCCTTATTGTTGGTTAATGTTGTGTATTTAATTATCATAATATTATTTCATACTTTTGAGTGAATTTCATTTTGAAGTCGGTTTTAAGTTTTTTTTAACTTATTTTACTTTTCTTTATTTTTAGTGGTAATGCTATCTATCTAGCAACGTTAAATCCAATCACATATACTCACCAATATGAATTATCAAATCATAATACATGTGTTTCATTAACAGATACAGAGTCCTGTGGCTTCCATCATCATCTCAGCAGCATGAAAGTTAAGGAGTTAAATCGTTCATCATCAGAATAACCTGAAGGAATACAACTATTGGTCTATGCATACCTACGTATATATCTATGTATAACATTAAAAATAATTTTCCTGCAACTCCTAACCGTTAAGGAGTTGTACCTTCCTACATCAGCTTATCAGCGATAAGGCCGTCTTTGCACTCTATGTTTTTTTACAAACTATAAGTCCTGTATTGTTTTTGTGGCTTGCAATAAAGTATATTTACTTACTTACTTACTTATCAACATGAGAATATGACTAACGGACGCAAGTATTTTAATAGCTTTAGAAAACATATGAATCACGTAATTAGTGCCTTTAAAATTCGAATTTTTCATTATTTTTGAAGGGTTGCCCTAGATTTCCCTGGGGTCCCATCATCAGATCCTGACTTGGTGACAATGGGACCCCCTCGGGAGTATACTCTTTCGAATGAAAAAAGAATTTTGAAAATCGGTCCACGATTGACGGAAAAATCGGTGAACATCTTAGTACCTCCTCCTTTTTGAAGTCTGTAAAAATAGATAATAATATTGATTTCTTTCACAATGTTTCTTTAACCTGTTATGTATCTAGCTTGACTAAGACTAGATAGATATACAGGATGTAACAAAATTGGTGTAGGTCCCATTAACTGGGGCTTATACTCATCAAACTGAACAACTTTTGTTGTACAAGTTTGCTGAAATCGCAAAAAAATTCGTTTTTATTTTTTGCGAATTGCCTATGGGTTCCTTGGGGAAAGTTGTTCAGTATGATGAGTAAAACGCCCAGTCAACGGGTCCTACAACAATTTTTTTACACCTGTATAAACCTGGAACGTTAACCAGTCGAAAATCCTCAAATGATGTTCTTTATTTTTCTGTCACAGCATCAATCATTACATTGACTCCCGAAATACAGGTTTTTACATAGTTAAGAATCATATTTTATGTAATTTTTCTTTCGTCTAATAAAGATTTATTTATTTATATCCACGAATTCATTTAACGCGTGCACAATTTTTAGGGTTCCGTACCCAAAGGGTAAAAATGGGACCCTATTACTAAGACTTCACTGTCCGTCCGTCTGTATGTCTGTCTGTCCGTCCGTCACCAGGCTGTATTTCATGAACCGTGATACCTAGACAGTTGAAATAGATAATGTATTTCTGTTGCTGCTATGACAACAAATACTAAAAATTAGAAAAAGTGAAAGTCTCCATACAAAAAAAGGTGTTTTTTTTGACGTGAAGAAACTAGTGCCACCTTGTATGATGGTACAGAACCCTTTGTGCGCGGTTCTGACTCGCCCTTCACCGGTTTTTGAGTAATAAGGTAAGTATGTTGACTTTCGACAGTTTCTTTTACATTTAATTTCCTTACCTTATTCCTTTAGTGAAAGAATAAGAGTGGCCTATTTATTTGAGGTTCGTGACAAGTCCATCAATTAATCCTTATAACTTAGCTAACTAATTTGAAGGCGTAATTGAGCCTGTATTAATTAAAGTTCGCTTATTTACCAAGGGATGAACAAAGCTACGGCTCAGAAGTGTTTGTCCAATTAGAATAAAGAATTAGTATACCTATCTACTTATTCCCTTTGTTGTAGGAGGTACGCTGCAATACAGTTAGCTATTAAGTACGCACATAGCTCGTAGAACAGATGGCCGTTAGGGCATTAAAGTTCTTGAGTGGCAACCTCTCACTGGAAGACGTAGCTTAGGAAGACCTCCCATTCAGGTGACCGACGACCTGCTGAAGGTCGCGGGAAGCCGCTGGATGCGGGCAGCGCAGGACCAGTCGTTGCGGAAGTCCTTTGGGGAGGCCTTTGTCCAACAGTGGACGTCTTTCAGCTGATATGATCATAATGATTAAGGATATTAAAGCGCGTTAAAAAAAATGAATTATCTTTATGTAAAAAAGACACAAGAATAACAAATAACTGAAATATATATGTTCATAAGATCACAAGGCGGCCCGCGTCAGATGGTGTAAGAACACTTTGCAAAGGTTCAACCGAGAAGAGTCAAATCACGTCTACGACATCATCAGTGGTGACGAATCTTGGATCTATGCCTACGATCCTGATTCCAAACACCAATCTACAATCTGGGTCTTTCAAGACGAGCTAAAGCCGACTAAAGTTGTTCGTTCTCGAAGCACTTCGAAGAAGATGGTGGCCACGTTCGTTGGAAAAACCGGCCATGTTGCGACTATTGCACTTGAAGATCGTAGAACGGTTAACGCAGTGTGGTATACAACAGTTTGTTTACCACAAGTCATCGCCGAACTTCGAAAATCTAACTCAAAGCGACGCATCATCCTGTACCACGACAACGCAAGCTCACACAGCGCTCGTCAAACGATTGAGTATTTGAAGCAGGAAAAAGTAGAAATTCTTGAGCATCCTCCATACAGTCCTGACCTAAGTCCTAACGATTTCTTTACATTTCCTAAAATTAAGAAAAGTCTTCGTAGTCAAAGGTTCCAGTCCGGTGAAGAAGCCGTCGACGATTTCAAGCCAGCCATTTTGAACACCCCCACTTTAGAGTGGAATAAATGTTATAATAACTGGTTTGAGCAAATGGAAAAGTGTATTAAGCTACGTGGTGTATACTTTGAAAAACAATAAAAAGTACTATAAGGTTCTAGTTGTGTGTTTTTCTTCAAACAACAAAACTTGAAAGGCAGCCAAACTGTATCAATCTGGGTGACGAGGGGGTGAGTGCGCAATCTAGAGAGCGGCAGCGAGTGTCCATACTGTATGTTAGTACTAATATATATGTCGGAGGAGCAGCTCGCGATTCGTGACAAACCCCGACATCACTTGAACGTCTAGGTCGTGTGGGCCTCAAAATGGGTGAATGCGGGCGAAGGAATCGATCCATTATGATGACAAGTTTATTTTATTTCAAATAACAACACTTCAACACAAAACTATCTAATTTAAAATAACAGTACTGTGATACAAAAGTGAGAACAAGCCGGTATCGTTGCTACCAAGTGAATGACGCTCCGTTCTTTTTTTTTTTTTTTTCCCCGAAATATGGTAGTTGGGGAGAGAGGTGAATACGTTTACGTATACCTGTGCAGCGATAAAGCTGCACCGGTTATGTGGGACTCACAGCTGTCGAGCCGCACTACCCACTAACACCCCCCGAAGAACTTTGGCAGCAAAGCCACCCTAAAAGTACATCGGAGCGACGCCCCCCCTAGGGAGGGGGGGGGGGGGTGCGAAAAATACACGCTAACCTAAGAACAGCGCGGCGAGCTCCTGATGGGAGGGCCGTTTGGTTTATCACATTAAGTGTGCAAGTGAGGGGACGGTGTTATTCAAATAATAACACTAACAGTCTCCCTGAGCTGCCAGGAGACAGTTCAGGTCGGCAGATATTTTATCGGGAGGATCAGTGGGGACATACCTTGGTCTGCGGACCATACTACGAGACTCGGGGCTGATGTTGTTTTGCCCTAAGGGCATTATTAAAACAAACTAAGGAGGTGGTGGTGTTCCACAAGAGCGAGTAAGCGCTCTTGGGGAGAGCGTGAGGCGCGTATTTTACCAGCTAAAACCGAAAATTCGCTGATGTCTATGTTTGCGATGGTGGCGGCCACCGTTTGCATATCGTCCTTAAGGGACGGCTGAGAGCCGCCCGGTTGGGGACGCGGTTGTGGTGGGGGAGGGGTGGCTTTAGGAGCCGGTTTAGAGGGGGCTGTTGGGATAGCCCTACCCCAGGCGTTGTTGGGGGCCGTGTTGGGTTGGACCCTAGGGGTCCTTAATGCGGGGAAATTAGCCGCTGTTGGGGCCGGTGCCCACTTCGAACCCCGTTTGGGTTGCGGGGTGGGTTTACCTCTTAGAGGTGTGGGCGGCTTTGGTTTTGGTGCGCGCGGGCAACCACGGTAGTTGGCCGGATGGCCTTCCTGGCCGCATAGGACGCAGGCTGGGGGAGATGTGTCAGAAACGCGGTTTCGCGTGCACTCTTTAGTGCCGTGGGGCCCTAGGCACTTGACGCACCTCGGGGTGGCAGTGCAGTTGGCCGACGCGTGACCGTATAACTGGCAACGGTGACATTGCCCGGGGTAGCCGTGTTTGTGCGGAGGCTCCACTTTTACATTGGATAGCCCACAGATGGTGAGCTTACCCATTCTAAAAATGTCTTTCGCCTCCGGCTTGTTAGACAAGACGACGAGGGCGAGTGGGAAGTTTTTGCCGGAGCGGCTGTGCATTTTGTGCACACCCTCTACTGGCAGTCCTAATTGTACAAGGTCCGTGTGCACGTCCTCGTTTGACAATTCGTAGGGAATGCCTCGGAGGACCGCGCGTATCTTACGCTCTTCAGGGAGAGCGTAGGTGTGATACGGTATTTGGTTTGTGAGAAGGAGCCTGGTAAGGTTCCTAAAATCGTCGGTCGTAGGGACCTCGATTTTAATCGTCTCACCTAAGTTAGACGCTTTGGTGTATTTGATGTTGTGCTCCTTGCAGAGATTGCTAGTGGTCTGCCACTTGCTCTTATCTCTGAGGAACACATTTGGCGGGGGCTTGGATCTCGGTAGGACCGGGGCGCACCGACTCGGCTTATTCGCCGTGGTGTTTTCGCCTGACTGACTTAATGCCGCGGGCGGCGGGGCGGCGCGGGCGGGGGGGGGGGGTAATTACTGCGGCCGGCGGCGGCGCGGTACTAGCGGGAGGGCTGGGCACGGTAGAGCGAGACAGCGCTAGCGACTCTAGCTTTGCTCTCTCGAGTTCTGCTAGCTGTCGCTTCGCGAGCCTCCTCGCCTTCTTAGCGGCCTTTTTGTCGCAGGCGGATTTGAAATCGGAGTCACCCGTAACGATGTCCTCCGATGACTTTGACGAGTCTGAATCCGCTGGACGGCCTCGTTTGTTGGGACGGGAGGAGGTCACTGACGAGTTGTCAGCGTCCATAAAGTTGTCGTCCTTACCGCCGTCGACCTCGGACGCTTGCTCAGATGCAGGCGCGGGCGACGGCGGCTCGGGAGACGCGGGCGAGTCGGGGATTTGCTCGGCGGATTGTATGCATGCTACAATCGATTCGCGAGGCAGGGCTTTGAAGAGGTCAATGAAGCGGGGCGCGGACCTAAGGAGAGTTAGAAACTCTCGGACTAAAATCTCCGGCTGAGAGGCGCCGGAGGCGGGGAGCGCGGGTGCTCGTGCACCCGCCATGTTGGGACCTAACCAACCTAGGTTTCCCTAACCGTCACCCCTGGGCAAGCCCTAGTGCAATGGGTTCGGGTAGCCTAACGGCCCTAGCTGCCTGAAGTGTCGAGGGTAGCCTGTGCGAGCTGGATCCAGCGCAGACGCCCAAACAACACAACAAGAATAGGTAAGAGGATGGGTAGGGTGGGAGGGAGATATCTGGCGTCGGCGAGGGGCCACCCCCAAAGCCGGTGGTTCCAGACCCAACCAAGAATTTCCGTTTCCCTGGAGGGAACCGTGAGAGCTCGGGTCACACTCTGTCCGACTTTGACGCGCAGCGCCGTGAGGCAGCCTTCCTCTTAAAGAGGTGCACCGGACAACCACGTAAAACAGTGGATTTAGAAAAACGCGCGAGGAGACGTGTAACGATTGTCAGAAACTGGCCGTAGTCGCGTCGTGTAAACACCACGTGGCTGGGCTGGGATGGCCGACTGGCAGCGTTGCGCGCGGCGCAGGCAGATGTCGGCAGCGTGCGGGGGCGTGGCCGGCGGGCTGGCACGACGACGCACGGAGATACTCGAAGAGTAGCGCGGGTAGCGGGCGGCGACGGGGCGCCGAGAGCGGACTGTCTAGCACACGTCCACCGCAAGCGATAGACGGTGAAAGACCGCTCCGTTCGGAACGCAGCCCCTTATATAGGAACGATCCATGACCAAAATAACACGTGTTCCGAGCAGGTGTTACGAGCACGTGTTCGTTTTTTTCCTTTTTTAGATTTTAATTGAATTAAGAAGTTTTAATTAAATTAAATTAAGAAATTAAATTAAATTGTCAGCTCAATAAAAACAATATTTTCCAGAAACAATATTTTCCGAAAACAACAACACGTGCCTGTGCTATTTGGTTATCAATTATTTTACATTAGAACTGTGATAACTAATACTACTGTTAAATAATAATAGGGTCCTCTCCGACACGGCCTTCCTGATGATTCACACGTCCTCGTGTGATGAGTGTGAATCGATATTACCTGTGAACAAAAGAAAGAAAAGAAAACTGGGTAGTCTTGCTCGGCCAAACCTGACGAAAGATAGCCTCCGCTACACAAAGTAGCCTCCGCTACACAAAGTAGCCTCCGCTACACAAAGTAGCCTCCGCTACACAAAGTAGCCTCCGCTAAAGTAGGTAGCCTCCGATACACACACACGTACACATCAACGCGTCTTCTTACCTTCACACTCAGTGTCGCTCAAACAAGGATCTAGTTCATCCGGGACATATGGTTTGGGGAGTGGGCGTAGACGTTCACGTGCATATTTATAAACACGATTCGAGTTAAGACCTTTTAACTGATACCTGTCTCCATTAAATACTTCAGTGACCACGAATGGTCCTCTAAATTTAGGATCTAATTTGGTTTGATTCCGTTCATGATTTTCAATAAGTACATAATCACCAACTGTAAAATGAGTAACTTTTGCCTTAGTTTTATCGAATCGAATTTTATCTGAGAAAGAACTTGTATCCATTAAATGCTTTGCATGCTCTCTGACTTGCTGCAAATCAATCTCTGTTTCATCGTCGTTTACAATACGCAAATCGAGAGGTCTAGAGACTTTTCCTATTAAAAGTTCCAAAGGGCTAGCTTTTGTTACTTTATTAATTGTACTGTTCATTGACAATTGGATATCATCTAAAGCATCTTGCCAGGATCTGTTTTGTTTGACTTCGACTACAGTTAGCATATTCTTTAATGTGCTCATGACCCTCTCAACTTGCCCATTGGCGCGACTAGAACCAGTTGCGATAAGGTGTAACTTTATGTTATGGACTTCACAAAAAGTTTTAAAATCTTTGTTTGCAAAGCACCTGCCTTGATCTGCTATTACACTAGCAGGAGCCCCAAAAAGAGACACGGCTTGTTTTAATGATTCTGTAGCGCTAGTTGTATCAATTCGTGAGGAATGACGCAACAATACAAATTTTGTGAAAGCATCAATCATAACGAAGACATATTCTTTGGAATCATTTTTGCCGCTAAGTTTACCAGTAGCGTCAATATGTATGGTATGCCATGGGACAGACACTTTAGGTATCGGATGTAATTCTATTTGGGGTTTTCCAGAACATGATTTTGACATTTTACATGTAAAACAGTTATCCACAAATTTTCTAACATATTTTGACATATTTGGGAACCAGTAATGTTGATAAGCTTTTTCTAATGTCTTCTCCCAACCCAAGTGCATCACGGATTCACGAACGTGATTTATTACTGACCACCGGAACGCACGTGGTATTATTGGTAGCCACAGGTTTCGGTTGTTCCTTTGTATTTTTCGAAACAAAATATTAGATCGCAACTCGTATATCTTACATCTTTCCAAGTCTAAATCATCGTTATCTATTTTACTTATAATGTCATTTAATTCAGAATCCCTTCTTTGTTCAGCATGTAACCAATTAGAAGGTAACTCAGCTAAATTAATATGTTTCTCTGTTATTTTACTACCTTCTCTGTATAAGACATCAAAGTCAAAGGATTTTAAAAAGACCCACCATCTATGGACCCGATGAGTTAAGTCTCTTTTGGTTCTAGAAGCCTGTAAAGAGTTGCAATCTGTGACAACAGTGAATTTTCGCCCATAAAGGTAATGCCGAAAATATTTTACTGCATTTACGACCGCTAAAGTTTCCAACTCGTATGAGTGGTATCGTGATTCAGCGCTAGTAGTACGTTTACTGTAATATTCTATTGGGTGAAGTTTATTTTGTATTCTATGAAAGAGAATGGCACCATACCCTTCAGCACTAGCATCCGTATGCAGTTCTATAGGTGATTTGGGTCAAAAATAGCTAAAACTGGGTTTTTGGTTATAAGGGATATAATTTCTTGTCTTACAGATTCATGTTTGGGTGTCCATTTTAATTTTTCAGAACCTGACGTCAATTGATAAAGAGGTGCCATTTTTTGTGAAAATTTGTTGATAAATTGCCGAAAGTATGTAGCTAAACCTATAAATTGGCGAAGCTGAGTCACGGTTTCAGGTGGAGGTAAATTGGTCAGGGCTGTAACTTTGCGGGGATTTGGTCTTATAACTCCCTCCATTATTTCATATCCCAAAAATTCTACTTTGTTTTTTAAGAAGGAGCACTTTTTTAAGTTGAATGAGAATCCTGCTTTACTTAAAGTTTTAATTATAATTTCAAGCCTCTTAATTCCTTCTTCTACTGTACTTGAGGGAATGATCAAGTCATCCATGTACACGATGCCATAACTGTGAGCAAGATCTCCTGGAGCGTCATTTATGGCACGTTGGTATACTGCCGGAGCGTTTTTAAGGCCAAAAGGCATTGTAACGTATTCATAATGAGCGTCTGGAGTGACAAATGCTGTGAGCTCTATCGAATCAGGATGCATAGGTATTTGGTGGAACCCGCTAGCCATATCAAGACATGTAAAATATCTGGCCCCAGCTAACCTTTGTATTTGATCGCTTATCAAAGGAGGGGATACCGGTCCGGGACAGTGTTAGAGTTTAATTCTCTGTAATCGACACATAAACGATCCGAACCATCTCGTTTTTTTACTAATAGAATTGGACTTGCAAATGGAGATTTACTGGGTCTTATTATACCTGCGTCTAGGAGCTCAGAGCATTTTTCACGAACGACTACCTTTTCTTCTGGACTTAAATGATAAGGTCTTCTCTGTACCGTTTTATTTGGGTCTTCAAGACGAATTTTTAACTCTCCGGTTGTTACTCTACCCGTAGGTATACCATCAACAAAAGAATGAGAATATTGATTCAACAATTTAGTAAGAAGGGGCAATTCACTGGGGCTAAGATCAGTGTCTAGGTTTTCAAACAAAGATCCATGGTCTTTCAGATTACACGTGTTAGCAGTTAAGTTTCTTTTAATGTTAATTCCGTTTGAGGTTAACTCTACGTCAAAACCTTGAGATATGAAATCCCGGCCAATAAGTATTTCGTTACTTAAATATTCATCAGGAAGTATATGAAAAAGTAGTTCAGTGTGGTAATTACTGCAAATAACAGGAGACTTAATTTGATTTTTACATTCAACACTTGATTTACCTATACCGTGTAATATGACTAGATCATTTTGTCTTTGGCCAGAGAATCTATTTGCAAAACTTTCTTTGATCAAAGAGCATTCAGCACCGGAATCAAAACAAAATGAATATTGCTCACCAGACTGTGTCAGTACGCCGGAGTAGATGTGGGCGCCGCCATGAAAATTGTCAGCGGCGGCGCGCTGAAGATTTTCAGTCGGCGGCGGCGTGGCGCCGGCGGCGTCGCTGATTTTCTTGTTTTTTTTATAAAACACGTCATCTACTCCCCTTCTCCACCTAGTTTGTTTAAATTTTAATAAGCTGCTCGTGTAATTTCAGACAGACGACAAGAAAATGTCAATATATTACATACTTGTCTAGATTAGGTACACAAATAAAAAAAAACTATTTTACAAATGAACCCTTATTTTAACAGCCTCGTAAACATTTTTTTTAATACTAAGTATGGTTTTTCGTTATTATCAATCTTACAGATTTTACAATTATCATAAATGAATATGATCTTGTTCACCCAAATTGAGCTCAAGCGAGATTTTTTCGCCGTAACGGTTAACCCGGCTACCGAGAATACCCTCTCACTCGGAGTGCTAGTGGCAGGCACACAGAGTAAAGCTGTAGCAATAGCAGCAAGATAAGAAAATGCCTTTTTTACTGTTCCAGTGAGATAATAAATTACCATCTTTGGGTTCTGTTCGATCAGCCCCAGCAATGCAACGCCAACATTCTTGCTCTATTGTGTTACCTTGGATTCCTTGGCATAAACTAATGCTATGTTTCGTTTGTGCAACAATGGTGTGTCGGTTTCATTGCTGATGCTTGTAATGCCTGCATTTTTTGCTGCAGTTTCTGGCACATCATTGATGTTTATCACTTCTCTGATGTACGAAAGGAAGTTCTTGTCATATTTTGGTTCTCTAAAAACTTGCAGTACCCGGTATATTCCCTGGAGCACAATTTCAAGGCGCACGGCGGTGTTTGTGTCTACGTTAGCGATAACAAAGGTACCCGTCTGCCCAACTGGTCCTTCTGGGGGACTTCAATGCCCACCATAAGGAGTGGCTGTTCCCGTACGAAAAGACCGACCACGCTGGGAGAGAGGCACTCAAACTCGCTTTGTCGCTAAATCTTTCCCAGCTGGTAGACCAGGCGACGCGTGTGCCTGACGTTGATGGCCAAACGGAAAATTGTTTGGACCTTCTGCTGACAACAGAACCAGACCGTTACAATGTGTCAGTATCCTCACCTTTGGGTACGTCTGACCATTGTCTGGTGAAATCTGTACTGTCTTATTTACCTCCCGATCTCAGCCCTAAGGGCACCAGACGGGTATGGCGGTACAAGTCAGCAGATTGGGATGAGATGCGCCACTTTTTTGCATCTTATCCTTGGCGGCAGGCGTGTTTTTCTTCTAGCGATCCGTCGACCTGTGCGACCGAAATCTCAAAGGTAATATGTCAGGCGATGGAATATTATATTCCATTTTCTGACATTCCTTTGGAGAGTAAAGCTCGCCCGTGGTTTAATGCCGAATTTTCAGTTGCTGAGGCACAAAAGCATTCGACTTACCAGGCGTGGGCCCTCACTCGGAATCTTAAAGCTCCGGACATGCGTGACAAGAAGAAGGCATTCAACAAAGCCGCCAAGTCCTACAAAAAGACGCTGCGCAGGGCTCGTTTCGACCATATTAGCCGCATAGGATCAAAACTATCTTCATATCCTTCTGGGAGTAAGGCGTTTTGGTCCTTGGCTAAGTCGGTCGAGGCGATCTTTTGCCGCTCGTCTTTGCCTCCACTGCTGAAACTCGATGGAACGCTGGCTCATACGGCAACTGACAAGGCAAACCTGTTTGTCTCCATGTTTGCCGAAAACTCAAGTCTAGATACAGCGAATAGTATACCACCACAGTTACCTCCTTGCGGATCTACTATGCCCCCTATTCGTATCCGCCATAAGGAGGAACTCAAAACACTTCGTAATCTAGACGTGAACAAAGCCAGTGGACCTGACGGTATACCAGCTATAATGCTAAAGAACTGCGCTCATGAGTTGTCTCCTGTTCTGACACGTCTGTACCGCCTCTCTCTTAAAACAGGTATAGTCCCAAATTCCTGGAATCTCGCCAATGTGCAGCCTGTGCCTAAAAAAGGCAGTCATGCAGACCCGGCAAATTACCGCCCCATTGCAATCACCTCTGTAATCTGTAAGATTATGGAGCGTGTAATGAACACCCGCATTTTGGCATACCTAGAAGACAATGACCTCCTAAGTGATCGACAATACGGTTTTCGTCAAGGTCGGTCCACTGGAGATATTCTAGTGTATGCTACGCATATATGGGGTGAGGCCATCGAGAAACACGGTGAGGCTCTCGCCGTGTCTCTTGACATCTCGAAGGCTTTTGACCGAGTCTGGCACGCTAGCCTTATTGGCAAACTTCCTTCATAAGGACTGCCTGTGGACTTGTGTAACTGGGTATCTGATTTCCTGAGGGAACGGTCTATTCGAGTAGTCATTGATGGCTGCTCCTCTGACCTATTGGCAATCGATGCCGGGGTACCTCAGGGGTCTGTTCTTTCCGCCACCCTTTCTTGCTACACATAAACGATCTGCTGACACCAGGTATTATTGGGTATGCAGACGATAGCACAGTTGTGGAAAGATACCTATCCAGTGCACGAGCGAACAGCGCTGAGACGCTGTCTTTGAGAGAGGCCATGATCAAGCGCATGAACCTATCGCTTCAGGCAGTGTCTGATTGGGGTGATTCCAACCTCGTAAGGTTCAATGCCTCTAAAACACAGGCGTGTCTCTTTTCCGCTAAAAGGATTCCTTTCAACTTGACTCCTACTTTCCGGAATGAATTCATTCAGATAGCTGACCATCTTGAGCTTCTTGGCGTGGAAATCACACCTAATCTCAATTTCGGTAGATACATTGAGTCTAAGGCCAAAGTTGCTGCAATGAAGCTGGGTATTCTCTCTAAGGTGAGATGGTACTTCACACCTGGACAGCTTCTATCTTTATATCAAGCACAAGTCCGTTCTTGTATGGAGTACTGTTCTGACCTATGGGATGGATCAGCCCGCTATCAGCTGGATACCTAGGACGCTATCGACCGGCGCGCTCGGAGACTCATTGGTGACGATGAGCTTGTCAAAAACAAGGTCCAAAGCCTTGAGCATCGCCGCAAAGTTGCCTGTCTTTCAGTTTTCCATCGAATTCATTTCTGAGAGTGTGCTCGAGAACTTCACGACCTCATTCCCCCAGCTCCATTCCACCTTCGGTCAACGCGACGTGGGGGGAGGTTCCACCCATTTGTTGTTGATATTCAGCCTATGCGCACGCAGCGTTACGCTTCCTCATTTATTATGCGGACAGCGATGGAGTGGAACTCCTTGCCCACGTCTGTGTTTCCCGACTCCTACAATTTGCGGATCTTCAAGGCGAGAGTGAATAGGCATTATTTGAGTTTGCGTGTACCAACCATCCTCGACTATATCGTCACTTACCATCAGGTGAGATATAGTCAAACCCACTTAAATTTTTAATAAAAAAAAAACAATTTCTGCCTGACTCATAAATCGGTTATCCAAAAGTGCTGCTGCGACAATCGGTTTTGTTACTTGGAGTTTTTTTATTTATTTTTTCCATCATGTTGCGTTTCAAACATAACATAATTAAATAGTGCTTCATCATCTTGATTCATCTTCAATACGTCCATAATCTCAGAACGGAACACCAGAGCAACATTCATTGTACACGTTTTCTGAGATGACAAGATTAAAACGGCTTGGCGAAAGCTTCTCAAAAATTTCACAAGGTCTTTTAAAGGAATCCACTTACTTCGAATTATTTTTTATATATTTTTTGATAGTACTGTTATTTTAATGCACGTAAGTCAGTCAACAACATTAAAAAGTGGGGAAAAATCTCTAAAATAATGAACGTCTTTACGCCACTCACGCCGCGCGGAAAATGACGGCGGCGGCGGCGTGCGGGGTTGCCACGGCGGCGCCGCGCCGGCGCGGCGCCCATATGTACGCCGGAGACAGGCCTCAGGTTACAAAGGTCTACTCGACGCTCACTAGGTTTTGTAGTTGCTGTTGTCCCGGTTGCTGTTGTCCCGCTGCTACTGCTCGTACACCGTGATGCGATATGTCCGACTACGCCACACTTGTAACAAGTAATGACGTGTTTTGAAACTGTTTGGTTAGTATTTGTACTCGATGGTGAGCTTGATCGATCAATCTGCAGTTTATAGACACATTCATTAGCTTTGTGTCCAAATCTACCACATGCGAGTTATAGTATCGGCCAGTAGGTAAAAAGCTGGCACTGCAGTTACTACCCAACATTGCGCAAGCCACTAAAGTAACTAGGCGCCCTGTCAGCATTTCAAGTATTCCACAGGATGCAACCCGATCTATCTGTTTACCGGATTAATGTATTGTTATAATTACCATTGTTTAATTAATTCATTCCATATCTAGCATCGAGCTGAATTAGACTAAGCCTTATTTGTAACACTTTACTTTTAAATTAAATTAGTTTAAAGTCATTTTGGTTTTTTTTTGGGTCCTCCGGTTGTAGCTATCGTAATTGGCGCAGTCGGTAGGATACTCAAAAAAAGCTAGGGCCGCGTTCTCACATAGAATTGTGGACCCTACTATCGCGCGTCGTTAAAAAGAGCATCGGCGGCGTTCGAGTATCCTGAATACAAACCTGGCTACCGGCTGGAGGAGACATCAAGACATAGATCCCGCAGAGAGACCAACATGAAATACATGTAAGTCAAGTACATATGAATTGCCCTTGTGTTGCTTGTCCCTAAATATATTTTATTTCCTGTGTGATTACCTGGCCCCAAGATTTTCCATCCAAGGAAATCCTGTTCCGAAAGCCCTGCTCCGGGTAGGCAATCGCGTAGGGAACGCTTAGATTGTCATAGAAACTCAGATTTTAACTTAGATATAATATTAGAGGAATCAGTAATGGACCCAGAAACCATTTACAAGGTCCTGAGACCTCTTCCCGAATTTGACGGGAACCCTAATATCTTACCTAGATTTATAGACCTTTGCGATCAGTTATGCGCACGTTATATAAAAACGGATCCCGGGAGTGAGCTATCAAACCTGTGCCTAATAAATGGTATCCTAAATAAGATAACTGGATCCGCCGCGCGTACCATAAACTCTAACGGTATCTCACAGAATTGGATTGGCATCAGAAACGCTTTGGTAAATAATTTTGCAGATCAAAGAGATGAGACAGCTCTTTATAATGACCTCTCTCTTGCTACCCAAGGTAATCGCACACCACAGGAGTTCTATGATCACTGCCAAAATTTGTTTAGTACTATCATGACGTACGTAGGCCTTCACGAGACCATTCAGACCACCATTGAAGCCAAACGAGACCTGTATAAGAAGCTAGCTAAACAAGCATTTGTTCGAGGTCTAAAGGAGCCCCTGGGCTCTCGAATCAGGTGTATGCGTCCTGATAGTATAGAAAAAGCGTTAGAATTTGTGCAAGAGGAATTAAATGTGATGTACTTACAGAATCGTAGTGACTTCCCAAAAATGCAAACTCCAAGGTCTATTTTTGCCTCGCACATGGCTATGCCAGCGCAGAGATCATTTATTCCTCATGCCCCTGTTCAGCATTTACAGCAGTCATTTATGTCACCCATGCCACGTGGAAACCAGCAGGCTAATACTATGGCAACGCCACCTATGCCACCTCAACAGCCATGGAGACCCCCAGTGAACCAGTTTCCCCAAGGTCCAACTCGCACTCAACAGGCATTCCGCGCGTTACCTCCCAATTACAACCCCCAAAGTAACCTCTTTAGATTACCACCTAAAAACCAGTTCCAAAACTTAGGCCCCAAGCCCATGAGTGGAGTAAGCCACTACGTAACGAAGGCTTTACCACCAACCGGTTTCCCTGGACATAAGTGGTCGAAACCAAGTAACCCAACACCTTCCAACTATTTCAAACCCCGCGAGATGAATCTCAATGAGTGTCTAGGTTATGATGGTTACTATTATCCTGAATACAGCCCTGAAACTGACATGTATAACTACCAACTAGGTGACATTAATTTCACAGACATGACTCAGACATATGACTATGATGAGACCCAATACTACCCAGACTGTAGTAACGTGATTGACGTCCCCTACAACAATGACCATGATGATGAACAGCCGCAACCTTCCACCAATAGCTCTGAAGAAAATTTTCAGAAGGCTCCGTATTCAAGAAAGTCAAGATAGAAGTAAATCTTCAAACGCAGAGGCAGTTGCCTTATATCCAAATATCGGACCCCCCAATAAAGCTACTTATCGATACAGGTGCCAACCAGTCATTTATTGACCCTCAAATTGTCGAAAATTTTTTTTCGCATGTCCCCCTTAACTACGACCCTTTTGAAGTCACCAACGTACATGCCACCTCCCGGAATGACTATTCTATCACTGTACCATCATTTGCAGAATTTCAAGATCCCAACGATATAAAATTATTCGTTTACAAATTCCATAATTATTTTGACGGCCTTATAGGCCTTGACCTGCTAGAAAAATGGGAAGCGAAGATTGATCTCAAGGACAAATTACTCGTTACTCGCTCTGCGACTAATCCTATACAAATGTATAACTCATGTAACGTTAACCTTTACGAAACTGTTATCCCAGCCAACACAAGCAAATTAGTGAGGCTGCCCATCAACTTCCAAGACGGAGACGCTTTCATCCCTGAACAATCTATATCAAATTGTGTTATCCATGACTGTCTAACATCTGTAAATAATAATCGTGGAGTACTAGAAATTACAAATCCATCGCCACACGACGTCATTTTTTCAATGGACCGTCCCATAGTAGCCGAGTTGTATAACGAGTGCACGCGCACCGAACAAGTACCGCCGCGTGTTAGAGAAGTTTTATCACGATTGCGTATGGACCATCTTAACGCTGAAGAACGCGCTAACTTAGAAAGTTTGTGCTCGCAATACGCTGACATCTTTTACCTCGAGGGTGAAGCACTAACTTTTACCAATAAAATTAAACACAATATAAGAACGACAGACGAAATTCCGGTGTATACTAAAAGCTACCGTTATCCATACGTACACAGAGACGAAGTTAAGGATCAAATTGGAAAAATGTTAGATCAAGGTATTATCTGCCCCTCTGACTCCGCCTGGAGCTCTCCCATCTGGATTGTGCCCAAAAAGTCGGATGCTTCTGGAAAAATTAAGTGGCGTCTAGTAGTTGACTTCAGGAAGGTTAATGATAAGACAATAGACGACAAATACCCCATTCCCAACATAGCAGACGTGTTAGATAAACTCGGAAACTGTCAGTACTTTACAACCCTTGACTTAGCTAGTGGATTTTACCAGGTAGAAATGAACCCTGATGATATTCCCAAGACAGCTTTCAATGTCGAGCACGGGCACTTTGAATTTCTACGAATGCCCATGGGATTAAAAAATTCTCCATCCACTTTTCAACGTGTGATGGACAATGTCCTAAAAGACCTTCAAAACAGAATATGTCTCGTCTATCTGGACGATATCATTGTCTTTAGCACCTCCTTACAGGAACATATGCAAAACCTGGAAAAGGTCTTCCAAAGACTACGAGAATCCAATTTCAAAATACAGATGGACAAATCCGAATTTTTAAAGCTGGAAACCGCTTATTTAGGCCATATCATCACTAAAGACGGCATCAAGCCTAACCCAGACAAGATTATTGCTATACAAAAATATCCAATACCTAGAACCCAGAAAGAAATAAAAAGATTCTTAGGCCTTGTAGGGTATTATAGAAAATTTATTCCTGACCTAGCCCGAATCACTAAACCCCTAACCAAATGCTTAAAGAAAAATGGAAAAGTTATACTAGACAAAGACTATGTTAGCTGTTTTGAAAAATGCAAAACCCTCTTGACTAACGACCCTATATTACAGTATCCAGACTTTAGTAAAGACTTCTTGTTAACAACAGACGCTTCTAACGTGGCCATTGGAGCCATTCTTTCCCAGGGCCCCGTTGGGTCAGATAAACCCGTGAGCTATGCATCCCGAACACTTAATGAGAGCGAACTAAATTACAGCACCATAGAGAAAGAGCTGCTTGCTATGGTGTGGGCCACTAAGTATTTTAGACCCTATCTCTTTGGCCGCAAATTCAAAATTCTAACTGATCATAAACCCCTACAGTGGGTAATGAGTATGAAAGAGGAAAACACCCGATTTACAAGATTTAAGCTAAAGCTCTCTGAGTATGATTTTGAAGTAATCTATAAAGCAGGAAAAACTAATTTAAATGCAGATGCCCTTTCCCGCGTAGAAATCCATCACGAAGAGATAAGTTCAATAATTGCGAATGCATCGCAGAGATCACCATCGATTATCTCTATAGGATCATCATCATCACAAAAGCCACCATCAGTGGTCACCCTTGGTTCATCTACAGAAACAGCTCACACAAGCCACGAAAATCCAATCCTCAATGTCCCTATCGTAGACGACCCATTAAACAAATTCCATCGACAGATTCACATGACAGTAGTAGGCGACATTAAAAAGAAGACTAAGATGACCAAACCGTTTGACACGCATACGCGAGTCTCAGTGCAGGTTAGAATGTCTTACATAGAAGATGACGTAGTAGATGCCATTAAAGAGTATGTAAATCCCAAAGTTAAAACAGCACTTTTAATAGAACCAGCCCTCTCTATGTATGACGTGATCCCCATCATCCAGGAAAAATTCAGAAGTTCAGCCATGAACCTAGTGTTAGCCAAGAAAGAGCTAGAAAATGTTAGTGAGTACCTTAGGCAACAAGAATTGATTAAAAACTATCACGATGGCAAGACCAATCATCGTGGCATCAACGAGTGCTTCATGGCTCTATCCCAAAAATACTACTGGCCTAAAATGAAGGACCAAATTACTAAGTACATCAATGACTGCACCATCTGCGGTCGAGCCAAATATGACAGAAATCTGGTACCACCAGCAAGCAAACCCTTCGAAATCGCTCATGTAGACCTATTAACAGTAGAGACAGAAAAATACTTGACTATCATTGACGTCTTTTCCAAGTACGCGCAAGCTTACCACCTCCGTGATAGTACAGCTCTGAGTGTTATAAACAGTCTGGTGCACTTCAGTACCCACCATGGGTTCCCTCTTACACTGATATCAGACAATGGACCTGAGTTCACGAACCAGCTGTTCACTGAGTTTACTCAGTTACATAAAATCATCCATCATAAGACACTGCCCCATGCCCCCAATGGTAATGGTAACATAGAAAGGTTCCACTCAACAATCTTGGAGCATCTGCGTATCCTAAAATTAAAGCACAAAAATAAGCCTGCCATAAACCTGATGCCCTATGCTGTCCTAGCATATAACAGCTCCATTCACAGTTTCACAAATTGCAGACCATATGACATAATCAACGGACACTTTGACCCTAGAGACCCCGTAGATATTGACCTCACTAAACATCTTCTTCAAAAATACATACTACACCACCGTGAGCAAATGAAAACCGTATACGAACTGATAAATGAAACCTCACTGACCAATCGCGCTGCTCTCATAGATAACCGAAATGTAGATCGCGAGTCTGAAGTCGAATACCAGCCCCAACAACAGGTGTTTGTAAAAAACCCTTCTGCTAGTCGTCAAAAACTTGCAGCTCGCTACACCCACGATACTGTCCTGGCAGACTTACCTATCCATATCTATACCTCAAAAAAACGCAACCCTGTAGCTAAATCCCGACTAAAACGAGTACCAAAATCAGCCCAATTGTTACAGGATACTGTCAATGCTAACTGCTCTCGTGACAGTGGAAATGCAGGAGATAAAACTTGAAAGCTTGGACGACGGACCTGGACTGCTACCTTTCAAACTTGGTACTGCTAGACTGACTAGACACTATCATACATTTCTGCAGTATATCGAACTAGAAAACATTGAAGAAAAAGTAATAACCTTACAGACCCAGCTCTTTAAATTCAAAGACCGACTTGACAATAATACTTATGCTTTGTATGAACTCCAAATAGATTACTTGTCCCTTAAAATAGATAAGATTTTAGAACATTTAAGAGGCTTAGAACCTAACCGTAAGAAAAGAGGTCTTATAAATGGATTAGGCTCTGTGATAAAAAGCATAACCGGTAATCTCGATTATTTAGATGCAGCTAAGTACGATGATGCCATTAAAATTCTAGAGGGTAACCAAGCAAAAATTTCAGACGAATTTAACAACCATGTTAGCATAAGTAAAGAATGGATGACACAACATACCCATATAATAGATCAAATAGTAGAAAATCAGAAAAAGATAAAAGGCACTCTAAAATAACTTTTAGATAAAGAAATTTACAGAGACTATAGTCTGATTAAATTTGCTAAGTTTGCACAACTCCTTACTATACTAACAGAGAATACAGATGATATACTGACAGAAATATTAAGAATAGAGAATATGCTAGCCTTTGTGCGTACCTATAGCACTCACCATTCAATGTTAAAAGTAGATGTGTTAAGAAAAATGTTTAAAAAAGTAAGATTAATTTACGGTAAGGAATATGTTATAGATCTAGACCTAAGGGAATATTACGATATAATTAAACCAGGCTACTATTTTTCGGACAGACGCATAGTTATAACTTTTAAAATTCCGATAATAACTAAGGAACACTTTGATTTATACAGATTGTCTATCCTTCCTAATAAATTTAACCAATCCATTATCCCTCCTTATCCCATCATAGCAACTAACAGGAACACATTCATGTACATAGAGACAGAATGTCCGAAGCTAAGTAACGGTTATCTCTGCGAAGAAAAGTTGAACAGCAAAATCCGGACTCAAGCTGATTGCATCCATAACCTCATCACCAACCATGCTCTAGATACTACCTGTAAGATGACTACAATCACCCTGACCAAGGAAGCTGTAGAAAAACTGGACGAAAGACACTATGCTGTATCTTTCCCACATCCTACTAAAATTCACACTGAATGCGGACGAGAAGATTCTAACATGGTACATGGAAGTTTCTTAGTTACAGTACCCCCAAACTGCCTGCTACGAACAGAAGAGTTTACGATCAGCAACTCCAACGACCAGATAGAAGGCCAACCATTGAAGATCATGAAGATTTCTCTCGATAATATGAAGCAGAGTTTCCAACCACTGCCTGAGATCAAATTGAACTCTATAAACCTAAAAAGACTACACAGCGCGCAAAACAAGGCAATGTTACAACCTACCTTACACATAGACAAGGCGTCCTCTGCAGCTATCTATCATACTACAATACCAATCTACAGCATGCTATTCGGTGCAACTGTACTTATTATAGTAATAATAATCAATCGTCGTTATGGCGGTATCCTATGTAGAAGCAAGTATGGAACTTCAGAGCCTGCTACTGCTGCTGCTGCGAAACCTGCCAAATTAGAGCCAGCTGCTGCAAACCCTGAAAATTTGGAAAATCAGCCAAGATTTCCAGCAACATTTTCTCTCAATGTTCTAAAATAGTTGCTGTTCTAAGGGCGGAGGAGTTATAGTATCGGCCAGTAGGTAAAAAGCTGGCACTGCAGTTACTACCCAACATTGCGCAAGCCACTAAAGTAACTAGGCGCCCTGTCAGCATTTCAAGTATTCCACAGGATGCAACCCGATCTATCTGTTTACCGGATTAATGTATTGTTATAATTACCATTGTTTAATTAATTCATTCCATATCTAGCATCGAGCTGAATTAGACTAAGCCTTATTTGTAACACTTTACTTTTAAATTAAATTAGTTTAAAGTCATTTTGGTTTTTTTTTGGGTCCTCCGGTTGTAGCTATCGTAATTTGCGTAGCATTTTATTGGTAAACACATCCTTTGTCTTTTGGGTTCAAGTATAGGGGCATCCTTTTTTGAAGCATTTGTAGATGTAGACTCAGAAGCGACCCGCTTTCGGTACCCGAAAGCCATCAGCTCCTTTTGTAACTTATTGCGGGTAGAAATATCTTCGGTAAAAATAGTTCTATGTAATTTTGGTTCTAACTGAGCGATATGGACTTGTACTGCCGCTACTGCAATATTTTCCGTGCTTAGATCTTTCCATTGTAGCATTAGTGATGATAACAATCTGTTTGCATAGGCTGCTAAACATTCGCCTTCTTTTGGTTTGCTATTCATAATCCGCAACAGAGAAGCAGCTGGTGTTTCGATAGATTCGAAACGAGAGAGAAAAATATCCTGGAATTGGGACCACGTGATACCAGCATAGGCAATTTGAGCAAACCATGATGCAGCCGAGCCCTTCATAGCTTTATTGAGTGTAATAATCAGTTTACTTCCCTGAAGTGGTTGTTCCGTCATGCATAAGTTAGCAGTAGAACACCAGGCACGTGGATCGCTGTTGACGTCATCAGGATTGAATTCCGGTAGAACAACTTCAGTCAATTTGGATGGTCCAGGAGTTTTCAAGGTTTCCACCAGTTGAGCCATATAGCGTGTTTGAGCCTCGAGAAGTAGGCCCAGCCGTTCATCATGAAGGCTCCTTTCCGAACACTTGGTATTTTGATTTCGAAGTTCCTCAGCCCGCAGTGATCCCACTTCTGATGTCGGAGGAGCAGCTCGCGATTCGTGACAAACCCCGACATCACTTGAACGTCTAGGTCGTGTGGGCCTCAAAATGGGTGAATGCGGGCGAAGGAATCGATCCATTATGATGACAAGTATATTTTATTTCAAATAACAACACTTCAACACAAAAGCACTTCAACACAAAACTAATTAATTTAAAATAACAGTACTGAGATACAAAAGTGAGAACAAGCCGGTATCGTTGCTACCAAGTGAATGACGCTCCGTTCGGAACGCAGCCCCTTATATAGGAACGATCCATGACCAAAATAACACGTGTTCCGAGCAGGTGTTACGAGCACGTGTTCGTTGTTTTCCTTTTTTACATTTTAATTGAATTAAGAAGTTTTAATTAAATTAAATTAAGAAATTAAATTAAATTGTCAGCTCAATAAAAACAATATTTTCCATAAACAATATTTTCCGAAAACAACAACACGTGCCTGTGCTATTTGGTTATCAATTATTTTACATTAGAACTGTGTTAACTAATACTACTGTTAAATAATACTAGGGTCCTCTCCGACATATATATACTTTGCTTGCGTGGTTGGCTCGTATTGTAAGTGTTACCTACGTACACCTGTGTTTACTGTAGGTCACGTTTTTAGTTTCACAGAAGTCCAAGTCAATACGCGTCATTTCATAAATTCCAGCTTTAATACACAAGAAATATAGAACCATTTTAGTCACAAATGATAGAAAAAGAATTAACCCTTTTTTAAAGTTTCATTTATGTACTAAATTTCGTAATGCCGCTCTCTAGATTGCGACCTCACCCCCTCGTCACCCGATTGAAGCAGATACAGTTTACAGTTTGGTTCTCGAACGTACGGGATTTCGCCGTGATTTTGTTTGCTCCGTAGTTTGTTTTTAGAAATGACATTTCACGACCGTTGTTTGCAGTTTCCGGAGTGTGCCTACGGTGTAGGTGTGGTGCTCCACAGACAATGGCCCCATGATTGTATGTCCAATGTTTTTTTTATTATTCACAATTGGTAAGCCCTTGGCATCATCTCACCTGGTGGTAAGTGACATGATACCGAAGATGGAAGCGGGCTTACCAAGATTCCCCAACGCAATGGGATCTGGCTATCTCATCTTCAAGCCGGAACACATCAATGCTGTTAACACTGATGTTTGGCGGCAAGACTTAGATAAGATGGTGGTAGCTAGCCAGGCGGGCTATGAAAATGCCCTACCACCAACCAAACCGAGTCTTACAAAGTTTACCCCGCTGGGAATCGAACCCGCGACCTCCTGGTGTGAAGCGAATGGACTAGCCAATACGCCACGGAGTGGTGCCCTAAGACCTGCACTCGGGAGGAACTGATGGGCGCTACCGATAGCGCCGTTAAGATGGTTCGTTTCGTTTATGGTGCGAATTTCAAATTTTCAACTTTTTTTGTGAAATGTAAAATTTTAAATTAAATGTGTTAATTTTTTTTAACAACAACCTGTTTTGCAACTGTATTTTTTACTAATTTCAATGAATTTGTTAAATGTGAAATTTCTTATTTTAAATATTTTGGCGACAATCTTATTAGGGGAGAGTGGGGGAATCACGGACGGCGGGTAATGGCGAACACTAAGGTATTAGATGTTAGAAAGAGATAGTAGATATCTCAAATGACGCATTCGCAAGTCGGACCCGACCTTAGTACCGAACTGTAACTGGTAAGGTGAGGCTGCACTCGGTGTCAAATGTAATTTATTATTTAATTTTTTTAGTAATTTCATCTAATTTTGCAAGATAAATTGTATACGTGTATAATACTCCATGCAAAACGTAGGAATCTGTAATTTTTGTTGTGAAGTAATGATTAAATATGTAACTTATTTTAATAATCACCACGCGCATTGCCAGTTTCTAACCTCGAAAAATCTAATAGTTTTACTTTTTGGTCCGTATCGGGTAATAGCGGACGATTTGAGTGGGGCAATCTCGGACGTCCGTGATTACCCCGTGTTATAATGTACTATTTTTTTTACTGTTTGTAGCTAAGGGTTTAACAATTTTTAAAACTCCAAAAATATTTCAGATGCCGCGTAAATACAAAAGGAAGACTGAGACCAAATATAAATTAGAAGAATTTGAAAAAGCCGTTCAAGAAGTTAAAAAAAGACGCTGTCATTAAGAAAAGCAGCCACTGCATATGCTGTTCCAAAGAGCACTATTCCACAGCTACTACAACCAAAGAATATGCGAAAGTCCATAAAGAAACATTCAATTATAATAACCAGTACCCCAATGGAAGATGCTTTAGAAGAAAAAGAGGAAAAAAGGAGGAAGAAAGCCGAACAAAAAGAAAACGTAAAGACTGAAAATGCAAATAAAAAAAAGAAAGTTGTTATAACTCTTAAAGTACAACAAGAAAAGAAGAAAAAAGAGGAAAAAGGAGAAAATAAGACTGATCGTACCAATAAAAGAAAGAAAGGTGTAAAGAATTTAAAGGATTTTGAAGATGACCATGTTTCACATAAGAGAAAGAAATCCACCAATTACCGGACGAAGAAGAATATTATTGTTTGATTTCTAATGAAAAATATGAAACTCCAGTAATCGAAGACTGGATAATATTATGCTTTAATTGTAAACGATGGGCCCACGAAAATTGTACCAGTGGTGAAAGTACATCTAGAGGATTTCTCTGTGATTTCTGTGCCAATTAGGCTATGTTCGTGATTAGCCCATAAGCCGTCCGCAATTACCCGACATGTTTCGGGTAAACCCGGACAACAAACTTTTTGTTTTTCCTTTAAATTATGATTTTATACTAAAAATTTATCAAAGTATGAGAGTATAAAAATGATTAGTTTAAGTTGACATTTATCAATAAATGACTTTTGATACTTTGTATTTTTTATTTGGTTTGTTACAATTTTCCCTTCGGTGTTCGCAATTACCCCACCTTCCCCTACATGATAAGATATTTTGTGATTATTCCTCATAATATCCAAAATAAGGAATCTCACATTTGGAAAACTCATTGCAATCGATAGGAAATAATGTAAGACTGGCACATAACAAGTAAAAATTGTAAAAAAAAATAAACAGGCCGCATACTGGATAACAGAAATAGACGCGATAGAAGAAGAAGTGAAACTTCAATTTGTAATTATATTTTATTTATTTTTGTTAACTACTAAACACAAAACATAATAGTATCTACTGTGTTACAATTACCCACAGAAATATTATTCCAATTTCTGTGTTTGTACAAATAATTTTCTACTGCATTTAGCGTAACTTAAACTCGATGTAGCATAACTTTTAGGAATTAAATTACAGATAGGTTTTTCGTAAATTTCAGGATTAACGAATGAATAAATTAGGTAATTTAAAACTAATTATAATATCAATTCCATTTGCGAACTTCTTGGTACAGTAGAAATGAAATTTTAAAAATATATAGAAAGTTATTGACCTTGAAGGCATTGCTATAAATATAACTCGTCAATTTCTGTATGCTTGAACAATTGAAGCACGAAAGAGCGAACCAGCTACTAAAAAAACATGTTTCATAATTAATTTAACTACCCTCTATCTTGTCTCTATCGGATTATGGGTTATTTACGAATAAGGATCTATCATCAAGATTGTTCTTAGAACAATAAAGAGTCGTAATTCTTTAGACAGAATGTATCAGTTTCAAGATATTAAAAAGTAACGTCTTATCTGAGTAAAAAAGAAACGGAAAACAAGGTAAAGTTATCAAAAGGTTTTGCTTTTTACCTATTTTACTTTTAGTTTAACATTTTAAGCGTAACATATCTCGCGTTTAGTACTTTTCTACCAAATTTTACTTAAACTTAGTACTTACTCTATATGATATACATAATTATATACATATTTAATATTACATTTTAACGACTTACATACTTAGATAATAATGGCACTTTTTTGACTACATAAATTGAAGAAAAACCAGCGTAATATCTTAAAACTTTATTCTTAATGTAATTGTTATTGACATGAAAAGGATACTTTCTTAGGTAGGGCTTGTTAATCTATTATTAGCTCAAGACATCGTATAAATACAAGAGTTAATAACGAGGTAAGAAACAAGGTTTAATAACGCTTAGTGTACAAACGCAAAAGATAATAAACACAATAAGAATTCTAGTACTTATGTTAAAGGTCAGGTAGCTATAAAATCTATTGCAAGTAGTATTAACTACGTTTAGACGTGAATTTGATGAAACGTCTATAGGCACAGACGGGTATTTTAACACGTTAACAGTCCCCATACAACTGTTCCGTAACACGCCGTATGTCCATGTGTGTGAGCCCGTAAAGTAACACAGGGCTCGTACCACATACGGTACACTGGACTGTTAACGTGTTTAAAATTAATAAAAAAATACGTCACGGAAATTATGAACTTCGGGCGGCTTAGACACTGAGATCTCGAAAACTAGAAGAGATACAGTAAGGTGAGGCATATCGACCAAAGGTATTTCTTCCGACTTGCCTAAGCAAGATAAAGTTCGTTTGCTGAATTAGCTGCACCATGGACGGTTTGCGTCAAACACTCCGTCAAAGGGGCCGCCCTGAGTTCAATTGCGCCACCCGCCTCGCCGCCGTTGTTGTCGGCGCCGCGATTAAACTCAGGGCCTCCCCTTTGATGGAGTTTTTGACGCAAGCCAGCAGCGGCGAGCGGCATTTATTAAAGGTGCAGCTAGTTCCGCGAACAAACTAAACCCGAGAACCGTACATCAAGACTTTCGAAGGTATGAGGGAGACTCTTAGAAAAATGCTTATAAACCGATCAGATCGAGTTGAAAATAGTTTTTTTTAACGTATATAATAAGCCGACACATCCCACCCCATTTTTTAAAATATATCTCAATAGATATATTTGATTATTATATTTATTTATTTGGCAATCCAAAGATTTTTTAGTACTACTTTATCTAATTAACACTTCTTTGGTCCATTCAGACATGTAAAGTAAACAAATTAAAGAGTCAAATGATGCAGGATGTGTTTAAAAATTATTTTGTAAGAGACAAGAAATTTGTATACTTACCGTAGTAAGTGATGATTTCGAGTTTAGCTAGAATAAATCACAGAACAATAACTAAAGCTCATGATAAAATTCTGTGGAATTAACCCTAGAATCCAGGCAATTGTAAACTATATAGAATCATTTAAGTTTATAATAAAATTTATCTACTCTTGTTTTGTCATATTTTTTTATGAAAAAATGTTATACCTATCCATCTAGGTACTTGCTAACATAATAATATATCCGCCATCAACGTTTTATATTTGTAAATATTTCCTGCAAAGCGTGTCATCAATATGGATGCGAATCAGAGATTTGTTACCATAGATAGGTTATGCACTAACAAACAACATTTGAAAATCGAACCCATTTACACACACTTTAGTAAAGGTAGTTCGCTTCCATCGAACCGAATGCTACTAAGAAAAGAGATGCCAATTGGCATCTTTTTATTTGCTTCACTTTTTGGACGCATGTAACCTATCTGCCTCCACTTATACTATATAGCATATCTCTGATGCGAATATTAAATTTCATTAATAAGGCTTGTTCTCCGATATTTTGTCACTAAAGCTTTAAATTATTATTTTTTAAGTTTTTCGACCAGTTTTCAATGGCAACCTTGTTTTAATAATTTAAAAGCGTACTTACCAAGTGCATGTAAGTAACATAATATATTAGAATCGAACTTCACTTGTATATCTTTCTTTTCATCACAAACATCTCACAAATCTAAAAAAAGCAACTACCCTCTTTCTGTCAGTAAACTGGTAGAAAATACATAAAATACAATATAATTACAACATAGATTTATCTTGGCTTTTGTTAGCATTATAGATTACATGACTAGAACTCTTCGTTGGGGTCATCGGCATCAGCTAGCTTTATTAAACCAATGAAGCTTTTCTCTGGCTCCATGAGTGAATGCCTGTCTCCTCCTGTGTTCCTTACTGCTAGCCTGTCACCGGCCTTAAGGAAAAGGGCTGCTGCGGAGAAGCATGAGTTTGGCTTATCTAGCATTTCAGCTGAGTGAGAGGATTGCGCGCATTGGAGCAACGTCTCCCGACCCTCGGTTTCGGGGTTGGTGCGGTGCAGCACCCACGAGATTATGTCATGGGAATCCAGGTAGTAAATCTGTAATGGAAAAAGATGTTGTATATATTATAGTGAAGCGGATTTATCTAATGTAGCAGTAGAGTCGAGTCGGAACATTTTTTAATCGTAGCAATGCTTTTAGAAAACATCTCACGTAACAGTGTCTTATATATTACAATTTTGTCTTTTAAAAAAGTAGGGTTCCGTCAGTCTTTTCTTAAAATAAATGTATATTTTTAAAAACAAAATTATATTTGCAGTCGGTAATATTTTTGTATGGAAAATCTACGAAATTTTTACAAATCCAACTAAACATCTTAAGTTGGTCGACTATTACTCCTAAACTAACAAAGCCTACTTAGATGTGATAGTTTTCCTTTTAAATTTAATATATGTCCTACTATATAAAAAAAAATATAAAACGTAGCGTAGGCAGGCCTCCCACGCTGTGGACCGAGGACCTGGTGAAGATCGAGGGAAGCCGCTGGATGCGGGCAGCGCAGGACCGGTCGCCCCGCCTTTGTCCAGCAGTGGACGTTCTTCGGCTGGACATCTGCCTCTAACAAAAATTAGCACTTTAAAGCTTAATATTTGGCTAACCTATCCCTGAACTGAAAAATGGCTTTAGCAAACCCTCAGTAGTATTGAAAGACATATTCAACGATACCCCACACGTTGGGGTATGTGACCGAAAAAATTTCTCCCTCTTTACATGTAAGGGAGGGGAGGTGGTAACTTGAAAAAAAATATGTTTTAAGATTTTATTGTACCACTTAGTCGGCGTTATTAATAGCTATATGTATGTATATACTCATGCCAAATTACAGATTTTTAGTACTAATAGTCTCTGAGGTAAGCCGCGGACAGACGATAAGACAGATTTAGCGAAACTATAGGTAAGGGTTCCTTGTTGACTACGAAACCCTAAAAACTGTAAGAAGTTTCTTTAACTACAGAATCTAGATTTATTTCACATAGCAACGTCGCCGTAAACGAAGGATATTTTTTTATTCTGCAAAGATTGTATATCTATAGATTATTTCACGGACATAGAATCTTCTTTACTTATTTTAAAGCTGGACAGAACAGAGATTTTAGCAGTGACGTGAAAAAATTCTATAGTTAAGAATCAAGAAGCCTTTTTGGAAGTAGTAAGTAAGTAAGTATTTATTTGCTTTTAAACAAGGTACAGTAAAATTATGTTCGTTATTAAAATAGAAATCACTTGTTTAGGTATATAGAACAACAGCATGCAAATGTTATAAACAATAGTAATAAATAGATAGAAACAAAATAAAAACTTTAAATTCAATCCTTGACAATACGTCATAATTTGTGACCAAAAACTCATCAAGAGAATAGAACATATTACTGGCAAATCATAATACAACGCAAATAAGATTCTATATGTCAACGAGTATAGATAATACCAGATGCACTAACAAACCACATTTGAAAATCGAACCCATTTACACACACATTATAATAAGTACCTACCGAATGCTACTATTTTTTTTTGCTTCACTTTTAGGACGCATGTAACCCATCGACCTCCCCTTATATATAGCATATCTCTGGATAATACCCTTTTTTAAACATATCTATTGATATTATCATGCAACAATAAATTAACTGGTTTATGAAGCTGAGTAGGTACACCAAGTCTAACACGGCGGTGCGGCGGCGTTATGTGGTGTTACTAATAGTTTATTACTGGCTCGTAGCAGGGTATAAAGATGTTAAAGGGTATAAAATTGATGCACCAGCATGCAGCACCGCAAATACTTGCTTAGTCGTAAACATTTATACTACAGCCTGAGTATCGTTACTAATGCATAGTAAGTTCCCTGTTAACATAACATTAAATCGTTTCATGCTGTTATTGCAATCTTTTTCAGTCAGTAATTGCGACATTAACAAGACATTGATACAAGTTATAAACTGGTTGGAAGAAAATAATTTACAGCTTAATTTAGCAAAAACAAAAAGATGAAAATGTACAACAGAAAACCACCAACTGCAGCACTTAGAATATGTTATGGTGGAAAATCAGTGGAAGAGATTCAGGAAACACAATTTTTAGAACAGTATTTGGAATCTAATCTTTCTTAGAAATTACATGCTTACAGCTCAGCCAATTTTCATACGCACTATTTATATTGTCGAAAAAAGTAAATAGATCTACGGTATTGCTGGCGTATAGGGCGCATGTGGAAATTGTGGAATCCATTCTAAGATACGGATTAATATTCTAGGGAAACTCCACCGATAACGCAAAAGCGTTTCTTGGGAAAAAAATATGTGTGAGATTGATATGCAAACTAAAGCCAATAAATAGCTGTGAAACATACTTCAAAAATATTAACATTACCACAGCCCGGACACTGCATACAACGGGCCAGAAATGTCATTTCAAAAAACGAATGACGAAACAAATAAAATGGTGGCGAAATCCTATACGTTCGACAACCAAACTGTAACCAATCTGTATCAATCTGGGTGTCAAGGGGGTGAGGTCGTAATAGCGGCAGGGAGTGTCCATACTGTATGTTAGTACTAATATATATACTTTGACATTACTTTCAATGTATACAGAATCTTAACAAAGGTATGCACGGTCTTAACAAAGGTATGCACTTATTTTTAACTGAAGCTTGTACTCATGAAACTGAAAAATTTTCCCCAAGAAACCCATGGTCAATTGGTAAAAAATTTTTTGGATTTCCAATGCAAATCGATCAGCTGGCGGGCAAACTTTGTATGGAAGTCAAAATATTTTTTTGCAATTTGTCCACGGGTTTCTTAGGGAAAGTTGTTCAGTTTCATGAGTACAAGCTCCAGTTAAGAATAACTGCATACCTTTTTTAGAACCTATATACTGGAAGTTGCATCTTTCACCCAACGCAATTACAGTCTGTTTGAGGTTTGAGAGATGTCAGAGAAAGCGCCACTTCTACAAAATTAATGCATTTGAACTTATAACAGCCATCTTTGATAAAAGCATATTCGGTATGTGTTCCAGAGTATTTAATAGGCTTCCCAGGAGTATAAGAGAGATAGATAATCCGGTATTATTCAAACGCAGACTTTTAGATTTATTAGCAAAAGAACAAGGGCGAAAATTTATTTGAGTAATTTTGAGCGTCTAGAAATGTCATTAAAACCAAACTAATCAAAAAAATATGTAAGGATATATCAAAAAGTAAGTATATTTTTTTAGATTGTCAACTATTTTATTAATCAATTTCCTGTTCAATGGCGGCGACATACTGTATCAGTGTTGCCATCATTGATAAAAACATTCACTTTTAGTGCTTTTTTGCTTCAGAATCACCAATTTGTATTAACATTAGTGCTGCCTGCAGTCGCAATCAAGATGATAGAAAGAAGGATGGGTGGGAATGAGGCTGCTGCAAATACTGTCAAGAACTCCAGAGAAGATTTGTGATGCACTGACACTAGCATTTCAAATCTAAAAAGAAATGGAGAAAAATGAAGACTGTCTCAAAAGAGCTTGTACCTAGAGACGTTAATATATTCTTACCAGTGTTGCCAACTTAGCTCTTTTAGAGCTAAATCTAGCTCTGTATAATGTTTGTCAACTTTAAATAATTGAATTTAGCTCTACAGCTCTTTTATTTTTAAATTTCAGCTCTTTTTTATGATTGTAAAATTATTTGTTGTTTTGATCAATTGTTTACGTAAATTCATAAACCCATTCGTTAATTGAACGCAGTCATACAATTCCCGACTCCAGAGTTGTCATAGTCTAACAGGAACCATTCGCTCTGACAACAGGGTAGCCTATTATAAATCTCTAGTTGCTTTTAGAGCGTAGGTAAGGAACGCGCTTCTCATGTTATCACATCTTGCATTTGATGTATGCGCGTCTTCTTCCTGTCTCCTTCTTCTTCTTTCATCTGCAGGTTATATCTGCGTGAATAAGGATTAAACATAGCCACGGTTTTACTTGTGTCCGAATAATATATGTAGTACACCGATTTGTTCTTTCGTGATGGTTAACGTTCGACGGCAATTAAGATTCATGCAAGTAAAAACTAAAAATTTAAGTACGTGATTAAGTTTTTCTACAATAATAATTAAAATTTGAATTCCTTAATCTTTCTTTTATTTTAGTTTTTTTTTTTTCAAAAAATTTAGCTCTATTTTAGCTCCTTTTCGAAGCTGATCTAGCTCTCTATAAAAATTGAGTTGGCAACACTGATTCTTACCAACCAACCTACTCGAATAAAAAAACCAAATAGCCTGTTTGTCATGTTTGTGTTCGGACTTACCTACGTACCTACGTACGTTTCAATTGTTTTCTTTTATTTTTATTTGACGCGGCTTGTTTAACGACTATTGTGTGACATTTTTATATAACTGAACTATGCAACGACATAAACAAAGAAAACACTACATAACCTCAAAAAAATCAAATTGGCATAATCTATAATCCATGGATTCCAATATGAAAAATTCTCTTACACGTAAGCAACTTTATATACAATAAAAAAACCGTACAAAACCTCAAAAAATTCAAATGGGCATATCTTTAATCCATGGCTTCCAATATGAAAAATTCTTTCACACGTAATCTTAGGAACTTAATCTGAATATATTAAGATATTTTTCATTTAAAGACGCGAGGATTTGTTGTCAACTAAAATGATGTATGAAGGAAGGCTCGCCCTTGTTCTGTTACCATAGAAGGGTTATGCACTAACAAACAACATTTGAAAATCAAACCCATTACACACACAATATTATAGGTAGTTCTCTTCCGTTGCACCGTATGCTACTAAGAAAAGAGATGCCAATTGGCATCTCTTTTTGGACGCATGTAGGTTACATGTTAACAACAATGATGTATTCCGGCTTGAAGATAAGATAGCCAGTTCCCCATTGCGTCGGGGAATCTTCGTAAGCCCGCTTCCATCTTCGGCGTCATCGTCTCTTACCATCATGTGAGATGATGCCAAGGGCTTACCAATTGTGAATAAAAAAATGTAATGATATTGTAGTACATTTCATAAAGTAAAGATAGACTAAGCTGTGTGGCAATGCGTGACCTTACATTGATCGTACGGGATCGTAGAGGTTAGAAGCAAAAAAACTTAGACACAGCTTTAGCTGCGATCACAAGATTACACTAAATATAGACTTAGCGAGACATAGACTAAACATAAAAGTAACATAAAACAGACACTAAACAAACAAAAATTACAAACATGGCTTTGCGTAAAAAAAGTCACAGTATTTAAATATAATTAGGAATTAATTAAAAATTAAAAACCCGCCTGCATAAAAATTTGACCCCTATTTTTTGGCTAGTTGGGTAAAAATGTATCCTATCTCACACACGGGATTAAGACGAATCTAACAACACCTCACAGTCCACAATTCATCAAGCCGTTTAGGGTACAGAGCGTGCTAAGGAAATAAATAACTTCTTTTTTGGCTAGTCAGGTAAAAACGTATCGTATGTCACTTGGGATTCAAGATTCAAGATATTTATTCAAAAAAGGTGCAAATTACACTCTTTCTGATAGTCATAAAGTGATTATATAATTGCATTTGTAAACAATTAAGAAATAAACAATCATTAGTTAATAACGTCAAAATCCAGTCCTTGATATAAAAAAAACAAATTATGTCATTAGAACATGAAAAACAATATGTCACGAGAAGTTATACATTAAATCATTGAATTTCATGAATGCCGTTGACAAGTGTAGGTCAGTTCACGCGGACAGCACCCGGTCACGTATATAACGCGAGAGTCAGCCATCGCTCCTCTCAACCCTATTAGAGGTAAAGGAACGACCCGGCTCCGGATGCGCCGTCACCATCCTCATCCGGATCAAAAAAAATCTAACGAAAACTTGAACTCTAAAAATTATCAAGCTGTTCAGGCTACAAGGTCGTGCAAATGATATAAATAAACATACATACATACACACGAAAAACATACATAACTCTCCTTCTGGCGCAATAGGGTAAAAAGGAAAAGTGACTTTTAAAGTCAAAGTATTAAATACAAACATGCTTTAGGTGTCTAGGAAAAGCAAGAGTGACTTTAAAAGTCAAAGTATTAAATACCAACATGCTTTTGTTGTCTAGGAAAACCAAGAGTGACTTTAAAAGTCAAAGTATTAAATACAAACATGCTTTAGGTGTCTAGGAAAAGCAAGAGTGACTTTAAAAGTCAAAGTATTAAATACAAACATGCTTTAGGTGTCTAGGAAAAGCAAGAGTGACTTTAAAAGTCAAAGTATTAAATACAAACATGCTTTAGGTGTCTAGGAAAAGCAAGAGTGACTTTAAAAGTCAAAGTATTAAATACCAACATGCTTTAGGTGTCTAGGAAAACCAAGAGTGACTTTAAAAGTCAAAGTATTAAATACAAACATGCTTTAGGTGTCTAGGAAAAGCAAGAGTGACTTTAAAAGTCAAAGTATTAAATACAAACATGCTTTAGGTGTCTAGGAAAAGCAAGAGTGACTTTAAAAGTCAAAGTATTAAATACCAACATGCTTTAGGTGTCTAGGAAAAGCAAGAGTGACTTTAAAAGTCAAAGTATTAAATACCAACATGCTTTTGTTGTCTAGGAAAACCAAGAGTGACTTTAAAAGTCAAAGTATTAAATACAAACATGCTTTAGGTGTCTAGGAAAAGCAAGAGTGACTTTAAAAGTCATAGTATTAAATACCAACATGCTTTAGGTGTCTAGGAAAATCAAGAGTGACTTTAAAAGTCAAAGTATAAAATACCAACATGCTTTTGTTGTCTAGGAAAACCAAGAGTGACTTTAAAAGTCGAAGTATTAAATACAAACATGCTTTTGGTGTCTACAAAAAAAGGGAAACAAAAAGTACAGAACCACAGTTACTGCTGAATTTTAGATATTTTTTAGTCAAATCCATAAGGTAAGCATGCAGCCTCCTTGCTCCTTTTAAGGATTTTTTTCTTCGGATCAAACACATCCCAGCATCTGTTCAGTAATAAACTGTTACTCTCTGCTAACATATTCTTATATCTTACCTGAACATATACAAGGTAGACTCCAGTGTGGTGCACGTGGACATGACCGTTTCTCATAAGGGTAGGTCTTGGATGGGGAGAGGCGGCGGTCCAGGGAGCTGGGTACCACACATCGTGGGCTGCACCGTGCGACAGCCGGATCAGACCGTTGCCTGTCGTAAGAAAAGAAATAAATCTTTCACATCTATGCATCAGTGGCCCAGTGAGTGGTAGAGATTGTTTATAAAGTATTGAGCTTGAATCCTGGTCAGTGTTTTATTAAGTACCTATTTCTAAACCTACTTTAATTGCTACAGCGTCGTGATGAGATGAGGTGAACTGCACATGTAAGTAGAATCACTCCCCGACGAATAAACTATGGAGCTGCAAATATTGACAAAATAAGAGAAATCAGGTGAAAGGAATTGAGACCTTTCTAGAGGGAACCCTAAGGTTTCATGGATAAATTTAATACGAGTAACCCAACCAATTTCACTAAAAATGAGAACGACCCGTGCTGCATTATTTTTTATTATGGACATCGAGGAAGCGCGGTGGGTGATCTGCAATCGATGGTGCGCGGTATCGATGTTGCGAGATGTGCGAGCATGTGCGCTTTGAATTAGCTTACCTCAACCAATATATGTGGTAAATAGCTTAAATAAAGGGGCTCGTTCCAACAAGTGTTCCTAGACCAATAAAAAACCGCGTACTTCACTCTTGAAGTACGAGAAGTTATCTCTATATTGTTTTAAAAATGTTAGAAATAGGTACTTACACGTGACATCATAGTTTTTCTGCGTAGTTGATGTACTCAATTTGTGATTTTCAATAATTAAAATTAAAAAACATGTTGAAAAGAAAGCGAGTAAAGTTGTTAAAATTTCAGTAGGAGGATAATTTTGCTATTTTTCATCCCAATTCTATTAATTCCGGTTCTATCGGAAACAGATCTGTCTCTTTCATTATGTCCGTTGCATTTCATTTTTTATATAGGGTGTAACAAAAGTAGTGTGGGTCCCGTTAACTAGGGCTCCTACTCATCATACTGAACAACTTTTGTTCTATGACTTTGCTGAAATTGCAAAAAAAATGTTTAACTCCTCATACAAATTGATCAGCTGATCGACCAATTTAGTGCATTTTTGTATGGAGAGTCTAAATTTTATTTTTGAGAATTAATTATGGGTTCCTTGGGGAAAGTTGTTCAGTATGATGAGCAGAACCCCCAGTTAACGGGTCCTACACCAATTTTGTTATACCTGTATAGTGTCATATGAGAAGCTAACAAAGTTTGAAACAGTAGTAATAATTTGTTAGTTTATAGCTTATAGGAACGTAGGTGGTAGGTACGTTTCCTGGGTCGAACAGAAATTCTTGGCACCATAAAGGCGAAACAAACAGAAGATATTGAACTACATTTGGAAATATTCCAATTTGTGAGTGAAGTAAATATAACGTGAAAGTTTACACGTTCTGGAGAGCATTATGGACAAATATTTAAAGCAGTGGTATATAGTAAGACAAACATAGTGAGATAAACGGACGCTTTGACTAAACAATTTTTTAGTAAAGATTGAAACGAGTATAATTGTGGTTGATAGCAGTGGTCCAATATTATACTCGAAATGTCGAATCATATGTTAATAATGATTATGAGGTGGGTTTAAATCACATGGTTAGTCGATAGAAATTTAATTAAACTCATATAGCTTTGTTATATTTAACACGTACGTCATAATAAATACCAAAGAACAGAACCGGTCCACGTTTCCCTAGTTATGTCGTACATTTAATTAGAATTCCCTTGTAGGGCCTCCAGGTTAATACGTGTTTGGCACAACATAACTCGATAATTCTAAGAGGTACAGTACATGCCCCCACGTAGTTGCTTCTGAAATAGGCGTTAATGAGGGATTTTTTAACAGCTATATTAACCCAAAGTAGTAATTCCAAATAGCTGGATAGATGGAGTTGTCATAACATAGTTATCAAATATTTTTTGACGTAATAACGTCTTATAAATTGATGACACGGGCTGCATGCACGAAAAAGTGTCCCTTTACGTGACGTCATTGTCCCGTTAAGCCAGTACGCTGAGCCAAACGTGCAAGCGAGATTTGTACTTGTACTTGCTTAGGGCTTGGGGCTTGGGGCTTGGGGCATGTTAAGGTCAAGGTCAAGGTCAAATTAAGTTAAGTTAAAAGGATTAAAAGTACTAGGCTTCCAGGATCTTACAAGAGGTGTTCCGATTCGGTCCATTCTTTTTTTTTTTTTTTTTTATTCTTTGTGAGGAAATGCCAAAGAGTTAACTCACCCGACTATGGGCGGTATGTTACATCTCTTTAAACATGGAGCTGAAGAAGTTTTACTTAAGTCATATGGTCTAAAGCACACAAGCGTTCTGATTGTAACACGTTATCACGTAAACCGACTTTACAGACCACATCGTATTTTTTTAAATTAAAAATTTGAGTGCGGTTGACTACATCTCACCTACTATCTCAAATTTGCAAAAGCAATTGAAGCAAAGTCAAAAAGTAATATTCGTATATAACTCGTATGTTACTGATTTATAATAATAAAATTCAAGCAATTGCTTTACGAGAAAACAAAACAACAGAAGTCATATATTGAAGTCAATGGAGCACTGAGAACAATCTCTTGCCAACTCCACCTATTGACAAAGGTTGGAACCATTTTTTTTCTTAAACTTAGTTGTCAAAAAATCTCTCATTTTATCCCACTTTGTTGTATAAAATTTCAGAACCAGTAAGCATCACGAAAGAGCCCTATGTTCTACAAAAGTGTTAGAAAGGACTTATAATATTAATTAAGGGCGTTAACTGTTCAAATATACCGATTATACTGTTACGTAAGGATTAATTATAACACACAATCAATCGAACGTCGCCATCTTTCTCATTCTTTCGCGTCAGGGTCCATATACCTTGTTTTTTATTGTCTATGGTCACTGGCACTGTCGGCTCAGTGTGAACGCTCTCATATTATTATAAGCCCAACATATTTAGTTGCGACCACCGATTCGTACGTCCGACTGTCGTCCGTGTAACCTTCCACCAGCTACCCGGCTAGGTGGAGATCGCAGCCGGAACTACGGGTCCGGATGTTTGGATCAGGGTACTACGGGGTCGGGGGTAGCCCACCGCTTGCCTGCCGTTGGATCTATCGCCTTCGGCACTCCGGCTTGTCGGTCCCCGACTGGGTCAAGGACTCGTAGTGGTATGTGGTTAGTTGCAGGGGTTGGGCAATGTTTGTTGCCTGGCAAGCATGTGGCGTCCAGGCGTCCACCCCCGCGCGTAACTCTTGTTGTCGTAGCCGGCCACGTAGGCTTTGGGCGAAAACAACTTAAGGCACATAAAGTGATTCTAGTCAATAAGAAAAGAGTACTCGACCACATCACAATGAAATCAAGCAGTGTATCTATTTTTGTGTGTCCCTTGTATCGCACTATTCGCACTGGACTTTTGTGGGTGCAAGTTGGGCTTCAAGTGCAGGTGCAAGTGCATTGCAGGTGACTGTAATTTAAGGGTGCAGTGATATCACTGCCCTCACCTTTGTAATGCTCGTGTATTTCAGGACTAAGGTGCGACGTGTTGCCGTGGAAGTGAGCGGCGATGAACGGTCTCCTCTGGGCGCCCTGCAAAAAGAAAGGATCGGTAATAATAATTTTCGAAAAACCTTAAAGCTTTTAGGTATAAGCTTTTATTTGAAAAGAGTTTTTATGCCCAAAAATCTCAAAACCTTAAAATGAATATAAATACACGGTTCCAAATTCAAAAAAGGCTGTATTTCCTAGGATTCTATTGAAAATAAAAGACGATTCTAGAACCATGATTCCACTTCTAAATATCATCATCGGACCAACTTCAAAATACCAAAAGGATCTATTTTCACCTAGAATAAGGCTTCATTCCAAACTTCAGATCAATCGAACTCCTGAAAGTCCCTCTAAAATCAATCGCAAGATTTGATCTAAATAAACATACAAACATTGCAGTTTAAACAAAAGCTTTTAATAATTAAAATAAAGACTCTTTGCACTTCACTGGATCGTGACTATAGTCTAGGTCTATTCTAGAAATTAGTCGCTCTTCGTTGTTTCGTATATTGTATCCCTTGAACCAGTAAAGGTACAAATTAAATCCAGATTTCCATAAACATTTTACAACTTTAACGGTCATGCATGTATCTGGTACCGGAAATGTTTGTAATCCGTCATTGTATAGAATTCCTAGTAAATTTGTACAATTCCTAAAATAGATAGGAACTTCATGATATATTTTTAATATGCACTTTTTCTAGAAAATCCATAAATTTCCTTTATTTATAGCAATTGGAAATGTATTAGTTTTACACTTGTTCCTTGTGGTTCTTATACCAGTGTAATGACGAGGAAGACCCCGTTCCTGTTGGTACCATCGCCACAGATGAGATACTAGTTACTTCGTCCATTGCAATAGAGATCGACTGTCGATTGTCGATAAAACAACTGATAAGTCAGATCCGCCACCCAGGCTCCTCCACAGTATAAACAATCAAACCTAACGAACCTAATATCGCTTGCTTCGCTCGCTCAGGTGGTACCAACAGGAAAATGGGGTCGTCCTTGGTTTTATACACTGGTTTTATTATTACTTTTTACATATTTCCTAGTTTTGTCTCGGAATTGTATACAATTCCTAGTAATTGTATACATTATACATGTATAAGTAACGGGTGTGAACATAAACTTAAGATTAGCCGGCTAAACTTCATACTCTTTCGCTGTTTGCTAATTTTTGTACTAAGTTTTACAAGATTTTATATATCTTACAAAAACGGAAAATATTTGACTAATAGGTTATTTTACAGTATGAAGAATAAACAAAAATCTAGAATAGCAGAAAAACTTGTTCATTTGTTATCTTAAATTTTATATTCAATAAAAACAGAAAGTTAGTATATCAAGTTTACTTATTATACTTACTTAGATATTTAATAAAGAACTTTTTGGTTAAAATTAATTCAAATGACTAGTAGAAAAATACAATATTTCTACTTAAAACACCAACACACAAAATCGGTGACTTTAATTTTAATTGAAACCATTTTTTAAACATAATATTTTGAAAGTGAAGAAAAGTGATAAAAACATGTAAAAATCGATAATTGGGCGTTCGGTTTCAAGTTTCAACGTAACAGCCAAGTTGAAGCCCGCATTGATTTGAACTTAAAATGAACAAACTTACGATTTATATTATTTTAACATGTACCTTCCTATCAACCTGCTCGGATTGAGTCGCCTTTAAGCCTCAAGGTAACATTTTGGGCTAGGGCAAGTCTTACAATACAAACCTCATCATCGCTTCTCCTGGTGACCGTGTGCATAGCAGCTTTAGTTGGGATCGAAAGCGATGAAGGTGCGTCCAAGCCTGGCATGTACTTCTTCGTTTTCCGTCTGTAACGAGAAATAATGGCCAGAGTGACATGCTTGTTAAATTGCGTCATCATATCCTCTGATCGTGTGCTCAATTAGCCATTTTATCCAGGAAACAAACCAGCGGCGATTGCTTGGTGTTGCACAGCGGTAACGCGTAAGGCATTTCGATTTATACCTCCGGACGTGTGCAAACCAATCTTTATACACTTCTGGAATCAGATATGCAGGTTTCCTCATCATATCAGCCGAGGGATGGACATCCACTGCTAGACAAAGGCCTCCCCCAAGGATTTCCACGCGGACCGTTCCTGCGATGCCTGCATCCAGCGGCTTCATCATCGGTCCACCGAGTGGAAGGCCTGCTTACGCCGCGTTTTCCAGTGCTCAGTTACCACTCGAGAACTGTACGGCAGTTGAGGCACCAACGGCCATCTTTTCTACGAGCTATGTGCCCCGCCCACTGTCACTTAAGTTTAGCAATTGACACACACCTATTAGAAGCCTCAGGAATCTATTTTCCATCACTCGCTCTGTCGTAATTCAGAAGACGCATTCCATGTTAATACACTGCTAAACATTGCCTCGGGATATTTTCAGATGTTTTTCTACAAAACAAGTTTTTTTGAAAAGCTATTAAAAATTGCATGACACGCGCAGTACAGGGTATAGAAACTTTCAAGATGGGCAAATGCTATATTTACGAGTACCTCCTCATTTCTTATAAACATGCATTCTACTTAATTTCATACAATCTGTGCCATCCTTCTATGACAATATAAAAACACAATTTTCAATCTCTGTGCGTTTTTACCGCTTAAAACAAATTGATTTATAAGAACAAAGAGGGTAAATGTAGCACTAGCTCATCTTGAAAGTTTCTCCCAACACACAAAAAACCAAGAAAACCAAGTTTTGTACAAAAAGTTTAAGTTATCCCTAGGCAAAGTTGATGTGTGTATACTGTACGAACTGTTCCTGTTACCACAGATTACTAAATAGTTATGCTGTTACTTCGTCCGCGTGGATTTCGACGCCTGCTTAGATATCAGGGGCGAGCTACTGGCTTGCGATCTTTTTTGTTTAGCCCTATGTCCATCTTGAAGTCCATTCTCAATACTGTTGAAAGATTTTTTGCAATAGGATGAGTAGTTTCGAAGATTAACTCTTACATCTAAATTTATTAACAAACCTTACCTCTGTATATTATTAGATCTACAAGTATGAAATTGCTCATTAGATAATAGTAGGTAGTTTATGAAACTGTTGCCTAGTAAGTGGTATTAAAATACGAGTGTGAAATGTATTTCTCTATTTTTTATTTATTTATTGTACACTAAAAGAATGGTCCGCGTGGTCGACTTAGGCCCGATCGCCCAATTCAGGGTGGGCTCGAGCCCCTCGGTGGGGACATATATGAGCTGATATGATGATTTATTTACTACGTAAGTAATGATCGTAAGTAATGAATGAATGAATTGTACAATAAAGCATATTTGATTGATTGATTGAGTATGAGTTTCGAAACCGTGCCTGGCGAGGTTTTATTAGTATCATACGAGAACATTTACAAAAGTTCTAGAGTTATCGCAGCAGTTTCTTTGTCAATGGCATATTTCGGAATACCCCGTATAAGATTTCCTCAATTTCAGGAAAATCCAACAAATTAACTAATCAAAAAACTGTCCCATCCCCCCCAGAACGTTTTCTTAGTTCAACAAAGGCGTTCCTTTGTTCCATTCATTATGCTACGTAGCTTCGGAGACTGGAAAATGAGAGACATCACACTGGTCACTAATGAATAATATAAGACTTTAGGTAATGTCACCATAAGGTCAATAATAAAAAAACAATTTTTTTAAAATACAAATTGGCAATGAACTTGAAAAATGAATCAGCAATTTAAGGCATTTAGGTATTGTCACCATAAGATCAGAAAAAAAACAATAACTTTTTTAATATAAAAATTAGCATTGAACTTTGAAAACTGTATCGACAATTTAAGACCTTTAGGCTAGCGTCACCATTAGGTCAATAATGAAAAACCAAATTATTTTAATAAAAGTTGACATTGAACTTTAAAAATTGAATCGACAATTTAAGACCTTTAAGGTAGTGTCAAAAAAAACTTTTTTTTTTGCCATTGAATTTTAAAAACTGAATCAGAAATATGAGACCTTTGGTTAGTGTCACCATAATGTCAATAATAAAAAAAACAATATTTTTTAAAGTAAAAATTGGCATTGAACTTAAAAAACTGAATCGGCCATTTTAAACCTTTAGGTAGTGTCACCATAAGGTCAAAAACAAAAAAAACAAAAACTTTTTTAAAATAAAATTAGCATTGAAAATTTAGTCTACTACGCGGGCCCAGTGCGGGTTGGTAGACTTCATACACAACCTTCTAGTTTATTTGCAGTCGTGGGCAGGTTTCCTCACGATTTATTTCTTCATCGTAAGAGCATCGGATAAACATACTTACATATGAAATCGAAATTCGAAAACACATTGGTACGTGGCAGGATTCGAACTACGACCTCCCGGACAAGAGATAGCGGCCCTAGCCGTTACGCCACCGACGCTCTCATTATTAGTATAGGAAGTTTAAAATATACTAGGTACTAACCGCAGCCGCGGTTTTGTGGCAGGAGATTCACTCCTCGTTTCCCACCCCACTGCTTTCAAACTAATCTAACTAGTTAGTTCAATATGCCACAGCAAAAACAAGAAACACTGTAGCGAATACATTGTCAGTTGCAGTTGCAGTGCAACTAAGTAGAGCGATACAGGTGCGTAATGAAGAGTAGTTTTAAAAACTAATTTAAAACTGTATAAAATGAAATTTCTGCTTTCAAAAATATTTGAAAATTATTTGATTAAGTGCGCTGATCTCAAAATATGCATTAATAGATCGCGTAGATAATTCGTACTTTTACGCATCACGGCATTAAATACCGTAGGTAGCAAGGGTTTTTTTGGAGCCCCAGGCACGCCAAAAAGGATTCCCTTTCCTACTTTCTGCGATGGCACCAGACGCGATGGACTAACCTAAATGATCCTAAATGTGCCAAGCTTCTTCAGAGACGCATTAAAGCTGTTCGAACTGCACACATGTTATGTTACATCTAGTCCTTGATGTTATATAGAAGTCACCAAAATCGCGAAATGGGCTGCGCTGCGTCTTACGAGGAATATGTAAAGGCTAGCATTGGCCAGGTATCACGGATCATAGAATCGAGTCATTCAGTTATGAGTCTGGGACAAATTTCTCTATAGATGCCATGGAAGGTGTTTGAAATACCCATATATTAATAAAAAAATTAGTATGTAATGACTAGCATTGGCCAGGCAGCAAGGAGCATAGACTAGAAATTACAATTTACCTCTCGTCCTCCTTGGAAAAACTTCTTGGTGGTGCAGGCGTATCTAGAAGCTCTGGCACTGCTTCAGGGATGAGGCTGCGCTTTTCTCGCGACTTTTCCGTTGCAGATTGAGGAGATGATGGCCGAATCACTATTGAAAATAGCGTATATTATTTTAAAGTGGGTAGGAAATCAATCAGATAGCTGTTGGGGCAGTAAAGTTTTCGAATGGCGCCCGCGCACTGGAAGACTTAGCAGCCACTCATTGGACCGACGACCTGGTGAAGGTCGCGGAAAACAGGAGCAGGAGCGGTCGTCGGGGAAATCCTTGTCCAGCAGTGGACGTCTTTCGGCTGGTATGATGAGAAAATCAAGGTTGAAATAAATGTTTTTTTGTATAATAATTCTTAATTGAATGGTTCACTAAATAGACTTTATTTTACAAAATGATGGTATCCATACAATATATCTGAGATCTTTTTCTTAAATCTTGAGGTTGGAGCCATTTTGAACTGCTTTTGTCGTCTAACAGCTATGCATTTTATTCGTAGGAGTCATGACTCAGTATTGAAAAATCTTTGCCAATTCAGTAAGGTTCCCACAAACTTGTACAGTAGGTACTGAAATAGTACATTTTTAATTGGAGATGGATGCGGGCAGCGCAGGACCGTTCGTCGTGGAAATCCTTGGGGGAAGCCTTTGTCCATCAGTGGACGATTTCCGGCTGATATGATGAAAGAATTGGTGTGTCAGAGGATGCGTAACGACAAGGGCTACGTGAAAGTACATATTTTTTGGGGAAATCGCGAAGAGCCCCTAAAATAGCAAAAGGTGAGAATGATGCCAAGGGCTTACCAATTGTGAATAAAAAAAATGCCGTTTTTAGGGGGTTTGAAAAGGACACTGTTAAACATATTTCTAAATGTATATATTAAATTTTTGTATTAAAGGTTTACTCAGAAATAATAACAATAGGTTTAATATTTTTTACTTGACCGACGAATGTTAAAAATACGTCTTACGTCTAAATTAGGGCTAATTATTGTACAAAAAGAATATGAAAGCATCTATTACCGAGCTAGGTTTGTTTAAGCCTGTAATATCTAGGAATATTTTTTTTAAACTGAGTCATTTGAGTGCTATGATATATTTCAATTTCCCATTACGCGAGTTACGTACGATTCATTTTTATTTTGCCGTGTAAGTATTTGAAAATGGTTTTCGTGTATGCATGGACTTCAACATTAGGTTTTTTTTTATAAAAATAAATTAAGGAACATAATGTTTAAAAAAAAATTGTTGCGTGAGTTCAATTTCTATGTACACAAAGGTCATGTAATGCATGAGATCTATAAATAAATAAAAAAAAAGGAAAATTTGATATCTGTACGGTTCAATTTTTTCCACTCTGTAAATATGTCGCAGTTACCTTTAGCTCCTTCAATGGACCCCACAATGTCGGGGTTTTCAGGATTCTCGTTGAGCAGCTTGCTGAGCTGCCTGATGGTGGACCCCGGTTTCTCCTTGTCCAAGTGCAGCACCGAGTCCGTGAAGTCCTCAGGCTTTAAGTGGACCATTTGCGTGAGGCCAATCTGGTGACGAAGAAACGAAATCATTGATGTATTGTATGTACTAAAATTAAGTGAAGAATTCTATGTACCTAAATATATTCGAAATAGAATGTCGGTGGCGTAACGGCTAGGGCCGCCGCCTCTTGTCCGGGAGGTTGTGCTTCAAATCCTTCCACGTACCAATGTGATTTTGAATTTAGATTTCATATGTACGTTTGTCTGTTAATATTTTAGTAACACATCTCAATCGCGGCGCCGCTGACGTTACACCCGCACGGAATTGCGCGAATCTTGTTCAGTATTTAATTATCAATGAAGGCGACGATTCTGTGATAAAAGTGATTAAAACGAATAAAAAATTCTAAATGAAAAATACCTATTCAATTTCTTTTTTTTATGAAATTATTCTTTTTAACACATTTCCAAAACTCCGTTCGGGTGTACTGTAGCTAATTCCCCGAACGTACTATACACTAATATAATATGTATACAGGGTGTGAAAATTGGTGTAGGACCCGTTAACTGGAGGTTTTACTCATCATACTGAACAACTTACTCCAAGGAAACCAAAGGCAATTCAAAAAATAATTGGACCCTCCATACAAAATTGCACAAAATTGTTCACTCAACTGGTTGATTTGTATGAAGAGTATTTTTTTTAATTTCAGCAAAGTCATAGAACAAAAGTTGTTCAGTTTGATGAGTAGGAGCCCCAGTTAACGGGACCTACACTCATTTTGTTACATTCTGTATATATTGTGGCATCACAGTAATTTTTTTTAAGTACATCGCGTCGTCCCCTCGGATCCCATCCGAAAGAGACCTCTTTCCAAACTCGGGAAAGTTAGGCCATAATAATATAAAATAACAATTAACGCAATTGAAGTCAACCGAAAGCATTTTATAAAAATAAAATAATTATGTAGGTACTCCTTTCTCATCTGTGGCCTAGCTTCACTCTACACAAGGTCAAGGTCAGGGTCAACTCCGGATTAGTGGAGATTGATGAAGCGAAAGTGGCGAAACCCACTATTAGGTACACTCAAGGTACATTCCTGGGAGACGGTTCTACACTGTATATTTTGCTCGTGATATTTTAAGACAAATTTTAAGACTGTCGAATCAGATTAAGTTTCAAAAATATAAAGAGAAAATTTATCTTAATTTTAGTTGTACGCCGCTGTATACTAAATCATTTCGTCAGCCTTTTGACCGCCTCCGTGGCGTAATGGTTAGTTCATTCGCTTCACACCAGGAGGTCGCGGGTTCGATTCCCGGTGGGGTCAACATGTAAGACTCGGTTTGGTTGGTGGTAAGGCATTTTCTAAGCCCGCCTGGCTAGCTACCACCATCTTATCTAAGTCTTGCCGCCAAACATCAGTGTGTTAAAAACATTGATGTGTTCCGGCATGAAGATAATTCATCCATTGCGTTAGGGAAGCTTGGTAAGCCCGCTTCCATCTTCGGCATCATCGTCACTTACCATCAGGTGAGATGATGCCAAGGGCTTACCAATTGTGAATAAAAAAAAAGACAGAAAAGATAATTTTGAAAAGTTAAAGTACCCAAACAGAAAATGACATACATGACTTTGACAATGAGTTGATTACAATAAACCCTACCGACAAAAACACTAATAGTGCAGAAACATTTTTTTGTGACTAACTCTACTTGTATTTTACATCAAAACATTCATCATCATCATCATATCAGCTGAAAAACGTCCACTGCTGGACAAAGGCCTCCCCCAAGAATTTCCACGACGACCGGTCCTGCACTGCCCGCATCCATCGGCTTCCCGCGATCTTCACCAGGTCGTTGGTCCACCGCGTGGGAGGCCTGTCGACGCTACGTTTTCCGGTGCGCGGTCGCCACTCGAGAACTTTACTGCCCACTGCCACTTCAGTTTAGCGATTCTGTGAGCTATGTCGGCTACTTTGGTTCTCCTGCGGCTCTCCTCGTTTCTAATTCGATCCGAGCATAGCATGCTCCATTGCCCTTTGGGTGACCTTGAGCCTTCTTATGAGTCATAGTCAAAGCATTTATTTTCCAGAACATAGTTGAATACAAGGTGTACTTAAATTTAAGGTATCTTATGTCCCACCATCAATGGCATGCAAATATACATATTATAATATAACCTAGGTTTTACAAACTATCATAAATTTTTGTCGCTGAGAAATTCTTTTACTGAATAGTAACATTTGTTTTGTAGCCATTCGGTCAATGTAGATTCGAAACAAAAATTTTAACAAGTTTTAATGTCGATGGGAGGTTGTTGTAAACACATATTGCCATACAGAAATAATTATGCTTGTGGACATTTACTCTTGAATAGGAAAGATAGAGTCGATCTTTATGAGACCCATAGTAAGCGACCATGTCGTAGTTCCGTAAGTCATCACATCAAAACATTAATGTACTTATTTCTAAATCTCACATTTTTATTGTGTGTTTGGATGACATGGAGGAAATAGGTAAAAGAATTGACATACTCTGTTTTAGTGACAGCAATATGACATCAAATGATATAAATTTATTAAATTTATACAATTTTAATTTAGCCTCTGTTTGCTCGCGTAAAAATAGAAATGGTGGCTCCTGCATATTGGAACACCCCGCACACTTCATACAATGAGCGAGAAATTAAATGACATGTCTAAAAACAAATGACAAAACAAAAAGAATTACGGCGAAATTCTATATGTTCGAGAACCAAACTTAACCAATCTGTAACAACCTTGGTGACGAGGGGGTGAGGTCGCAATCTAGAGAGCGGCAGGGAGTGTCCATACTGTTTGTTTGTACTAATATTATGTATACTTTGATATTGGTAAGAAATGGTCTTGACTACAAGGCAATCGATACCTACCCAATGTCTCGGAGTGTTGTGCAGTGGAACTGATGGAGCACAAAATAATTATCCTATGTATGTAATATAGAGTTCCTAGAAGTAAGAATATTTCGTTCTTTTTAAGATTATTTTGTGAAAAGTTCGAAGATATTCTGTCTCTACTGACTAACACAAGGAATGAAAAACTGATTGTGTGTAGGGACTTTAATTTAGATATTTTAAAGCCATCCGAGTATTGTAAAGAATTCAATGAAATAAATAATACGAGTTATAATTTGAAATTGTCCATAAAGGAACCTACCAGACCTTGGAACGAGTGGAACTTGTGTTTACAATATAATTTACAATATACGAAATGCTACGGCTGGAGTATGTGAACTCGCGATGTCATATCGCAAAGCTCAATCGAAGACTTGTCCCGATAAAGACTTGTTTAAGTAAGTATTGGTTTTCTATGAAGCGCGATTACTGCAAGGAAAATATTAGAAAGTTTAGGGAATGTATTGAAACCGTATCGTTTATTGTCCACCTTCGTAGTCCACCCAGGTGGATCATGGTTAAAAAATATTTCCCGTGGTTCACCGGAATTTCCGTATAAGCCTTTTGATTACATCGTGGTAGTTTGAAAGATTAACATGGATCTTAAAAAGAAAATAGTATGGAAGTAATTTCTCATTAAATTTTCCACTTTATTGTTTTGAAAACAAAAGATTATCGAAAAACAACGGAACATAAAATACTTATGAATAAGGATTAAAAAACAACCTTATTTTATTTTTAACATAAACTTAATGAACGGGTTATTATTATATATAAACTAAATTAATTAAACAGGCTACGGACAAAATTGACAAAATCAATTGAATGGGATGCCATTGTGCGTGTAATTCTGTTTTTAACGGAGTGGACTACGAGGGAAGACCACGGGAAATAAACGAACCGTATGATTTATGATTTAGTTATTTTTGCTGAGCCTAATGGTGATAAAGCATTTTCTCTGTTCTTTGAACTATTAAAAAAATTAAATTGTGTGTGAAGTCGACCAACCCGCACTGGGCCCGCGTGGTCGACTAAGGCCTAATCACCCTGATTCAGGGTAGGCTCGAGCCCCTCGGTGGGGACGTATATGAGCTGATATAATAAAAAAAAGATATATTCAAAAATTATTCAGCAAGATATAGTAAAATCATAAAGCTGACACAAAAATCACAGAACAACGACTATATCTTGAATTCAAATAATGAATAAAAGGCGACTTGGGATTAGGGCTTCCACTCTCGAACCTATTTGGCAATCCCGAGATCGAGACGAGACTACACGGCTGACTCTCGGGATTCTCGTGATTTCGAGAGTTTCGAGACTTTAGGTTAAGTATGTATGACGCATTGCTGTTTAATAAGTAAATTTGGTAAATAAATGATCAAATTCAAAAAGTAAGTATTGTTTTCATTAAAAGAGAAAAATACAAGTATGGAACTATTTTTTTAAAACATAAGACATGCGATAATCTTAGTAGTATGTATGACCTTAATATACACAAACTGTTTAATGTTTTTTTTTATTCACAATTGGTACGCCCTTGGCATCATCTCACCTCATGGTAAGTGACGATGATGCCGAAGATGGTAGCGGGCCTACCAAGATTCCCCAGCAATGGAGAACTGGGTCTCTTTATCTTCAAGCTGGAACACATCAACGTTGTTAACACTGATGTTTGGCGGCAAGACTTAGATAAGATGGTGGTAGCCAGGCGGGCTTAGAAAATGCCCTTCCGCCAACCAAACCGAGTCTTACAAGTTGACCCCACCGGGAATCGAACCCGCGACCTCCTGGTGTGAAGCGAATAGACTAACCATTACGCCACGGAGGCGGTTAGTTATTAGTTGTCACTTAATGATGATCTAATGTTATTGCAGAAATAGCCAGCACTTGAGAAGGCTCTCTCTGCCTCGACACTGGTAGGAGGAATTGTCAAAAGATACTCATAGCATTTTTTAAAATGTTTTCCTCTATCTCCATTCTCTACCATTTTCAAAAAGAGCTTTCTCAATTCTGATTGCCGTATAAACAGCGAGCGTCTTCGTTACCATCCTCAGATTGAGCGGAAATTGGGGTTGTTTGCATCACTTTTTTCTGCTTTGGTCGAGAGAACGACATCTTTTTCCACAGCCATCACATTCACATCATTGTCTTCCACAGCTCTATTATTTTCAGTATTTGCCGCTTGAATATCGTTGCAAATAATGCAGCTGTGTCGAACTCGACAGGTTTTTCAAAAGTGTCGCAATCAGCGGTGTCTCAGAAGTACTGGTCCGGATTGTGCAAATATTGCAAAAGACTAGCTTCTGATAATCTGTATTGCTTGATTCGCTTCCTCAGAGCATTCGCTAATCGAAAACTGGTTGCGTAAGAGATTCCAACGTAACCTTCAATATTTCCAGTACAGCAGATATCTCTTTCAGAATATTGAAATCATGGTGTAGTAAATAAGAATAGAATAAAATATGTGAAGTCCTGTAATTTTTGTTGTAATTCCAAATCGACGACGCCGGTCGCCAATGAAAACAATTTCAAATCTTAGACAAAAACACAAGTTTTGTGCTTCTCTGTTTGTTACGTGTATCTTAAAATTGACACTTTATTAAAACGCGAAACTTTATAGGAAATATAATGTACATAGCGTTTGAATTACTCTCGAAAATCTCGAAAATCCCGAGACTGGAAATGAAAAATCTCGGGACTAAATATCGCTCGAGACTCTCGAATCTCGGGATGGAAGCCCTACAAGTTGGGATGTTATAATATAAATAACAAAAAACATAATTATCTCAAAGAAAACTTTAGTAAAAGAATAGTTGATGGAGTAACAATTCTCAAAAATTCAATGAATATTATATCGACTATGTAATATCACCACTATTAGTAAGAACAAATAAAATAAAAAATACTTAGAAGTCACATACTTAAATCTTTTTTCATGAACCCCACTAATGCCATAGAGATTTGTACAATAATAAAAAACTGGTTATGACGGTATATCATAAAACAGATAAGTACAGAAGTAAATCACATGTATGTACTTTATTTTTAGGTTCCGTACAAAAAAAACAAAACGGAACCTTATAGGATCACTCGTGCGTCCATTTGCTCCGAATCTACTGGACCAAATCAAGTAAAATTTGGTAGGATAGTGTAATCCTATGACCCAAACACAGGTGTGCAAAGTAAATACATATTTTTTTTAATAAGGGTTATTTTCAGTGGACAAATTAAGAAATTAAAAAAAGTTTTGGGAACCTTATTGTGTCATATATCAAATGAAAGAGCTTGTTATCAGGATCTTAAATATATTTTTGTTTAAATTGTACAATAAATAGTTTTGATTTTATTCATGAAAGAAGACGAAAATTGACCATTCCCCCGCCCCTGTTCTCCGAAACTACTGACCCTAAAATTTTGAAAAAAATACAAAATATACTTCATGGCATGTAGATTACAGGAAAACCTATAAGAATTCTATCAATTGAAAATAAAGTGGTAAACTCAATGTAATACGTTCATAATGCCAAGGGCTTACCAATTGTGAATAAAAATAAAAAATAAAAACCTACGGAATAAAGTTCTAGTCATAATAGAAAATAGTCTATCTGTGTTCTTTACAGGATTCATTTCGGAAAGAGTGTCCTGGAGCTTCACGACCTCATTCCCCCTCTTCATTTTATCGTCAAACGACCAGGTGCGGAGGGCGATTCCACCCCTTTGTCGTTGATGTTCCATCTTTACGTATAAAGCTTTTTGCTTCTTCGTTCATTATGCGAACGGGCAATGAGTGGAACTCCCTGCCGACGTCTGTATTCCCCGTTTCGTATAATTTAGGAATCTACAAAACGAGAGTGAATAGGCACTTTTTGAGCTTGCGTGTTACATCCTCGGCTTCATCGGCACTTACAATCAGGTGAGGTGCAGCCAAACGCACTAAAATTTTTATTTAAAAAAGAAGTTCACTAAAACACCGCTAGATTGCGCTAGTAGTAGTTAACTGTATGGAGTACTGCGCTCACTTCTGGGACTGATCGGCTCGTTACCCTAGCTATATGCCTTGGATTCTATCGACCGACGCGCTAGAAGACTCATTGGCGACGAGGAACTAGTATCAAACAGGCTCCAAAACCTGAGCATCTCTACAAAGTCGCTTCTCTATCAGTGTTCTACAGGATTCATTTCGGAGAGAGTGTCCTGGAGCTTCACGACCTCATTCCCCCTCTCCATTTCATTATTGGACGACCAGGTGCGGAGGGCGGTTCCACCCCTTTGTCGTCAATGTTCCTTGTTCGACAGTCATTACGAATCGTCTCGCACGCAGGTTTGACGACTTCCACCCTCCCGAACAAGCTGGTTTCCGAAAAGGCTTTAGTACTGCGGCAGATTATACAGAAGACCAAATAGTATAATCAGCTACTATGCTCGGCGTTTGTGGACTATGAGAAAGCCTTTGATTCAATCGAAACCTGGGCTGTGCTACAGTCTCTCCAGCGGTGCAAAATTGACCATCGATACATCGAGGTGTCTGTACGAAAACGCCACCATGTCGGTTCGCCTCCAAGATCAGAACTCGAAACCTATCCAGTTGCAGCGAGGGGTGAGACAGGGAGACGTTATATCACCGAAACTGTTCACCGCCGCCCTGCAAGATGTTTTTAAGCTTCTGGACTGGGGTGGACTCGGCATCAATATCAACGGTGAGTACATAACCCACCTCCGATTCGCTGACGATATCGTTGTCATGGCTGAGACTATGTAAGACCTAAGCACAATGCTCGATGGCTGAGGCCAACGTCTCTCAACAAGCGGGTCTTAAAATGAACATGGACAAGACGAATATAATGTTAAATGTCCGTGTCGCACCCACCCCTCTAAAGGTTGGAGAGTCTACACTGGAAGTTGTTGACGAATATGTATACCTGGGATCAACAGTCCAGCTAGGTAGGTCCAACTGCAAGAAAGAGATCAATTGACGAATCCAACTCGGCTGGGCAGCGTTCGGGAAGCTTCGAAATATCTTCACGTCCCAAATACACTGCGGGTCTCAAGACTAAGGTCTTTGACCAGTGTGTGTTGCCAGTGATGACTTACGGAACTGAGACATGGTGGCTTACTATGGGCATCATAAGAAGGCTCAAGATCACCCAAAAGGCAATGGAGCGTGCTATGCTCGGAGTTTCTCTGCATGATCGAATCAGAAACGAGGAGATCCGCAGGAGAACTAAAGTAACCGACATAGCTCACAGAATCACTAAACTGAAGTGGCAGTGGGCAGGGCACATAGCTCGTAGAACAGATATGGGGCAGTAAAGTTCTTGAGTGGCGACCGCGCACCGGAAAACGTAACGTAGGAAGGCCTACCACGCGGTGGACCGACGACCTGGTGAAGATCGCGGGAAGCCGATGGATGCGGGCAGCGCAGGACCGGTCGTCGTGGAAATCCTTGGGGGAGGCCTTTGTCCAGCAGTGGACGATTTTCGTTTGATATGAAGATGATGATGTTCCACCTTTACACACGAAGCGTTTTGCTTCTTCGTTCATCGTTCATTTAAGATCCTGATAACAAGCTCTTTCATTTGATATATGACACAATAAGGTTTCCAAAACTTTTTTTTTTAATTTCCTAATTTGTCCCCTGAAAATAACCCTTATTTTAAAAAAAATATGTATTTACTTTGCACCCCTGTGTTTGGGTCATAGGATTACACTATCCTACCAAATTTCACTTGATTTGGTCCAGTAGATTCGGAGCAAATGGACTTGGACAGACGGGCGGACTGACAGACGCACGAGTGATCCTATAAGGTTCCGTTTTGTTTTTTTGTACGGAATATAAAAATAAAGTACATACATGTGATTTACTTCTGTACTTATCTGTTTTATGATATTACGTTTACTGTGTAAGCCTTGTGTTCGATAATCTAACGAGGAAGATGTAAATGTAAATTAATCGCATTTTTTTGTGTCTTCAAGAATCTTTATCCAATTATAATAATAACTGCGAAAAAATTATGTCGATGTCTTTCAAAGTTATTTTTTACCCAACTAACGGCGAAGCCAAAAGGAAGGGTTATGGTTTTAGCAAATTATGTATGTGTGTATGTTTGTATTTACGTATGGATGATAAAATACGGTCGAATTGAGAAACCTTCTCCTTCGTCATTAGGAACTGATCGGCGGCGGCACGCGCGAGGTGCGAGACAAAACGGCGTCGGGGTGCACATAGGGGTATTCGCACCAAAAACTTGGCTATAAATATATACTAACTTTTTGATCTTATATAGAAATATATTGATTCATGTTGCCCGTTTTTTAGGGTTCCGTACCCAAAGGGTAAAAACGGGACCCTATTACTATGACTTTGCTGTTCGTCCGTCTGTCTGTCTGTCCGCCTGTCACCAGGCTGTATTTCATGAATTTTGATAGCTATACAGTTGAAATTTTCACAGATGATGTATTTCAGTTGCTGCTATAACAAATACTAAAAATTAGAAAAAGTGAAAAAAATCTCCACACAGAAATACATAAGAATGCGAATTTATTACTTACACTTTAAAATATAATAATCGTGCATTTCGCCAATGTCGAAATCGTCGCAAGATATTTTCTGTGACAAATTTGTAATAAAACAATAACATGAAAATTGATTTTTTTAGTTGTTATTGGTTTATATTCCCGTTCTTCCTGTTTCATTCTCAACAATAAATCATACAACTAGATACGAGTGCCACTACCGCGATCGTTTTTTGTGCATAAGCCAAAGTTGACAACCCTTGCGCGACTGCCGAGCGTAGGTATAAATAAAACCCGCCAAGTGCAAGTTGAACTTGTGTAGAGAGGTTCCGTACAATGCCAAAGTCAAATACAAAATATCACATTTGAAATCCTCACAGTAAGATGCGAGTTATTTTTTTTTTATTATTAAACATTTGAGTGTGTTTGGCTGCACCTCACCTGATGGTAAGTGCCGATGCAGCCGAGGATGTAACTTGCAAGATCAAAAAGTGGTTATTCACTCTCGTCTTGAAGATAAGAAGAAGATCCTAAATTTTACGAATCAGGGAATACAGACTCCGGAAGGGAATTCCACCCCTTCGGAACATGAAGGTAGTTTTTTTTTTTTCTCGAAAGGACAAGCTTGTTGTTGGCCATTGGGGCCTTTACAACTTCACCGGGCAGGGGAGGCGAGTACGGAAGGCACTCAACCTAGTGCAAAGCAAAAAGATGCAACTGCCTAAGAGCGCCCAGGTGGGCACGGACCTCGGCTTAGACGTTGCTTGGACGTGGGAGGATCGGAGAGAGCATGAAGGTAGTCGTCAGTACTAATATATATACTTTGTCCTAGTAATATCAATTTAAGAACCTACTCACTAGACAAACTGACAACCATATTGGGACCCAGAATTTCAGCTTAATTTCTTGTTATCCTAACTTTGACATAATCAATTTCCAACAAAGTTAATAATTTGGGGATATTCAAGGTGTTATGACCTCTACATAATGTATATTGTCAGTATTGCTAGCATAAATAATCTCTATATTTTTACTGGCAACACAAGGTGTGGTTAGAGGGGTTTTTGTTAGTTCTTATGTAGGTCGACATTCCTAATTTGTCTTTCTGACTATGAAACTGTTTTATGTGAACTTATTGAATAATAATAATATAATACAGTGTGCAAAGTGACGAAGCAGTTTTAATTACGTAGTTCAATAATCAACCGAAATTGAAAATTACTTTTTATAGGCGAGAGTGAATTAGCATTATTTGAATTTGCGTCAATTCGGAAATTCGGCATTTTGATATCAAACCTATTTTACGCCAACTTGTAGATTTAATAATAACCACCTCCGTGGCGCAATGGTGAAGGCCATTACCTTCACATCAGGAGGTCGCGGACTTGATTCTCGGTGGAGTCTAACTTGGTTTGATTGGTGGAAGGGCATTGGTGGAAGGGCATTTTCTAAGCCCGCCTGGCTAGCTACCACCATCTTATCTAAGTATTGCTGCCAAACATCAATGCTAACAATATTGATGTGTTCAGGCTTGACGATAAGATAGCCAGATCCCCATTGCGTCGGGGAATCTTTATAATCCCGCTTCCATCTTCCGCATCATCGTCACTTACCATGAGGAGAGATGTGGTCAAAGGCACTCAAATTTTTAAGAAAAATAATAATAATAATTTTGCTTGTTCCCTTGTCCTACTCATTCGGGCTTGCTGCACGTGGCCGTAAGCGTACGGGCACGTAGTTTATCGGAAAAGGTCACGACCACATCGACATGACCTCCTAATACGTTCGTTACTCGTGTTTACCACTGTTCCACGTAAACAACAGGTTATTTGATACCCGAGCTTGACACAAAACAAAATAGTCAATAGGTGTTTAGCCGGGATGAACAAGATATTATTCTCTTGGAATATCAACAGGAAGCTGTTCTGTCTTTTTAGGGTTCCGTGCCCATAGGGTAAAAACGGGACCCTATTACTAAGACTCCGGTGTCCGTCCGTCTGTCTGTCAGTCCGTCTGTCATCAGGCTGTATTTTATGAACCGTGATAGCTAGACAGTTGAAATTTTGACAGTTCATGTATTTCTGTTGCCGCTATAACAACAAATACAAAAAAAATAGAAAAAGTGAAAGTCTCCATACAATAAAACGTGTTTTATTGAAACGTGAAGAAACTAGCGCCATCTAGTATGATGGTAAGGAATCCTTTCTGCACGGTTCTGACTCGCACTTTACCGGTGTTTTATTATTCACAATTGGTAAGCCCTTGGCATCATCTCACCTAATGGTAATAGTGACGCTGTTGCCGAAGATGGAAGCGGGCTTACTAAGATTCCCCAACGCAATGGGGAACTGGCTATCTTATCTTCAAGCCGGAACACATCAATATTGTTAACATTGATGTTTGGCAGCAAGACTTACATAAGATGGTGGTAGCAAGCCAAGCAGGCTTAGAAAATGCCCTTCCACCAATCAAACCGAGTCTTACAAAGTTAGAATCCACCGGGAATCGAGCCCGCGACCTCCTGATGTGAAGCTAATGGCCTTCACCATTACGCTACGGAGGTGGTTATAATTAAATCTACAGGTTGGCATAAAATAGGATTGATATCAAAATGCCGAATTACCACCCTGCTCGCGTTTATTCACATCTGTAGGTACATGCTACTTTCTTGCGTACTTTATGGATTAGCGAAATTTAATTACGAGTAATTACATCTGGATCCGACAAAATATTTCCCTCCCCACTTAACCTCTTCTTCACGTCACACCTATTTTGGCGTGAAGAACTGAAATATTAACAATCTATTTAAATAAGAGTTGCGTAAATGACTGACAAAACACAGCCTAAATTGCGTTGGGGAATCTTGGTAAGCCCGCTTCTATCTTCGGCATCATCGTCACTTAACATCAGGTGAGATGATGCCAAGGGCTTACCAATTGTGATAAAAAAAATAAAAAAAATCGCTTAACCAAAACGAGTCTTATCAATCTAGCTTTTTATGATTTTTACACAAGTTTTTTCATGTTGATATTTTAGGGTTCTGTACTCAAAGGGTAAAAACAGGACCCTATTACTAAGACTCCGCTGTCCGTCCGTCTGTCACCAGGCTGTATTTCATGAACCGTGATAGGCTATACAGTTGACATTTTCACAGATGATGTATTTCTGTTGCCGCTAATAACAACAAATACTAAATATTAGAAAAAGTGGGAAAATAAGGGGATCTCCATACAAAAAATTTATTTTTTTAAACGTGAAGAAACAAGCGCCATCTAGTACTTTTATGATGGTACGGATTTTTTGAAACGTGAAGAAACTAGCGCCATCTAGTATGACGGTACGGAACCCTTTGTGTGCGGTTCTAACTCGCACTTGGCCGTTTTTTTATAAGAGTTGCGTAAATGACTGACTGATGGCAAAAACGCAGCCTAAACCGCTTAACCAAAACGACTCTTACCAATCTAGCTTTTGATGATTTTTACATAAATTTTTCTATTTTAAATTTTGTATATTTTTTATTACTGTTTTAGAGTAGTTTTCCCACTTTATTTTGACATTTTGTTCATTTATTTATTTAAATCTCTGTGTTGCTTTCTTTCACGATCACATCACTTTTAAAATTTTATATTATGACCTGACATGTATAAATATGAATTTGTGACGTGAACCTAAACTAAACATGTTCGCGTACGTTTTTTCATTATACTAAACACAGTAGAAGACAATAAGTAATAGTGATGAAGTTATTTCAATATAAAAATCCTATGTTATGAGAGTTTTGGTATTAGACTGATTTTGGGGTAAGTAAGTATAAATAACAGAAATAAGCAACGGTAAAAAAATACTTTGTGTACGCACAAATTTCATCTCACAAGCTTTTTCAACTTTCAAATAATAATGACGAAAAAAAAATCATTAACATAAAAAAGCTTTGTACTTGAATTTAACCTTTTTGGTATTTTTTTTATAAAGTACTAGCTTTTGCCAGCGCCTCCGCTCGCGTGAACTTAATTTCTACGACTGTCTCCCTGGGTGCGCAGTGCGCGAACCGCAAGCGGCTCGCGAGCGTGGACAAAAGTAGCCTATATGTTAATCCACGTCCTAATCTGTCTACCTACCAAAATTCTTCCAGATACGTTCATTAGTTTTTGCGAGAAAGAGTAACAAACATCCATACATACAAACTTTTGCGTTTATAATATTAAGTAAGGATTTTGGTAAAACAAAATATCTTTATCCTCTCCTACTTCGCACTGCGCACCCTCGAAAGTCATAGAAGCGTTGTCCACGCGGGTGAAGCCGCGGAAAACAGCTAGTTGTGTAATAATATTCAATCATTGTTTAACTATAATTATTTTAAAGTATGCTGAAAACGTTTTTACGAATATTTGTATTCTATCGTACATTAAAAAGTTATTACCTGTTGCCTCCTAGCATCATAGTCCTCGTACCAGTGGCCGCTTTCCTCATCGTCATCATCGTACATGTCCTCGTCATCTCCCAGGCTGTTCTCGTCCTCCAGCACAGTCACCCCATGCAGCTTCTCCAGAGGCCCTGACAGCTTATCCGAGCTGGGGTCTTCCACGTCGTCTGCGAAGAACTAGGAAAAAGAAAGGCAAATATTATTAATTGGGATATTGCTTTTTGAGGCTAACAAGTAAAACAAAACATACAATCTAAATATATCTAGCTCAAAGGTGACTGACTGACTGACTGACATAGTGATCTATCAACGCACAGCCCAAACCACTAGACGGATCGGGCTGAAATTTGGCATGCAGGTAGATGTTATGACTTAGGCATCCGCTAAGAAAGGATATTGAGAAATTCCCACGGGAACCGCAAAAATCGGGATCTGCGCGGGCGAAGCTGCGGGCATCCTCTAGTACAATATATGTAGTTACTAGTTATAGTTCGTTACTTCATATTTCAACTATACATTTTTTTTCTCAATTGATAAGGCCTTGTCATCATCTCACCCGATGGTAAGTTACGATCAAATTTTCTTATCTGTGGTGAGGATGATACCGAAGACTGAAGCAGGCTTACCAAGATTCCCGAACGTAATGGAGAACTGCTTATCTTTTTTCATGCCGTTAACATTGATGTTTAGCGGCAAGATTTAGATAAAATGGCGGTAGCTAGCCAGGCTGGCTTATAAAATGCCCTACCATCAATCAAAGCGAGTCTAAAAAGTTAAACTCTGCCGGAAATAACGTAATTGGGCTAACCATCACGCCATGGAGGCAGTTAATATCTATTCCATTAAAACATTGATGTAAAAAGGAGCCAAGTTCGTAACAAAAAAAGTTCAGAGATGTAAATGGGTACCAAGTTCTTAAATCATATAGCTACGGGAATTTATATTAAAATGTTTATTTCATAATTAACTAATATAGAATGTACAACGATTTTCGGACCCTGAAAAAATGTTATAATCTGTGCTACTAAATGGTGTAACTTGGCAACTTGGCGTAACTTTCACACTCTTTTATTTTTTACTACTTGTTGCGCGCGGCTTGGGTCCCATGGATATCGAGGGTGCACTGCAAGGGGTGGCAGGTGATAATTTTTTTATATGTATAGGGACAAGTATCTACAAAAAAAATCTAAATCTATCCAGTAGTTTGTGATACGTGCACAACGGCAAACTTTTTATTTATATAGATTTTTGAAGTGAAAACTTCTTTAGCGGCGTTGTGCACTTTTTTTGTAATTGGTAAAAAAAATTAAACTCGCGTCAGGACACGTGACCTGATCGAAAATTCGTAAGACGGATGGAGTTGATTTTTTGTTGATTTTTCTGAGATATAAACTTTTTAATGTAATATAAATTCACAACGTTAATATTCAAGTTTTCACTTCTGCCGGCGCTCCCGGAGTGCAACCCGTTTTTTTCAAAAGTAAGCTTTTCTTACTCTAGGGTTTGCCTATACAGGGTGTAACATAAAGGTGTGGTGATACTTAAAGGTGGGCTTTACTTGTCAAATTAATTAACTTTCTCCAAGAGACCTATGATCGATTAGAAAACAATTTTTTTACTTGTATACAAAACCGGCCTATCGTCTGGCTGATTTGTATAAAAATAAAAAAATACAATAGTCACATATGATGTGTAACATCTGACATAAGTTACACAAGGTGGCCTTCGGCCTCGCATTAGGCAGCATGGCCATGTTTTCTTAGCCTCCGTGACTGAAAAAAAATAGGCGGCATGCCGAACAAAACACACACTTTTCGTCTCTTTTCGCGAAATCACTCTCACAGATTGCAAGAAAGCGAGAGGAATCATGTTACACATCAAAAAATCTCGACTTCAGCAAAGCTGTAAAACAGAAGTTGTGTACAAGACCACCTTAAATTCTCACCACATATACCTTTATATTACACCCTGCATAAACTTGCCAAGTAATTCAAACTTGTCAGTCATAAAAATAGTGATTTTCAGACCTCAATAACTCAATAATGGTAAAAAAAGGATTTATGGAAATGGTGATTCGAGGTGATCAATGTCTTACTAGACACACAAAATAGCAAATGTGCAGGTTACACAATTTTCAAGTTGCTGGTACGTATAACCAAACCTGCGGCCGGTGTCACCCTTTTCCATAATACGAACTTGGCTGACCACTGCCGTGTAGTTACAAATATAATAAAATTGTAAAGAGGCCGTATTAGTATATTTTTTAAACTAACTTCTTAACTTCGCAAGATTATACTTTTTACCCCTGGGTATTATGACAAATACTCGAAATGACTAAAAACTGAATTAATAAAAAGATTCATCGTGCAATAACAATTTTTTGAACATCTTTACAATTTATTATTCTACCGTAATTCTATAGTAACTTATTCTATCGCTATTTCCCTACCCAAAAGTTGCCTGGACGAAATTGCGACCTAGCCTATTGTATCGGCTTTCTTCTATATTGTCAATTTCTTTTTTTATGTTGTTATGCAATAAAGAATATAGTATTGTATTGTCTTGTAATTATTTTAAATTTTACCAACATAGTTTTAAAGTCAATAAAACACTATTATGTACTAAAACATATATTTGATTTTTGTCGGACTAAATTTAATGAATTCAATTCAATATCTTTATTTCAGACGAAGAGACAGTCCATATGATTTTGTTAGTAACAATGTCCTTACAAATTATGTTAGTAACAGAAATATTTAAAATTAAAATTAAATTAAAATTAAAAATAACACATTTCATTATTAATAGGACTCAAGGACAAACAGTCACGTGTGCCCTTGTCCAACATGCCATGATGCGACTATCAGCGTCCATGCGACTAGCTATTATCTTCAGGTAGCTGTTGGCGCTACCGCGGACCCTGCGCATCAAGGATGCAGTTCGTTTGCGCATGATAGTTTGAAAACTATCCACATTGGCACCTGCGAACATCCCCGATGCACTACAGTAGCGCCGCAACTCCAACAGCATCCTGAAGGCATTATCATAAAGGACGCGCAAGGCACTGTAAGCAGCACCCCCATACCTGACCCAAAGGCTGCACGTGTAAAAACACTGGCAATAGGCCCTAAATAATGTTAACTTAACATCCTTTGTACAGCGTGCAAACCTTCGGGCAATCATGTTGGACCTGACAGCCAATGCCCTGCGCTCCCTTTCTATATCCATGTCGTCAGTCAATGTTTCAGTGACCCAGTGACCCAGGTACTTGAAATGCGAAACTCTTTTAAGAGCGGTTCCATTTAAGGTGACGGGTGGAACAGTTTCAGGGCCCTTCTTACCAGCCTTGAACACAAGGACCTCGCTCTTAGTTGCATTGTACCTGAGCCCCTGTGCCACTGCATAGTCCTCGCATATTTTTACCAATTTCCTGAGAGCACTGATCGATGGGCTCAGCAGCAATCGATCATCTGCATAGCTGATATTATTGACAGTGGTGAATTGAAATTGATAAATAAAATAGTTAAGCTATATTCGGCTTAACGATACCTTATATGTTTTCACGCATGAGTCAGCAGTCCATTTTTAATCCCGCATAATCGAAGGGCTTCCCACAGGAAAGCAAGAATATCATTTCTCTGGGATGGCTCAATATTGTACGATGAAACATTCACTGTACGATTAACCGTGCCTATTAGATGCCATCATATTTTGGTCACTGTTAGATTAGGCCAAGCATGGCAGACCCACCATACCCCTGGCCATACCCCTGGTGGTACGGTGGGACTTTTGAAGTTAACCCCTCTAGCGCGCAGATCGAAGACGGCCGAAGCTGTCAAGCTCGCTGTTTAATTTGAGGCCGCGCGGGGGTGCCCGCTTGCACGCTGCATATTTTGGATTATTTCTCGTTATATTTGTATAAAACATAGAAAAACTGGTTACTGACCTCGTTAGCTAGTGGAGTTTTCTTAATAACCGTATTTTTTATTATTTGTTCGATTCTTTTTTTTTTTTACTAAAAATTTGAGTGCGTTTGACTGCAACTCACCTGATGGTAAGTGATGATGCAGTCGAGGATGGTACACGCAAACTCAAATAATGCCTATTCACTCTTGCCTTGAAGATCCCCAAATTATAGGAATCGGGAAACACTGATGCAGGCAAGGAGTTCATCATCATCATTATATCAGCTCATATACGTCCCCACCGAGGGGCTTGAGCCTACCCTGATTAGGGCGACGCTGGCCCAGTGCGGGTTTGTCGACTTAGTCTTCACACACAACCTTCGAGTTTCTTCGCAGGCGTGTGTAGGTTTCCTCACGAATTCGAAAACACATTGGTACGTGGCAGGATTCGAACCATTTGTTCGATTAGAAATTAATAAAACATTATTGAGAAAAGAGTTATGCAATCTAACATACTGGTTGGTTTCTACTGAAGAGACATAGTTTTAAGAAGTTATTTATTCAAATTGAATGGAGTCAGTCAGTGAGTCTAATTCAAGCAGAAGGTCGATACGGACGTCTCGCCTCTAGGGAAAGGGGAAAACTGTCAAAATATAAATACGTGTAAGCGTGAAATAAATAAAACCTTATTGAGAAAAGAGTTATGCAATCTAACATACTGGTTGGTTTCTACTGAAGAGACAAAGTTTTAAGAAGTTATTTATTCAAATTGAATGGAGTCAGTCAGTGAGTCTAATTCAAGCAGAAGGTCGATACGGACGTCTCGCCTCTAGGGAAAGGGGAAAACTGTCAAAATATAAATACGTGTAAGCGTGAAATAAATAAAACCTTATTGAGAAAAGAGTTATGCAATCTAACATACTGGTTGGTTTCTACTGGAGAGACATAGTTTTAAGAAGTTATTTATTCAAATTGAATGGAGTCAGTCAGTGAGTCTAATTCAAGCAGAAGGTCGATACGGACGTCTCGCCTCTAGGGAAAGGGGAAATCTGTCAAAATATAAATACGTGAAGCGTGAGATAAATAAAACTAACTAATAAATGAAAATAAATAAATTTAACCGCCTCCGTGGCGTAATGGTTAGCCCATTCGCTTCACACCAGGAGGTCACGGGTTCGATTCCCGGTGGGGTCACCTTGTAAGAGTCGGTGTGGTTGGTGGTAGGGCATTTTCTAAGCCCGCCTGGCCTAAGCAAATACCAATACCACCATCTTATCAAGTCTTGCTGCTGAAGATCTGTGTTAACAACATTGATGTGTTGGGTGTGCGTTGGGGAATCTTGGTAAGCCCGCCTCCATCTTTGGCATCATCGTCACTTATCATCAGGTGGGATGATGCCAAGGGCTTATGTATTGTGAATAAAAAAAATATATACTATGAAGTGGAGAAAAACTGTTTTGATTTTGTTAACGAGTTATTTGACACAAGGGGTTGCAAATTTTCAACAAACATTATGCGTTTTAGTATGCCCAATGTACAGAGGACAGCACATCAAGCCAACAAGGAAATGTACAAAAAAAGAAGTGGTCGTTCAAGGATGTGGGCGAACTAGGAATTTGGATAGTAGCCTTTAGAGGAAGAGGCCGTAAGTGACCGAAACCCTAGACACTCGTAGTGCGATTAGGATCTATACGCGTACGGCATAAGAACGGTACTAATTGTAAGTCCAAAGTGTCTACTTTGATGTACTGACCTCTGTCACAGATTACTACTGTACATTCCCGAGGTACCTTGCAGCAGGCACAGTATTACAATATAGCGGCTTACAGTAGTGCAACGAATGTACTTACGCAGAGCATCGGAAGGATACTAAGGAGCAGCGGGCGGCGGGGCACAGCCTGGCAAACTCCGCGAGTTTGCCAGGCTGGCTACATGCTAGTACTGCTAGTACCTAACGCCGTGGCGGCATCGTGCGACATCAAAGGCGTTGCGCTACTGTAAGTCATATCGTAATACTGTGCAGCAGGTATAAGAATTAGATTATTAGGAAACCAACCGCACAAAATCTGTGGCACCAGCTAGTGTAAGGTATTTAATATAACAATGACTTGAATAATAGCTGACAAATAATAAGTTTGTACTTGGTGAAAGTTAGGTATTAACCCACTTACTACGGATATCACTTTTTTTTTATAATTGCATGTGATTTGTAATCGTTCTACTAGCTTAGAAAAAAAATAAAATTTCCGGTGTCATAACAGCTGGTAGGCGTATCTGCGTTAAGTTTGGGTAGAATGATTTTATAGTTTTCCCCTCACCTTTATCGCCCTGAAAAATAGCATAGTCTTAGAAAAGATTAGGACACTTTCTGAAAGAAAAAAAAAGTGTAATTTATGTTTCCTGTGTACAATAAGCTATAAGTAAATAAAGAGCCCTAAAATTTCGCGTGAATGTCTGTTTCTTTGGCTGTGCCCATAGCCTGAACGGCTCGATACATTTTGTGGTGCGAGGCATCTTTAGATTCATCTTGGTCCCGTGAGTGAAAAATGATACATTTTTACCCGACTGCCCGAAAAAAGTGGGATAATGTTTTAATGCACCGATAATTTAATTTATAAGCGAATTGGTTAGGTTGTATAATTAATTACCCTAGTCTCACCAACCTGTTTTTATTTTTGTAAAATCGATTCAGCAGTTTAAGCTGAAGGCACAAACTTGTGAGTTTGTTAAGCTTTCTTTTTAACTTCTGCCACAAAGTGATAAAGCTTCAACCTTTTCGCATTTTTTTTATACAGGTCCATATTTTAGTGATATTTTAAACGAACTGCCTCGCGATTGCGGTCTCTGCAGTCTTGTTAACGTCATGGAAAGAAATGATTAATGCTCCGTAACTCGTAGAACATTTTCCCGAACACGTAATCGTATTCAGGCGATTACCTTTAACACGTGTAAGAAAAAAATTAAAAATATTCGGGCTGAAATATTAAAAACCGGTAAAGTGCGAGTCGGACTCGTACACAAAGCCTTACGACCTGGTGAAGATGCAGGAAGCCGCTGGATGCGGGCAGCGCAGAACCGGTCGTCGTGGCAATCCTCGATGAATGTACAGAGTTTCATCCAAATCGTTAGAGCCATTTTTGAGAAAAAATTAATGTATTTTTTACTATGGTGGCAATCCAAAAAAAACCTATTTTTTTAGAGTTGCCACCAGAAGAAATTTAAAAAAGAGATGGGTCGAAATATAAAATAATATTGCCCTAAGCGAAATCTGTCCAGTAGTTTGGGAACTAGAGCAATGGACGGGCGCACTCACACACACATACACACACACACACGCACAGAGAGAGAGAGAGACACTTTTTTGTTGTTTTTAGACTATTTAGTGTATTATGTATGACAATCGATCACCATCAAAATCTCAACTTTTTTTTGCCAAACCAATGTTAAAAACAGTCTAATTGAGAACCTCCTCCTTTTTAAAAGTTGGTTAAGCATTAATTCAAGTCACACTGTAGGGTTTTGTTTTACGACTAAAAGGAGAAATATCTATTGGAAATCACTTTGTCGATCGCTAGTCAATTTATATATGAAAACATCATGTACGTTCGTTTAGAATTTGCATTTATTTCCTAAAAACAGTGACAGGCATAATTTGAATTTAAGAAATGTAAATAAAATAGATATAGCCTTTTCGAGACTAAGTAAGGTGACTTTTTAGTCATTTGTGGGGCAGTGTGTAAGATTCTGCAATATAATTCCAGAAAATGTAACTAGTTTGTCAGAGAATAAATTCAAGACTCACGTCAAAAAATCCTTGTGCTCTAGAGGATATTATAAAATAATAGATTATGTAAATGACAATGATATATAATATTATGTTGATTCTATAAAAAATACCATTAAGTACCTGAGACTGTAATCTTAATCATGACATTATTTGTAATATTCAATAAGTTTTTTTTGACTATTTAAAAGTGTGTGTAAACACCTAATTAAAATAAACCTAGTAAACATTATTTTGACTTTGATGAATCTCAATGTACGTAATATTTCTGCCCAAAGCCCAGACTTTATGCCCAGACGTGCTACGATTTAATGATAAGAAGCTATATTACTCTAAGATCTAACGCCTAGTTAAAGAAGCTTTGTGGGTGAATTTCAAGGACCAGCTGCCATGTGCCGATATTGGATTCCACGGGAAGACTCCGCTTTGTCCTATAAATGCTTTCAGAAATCAATAGGTACCTGATCATTGACAAAGATTAAAATATAATAATAAAAAGATATGAGAAAATCCATCAAATAAGAATATAGGCATGTAATAAGGGCGCCTAAATTTCCTTGTCCTATATATAAAATTATGTAAAATTAACTATAAAAAGCATTGTTAAAAAAAATTATGTAAATATAGACCATTTAAAGAAACTAATTTGAAATGTTTTTCTTCTCAATCACTGGTTATTTTTTTATGATTTTTTCGTCTAATTTATAGTTCAAATATAATACAGGTATTTATTTTTCAACACACTTGCTCATAGAAAAGTGGCTCTAATTTCACCGCAGCACATAATGACACCTGTAATCAAACTGTTTTTTTCATTGCGAGTATAACCATATAAATAAACTTCAAATTCACAAGTGAGTTATAGAGTTTTTTTTATTGGTTGAGTTGCTTTGTTCTTAAAAAAGTTACGATACAAAAAAGATCGTACAAATAAATAAATATACCTATTGCTTACTCATTTCATGCAACTTCGTATTTATATAGATAATTTCAACTTGTACGTGTTTAATAAATAAAACTTTCACTCAAATATAACTTTTGTTTTCTCTGTAATAAAGAAAACTTTAAATACCCCATTATGTGCGTGGCTTAAACGCTATCCGCGGAAAGCCAAAAAAAAGAAACGCCATTGTTAGATGCGCGCGCATAGGAAAACTGTTTTATTTTTCCGCCATAGCGAAAAAAAAATCACAACTTGATTTCACTGTTGAAATTATAGTTATTATCTATTAAATACAATGATTTTTTATTATTATTTCCTTCACAAGTGTGTTGAAAAACGTCGTATGATACACGTGTGTATTGATGATTATCGTCCTCGGCTCTCTTAAGACCTTCACCTTACGGCTTGGGTCTCAATGGCGCCTCAGCGGTAATCACCAACATTACTCACTTGTACCATAATATATTAATAATAATGAAAATATAGACCGTTTTAGGAAACTAATTTGAATATATTTTCTGTTTAATTACTGGTTATTTTTAATGTTTTTTTTTAAATGTTAATGGCCCAGTAACTAATTTCAGTTAACGATTATGAAATGAATTTAGTTGTTTAGTGTTCTTTTCTAAATTACGAGTACTTTTTACGGTATGAAATCGTCATTACTCCAAATGGTTACGTGCCGTATAAAAAACTGAACAATGCCAGTTATTTAGGCGTTTATTTTAACTCGTAGACTGTAGATATATACCTTTATCGTTTATCCACTATAGTAAGAACTAGACATGATCTCACCTGATGATTTTACGAGATATGGCATATTTTTGGTGATAATAACGAAAACTTCAAAGATATATCCTCAGCCTGGCAAATAATTAAAATAAATTTTGCAAAAATTCATCAAAACTGTTTCAGCAGTTTCTCTGCAAATCGGATGCGGACATAGGACATTTTTGTTTTCTGTCTGTTTGTGATATTTAGAGTTCATTTTCTACAAATCCCGAAGTCGGTTTTCTGGACGATCACATAACCTTCTTTACTCCTTCGTCGCACGAAAGAAGAAAACTTAGTTTTTCAGTTGCGATACACTATGTAACTATGATATGAGCTGATATGATGATGATGATGTAACAAAAGGTTACACGGTAGGTACACCATACAACAAATAAAAGTTACACGTTAGATACACCGTGGAACAAAAATTAAGGTTAATTTAACCTTATTTACTCCTTCGTCGCACGAAAGAAGAATTATGTAACTAGGAACTCTGAGGGCGAAGAAAATCTATCTTATTAAAGGCTTCGCCCGCGCAGTTCCCGTTTTTTGCGGTTCCCGTGGGAATTTCCCAAAATCCTTTCTTAGCGTATGCCTACGTCATAACATCTACCTGCATGCCAAATTTCAGCACGATCCGTCCAGGGGTTTGGGCTGTGCGTTGATAGATCACTATGTCAATCAGTCAGTCACCTTTGAGTTATATATATATAGATTTGGTAGATAAATAATTGTTGCTGGGTAGATAAATAATTTTATGACTTTATGACTCTCGAAACGCCACATTTAGAAACAAATCACGTAATACCAGTACGTAAGTCTTCTATCAAGTTTCAGTGCTCTACATGGCTCTACATTGGCAAATATTTCCGTTGAAAAAAACTCTATATTTATTTTTTGCTTGGCAGCGGTTCAAGCTGCACAATGTTTAAAGGTGTTTTTTTATTTATGTTTTGTTTTCAGTAGTACGAATCCTCTTTGAGTCAATGAACTGTACTTACATCTGAAAAGTTTCTAATGTGTGTAAATCTTTCAGTTCTACTGGAGGTAATTGGTAAGTTAGGTACATACCTGTTATTATTATTATTATTATATCAGCTCATATACGTCCCCACCGAGGGGCTCGAGCCTACCCTGAATCAGGGCGATTAGGCCTTAGTCGACCACGCGGGCCCAGTGCGGGTTGGTCGGCTTCACACACAACCTTCGAGTTTCTTCGCAGGCCTGTGCAGGTTTCCTCACGATGTTTTCCTTCACCGTTAAAGCAATCGGTAATGATATGTACGTAAGTTTTTGAAAAACTCATTGGTACATTGGCCGTCCAGATTTGAACCCGGTACCTCTGGTTAGATGGACCGAGTCGTTACCGGTTGAGCCACCGACGCTTTGACATACCTGTTAAAATTAAGTAATAAAAATATTTACGAAAAAACTCGTTAGGTTAAACCTGTGGGTTAAACAATTTAAAATTTTATGAAATCACAAAATTATTTTGTCAAAGATCATAAAACTTATTTTATTTTATTTATATTGGCAAAACACAAACGGTAACTTATATTGATAGTTATGAGATTGAATATTAATAAAGAGGTAAGTCTATATTCATTCGAACAACGTGTTCCCCAAACATTTTAAAAGTAAAAGCTTACTAATCAGTCTGTATGTAGGTTAAAAACCTGTCACAATAATGTAAATGAAAATGTCAAATGAATTTAGACGATGACAGTAATAGGGATGACGACAGCATCAGAAATAAATTATAAACTCTTGATCACTAAATTGCCCTCCTCATAAACTCCGAAAAACCTTACTCGTTTTTTTTTTCACCAAGTCTTCGATTTTTAATTCACCAAAATCACATAATGAGTACATAAATGACGCTGCAAAGCTATGACGTCACGCCTAGGTATTTCAAACATTTTTAGAACAAAATGTCGTTTTTGACAGATGATAAAACGTAAATCAAATGACTAGCATTCGTCATCCCTATTTCCTACGAAGAGTAAAAGTGAACAGAATAAATAACTATTGCAGAAGAATAATTTTCGAAAAACCCAAAGTACACACACAGCCTTCATGTGAAAAGAGTTTTTATGCTCAAAAAGCCAAATGTTCAAATGAATATAAAAAATACACGGTTCCTAATTTTCCTAAGATGAGCACAATACTGTATCCCCTACGATTCTATTGAAAAATAAAAGATGATTTTCGGACCCTGATCCCACCTCCAAAGTTCATCATCAGATCAACTTTAAAATAACAAAAGGATCTAGTGTCACCGGGAATACGGCTTTATTCCAAATTTCAGCTTAATGGACCCCTGAAAGTCGCTCTAAAATCGATCACAAGATTTGAACTAAACAAACATAATATACCTTACCTATATCAACCAAAGAAAAGCACAATGTAAACAAACTTAGTAGGGATTTGACAGTTTCAATATAGTACTTTTATTGACCTTTCGCTTTTTTTTGGTTGATTTATGGTATACATACAAACATTGCAAGTTAAATAAAAGCTTTTAAACTTTTAAATAAAAAATACAATACAATACAATATTCTTTATTGCATCACAACATAAAAAAAAGAAATCAATAATAAAGAGGAAAGCCTATACAATAGGCGGCCTTATTGCTAGGTAGCAATTTCTTCCAGGCATCCTTTAGGTAGGGAAACAGCGATAGAATAAGTAAAAAATAATAAAATATAACATAAATAAAATATAAATAAATATTAAAAAATATAACATACATTCAAGTATTACAATAAACTTTGGTCATAGGGATCTCATTTTTTCTCAGCAATTACAAAACATATGACAGTGATATTTTGCAACCTGCTTCTACATTTCAATGACTTCATTTTGTCAGTTACAGAAACACGATTTGTTAAGTTTTATAACAGAAAAATGTATCAAAGATACCTCTTTTAAAACAGAGATTTGCATTCTACAGGCAAACCAGACCAATTTAAACCTCTAAATTTTCTTAGTCAATTAGTCTTAACACACACTTGAATAGGACAGTTGGATTTTTAAATTAATTTTGGTTTTTAATTGAAACGAAAAAACATTGAAAAAGAGCAAAAGTATGGTTATTTTCTTTACTTTTTACACGTAAAGAAAAAGACAGAGAGCACTGTTCCAATCTATGCCACGCCTTAAACCCTTAATGCGAGGCATGGATTGGAACAGTTCTTGTATTGGGGACCCCCACAGGAGGCTTAAGTTTCTATACAAACGTAGTTCCGCTTTAATACAAAACATGCCGGATTGAATCCAAACTTTGCGAATATTTGAGAAGACACATATGGGGATCTTTGTAATTAGTTTAAGATGTACAAATAAAAAATGTAAAAAATAAGAGAAGTTTCAAACTTTCAGTATTTAAGCGTTCGTTTAGTTATGTTTAAATTTACTACGATGAATTACAAAGTTATAAAATTACAAACATCGATATGTGTCTACTCAATATATTCGCAAAGTTTGGAGTTTAGTATTTGTATGGAAACTCGAGCCTCCTAGGAACCCGATAAAATATATTATGTTCTTTATCTTGTCACGTTATTAGTACAAAAAGTATATACCTAACATATAAACATAAATTAAATATTGCCTATGGCTTACCAATCTTACCATCACTACGCATTAAGTAGAAATGGTTGTAATTTGACTCAGACAGTCATTTCACAGTACTATGATATGGCTTACAGTAGTGCAACGCCTTTAATGTCGCACGATGCCGCTACATCGTAGGTACTAGCAGCACTAGCCTGTAGCCAACCTGGCAAACTCGCGGATTATGCCAGGCTGTGCCCCACCGCCCGCTGCCCTTCAAGTACCCTTTGATGCTCTGCGTAAGTACATTCGTTGCACTACTGTAAGCCGCTATATTGTAATAATGTGGTCATGTCTAAAGAAATGTGGGAGTGACGCAGTAAGCTTTCATTCAGCCTCGGTAGTAATAGAATATTATCCAAAGGTTGGTAGGTGAATTAGATCATCGACCCTTTTTGCTTCAGCCTCACTCGACTTGAAATATGAAAGGAATAAAAATCTCGGCCATTTGCCAATGCGATACGGATTCTATTAATTATAATGCTGACCAAACGAAATGGCATGGTGCCAGAAACCTATAGACCAGGGATGTCTTGAGTTTCCCCAACCAGAAAAACCCACTGGGTGAATTGGGTAGAACCCACTTGAAAAAAACATAGGGGTATTGATTAAAAAGGGTTTTTTTAAAAAACTTGTATGAAAAATTATTGTAAAGCTAGTTTTATTATGCGACATAGTGTGGCCACTTGATTCAATTTTAAGTATAGTTCGTTCGTTCGCTCATTTAACCGCATCATTGACGGCTCCCGACAAACACTGTCAAAGGTGCCGCCCGCCGGACCGGCGGCGACGGCGCGGTGAGCGGCACGATTGAACTCAGAGCGGCACCTTTGACAGAGCGTTTGTCGGGGGCCGTCAAAGATGACCGAAAAAACTTGAGATTTGGTAGAGAAATTCAATTAATATCTAAATTTAATCCAAAAATACAAAACTATCCCCAAAAAGCCAAAAAAAACCCGACAAGCCTAGTGGGTAAGTAATTTTTCTATTAACTTTGAATTTATTTTTTTGCCAGCCCTGCTTGAGACGCCTTTGGCCTTACGAGTATTTGTTTATACCCATTACCCACCTAAAGAAATTTTGTATCTTGTGGTATGTGGCCCACTTTGGGGGGTAAATTAGAATTTTAAAAAGTTTTGCATACTATATCAATTGAAAGGGTTTGTTGTGAGAATCTCAAATATTTTTTTTTAAAATTTTAAGATAAATAGTTTTGAAGTTATTTAAGGAAATGGGCGAAAATTTACCATTCCCCCTAATCTCCGGGCTACTGGGCCTAAAATAAAAAAAAAATCATAGTACATTAAATTGAATGCATAAATTACAGGAAAATCTATAAGAAAATCTAAAGTCCCTCCGTTCCTACAGGAAAAATAAAATTTCCATAGTCCAGAATAAGTTAGACCCCTATTTACCTAGAACATAGTATGCACTGAGAGGTTGAGTTGTGTAGGTAGTTAAAGATTTGGTGCGGAACCCTATTTGTGTGACCACGAGTCGCACTTGGCCGGTTTTTTTGTATACAAGGTGAAATTTTATTCATTTTGTTCCCGTTAACTGTGGCTTCTTCTCATGAAAGTGAACTTTAGACTCCATATAAAAAATAAACACATTGATTACCAGCTTTGTACGGGAGAGTCCAAAATTCGGTTTTGAGTGAAAGAAAAAAATGGAAAAGTTGCCCTCGCGTACTGCGTATCCTCGATATCCACGCGGGCGAAGCCGCAGGCAACAGGTAATACTTAATAATACTTCACCTTCAGACTTCACACACACACACACATCAGCTCATATAAAGGGTGACTTTTAATTAGTTCTTGATAGCAAAGGATATGAATATACTCTTAATCTCAAGCAACTTTCCCAAAGAAACTATATGTCAAATATGAAAAATAATTTTGGTCATTCATACATTTTTGCCGATTTGATAACTTATTATGTAACGAGGACCAAATTTTTTTTTCTGATTTGACATATAGTTTCTTCAGGAAAGTTGTTTGTAATCACGAGTACATGCATATCTTTTGTTATCAAGAACTAATTGTAAGTCACCCTATATACGTCCCCACCGAGGGGTTCGAGCCTACACTGAATTAGGGCGATCGGGCCTTAGTCGACCACGCGGGCCCAGTGCGGGTTGGTCAACTACACACACACCCTTCGAGTTTCTTCGCAGGCGTGTGCAGGTTTCCTCATGGTGTTTTCCTTCACCGTAAGAGCGTCGGATAAACGTACATATGAAATAGAAATTCGAAAACACATTGGTACGTGGCGTTTGAACCACGACCTCCCGGATAGGAGGAAGCGGCCCTTGCCGTTGCGCCACCGACGCTTTTCAGACTTCAAAAGACTTTATTCAGAGTAAATTAATCACTGACCGCAACACCGTGTTGTTTTGTTACACTTTATCTAAGTTTTGATTCATCCATTATTCACTCATGAAACATAATATTATTATTTGTTAGTTTATTTTATACCGATTTACTTGAATCATCAGTTTTTAATCAGTCAACTGACTCATTAAAATGTATTGGCTAACAGTGTTTGTTTTGAAAACTGTTAATAAACTAACCAATTTCTGTAAAAAAACTAACTGCATAAAACATAAGAGATCTACTCGTATCGTATAAATACTTAAATACTTATATAAATATTTATCGTACTTGTCCAAATTTCAGATCAACAAGACTCGAAAATTTTCTCCAATTTATGAAGTGCTCAGTAAATTATTTGAAATATATTTAAATTGAAAACCATTAACGTATTAAGTACATCTAAAAGTTAAGGGGCTGGGCATTTTGTTTTCGCTTTACGGACAAAAAACAAACTTTGGTCGTAAGTTTGTTGAGTATGTTAGAAATTATTCAAAATTATTTTTAATACAGTTGCTCTAAAAATGGTACTTTATATGGTAGTTTACTGTGCGCAAAATTGATTTTAACACACATGTGCTTTTTACTTTGCCACTTTTTTTTTATTTGTAGCTCTGAGAAACAAGACAGTTCTTGAAAATAAAAAATATAATAACCAAAGATACATAATCTTCTTAAAGACTTTTGAATGGAGAATTATAAAAGAGACTGAATGTCACTCCGTCAGGTTAGAACATAACGTTAGCTGATCTAGAGCTAAATCTCTTTGGGTTATAAAATCTTTGTGAAGAAAGGAGAATAAATATGAATGAAGCGGTTAGGTTACAGGAAGGAATAGGTCATCTTTTTCAAGGAGGTTTACATGGTACTATTAAAAAAACCGGTAAAGTGCGTGTCAGAACCGCGCACAAAGGTTTCCGTACCATCATACTAGATGGCGCTAGTTTCTTCACGTTTAAAAAAAAACATATTTCACTTTTTCTAGCCCTTAGGGTTACCTTGAGACTGCTTAAGAGGCCCATAGCAAAGTATATATATTAGCACTAACATACAGTATGGACACTGCTTGCTGCTCTCTAGATTGCGACTTCACCCCCTCGTCACCCAGATTGATACGGATTGGTTACAGTTTGATTGTCGAACGGATAGGAATTAGTGATGAGTAAAATTGGTCTTGGTCTTGCAGTCTTGGTCTTGGTCTTGCAAAAAATCAAGACCAAGACCAAGACCAATACTATCCTTAGTCTAGCAAGACCAAGACCAAGACAGAATAAACAAGAACAAGACCAATACCAAGACCGATTATGCAAGACCAAGACCAAATACGCAAGACTCAATCGAAAATTCTTACTAACAGTGTTTATATGAGATAAAATATTTGTAACAGCGTTAACACATGCTTTTCTCGGAACAATATAGTTCACGTGTCGAATTGTCAGTTTGTTTTAACGTTATACATAAAAAAAACAAAGAAACTTTACCACTGATAAAAAAAAAAAAGTTCCAAGAGTAAGTATTCCTTGTCCCAACGTCTGGATAACACATGGATAAAGTACAAAGGAAATTTAATTTTTCTTTCAATATTTTCACTTTTCTCAAGGACTTTTTTTCTCGCTAAAAGGTCAATTTATGCGTAGGTGGAAGGGTAGGTTCTCGAGTTTTCATAACTGAAACGTAAACATCGCAATCGATTAAATAACGAGTCAGCTCGATGGCTGCTATGCATTAATTCGTGGGCATCAATAAAAAATAAACAATAATAAGTTAATTATAAGCTAATTAATGTAATTATAATATTTTCAAACTGCAATAAAATATAGTACTTTAGTAGTTAATAATTAATTTTAAACTATTTATTTATAATTTATGATTAGATAACAATAAGCAATAACGTTTTAACTATTTTTTTTTTATTTATAGACAGTGAATTTATATTTTATATTTAGAAATGTTTGTCGATAAAAAACGGAATGTTGAAAAAATTTGTTGAAAAATGTTTGTTAAGACCTTATTGCAAGACCAAGACCAAAACCAAGACTAAACGTATTTCAGCAAGACCGAGTGAGCAAGACCAAGACCGAGACCAAGACCAAGACTAGACGAATTTGAACAAGACCAAGACCAAGACTGTCCAAGTCTTGGTCTTGGTCTTGCTTTGCTCATCACTAATAGGAATACGCCGCCATTTTGTTTGTCCCGTCATTCCTTTTTTGAAATGTCATTTCTGACCCGTTGTATGAAGTGTTCAGGGTGTGTCCATAGTAAGCGACCATGTCTCAGTTCCATATGTCATCACTGACAACACACACACGGATGTGAAGATATTGCGAAGCTTCCCGAACGCTGCCCAGCCGAGTTGGATTCGACGATTGATCTCTTTCTTGAAGTTGGTCCTTCCTAACTGGACTGTTTGTCGCAGCTACACGTATTCGGCAATAACTTCGAGTGTAGAGCCTCCAACCTTCAGATAAGTAGGTGCGACACGGACGTTTGACATAACTTTTGTCTTATCCATGTTCATTCTAAGACCTACTTGTTGACCATCGAGCATTGTCATCTATAGTCTCAGCCCACTATATCGTCAGCGAATCGAAGGTGGGTGATGTACTGGCCGGATATTGATGCCAAGTCCACCCCAGTCCAAAAGCTTAAAAACATCTTCCAGCGACAGTGATCAGTTTCGGAGATATTACGTCTCCCTGTCTCACTCCTCGCTGTAGCCGGATAGGTTCCAAGTTTTGATCCTGGAGGCGAACACTTCAGTACCTCGGTACGTCGATAGTCAATTGGGCACCGCTGGAGAGACTGTAACACAGCCCAAGTTTCGACCGAATCAAATCTGACTGACAACCTATCAAAAATGGTCAAAACCGGTTAAATTTTAGGAGGTGAAAATTGTTATAGCCGTTTTTATTAAAAGTCTAATTTTCGCCGTAGGTTCATAATCCTCTTAAAATTTTGCAATCAGTTCTTAACTACCTATTTTACCGATGAGCTAGAGACTTGAAACTTTAAACATAGCTCAGAATTGGATGAAACTGCGTGATGATGCAAGTAATATAGATGCGTCGTTCGTCCACTTTCAATGCGTTTTGGCAAATTACGAGTATTTGCCACGTTTTGGCCGAATCTGCTAACGTAAACTTTTGATGTTCCTCGTTGTGATCGCTTTTGCATGCGTCAAAACCCGAATTAAGCGTTGTATCCGTTTCGAAATCAAAACGAGTATGTTAGTCTGTTTTCACTCAGTAAGCGTTTTCGCCTAACATATACAGCTAATTATACATATAATCGTCATTATAAGGCCTTGCCGTTTCAAGATCATGTCAAGTTGCGGCCTAGCCATATTGTGACCTAGTCATCTTGCGAACCTGTAATTTTATAGCTTTGTCATTTTTACACGACTGCCTACAGAAAGGAATGTTTTTAGGTCTTATCTTGTCTTACGTTTCTTTATTCCACGATATCTTCTAAACGGCTTGATGGATTTCAGAATGCGAGGTATCGTTAGATTCGTCTTGATCCCGTTTGTGACATAGGATACATTTTACCCGACTTCCCATAAAAGGGATAATGCTTTGATGCAGGCGTGTTTTATAAAAAAAAACACACAAAAGCACTCCGGGAGTGCTGACAGAAGTGAAAACTTAAAAAAATTAGGCCTTGTACCAAAGACATTAAGGTGTAGGTAACGGTAACAGTGTCGCGAGTTCAATGGTTTTTTCCCATCTCAAAAAATGCCCAACGCGCCTTAAGAAGTTTTCACTTCAAAAAAATATTTTGCGAAACTATGTTGTGTTGGCATTATGATTATCCCGAATCGTCCGAAATGGCCCGATTAGCCCGAAAATATCTGACCAAGAAATTGATTATTATTAGTATTATCACATGGCGCTACGCTAGTGACGTGCACTGGCGCGCTTGCGTTCCTCAGACGCGCAAAATCGCGTTGGCCCAGATCCGTGCGCCTGAAATAACTGCATTTCACAGGCAATCGGGAACCGATTGAATATATCGTGCTGGATTTAGACTTCTGGAAGTGCTGGAATGTGCTGTAATAATGAGTGCATAACACGTATGTTTTTAAAATTCACAGTTGGTGACATAGGATATTTTTCAACGGCTGTCCAAAAAAGAGGAGTAATGTTTTTCATGCAGTCGAGTTTTTAATTTTTAATTAAATTGGTTATGCAGTTGAGTTTTTAATTTTTATTTAAATTAAAAATTATTTTTAACGGATGTCCAAAAAAGAGGAGTAATGAGGAGTTATGCAGTCAAGTTTTTAATTTTTTAATTAAATTTGTTATGCAGCCAAGTTTTTTTTTAATTTAATTGGTTATGCAGTCGAGTTTTTAAATTTTTATTAAATTGGTGATGCAGTTAAGTTTTTAATTTTTAATTAAATTAAAAATTATTTTTTAACGGATGTCTAAAAATGAGGAGTATTGTTTTTTCAGTCAAGTTTTTAATTTTTTAAATTAACTTGGTTGTACAGTCGAGTTTTTAATTTTCTATTAAATTGGTTATGCAGTCGAGTTTTTAATTTTGAATTGAATTGGTTAGTCTATTTACAAATACTGTGTGTCTCAAAAGAAAGTTTATATTTGTTTAGCTTACTGCGTGAACGCAAAGAATCCTAGGGGCGCGGGGGGTATATCAATCGGTAGACTGGCTCTTGGGAATTCAGTCGCTATAGAGCGTTTCACGGGGGACAGTGTACGTTCCGTGTGCGAGTGTTTTTCAAAAACAATGATTCTGCCAATTCTGCCATAATTGCGCGGCGGAAACTTCGCAATCATTACTAATTTCATCACTTTAATGTCCAGAAGAGGTCCAGAAGTTTGAGGAGACCTTCCTCAAACTTCCTGTACCCACGTTTTAATTCTGATGCTTCTTTAAGGTGATGAATTTGGTAACGATTGCAAAAATCGCCAGGCAATTATGGAAGAATTGGCAGAATCGTTCTTTTTTATAAAACGCTCGCACACGGAACGTACGCTGTCTCCCATGAAACGCTCTATTGCGACTGAGTTCCCAAGAGCCATAGTCTACCGATTGATGTGCCCCCCGCGCCCCTAGGATTCTTTGCGTTCACGCACTAAGCTAAACAAATATAAACTTTCTTTTGAGACACCCTGTACATTTTCCAGACCTGTACTTTATTTCAATAACGAGAATAATGTTCTTATCCGCCATTAAAAACATGTTGTATGTTTGTATTTGTACTCTTTTTTTAAAGTACTTTCTTCCTTCGCTGACTTAGCTATCCAAAACGGATCTTGGCCTCCGACACGAGAAGAAGTCATCCTTTTTGGTTCTGCGCCATCACTTTTCAATCGGCTATCTGGAGTTCGCGCAGGTCCTTCAGCACTTTATCCCCCATAGATACCCCTTTTTCAGTAAACGGCAAAATTTGTACAGTGTCAATTCTTAAATTATTTTACTGTTATAAAGATTCATTCTTCTTGGCGGTGCTATAGTGCTAGATGTGTTAAGGATGTCAGCTACCACAGCACAAAGTAAACCAAATGGAGCCAGAAAATTTTGACGTTTCAAGGAGTGAATCGTTATATCGAGTGACGTTTTACAGAGTTTACTTTGTATGTAAAAATCAATGTTCATTTGTTTGTTCGTATTTTATGCGCTGTCATACCGTTCATCCGATTGCGTTGAACCTTAATGGTGAGGCTCGAGTTTCCATACAAACGTAGTTCCGCTTTAATACAAAAACTACATGCCGGATTAAATCCAAACTTTGCGAATATATTCAGTAGACACATATCGAAACGAAAAAAAATAAGAGAAGTATACAAAACTAATTTAAGCCTGCGTTTAGTTATGTTTCAATTTACTACGGTGAAAACTAATTACAAACATCGATATGTGTCTACTTAATATATTCACAAAGTTTGGATTCAATCCGGCATGTAGTTTTTGTATTAAAGCGGAACTACGTTTGTATGGAAACTCGAGCCTCCTTGAGACCCTTAAATCTTCAGGTACAGATTTTTATGTAAATAATTTTAATTATTTCATATTTTTCTCAGCAATCCCTTTCATTTGATACTCATATCATGAGGGTGATAAAAAAAATGTTCCGTCATCTTTGGAAATCTGCCATATTGGATTCAGAATTACGTCACTTAGCTAACCATGCTATGTGTTTCAAACTTAACGTTTATGCAAAATTTCAGGTCAATCGGGAAGTGGTTCTAATTTATCTTTCATGAATAACTAACAAACAAACACGGCAAGCTAATATAAAGCTTGTAAAAAAACACTCCGCACCATCGATATCTATGCGGGGAAGGCATAAGGGAAATGTTAGGTAGGATAATACTTAATTAGTTTGAATAATAAGGTAGTGTGTTGTGTAGTGTATCTACTTATAATGTCCTTGACACGTGTGTCTTACGAGTTGTTTCCAATGGCCCCTTTCCTAATTGGTTCAATCGAAAACAATAGATTTTTCAATTCAACCAATTCACCTACAAACATCGTTGAATCTATAAAATAGATGTTGCAGTAAACCTAAGTGAACTCGTTTGTGGACTGCTCGTGTAAAAAAATTAAGGCCAGTGCAAAGACTCGATACTTTAAAGTCTTATCGGGCGGGGGAATCTTTGATCTTCGCGCCAGAGATGAGATACTATCGCGCTACAATTTGGTCATCATCAAAAATAAACTTAATAATTGTTTGATTTCTTTTCCGCGTCGTCTTTAATTTGAAACAAAATCACATAATAAGTCGATCATTAACGCTGAAGAACTACAAAAGGATAAGTACAAGTTAACGCCATTCAGACATAATATGATTTAAAGATGTGTACATCTTTAAAAACAAAGTTGTTATTGAAGTTGGTATATACTCGTGTTTTTTTTATTATTTACAATTAGGAAGCCCTTGGCATCATCTAACCTAATGGGAACTGACAATGATGCCGAGGATTGAAGCGGGCTTACCAAGATTCCCCAACGCAATCGGGAACTGGCTATCTTATCTTCAAGCCGGAACATATCAATGCTGTTAACATTGATGCTTGGCGGTAGGACTTAGATAAGTTGGTGGTAGCTAGCCAGGCGGGCTTAGAAGATGCCCTTCCAAAAACCAAACCGAGTCATACAAAGTTAGACTCTGTCGGGAATCGAACCCGCGACCTCACGCTAATGGACTTAACTATTACGCCACGGAGGCGGTTAAATTTTTTCAATAACATCAAGGATGGTTAGAGTACTTATTTCTTTACACAACAAAAGATCAAGTACAAGTCACGCCTAGCTATTTAAAACATATTTTTTAGAACAAACAAAACTGGCAAGTGCGAGTCGGACTACCACACGAAGGGTTCCGTACCGTCTTACAAAATTTAACACCAACAAATTCACGTTTCTTGTATGTTTATAGTTCGTTCGCTCATTTAACCGCATCTTTGACGACACCGACAAACACTCTCTCAAAGGTGCCGCTCTGAGTTCAATCGTGCCTGGCGGCAACTTTGACAGTGTACAATAGAGAATTTATATATGTATGTATAAATTCTTTATTGCACACGAGGAATAATTACAAAATGGTTTTATCAGACTTAAGTGTTTGTCGGGAGCCGTCAAAGATGCGGTTAAATTAGCAAACGGACTTTAATTTTTAATTTTACTTTGTTTTTATTATTTGTTGTCATAGTCGCAATAGAAATACGCACTCTGTAAAAATTTTAACTGTCTACCTGTTACGGTTCATGTAATACAGCCCGCTGACTTACAGGCGGACGGACAGCGGAGGCTTAGTAATTTCTGTGGTAATAATATGTAGAGATGGGCCGAATATTCGTTTTATATTCGGTATTCGGCATATTCGGCAGCTTTACAGAATATTCATATTCGGCCGAATATTCGGCTGAATCACCTAATATTCGGCAAAGTGATACTCAAAGTTTTTACTGTTATTGACCCGTGTATTATCATGATTTGAGTGTACAGTGTAATGAGGTAAGTATTTTAGAGTGTAGCTTTCTGTTTTTGTCGTCACTGAAGCTTTATTTTCAATTAAAGTAGGTTGGTAAAAGAATAGCTGAATCAAATCACAACATCTTAGTAGTTTAGTAGATTATGAATAAAATTTTTTTCTAGTTTCTACTCAGCATAGCGTCGCAAAATATATTTATTTATATTAAACGTTTAAACCTATCCTATTCAACCAATATAGTTCTTTATAAAGAAAATAAGTAATTTGTTGTACTTTTCAGGTTGTAATTTAAGAGATCAATCACTTAATCTACACATTAAGAGTTAGGAAATTAATTTATTTAATTATAGTCTACTGAGATATTAGACAAATATATATATGACATCTCATATAATTATTTAAGATCAATTCAAAATGTCATTAATTACATTTACATTAAAAAATCACAACTCACATCTTCATTAACTTACATGAAAGTGTTTTGTTTATCTATAAACAGAAAAAATATAGTTCTTAAACGGTTTTGGAAACTACAATAAAAAGAAACGTAAACACAAATGTTTTGTTACACAATTAGAAAATAAGCCTGGTGTGATTTAGTATTTAAAATTCACAAGTGGCAAGTTGGGGTGTAAAAGTATAAGCTATTTATTCACATGACCAACAAATAATTGTATTTACTTGACAACTGAATTGTGTTGTTTACATCCAAGTTATTTTTGGTATTATTAGTTTAGTACCGCTCCGTACGCGCCCACACAGCTTGAATGTCGAACCCACACTAAAGTAAGGTGTACTGTCCGCAGTCAAGTTTAGTCGAACAAACTCAGTGTTCGGATCGCAAAATCTAGTAAGTACATGTATATCGATGATTGTACCGAATATTCGGTTCGGTAAAAGTTTTACCGAATATTCGGCCGAATGTTCGTATTCGGTGAAACCCATGTTCGGCCCATCGTTAATAATATGGTCCCGTTGGCACCCTTTAAAAAAGTAACGCAAGCGACTATTAGTGAACTACCCTATTGAATTAATTTGGCAATAAGATCATAGATGATAAGAATTTAGAGTACTTATTTCTTAGTAGAATAACCTACTCAGGTACTACAGACTCTTTGCATGTCACTGCCTACTAATCTCACCTGCTAATGATCTTATACGCTCGCTAGCGTTGAAACCCGGTACGTTAGTACTAATATATATACTGTGCCCGGAACCCCCCCTTTTTATAAGTTTTTATTTAACTTGCAGTGTTCGTATGTATGTAAGTTGTTCGTTTCAAAATTTTCAAGTTAAGTATTAAATTTGTTTTTGAATGCATACACTATTACGTTGTGCATTTTAAGCTAAGTGACGTCATTCTAAATCCAATTGGGCGGACTTCCAAAGATAGCGGTCCAGTTATTTTTTAAGCACTAGTACAGGGTGTCTCAAAAGAAAGTTTATATTTGTTTAGCTTACTGCGTGAACGCAAAGAATCCTAGGGGCGCGGGGGGTATATCAATCGGTAGACTGGCTCTTGGGAATTCAGTCGCTATAGAGCGTTTCACGGGAGGCAGCGTGCGTTCTGTGTGCGCGCGTTTTACAAAAACAACGATTCTGCCAATTCTGCCATAATTGCGCGGCGGAAACTTCGCAATCATTACCAATTTCGTCACTGGGTGTTCTTGAAGGTCCGAAAGTTTGAGGAGACCTTCCTCAAACTTCCTGTACCCACGTTTTAATTGTGATGCTTCTTTAAGGTGATGAATTTGGTAACGATTGCAAAAATCGCCAGGCAATTATGGAAGAATTGGCAGAATCATTGTTTTTGTAAAACGCGCGCACACAGAACGCACGCTGCCTCCCGTGAAACGCTCTATAGCAGGGGTTCCTTAACTTATTTGGGCGGCGCCCCCTTTCTACCAAAAAATATTTTCGCGCCCCCCCTTCTACCCAGATAATTGTTGAGAAAAAGTTGAGAAAAGTTGAGAAAAACACTGTAATAACAAAATAAGTATTTTTATTGCTCATCAAAGTTACACAAAAATCAATAACCATACAAAATTAATTTGGTAATACCTACTTATTGGAATGTGATGGATGTGCTTGCATCGATTTGACGAGGTTTCCGATTCTCGGCTTTACCACAGAAATCGCACAGCGCAAATCACTACTAATGTCAAGTTTGTTTCGGTACTTCGTTTTTATTGCCACAACAGCAGAAAATCCCCTTTCGCACAAATATGTACTTGAAAAGTAAGTGTAAAAACTGTAGTGCTCTCTCTGCTATTTCGGGGTAAACTGTGAAATATTTCACCCAAAATAATGATTTATCCATTTTATCGAAATCGTATTTGGTAGCAGAACATTTTTTTATTTCCAAAGCTTCCTCTTGAAGTTGTTCTGGCAGGGAATCTACGTTAACATGGAATGGTTCCGTCGCCTATAGCGACTAAATTCCCAAGAGCCAGTCTACCGATTGATATACCCCCCGCGCCCCTAGGATTCTTTGCGTTCACGCAGTAGGCTAAACAAATATTTTTTTTTTTTGAGACACCCTGTATGAAATGATATGGTTATCTATCAAATAAAAAGTTTTGCTGAGGAGAATACGAAATAATTAAAATTATTTTTAAATAAAAGCTAAATTTTCATGTGTTTTAATATGAGCTTAGCTTTGCAATACACCAAATTTCAATGAAATTAATGCTTTCCTTTCATGTAATTATTGCTTAAAATTTATTTTGTTTAATTTATGATTAATTAACATTTTGTAAATCATTTACATATTACCATGTGAAAGATTAAATTAATGATTTAATTTATATCCAAGGCTTTCAAACCTTTCTGCCGGGTATTAACGCTCGCGAGTGTATTTTATCAGGTGACAATTCAAAGACGCCATTAACTTACATGAAGAAAAAATTCAATATAAAAATAAATCACAATAGGGGATCGGACTGCATCAAAAATAAATTCTGAATTAAGATTTCCTAAAGTGCTCTCCTCTT